>CM039124.1:47003328-47598050 GCA_022036555.1 Microstegium vimineum | reverse complement strand
CAGTCAATAATAGATGATGTTCAGTCACACACCAGCAGAAGCAAATAAGTGGTTTTTCTTCTCGAAAACATAAAGTGACATTGTTTGCTGCAGGAGAGAGAAGTATTACCTTGTGTCCATTTCATTGAACATGTTGATTGCATGATCCGTGGAAGCATGCATTGATCTCAATGGCCACCGGCAACAGCAATCTAAACACGTGAAGAAGAGGCAGAATAAGAGATGGGGAAATCAGGACAGAGAGCAAACCTTTGGCATCGACCAAACTGCAGGACAAATTGGTCGACCTTGACGTGGGTGCCAAGGGATAGCGCTACCTTTGAACTCGCCGGTGAGGACGACGGGGGCTTCCGGGCAGGGGCGTGGTCGGCAGGGGCGCGGACGGCGGACATGGTCGGCGTTGGGCGTGGCCGGAGAAGGTGCTTCCGGGGGGTGGCGCGGCCGGCGGAGGGGCGCATCCGGGCGGGGCGCGCCCGGGCGGTCGACGCGGCTGGGCGGGGGCGCGGTCGGGCGGGGGTGCGGGGCCGGGGAGGCGGGCATCGGCGTTGGGGCCGGAGCCGGGGAGGAGTAGCGCGTGGAGGCGCCGGGGCCGGGGAGGCGGGCGTCGACGTCGGGGCCGGAGCCGGGGAGGAGTCGCGCGTCCGCTCGTGGAGGCGCCGGGGCCGGGGAGGGAGGCAGGCGTGGAGGGGGTGTCGAGGCGGGCGTGGAGGGGCGGTTGCCGGGGTCGTGGGCGGTCACCGAGCGAGCGAAGCCGGGCGGTCACGGGAGCGAGCGAAGGACGATTCCCTTCTCTATGTTTTAGTTGTAGAGACTAGGTGAGTTATGTTTTAGTTGTAGAGACTAGATGAGTGTCCGTGCGTTACGACGGAAAAAAAATCATAAAATTATATGGTTTATTGTGCAAAACTAATATAAAATAATATCACATCACAATTTCATGTCACAAACAAAAACTATGGGATAAAAGAGTTCTATTTGAACATAAATTATATCTTACTAACCACACAATTAATGATTCGCCCAGTTCACCTGATCGTTTCGGTGGTTGATAAGCCAACCGATATCATTTTTGGATTTTTTGTTGTGAGAGAAAAATATTGTTTCAGTGGCTGATAAGCCGGCTGATAAACCAAGCGAACAGGGCGAATAAAAGATATAAAGGAATGAAACATATAACATTGACCAAATATCAATGCACTAATGAAACCAACATTGATTAATTATAAGTCATTCAACCATTAAAATAACACTTATGCTAATACTCATAAAACGGTTGGACATGTCAAATAAAATATGCTAGCAACAATCACATGGCCCCTGTAGATAAAAGAGAATTACTTAGTACCTCGTCATTTACATATGCTTCGGGATGAAAAAGGCACTCGATGTATTTCCTCATAACCAAGGCATGATCTATCTGGACTACCTCCTCCTTTCCTGGTGAGCAGAAATGATTTTAATGGACTCAATAAATTGTAATTCATCTTGGGTGCACACATAATCTGTAAAGTATATTAGTCAGCGCCATCTTTCGTAACTTCTTCAGGTCCTCATTGTACTGGTTGGTGTCGTAGTCGGACGCTGAGCTGCTGTAGGACCCCATGAACCGGCTGTGCTCAGGCCGAGATGTTAGCCATAGTACTATGTACCGAAAATTCAATTTCCTTTCTATGCACAGCTTACCCAGTCAACCAGGTTGTCATTCCCGTGTCTTGAATTTACAGGGCGCCGTCCAGTTATTAGCTCAAGAAGCATTACTCCAAAAGATAAGACATCTGATTTCTCATTGAGCTTGCCATTAGCAGCATACTTAGGTGCTAGGACCTAAGAACTATGTATAAAAAAGCCTGCACAATTTGAAAAAAAAAATCTAAAACAAGATCTTTCATTAGAATCAATCTATTAGGGAATTCAAATAATTTGCACATGCCAACAAAAAAAAACTAATACACCAGTCTGTTATCCATGGGTTCACCACTCAAAATGGAAAAAAGAAATTTCATACTTATATATGGTGGTTTATACCTTGTTAAGAAGTACTGCAGGGAGAAAGAGCATGGATAACACGTTGATATACAAGAAATTTTTGCAACCCGGGAACTCTCCAAGAAATTTTTGCAACCCGGGAACTCTGGATCAAACGACAATGTCGTCTTCAAAGATCTATCATGTGGATTGGAGAGAGTTCCTGTACCTGCTGTTAATAAAATATTCGATGAGTGCCCAATGCCCTATCGCTAGTTACAAGGATGAGTGGTTTGAGAAGGAATAAACATATGGAGTGAGAGTCGGTCAGTTTAGAAGTAGGATATTCAGAGACTAAAGATATCACAATACTATTTATCACTAATCTTTCACATACCCTTCGCAGCCCTCCCTTCTTCAGCATTGTACAGATCAGGTACCTCAACTAATCAAGAAATACAATACAAAACAAAGCAATCCAAAGATCGTAGAAGAAGTGAAACACCCCTCGGGGCAGAGGAAAGGCGACGGGGGAGCCTGCCTCACGGGAGCAGAAGGGCGACGCGAGGGGAGGGGCGACCCCAGCCGGCGTGTGCAGCAGTGCGTGCGGAGGGGAGCAGCGGCGCGAGGGGAGGGGCGACGCGAGTGGAGGCAGCGACAGTGCGACCCCCAGCCGGCGCGTGCAGCATCGCGTGCGGAGGGGAGCGGCAGCGCGAGGGGAGGGGCGATGCGAGTGGAGGCGGCGACGGTGCGACCCCCAGCCGGCGCGTGGAGCAGCGCGTGCGGAGGGGAGGGCGACGGCGCGACCGTAGCGAGTCGAGAGCAGAGGGGCAGACGGTGGAAAATCAGCCGCTCTGTGGGAAACGCGGAGAGTCGCTCGCGGTGCGGAGAACGCCGGCTGTAGTTCATTTTGGATTGTTTTACCGAATCTAAAATAACTAAAATAAGTGAGGATGTTTGGGTGGGATTCTCTATTCTTTTCACCTCCATTCCGATTATAAGTGGAAACAAACACGCCCTTTGTCTCCCTTCAAACAAATATGTGTTTATTTGGTGTCTATTTTGATGACTATTTTAACTTGTCATACTGCAGTTTAGTCTCGATGCAATAAAAAAAAAGATGTGTGATCCATTCGGAATGGTGCATTTAAGCACTGTTTCAGGTAAGCTGTTTCAGTTTTGTCCATTAGTACAAGGACTCGATTTTTTATTTTTTGCATAATCCAAAGTCATGCATCATAAGTTGGGTTGGCTCGTTCCAAGAAATTCAATCCTAGGTCCCAAACATAGCACGATATTATTAAATAAATAGGCACAACACATTTAGAAGATCCATTTTATGTATGAAATTTAATAACACATGGCGATGATATTCAATCTTAGGTTCAAAACATAGTATAATTGTTGGGGGAGTCCATATTCGTATGAGTTAATTTCTCCTAAAAGAGGTCCAATAGGGGCTTGTATAGTGGTTTGTATATTTCAACCCCACCAAGAGGTCGCATGTAAATTACCACTCGACTATATATATATAATACTAAGAGCGTGAGGGTAGAGGGCTCTCTCTCCCTTCCGACTCCAATAGAAAAATCCTAGTCGACTCTTCAGTTTTCTACCAAACACTGTTTAGAAACTTCATTTCCAACAATATTATTTAAATATATAGACATAACACATTTAGAAGATATATAAGTAAGTATTAAAATACATCGATAAGATAATTATTCAACCGAACTACTGTGACTTGTATGTCTATGGAAACACACTGACATAAGACAACCTCGTACGATTGTAGACAACTATAGTTTCTTTGATATTTAATACGCTCGCTGCATGTATGACAACACTCGTAATCCATATTATCCTTTGATGTCCCTCACCATCTCATGACATCCACCTGAGGAGATGTCACAAAATGTTCACGTGTTAACAATCCAAACATAGAAAATAAACATCCACATGAAAATAAACAACAATTTTTACATGCTAACCGTTCAAACTAATCAACGACTTCAAATGTAGGACACTCAAATGAAACAATATTTCAAACAAAAAATTATTAACTAGAGAACCCAAGAGTAAAAATGAACAGAACTAAACTAAACCACCTACCAAAGCAACAGTCATCGATGGTGGATACACTGATGACACACATAGATTCAATATCTTAGGTGAGTATGATTGTGGGGCGGGGGTCACAGTGATACGCGGGCATACGTGGTGTAATCTACGCTGGTGAAGCACTTAGACAAAAACACTTTTGTAATCCTAAACTTATGTCGCATTATTTGACAATATAATAATTAATTGATAAGCAAAATGTACGTATTGTTAAAGAGTTTTTCTATTTAAAAGAGACAATATATAGTTTTCTGTGTAGAGTTGTACAACTGTCATCCGGAAATATTTTCTTATGTCTCCATCTCCTTAAGAATAATAACCAGTTCTACCATATATTATTAAAATCTAGCACAAAACATTAACTGATTGACTGAAAACTAAAAATTAAAATACCTCTAAACTTAGACATAGTTACTTGAACCATATTCGCTTGTGCTTGAGTGAATGTCTCCATCTCCTTAAGAACAGTAACTAGTTGTACCATATATTATTAAAATCTAGCACAAAACATTAACTAATTGACTGAAAACTAAAAATTAAAATACCTCTAAACTTAGACATAGTTACTTGAACCATACTCCCTTGTGCTTGAGTGAATTTGCAAACACATTGGTGCGAGTGCGTGACCAAATGATGTACGACAATTCAGAAATAGTTGGATTCAGATATTATGCACTAGATATCACACTTATTTGCAGATTGTAAATGTTTAACAGGTTATTGTAAAATGCAACGCTTTTCTGGAATAACATAGCATGTCTGAAAAATACTAGCGAACTAGAGAAGTCCAAAGCCATGCTTTTATTGAGTTGTATTGCTCAATATGCGATGATGACAGGTGCTAGGTCCACTTAGTACAAAGGCATTGCTATGCACGGAAGCCTCAAAACCCCCCGAAACATTCATCTTTGCTGGCTATGTATCTTTTGTAAAACTGAATCTTTGCTGGTAGAATACTTCCTCAAATTATATTGCCAATGTGATACTGCATGCATCTTTTGTATGCCATGTGGGAAAATTGAGAAAAGAGGGAGAATCTAGCGTGTGAGGATGTGAGCGACTATTTCTAGTCTGATGTTGATCTACTCGTGCAGTGTCTAGGAATTGACATATGGGTGTTTATAGGTTTATCAAATATGCAATGTCTCCAAGCAAACATGCAGTTTGGTCATACCACTTTTTTTTGCAGGCTTGCAACAGTCTGTATATATGTGTGTATTGGATCAATAAGTTTATTTATATTAATTTATAATAACCTATTACACATTATATTTACTAATATATCCTATATTATACTGATGGTTCCAAGAAATTATATTTACATTCATGCCATTTATGCTTAATCTCAATCTAAATTTCATGAAAGAGCAACAAAATGACATACAAAAAACTTATATGTGCTTGATCATGGTTGCATTTGCATACATGCATTAAACATTTTGTAGACAAACAAATATATGAGTTTAGCTATCTACTCCCTCCGTACCTCAATAGACGACGTTCATCTGGGATTCAACACGCAAACCAAGACATAAGGTAGAAGACCATGATACCCCTATGAAGTAATCGTTGCTGGTGCTGCGTTTCAGAACACATACACAAGCTCTCCCCGTATGGAGGAAAGGATAAGCCCCTCCCAAGCTTCTGTCGTCTGTTTCTTTTTATTTTTCTTTTGATTTATTTATTCTTAGTAGTGGCCGACTGAGAGAGATGATGGATGGATGAACGGACTGGTGTTGTACCACCCTTCTCCGAAAGCTCCGCGGGACCACCTATCACTAGTCTTCGGCCGGAGGGGTTTATTGCACAAAAAGGCCGGGACGCAGGCTCCCGCAGAGGAAAGCCCAACGAATGTCAGATGCAAAGCCTCGCACCTCATTAAGATCATATTGGCATACTCTCCCAAAAAAAAAAGAGCAGACCCCATTGAAGACGGGAGTGAGGCACAACAAGGCCATTTCCGTCCACCTTCTCATGGAGCCGTACGTGGACGTTACCGCTCATACAGCTCCCAGCCAGCAAGCAGTTAGCTTTCCTCTAGAAGTCATGGAAGTGTGGATAAATCGACATCAAACTCTAGTCGACAGAAGGTTTTTCTTTTTTTCCCGCTCGCAGTAGTAGTCCCAATATTCCAATACTACAGCGTTAGCAGCGTTTTGTCTCGATGAAAAATCTTCTGGTGACCCCATGAGGATTTCTTCTCTATCCTTTGGACTTGAACGATCCAATTTCGAATCTTGTTGGAGATTCTTTATCTGGCTTTGACGTATGGGGCCCTTTCCCCACTGTTTGAGAAAAGTTTTGCATCTTTCCTTTACATCCGAACAGGACGGGCCACTAGTCCCTGATCTGGACGCCGCACCTGGAACTCCTTCTACCTGTGGTTGTGGGGTTGGCGCCTCCTGAGCTGCTTGAGCAGCACCCACAAGGGGGTGGGAAGGAATAAGACTACATAAGAGAATACTCTCTTTTTACTTTATTGACTGGTGTCCCGCGGATCTCTCTCTTTAGGCGCTTCATTTAGTTCGTTTATAGCGAGAAAGCCCATGCGAGTCAATTAAGTAAGCTGGAAGGCACTTTTTAAAAAGCCTGGAACTTGATCCAATCTCTAACCAATTGCGGCTTGTTAGAGCACCTAAGCAATGATGCGAATAATCGCTTGCCTAATTAAGTAGGGTTTTCATTTGATTTCTATATGATAATATGCAGTAGCCATCCATCCTGGAAAGGATCAACCATAAGTGATTAGAGCGATGCTCCTTTTTTTGCAAAGAGTTGAGTTCTTCCTCTTTCGCGGCAGTCAAAGCTCTATTCCCTCTCATTCCTCCCGCATTCTCTCCTTTCATCGGTTTGTTTTTTTTTTACTTCGCTTCGCGATTAGAGTTGTACGCATCATGCATGGGAATCCTTCCGTCCTTGATGTTAACGCTCTCGTGCGTAGGTCCCGGGTCAAAGGCATCTCGAAGGAAGCTGCTCTGCATATGCGATCACCTCCATGTACCTACAGATGAGGGCTCCAACGCCTACTGTACAATCATGTGGGAAGTGCATCCTGCACACCAGAAAGTCAGTGGCGTACGCCACACCCCCTCCCCCTGTACCTACTACACCCATTGAAATGTTTATTGTCTGACAATCTCCGACGCGACGCGCAACGCCCCATGCAAATCCCTACGTCGGTCGATCGATGCGCACAGAAGGAGAGCTTGTCCATAACGAAAACGCGTATGTTAAGTCGGTCAATCGATTCAACTATTTCTGTATAGGGGCAGCCGGGCCGTATTAGCAAGCGTGACTCTTAAAGACCCAGCACGTCTTTCTTTCCTGGCAACAGAAGATGCACAAAGTGGTTTCAGTAGGACTACCGAGTTCGCATCAGCGATTTTCTCACCAAACAAGCAACGGATTGAGCAACTAGCGCGAAAGCTAACGCTCATCCTCTTGCTTGGAATCAATGGGTTTTGTCAATGAATTAATCTAATCTACCGGCATCGGAGGGAGAAGCGGAGTCGGGAGCTGGAGGAAATAACACTTTTTGATGGACGGGAGCGGGAGGGAGTCAATTACAGAAAGAGTAGAGACGGATATGGGGACTGTAGCTCCGACCATGTCAACTATGATGCTCTCGCTGCTGCCAGTCCTTTCACCAGTGAATGTTGTCATGCGCTACTTCCCGAACCTCCGTGTCTAGGTCCTGCCGAAAAAGACTGCAAATGATTTACCATCCATCCCACTCATATAGGTACGTTATCGGATTTAGCGGATCAGGAAATGGATCGAACCGCGTGAAATGGTCGCCTCGGAATACAGGGCGCAACGGAACCAAGGTTCTTTGTTGGCGTGTTGCGTAACAAGGGCAAGAGGGGGTGGAAGCGTTCGCCGACTTTGATAGGCAACGCATTGCAAGCAAATAGAGTAGAGAGCTGACCCTTAGTTTCTATTAGAGTCGCGAGCTTGTTGTAGTCGGTCCTAAAGGGAAAACCTTGCAGCTTACTTGCTATATCCCCGCGTCCTTGCACGGCTCGTTTTCTTCGAGCCCTGCTTCTCCCTTCCCCCTCTCCCCAGGAACTGACCGTTTGGAGTATAGCCAAGTGGTAAGGCATCGGTTTTTGGTACCGGCATGCAAAGGTTCGAATCCTTTTACTCCAGAGCATACTTACTTATTCTAGTTCTAGAAAAAAAAGTCTCATCCCATAAATGAAAGTAGATTTACATTCTTATTCTATTTCTAGGGGGAATGTTGAGGCAAACTTACGATGCTAACAAGCTGGTTAGGTGCCGAGTTGGATTAGACATCGCAGGTTTCAGTTTAAGAATCGGGAAGAGGTTAAGAACCTAGTGGAATCCACTGCGAGGGGAAGATTAGGGTAGATGAGTACCGAGTGGAAGAAGAAACCTATCACGGCGAATTCCGTGGTTCAAGATGTGGTTTCCTGTGCGTACCTTGAGCTTCTGGAGGAAGAGGACGGATGGGATGCCTGTAGAGAAGTGCGGTCAGAAACCAAACCCATTGACTTCTTATTGTTCTTTCGGGTGAAGTCAGATTCGTAAAACAAGGCAGCAGATAAGCTATGGCGATACATAACTCTCCTCAGTTTAGAAGACGGTATCTTTGTCCCCTTAAACTTAAAGGAAGAGAAGGGCGAAGCATATACCAGTGTTTTGCCAACGGCACGAAGCGAATCTTGCAAGCCAGCCTAGCCCTACGCCTAGATTGATATTCACAAGAACTACTACGTACGGTATTCACAAGAACAATAAGTTGAGAGGAGGAGCAATAAAACTGGACGAAAGCAGTGGGAAGAAAGCGATGCCCGGGCGATGGTAGTACGAAAAGCTCGACTCCTTTGGATTCCGGATTATAAGTAGCTCCGGCTGCGGCTAGAAGGCAGTTATCATAATTTGAGGATGATGGATCAAGCTAGATCGTATTATAAAGGAACGAGGCCCATCTATAGTAGGTGGGTCCCAGCTCTTTTTTTCACGAGGGTCAGTGCGGCTTTAAAGCTCCTAAGTAGCCCACTATACAATAAAAGAATCGAAGCCAGAGGAAACAAGTGAAGGTGGATCAGCGATTCCTGCTCAGGTGGTTCCAAAACTAGAAACTATTCCTCTACTCGCTATGCGAAAAAAACCTGAGAAAATAAGTATAGTCTAGATCGTACTCATGAAACTCATATAAGAACAAGGTATTGAAATTCATCTTTACAGATCGGAGGAAGAGTAGGTTATTCAGCCCGAGACTCGAGATGATCGATCTTGAAATGAGAAGAGAAGGACCCACCCAATAAAGAAACTATTCCAATGACTTTGTTCGCTTCCCCTGAGGCAACGGCTTCGGCACACAGACCTGGCTTATGAGCAGGATTTCTCAGCCAAGTGCGTATGGTTGCTACCTGTATTCTGATAGGCCACTTAATGACACTGGCTCCCAGTTATTTACTTATGAAGAATGGCTTCTCGATGGAAGAGAAACAATAATAGGAAAATAGGAAGCTGCAATCAGAACCGGCTAACTAGACAAAAGGAGAGAGATTGGCTCAATTCAGTAGGAGGAATTTCTACCGATTATTGAGTGGTTTGTTTCCTTTCCCCTGAAAGGTAAAATGGTTTATTTGCACCTGTAGTGGGACACCTCTCCCAGCTCCCAGCCAGGGTTCAAGCAGGAAACTATGTTAAGGAGCTGATCCGAATACAGATACAAGGCCCCCACTCATCACAACGAACGGTGAGCTTTCCCACTAGCCTTCACAGGAGCAGCACAATCATGGCCAAAAACAAAAAAAAAGATATCGTAGTACGAGAAAACCAATGGCATTTATCTATTCTAAGTAGTTTCTTCTTTTCTTTTTAGAGGACCTGGCCAACTCTAATTCCAATGCTGCAATCCTATTGGTTTACTAAATGAGGGTGGGTAGACCGAAACGCTGAAGTGTTGTTATTTACTTCCTTCTATAACATAGAGTGTCCACTCTTATGCCCCATGCATAAAAATGGCTTGTGCTTTAGAATAAAAGAATCGAAAAAAGTAGGTGGATCGGGATCGCTATTACAAGTATTCGAGTTCTTGTTTTCCTTTCCTTGGAAAGGGAATTATTTCATGAGAAGTGCACCGGTAGAAATGTGACTAAATATGATCTTGATCCATAGCTCGTCCACTTTCTTGATAAACGACTCGATGCATTTTCTCTTCCTTGCCACTGAGACTGAGACATATCAAAAAGATCTATTACTTAAAGGAGATTGGGATCATCCTGTGGTTACCGGATGATGGGAATAACTAAGCAGAAATTAGGAAATGAGCACGAAATGTCTATAAATGAATTTTCTCATTATTTGTTATTTCCGGGTCTTTTCGTTGCATTCACTTACAACAAGAAACAACCACCAGCGTTTGGTGCAGCACCTGCATTTTGGTGCATTCTTCTTTCTTTCCTTGGTCTTTCGTTCCGTCATATTCCAAATAACTTATCTAATTACAACGTATTAACCGCTAATGCACCTTTTTTATCAAATCTCAGGGACATGGTCTAATCATGAGGGTAGTATTTTATCATGGTGTTGGATCCCAAGTTTTTATGGATTCCTTTTTTGTTACCGGGGTCGACCCCAAAGCCATAATGTCTCAAAACGCAGAGGCTATAGAGAAACTTTGATTTTTTTCCTTTGTCTCGAACTTCGTGAAGAACTCATGTCGGGTACGAAGGTAAGGGGTACCCTAAACCCTTCGATAAATTAACGCTAAACATAGCAACCGTTTTTAAGGAAGGGACCAGCCCACTACTCGGTAAGGCGCGGCCCATCACTCGAAGGCCCCCCTACACCGGCTGTGGCGACGAGTCGCGGGCCGGCTCCACCTCGACGCCGAATGATGGACCGAGGGGGCGAGCGAACGACCCCCGGCTCCACCTCGACGCCGAATAACGGACCAAGGGGGCGGGCGAACGACCCCCCGACTCCTACCTCGACGATAAATGACGGACCGAGGGGGCGGGCGAACGACCCCCCGGCTCCACCTCGACGAACAAAGGACGGACGAGGGGTCAAACGATCGACCCCCCGACCTCTACCTCGACCTCTCCGACCCCATCTCTGCTCCGACCCCGTCGACGCCTCGACCTCTACTGCGACCACGGGTCGAGCGGACGACCCCCGGACGAGGGGCTCGATTAACCCAACTGCTCCCGGCATGGGTTAAAGTGAACCCACCTAACGACATGGGCGCCCGCGTCCGCTGTCAAATCCTCCAACTCCCCGTCAGGTCCCCGATTCCTGTCAACTGTGCCGCCACTGTCGCTACTACGCGAGTACGGACTCCAACAGTACCCCTCGGAAAGTGAATAGCGCGACCCTCGATGACGACTTCGGGAACGCGACAGAGCCACGCAGGGCTCGACCACTCCCTTCAACAACTCCAGTACGGAAGCCGTCCCATCCGCCCCATCCCACTTCAGCCGTGGGATTCGTGCCCACCTGCGGACGTTGTACTGCGACGACTTTCACTGCCGCCACGACCGGGGACGCCAGAAGGACGAGAAGGTCATGCCGCCACAGTGCTCAACGTCTCTCCGTCAACACTGTGCCGCGGATACGCTACCCATACCGCCACTGTTAGGACCCTGTACCCTCGGACCTCCCCTTGGTCTATAAAAGGGGACGCCGAGGTAGAGGAGGGGGGCTGGATCTTCTTCTTTTTAGACGGTCAGAGCCTGAAACCTCCGGGACCTCAGTTCAGACTCTGACACTCCATACTCCACACACCCCGCCACTCGATCGACCCCTCGGGTGGCCGACTCCGTGTAACACAGCTTGTACCCCCCTGTACGAGCACGCTTTGGGTGCGAGATAATACAAGTCATCCTCCCCCCGCTGGACGTAGGGCCTTCTTTGCCCGAACCAGGATAAACCTTGTGTCCATCTTGCATCACGTCTGAGAGAGGGAGCACGCGATATACAAATTTACTCGTTGGTGGTCTTGACCCCGGGTCATAACACCGACAACTCCATTCTATCTCTCCAACAAAAAAGTGGAGCTGCGCCCCAGTTGTACACTCCCTTCGTTCGGAGAACCCTTGTTGATTCTGAACTTCGTTCGCAAAGTAAGCGTCCTTTTAACGGGCCAGCCCTTTTTAATGCGCCGCTTTACCCAATTTTGAAAATGAGCTTTGCTCTTCTGGGCGCTGGGCGCTCCCGTGGTTCGCGAGAAGGAAACAGGACTAATCTTTTGTTACATCTGGCACGAGATGAAAAAGAGAGAGCTTCGTCTATCGATGAACAACAGATTGACGGAGCTCTTGGCATTGCTTTGTTTTTCTCTCCTTTCCTATCAGCGAGTTCCGATCCTTTTGTTCGAAATTTCTTCGTTCGTACCGAACCGCTTGCAGAATCAAATCATGTACCACAAGATCCTATATCAGCTATACATCCTCCTTGCATTTATGCCGGAGATGTCGCCAGTGCTATGGGCTTTGGGTTATGTAGATCAAAAATGATGAATGGGATTGTGGCACTCCACTCGCCGCCAATGCGGAAGGATGCCGCCGAAAAGAATGGAACGCTGCTTCGCTCTGCTGGATGCGTCGCCCATATAAGAAGCTCGCTCTTTACCTGATCATTCAAACATTTTGTGGGCGGCGCGCCTGCTCTATTGTTGCGTAGCAATAGAAGCCTGCTCATGCTGCTTCGGCGGCGCTTTTTCGCCTTCTCTTCGCTCTGGACAGGAGCGCTAATGGACACGGGGAGGGAGTAGGCGAAGCGTGTTGTCGTTCGTAATGGAAAGAAAGACACCACTACTTCGCCTCTTTGTTGGACCGCCGGCGCGAACACAGTGGTCTCTGACCAGGACCAGGAACCAATTCGAATTTGGATCTTGACATGTTGGTTGTTTTTAACCGTAGGCATCTCGCCAGGAAGTTGGTGGGCTCATCATGAATTAGGTCGGGGTGGCTGGTGGTTTCGGGATCCCGTAGAAAATGCGTCTTTTATGCCTCGGGTATTAGCCACAACTCTTATTCATTCAGTAATTCTACCCCTTCTTCATTATTGGACCTCGCTTCTGAATATTTTGACTCTTCCATGCTGTGTCTCAGGAACCTTTTCAATACGGTCCGGATTGCTAGCTCCCGTTCATAGTTCTGCTACAGACGATACACGAGGAAGATTTTTATGGCGGTTCTTCCTTCTAATTACAGGCATATCTATGACTCTTTTTTACCAGATGAAGCAGGAGGCATCGGTCCGTAGAACCTATAAAAAAGAGATGGTTGTGGCGCGAAGTACTCTTGTGCACCTACGTCACTTGGCTCGCGCGCAACCCCGCCCCGTTATGTTATGGCAGAATTTCGCTTCTTGCTGGGCTGGTTATTCAGAGCCAGCAACTGGCTGCCGGATTTCGTCCCGTCCGTAGCGCTTCGGAAGTCACTCTGGCGTGGCGCTGCTGGATACTTCTGATCAATAGGAATAGGAGGAAAAAAAAGCTTATGATGAGCATCTATTGGAGTCGATCATTTCCAAGATCTAATTCTAGTTTCTTATTATGTAGTGGAAACGCCTTACAATCTTCAGTTTTACGCTTACGCTTAAGGGAAGAAATGTTCTTGGTGGATGCAGGCCTTGGTACCCCAAAAATTTGTATGCAAGATGAGCTTACAGGACTGCCAATCAAGCGAGCCACCAGGTTTGAGAATAAGGTGGGATCCAAGAATGTAGTGGCTGGTGAATCACAGATCAAAAAGCGGATTTTTGAGAGATTCTTCATCGATCTAGTGGCCGGTGAATCACTGATCAAAGAGCGAGCAGCCGCCAGGTTTAATGATTTTGTGGGATCCCTGGATGTAGCGGCTGGCGAACCGCTTCTTCTTCCACAAAGATTCAGACAAAACCGAGCTTGGATAGAACTGAAGAAGATTTGGCGAACGAAGAAAAAGGTAAAATGGTTTCAAATTAATAAAATAGAAGGAGGTTATTCAATAGCCATCGCAGGTTTCATTACTTTTCTTCCATTCAAATTCAAAAAAGCTAAAAAAATAGGATAGCGAATGCTCGATTATCATATAGTGGGACCCACCATTACAAAATAAAATATCTTCTATTTCTATATTGTTTTTGAATTCCAGAACCTCCTCTATTAAGAGGAGGAGTATGTCTGAGTTGCCAACAAGTCCACGCATGTGGATGGTACATGCTTCATGATTAGTCATGGACTATAGCAATGCTTACATTGTGTGGTTTAAATATGAACATAGGCTTAGTGGTAGCCATGCGGAGACAGCGGTATGCATGCGCTTAAAAGCAGAAACTCAGCCTTGTCCTCTTCCGTGTGCTCCTCCGAGTCACAGGTACCATATCCACTTCCTCCTCTAATTCCTTAGACTTGCTCTAACATCTCGTCAAAGCATCCCCTTCTCCTGCAGACGGCGCTTCCGATTTTTCTGATCCACCCCTTCCCTTCAGAGGGAAAGCGGAGTCACCCACCGCTCCGATCGCCCCGCCCTCATCCGTGCAAACTCCGGCACTTTGGCGGGTAACTCCTCCGACAGCCCCGCCCCCATCCGTGCCAACTCCGGCAGACTCGCCATCATCCCTACCTTCTCCGAGGGGTAAATAGCGCGTAACTCCTCCGACGACCCCGCTAACTCCGGCAGAGTCGCAGCAATGGCGCGTGGGATCCTCCTCCATCGGCCAGGCGTCCTCCGCCTCGCGGCCGTCACAGATGTGGCGGACGGCGCGCTGCCTAATGCCCCCCGAATTCTCCATGTTCCAGATCGGGGATAGATCGACCCACCTGCGTGGTTTGTTCCAGATCGGGGATAGATCGACCCACCTGCGTGGTTTGGGGTGGGCGGAGTCTGAGTCTGGGAGACGAGGAACGCCTGTGCGATATTTCTTTCTCCTTTTTCTCCCTATATATCTCTCTCTTTATATATATATATAGTAATTATATATATATTTACTTATTTATATTATACAATATATATACGGTATATATCCTGCCCGTGCCCGGTAAGAGTTCCGCCCGACTATCACGCGCGCTCCCTCGCTCCCTCTTTCCCCGTGCGACAATCACAAGAATTGAAGGAAACCAATCACGCACCGAGCCACAAAAGCCACTATATCACACGATCACCTCACCCAGTCACCCTCGTGCGCAGCCATCGCGGCACTTGCCCTTTCCGCGCCGCCACTGGTCCTCGACGGACGTTTCCCGTCGCACACGCCGTCGCCCGCCGTGGCCGTCGCTTTGTCTGCGCCGACCCGCATCCTCGTCCTCAACGCCGCCGAGCTTGACTTCCTCCTCGCCCTGCGCGATAGTGGACAGGCAGCATCAACAACGGATGGTGCACCACCGTTTTAATCCAGGTCTTCCCTCCCTCCATAGTCCATACTACTCTTTATGATCCGGCGAAACCGTACTGTTCATCTTCCGGGTTCAAGGTACGCGGGTGGCCGGTAAAGAAGAAGTTTTGTGAATCGTGATGTGTCACCGCACCTGCTGCTTCCTGCCGCCGGCCGCTGGGTTCTATCGCCTCTGCTTTGTTTGTCTGTTGAGCCGTCCTGCTCATCGGCGTACAGTTCAGGAACTTGTCTTGCTTACGCCAAGGTGCCCAGGGCTGATATTCCACTATTCCAGTTCATTCGTTCTTCCTCGCAAGATTAGAATTATAATTAACTGTATACACTTTGTATTATGTCATTCCGTGCTGCATGTTTTTACTTCGTGTGACAGCGTAGATAAAAAAGATTTTTCTCAGATCTTCTATAGCAGGTAGGGTGAAATTCTTCGTCCCACAACTGAACCTTTGAGCTCTGTCGTCTTCTACTGACCTAGAGGTATGGAATCACCGAAACACCCAGCAGCTCACTGGACGCGGCAGCCTTAGACCGACCAAACCCGATGCGGCAACGATCGATGGGATTCAGACACCGAGAACCAGGAATCGACTGGTCTGGTACCAATTGTAAGACACCGAGATAGGCAGGGAAGGGAAGCAGGAATTTGGAATCAGAAGGAAGAAGAAGACTGGAACAGAACAGGTAGCGAGGACAGATTAGTTCTTCAGAATTGGGCTTGGGCCTCTCAGTTGGACCATTTAGCATTGGGCTTCACAGCTCGAGTGGTGCGGGTGATTGTCTACTTCATATTGTACTTCAATTTGTATACTTCAATCAGTTGGACCACTTGTCTACTTCAATTTGTAGTGACTAACCTTGTGTTTGACGTATCATCCGATTTCAAACTGTCTGAGCGCTGAAACTTGCCTCTCCGCATCAGTGTAATCTTGGTTACATTTTTTTTTAACACCACCTTTGAATTTAAGAAATAGTGAGTAGAAACAACCGAAGATCAATGTAGTCACGACCATCCCAGCAACCAAAACAGGGATTCAAGGCCAATATATTGGTCGTGTAAATGAGTTTCATATCAGGGCCCTCTACAGTCTACACTATTTGTGGTTTGAGTCAACACCATCCTCTCAACTATACTGAATGTGATGCATCCGCCTGTTGGTATGGTGACAAGGATGATAACAACTACGAGGACGGTAACAATTATTCCACCCATTAATCTTCATCTTTGGATGGACTATGGTTAATTTTTTGAAACGGCTAGTTGTTAGTCCAAGTGATCCAAACATACAATAAGAATGCTTGAGCAAAAAAGCTAACCCACTGAGTACTTTTGTGGGAACCGTTTCCCCAATACCTCCCATTCTTGTTTCAGTAACTGAACTGTAGAGAGTATCTCTAAACACACATGCTCTCTCTCTCTCTCTCTCTCTCTCTCTCTCTCTCTCTCTCTCTCTCTCTGTGTGTGTGTGTGTGTGTGTGTTGTGTTGTGTTTTCTCTGATTCAACTTTGGTCTCCGCTTATCACCTGCATTCTTTGCTGTGTCACAGCGTTTGGGTGGTTTATACTACTATATATATGTGTGTGTATGTAGAAGATATGAAGGGAGAGAAACTGTATATAATGTTCGAGCAGGTGGTGTATTAATAAGCTTCTGGGAGCAGCGTAATTCTGCTGAACTGCCCAGAATTGAACTCGAGTTTATACTACTGGAGACAACAGGACAGTAGGAAAACTATAGAGTGCAAGAAGATTTTTTTTTAATTATTAAAGGTCGCTTTAGTTTGTCCGGAAGAACGACTGTCTCATGCGTACATTGTCGATAAGGACGCCCCTAAAGATGTACTGTACTACAGTAGGGCGTCCCCATTATAACCAAATCGCCAGTCAGTTGGAAGCTGAGAGATGAGTTTGTTCGGAGTAGGTGCAAGACCGGCGACTGTGACCGTGCTAGCTCGTTGCTCCCTTTCTCCTCTACAGCAAATAGAATTTCACTAGAGCTGGAGATTTTTTTAGAAAGTTATTTTAAACATATACCACATTTGCAGACATCACACATTCACAACTTATCATCAGTCTTCTAGGCACCAGAATTTACAAGCATTGGACCCGTGGTGTGATGTGGGTGTGTGACGTGCACTTGAAGCGGCAGCACCCGAAGGAAGAAGGAGCCGATAGGATGTGGCAAGAACACGAGAGGGATATCTCCATATTGCCATGCACACCCTGCAGAAGCAGCGTCGAGGCCGAGGCCATCACAGATCAAAATTTTCCACTTCATAGTGGATCCCAGGGTGCCAACTAGTGCTTCAAATGTGTTTTAATTTGCAAGCATACTTGTCGTCATTGAGGTGAGGAGAGCGCCGAAGTTGACCTGCAAATTGAACCACAATAAAAGTGTTGAACGTCGTCAAAGACGCTTGTATTGCAAGACAGCGTAGATAAAAAACTTTTTTAGATCTGCTATAGCAGACAGGGTGAAATTCTTCTTCCCCACAACTGAACTTTTGAGCTCTGTCGTCGTCTTCTACTGACCTAGAGGAGCTCAAGACAGGGTGAAGAAGACGACTGCTAGCGAGGACAGATTAGTTCTTCAGAATTGGGCTTCCGCCTCTCAGTTGGACCATTCGGCACCAATCCACTTGGCATTGGGATTCACAGGTCTACTTCTGCGTCTGCGCGGTGGTGCATCCTCTTCACCATCACGTAACACACTCGCCCGCTGAGGAGGTCTTGATGGTAGCGGGCAGTGGTGGCGGGAGAGACGGCTGGACGGCGAGGCAGAAGCGGCGGAGGAGTGGTGGGCCGGGGGCGACCATCGGCGTCGCCTTGACCACCGCTGACGAGCTGCAATATAATTCAGGACAGAGAAGCGGTAGCCACCGGAGACGTTCAGAGCAGCAGTGGCGGTGGAGGGTGAGTCGTGAGCGCCCTGAAGAGAGGAGGACAGCGGGCCTCGCCGGCGCTAGGGACAGCGCCGGCAGCTGGGCGGAACCGGGGACGCACGCTCAGATCAGGAGCGTGGTTTGACGTTTCCATAGATCTTTCCCTGTGCCTCCCATCCTCATGCCAGTAGGAACAAAGAAAAGTGGACATGGCAAGCAAATCTGTTTTGTTGTGAATGCATTCCTCAAAGAAACAAATCTGTTTATATAACTCTCTACTACACCATCTGCTTCCTCACTGTTTCTTTCACCCATTTATATACACGATATGAGCAAATTAAAATAGGTGCAGCTGGTACTATATGTGTCAATGTGTCATTGCTAAAGTAGTTGATGCATTGATCAGGGTGACAACAGGTGCTGATAAGGGAAGTAAATGCCGATGAGGATCCACAGAAAAAAAAATTTGGGGAAAGTAATTGAACTAAAAAAAACTCTTTGGAAAGAAGATCCATTCATCCAGTATGGAAGATTGTCAATAACCCAGGGCCCTTACCTCCAACCTGCTGCTTTCATGTCTCACGGCATGAATGTTATACCAGCATTGAATTTCTTAAGCAACACGACCACATACAAGGAAGGCAATTTCTTAAGCATCACAGTTTCATACATCACACAAGAGCAGTCTTCTGGGAATACCAAATGGTTCGTGAGAATGTAGGCACAGCAAAATACAAGCATATGAACTGTATGGAATTGAGAACTTGGTGCGGCTGTGTGCTTTAAGCGGCAGCAACTGCGGGAGGAGGCAACATGGTTATCTCCACATTGTCATGAACGCCCTGCAGAAGCAGCTCGCCGTCATAGGTCAAAACCTTCCTCTTCTTGGCGGCCCTCAAGGTGCCAACTAGTGCTTCAAAGATATTTGCACACCGATCATCGTTGAAGAGGACACCAAACTTGACCTGTCAACAGATTGCTCAGTACCACGGTATTGATATCCTCTGTACACATTCACAAGGTATGGTACATAAACAATAAAATTCTTAACATGTGTAATTTTATTTACACTGTAACATCATAATGATACATCTTTGATGGTTATAACACTAACAATTTCACTTATAGACTCTAGAGAAAAACAGTGTTCTTTATAGGATACAGGCATACAGCTAAGAATGGTGGAACTCTTTTTAGCAAAGCAAGGTCTGCACTACGCAAGTCATAGCAGGTTAGCAGCTCCACATGCAAGTAGTGCTATGATTTAAGAATTTCAAAAGCTTACAGTACATGCAAGTAGTGTTGACTTTTGTCTAGAATCAGGAGCTAAAGATAACATGTCAAAATATGTTAAGAGCAGCAGGGCAAATGGGCAATGGATGAATAATCATAACAAACCTGAAAAGAACAAGCCAAATCTTAAATAGTAAAATAATAAACCCTGAATTCATTGAAGAGGAATCGAAGGAGAATCATGGTGACAAACCCTTCTAATCTATCATATGCACTTTAGAACCTCACATGATTAAGACACAACATGGAAACAAATGACTGGTAAAAATAACACAGAAGATAATTAGAAGGTAACACACGATTACACATAAGGAAAATTCATTCCACGTTTCTATAAGCAAACTAAAATAGATAAGGGCATGTTTGGTTACAAGCATCTAAAGTTTAGCCACTAAATTTATGTGATTTTAGTCCCTAAAGTGCCAAACAACCCCTAAAGTGCCTCCTAAAGTTTAGTTGCTCTTTAGGGGGCACTTTAGGGGGGTTGTTTGACACTTTAGGGACTATAAAATCACCTAAATTTAGTGGCTAAACTTTAGGGGGGTGTAACCAAACAGGCCCTAAGTAACCAAAATAACCAAGATGGGAGAAATCTAATGAATTTGTAGAGTGTTCTCCACAACAGGCTTCATAGTGGACTAGTGTTCAACAAGAAAATATCTGCGGAATAAAATAATTCTTTGAGCAACAGGTATGATTACATATTACAGTCGTTGATTTGTTAACACTCTTCTTTTCACAATGACCTTGGACATCTTCATTATGAATATGACATATATGGACATAGGCTAACATTTAACTAGGGCAAGTAGGGCACTGTAAACAGAGTTTCCATTTATTCAGGCTTCTAAAAGTTTTTGCATTCAATCGGTTCCATAGAATACGGGATAATATATGAATTCATAAGCTTATGGTGATCATCTCACCACAACCCACACAAAATGCTACCCACAATGCAAACGACTGAAAGGATCAATCTTTCAGTTGCAATATCACCAGTTCGGCGCCAATGCTCACAACAAGAGGTCCACTAAGTAACTGCCAGAAGCGCACAGATTTGGGGATCTGCACCGCACATATCATCGTTTCAAGAATCCACCATACTGTCAGGATAAATGTCTTCACTTTTGTGCAAGACCCTGCTAAATATTACCCATCAGCGGCGCCACAAGATGATCTCTCTAAGTCCACCAAGTCGGCAACAGCGTCTCCATGGCTCGACGCCTCGACTCGATCGCCCATCCGTGCAGATCATACTGCACATTGCCCAAAGCATCGAGAGAAGGGGAGGAATACCGGTGCGGGCGACCTGGAGATGGCAGCACAGCACAGGAAAAAAAAAAGGAAACGCGGCGACGCGGGTGGCTCAGATCTGCGGCGGCTCCGGATGGGAGAGAGTCAGACAGGGAGAGGAGGGGGTACCTTGTAGGAGCCATCAGGCTGCTGCTGGCCGAGCCTCTGGATCTCCTCCTTGAGCCTCCCGACCTCCTCCTCCACGTTCATGGCGTCTCGGACTGTCGGTCAGTCTCGATCTCCGGGCTGCCGTGCGCGCGAGCGAGTTCTCGGATCTTGTCGCTAGTCGCGGCAGCTGGTGGCAGGATATTTCAGACGCAGACTCGCGGAGGAGCCTGTGCTGCGGACTGCGGTGGTTGAGTGTCGCCAACCGTCGCACGTGGACTGTTTGATCCGGAAGTGTGGACAGCTGAGATGTGAGATGGAAGCTCACTGGTCGATAGTCTCACGATTTTCACGAATACAATTCAGTGAGAATACACACGTGCACAGCAGACTCACTGTAATCTGTAACAGGCAACTAATGCACTAGCAACATGCCATCGAAATGCGCAAAATACTAAATTTGTCTCGGATTCATATATTCTGTTACTAATTCGGCTCAAATTCACGTTTCGTAAAGATGACAAACTAAATATTAGGTGTCAAGAAGATGAAAAACTGATAATTCAAATGTTTGCTTTGATTACATGTGGCTCACAAGGTAGGTTACAAATTATTACTCCCTCCATCCCAAATTGTAAGTCATTCCAAGAATCTTTGAGAGTCAAAGCATCTCAAGTTTGACCAAAAATTATAGACAAAACTATAAAGATTTATAACATCAAATAGGTATACTATGAAAATATAATTGATAACGAATCTAATGATACTTATTTGACATCATAAATATTATTATATTATTATATAAGTTTGGTTAAACTTGAGAAACTTTGACTCTCCAAGATTCTTGGAATGACTTACAATTTGAGATGGAGGGAGTACTTTTCTTGTTGGTGGACTAGGTTTTAGTTTCTCGGAGGACCAAGTCCAAGCAATGGTTTGGATGATTCATGATACAGTTTGTACCTCCTATTCGCTAAACAAAGATAAAAAAAAAATCATATTTGATGACATGTGTTCCTCCTAATATACATCCTCTATTTCAAATTATAAAGTACTTTGGATTTTTCAAAAGATCCATTTGCCAGTGGTTCGGCTTTTTTCTAAGTAAGGCCTTGTTTGTTTGGGCTCCGACTCTGGCTCTGCTGCAGCTCCGGCGGAGGAGCCGCACCAAACGTTGTTGGGCAGAGGAGCCGCTTATGTTGTTCACTAGAGGAGCTGAAGCCTTTTTCTATGTACCGAGGCGGAGCCCGGAATCGTGGCTTCGTCGCTCCGGCTTCGGCTCCTGTGACGGAGCGCTGCGTGGGGAGCCCTGCCAAATGCCCCCTGAGGATAGAGCGAGAAGAAATACATGAGTGTGCTTTTGCTGTTTGTGATGGAGTACTCTTTAAATTATTCGTTCTATTATTGTCAGTGACGGACGCAAGATTTTAGGGCTGGGTATTCAAAATATACCGTGATACCATTTTTTTTTTGTCAATCAAATGGCTAATATTGTACATGTATAATGCCATGTATAGTTAAAATATTGAAAATATATAACACATAATTGAGCCTATTTGCCTATACAAGTATTTAGAATAGTTGTATTTTTTTTTGTCAAAAGATTTGGGTATTCAACTGAATACCTTTGAATAAAGGTAGCCCCGCCACTGATTATTGTCCTAGAATGTGATAGAGACTAAATAGCAGTGTGAATATGGATGTGCACAGACATATCGAAAGCTTCACATTAAAAAGTAAAGTAAACTCGTAAAGTTAACAAATAAAGGCAAATCACAATGATTACTTCGGTTTTTTAAAAAAAGTGAAAGTAAAATCACAAAACTAAAAATAATAAGAGTAGAATTACATTTAGAGTTTAAAATGAGAGTAGTGACCGGATAGTATAAACCTTTGATAACACACCCAACAATAAAAAATAGAGCTCTCTGTTGGCGAAGAAAAATATCGAGTAGAAGTTCACGCCGCTGGCTGGTAGTATCCGGTTATTCCTACATTTTTCCATCCTATCCACCGAATTCTCCCACTCCCTCGAAACCTGCCACCTCATCTCGTGGCCTCGCGCCGCGCGTGTATCCCGTGCTGCCGCGTCCGGCGTCGCCGCGTCGGCTCCCACGAGCAGGGTTTTCAAAACCGTTCGGTTACCACGGTAACCGCTCGGTTACCGGCAAACCGGTCGGGACCGGTTCGGTTTCGGTACCGGTTTGAATTCAAATTTCAAATTTAAATTTTTTTTAAAAAAAAATCTGAAAAAATTTCTAAAAATAGTTCACGATTTATAGAGTCCAATGGTGTAAATTTTTTTCAAATTGGAGTTCGTTTGCTATTTTTTTGAACGTGTTTAAGTTTGAAAAAAAAAAGAAAAAAGAAAAAAACCGTGAGGCCCGTTAAGGGCCCACGCGACCCAATCGCTCCTGCCGCCTCCTATTTAAAGAGCTGTCGGGGGGGGGGGGGGGGGATCCCGGCCGCCCCCGAACCCTATCCGCCCCGCAGCCGCTCCCACCCGCCCGCGCGCCGCCCCGGACCGCCGCCGAGCCTCGGTAACCGCTCGGTCGGGGTCGGTTACCGAGGTTTTTGGTCGGTTACCGACCGTGCGCCTACCGAGCCCTCCCCCGGCGGTTACCGTTCGGTTGTGTCGGTTACCGACGGTTGCGTTCGGTAACCGCTCGGTTGGTCGGTAAATCTTTTTTTTTTGTTTTTTTCATTTCTTTGCATTTGTAGTTGCTTTAGTTGTAGGATTTAGTTCTAAGATAGTATTGATGGAGTATATGATATAGAAAATATTTATTGTAAGATTTAGGTAGGATTTGACTTAGGATTAGGTTTATTTGGTACACCGTGCCAGTGACATATAGTACGCAACTGATGCGAGACCTGGAACAATGTGCGTTCGACTGGCTACCAAGCTGCCTCCGTAGGCACAAAGGACAACTCTTTTGACAAAATATGTAGTGCAAACCACCTATTAGATGGAGACATGGAAACCACTAATTAAAAACTTACTTCGGTTGCTCAAAATATATAAAATTTGATGGATTCATAGTGCGTACAAATATGTACTTAAGTGCAAAAGCTAAGATGAAAACTCACTACTGCAAAATTCATACAAAATGGCAAATTTCATATGCGTGTGCACTGAAATTTTTGTCCTCTAGTGCACATTCATATAAACTTTACCATTTTTGTATGAATTTTACTAGTTTGAATTTGTATCTCAACTTTTATACGTGAGTACATATTTGTATATACTATGTATGTACCGAATTTCAGAATATGTAGTGCAAACCAAAATATGTTTTCTAATTAGTTTCATGTTTCCACCTAGTAGTAGTAGGTGGTAGTTTACGCTATAATTTTTGCCACATGTACATATTTATCCTTCAGTGATGAAAGTAGGACTATTTCATCTAGGTCTCTTACACTTATGTGCAAACTATTTGTACTGGTACTATACCATAATGCATGTGAAATCAGTTAACACATATACAACGTTAGCTGCTAAGAGTAGTCTCAACCCAAAAGTATGAGATAGTTTTTATACTTGCCAAGTCATATAAACAATACACATAGAAACAATACTTTTAACATGTCTTTTTTTTAAAAAAGTTGCCCAATCACATGTCTTTTTCTCCTAATTTTAAACTATTAGAGCTCTCCGTATCTTAGCTCCCGTGTAGGTATCGTTTTCTATCTAAGAAACTATTTTCTCTCTCTCTCCCTCCCTTAATTTGAATGCAACATCGTCATTTTGTGGGGTTGGTCATTTGTATCACACTATTTTACATCCTAAGTCCTAGATAAACCTAAACCAAATAAATATTGTGGGGTTGGCCATTTGTATCACACTATTTTATATGAATTGTGTGTTCTATTTACATCATTATGCACAAAGGTCATGCAAAAAAAATTGATTTTTTCAAGCAAAAAAAATAAAAAAGACACCCGACGGTTTGGACCGGTTACCGTTCAAACCGGTCGGTAACCGGCCCTAACCGACCGGTTACCGGTCCAAAACTGTTTGCACTGTGGGGTTTGAATTCAAAATACAATTCGTTCGGTTTGGACCGGTAACCGGTCAAACCGACCGGTAACCGCCCGACCGGCCACCGGCGGTTACCGGATCCGGTTCGGTAAGGTGAACCCTGCCCACGAGGCGCCTCGCCATCGGAAGAACCCCAACCCCATCACCGAGCTGACTCTATCCGGCACTATCATCCACCGTACCCAACAAACAGACGCAGACCGCCGAACAACGGCCGTGTACGCGATAGCAATCGGCAACGGCAACGGCAAAGCAACCATCTGAGCACTCACTGGGCTCTCCCCTCCCCTTACTCCGCAGCAAGCCAGCCAGCAAACAGTCTCCGTCTCCCGTGCTGCTCCACCCCGCTGACCTCGCCTCGCCGACGGAGCAAGCGGTGATCGGAAATCGAGCGCTGTCACCAGAGAGAGGGGGACGGATGGCGGCGGCGGTGGCGGAGGAGGGGCAGGTGAGGCGGGACATGTGGGGGCAGGAGTACCGGACGTCCTCCGCCGACTGCGCGGCGGCGCTCGACGCCTACTACGCCGCCTTCATGTCCTTCGGCCGCGGCCGCGTGGCGGCCGTGCTCCGCGCCGCCGCGGCCGACCCGACCTGCGCCCTCGCCGCCGCGCACGCCGCGCACGCCGTCGCCCCCAGGGACCCCGCGGGGTCCGCCGCCTTCCTCGCCGCCGCCGCGGACAACCTCGTGAGCTAGCGTCCTCCTCCCATTCGATCGCATCCCCTCGCTCGCTCCCCACTTCCGTTCCCTGGGCCCACGCCGACCACCTTAACCTATGATGCCTCGCTTGATTGATTCTAGGGGAAAGCGACGGAGTACGAGAGGGCCGTTTTCGGGACGGTCTCCGCGCTGATGGGCGAGGGGAGAGACGACGATGTGGCGATCGAGCGGCACTTCGAGGTTTGACATGCCTTAGTTTATTGATTTTGAGGACTGGAAGGCTATACTCTTCTGCTGCTTGCAGAGTCAGTAAATAATACGGTCGTCTCGTCTATGACAGCTCCTCGAGCAATTCCCCAGGGATCTCCTGTCTCTCAAGAGAGCGCAGCTCATCTGCTTCTATTTGGGAAAGCCAGATTTATCCCTGAAATTCGTCCAACAGGTAAACCAAATGGGGTTCCTGTGTATTTATGGGCTTAGCATTTTGCGCTTGGCTGAAGGAAGTTGAAGCTGATGCGGCATTTCTGTTGCACTTGTTGTACTTGCGTTGATTCATCTCAACAATGGTATCTTTGTATCAAAGTAAGATAAAATAATTACTGAGAGCATTGTATGCCCACTGTTCAATAACTGCCGTTAAAGCAATGTTGCATACTTGCATTCGTTTCCATCGTTTTCTGTGAACATTTTTGCTGTGCCAATTTGGTGTGTTGCAGGAACTTGTGAATGTAACAATAATCAAACATTCATGAGTCCAGCACCTTGCCACCCTCTAAAAAACTACTGTTGTAACAGACTTTTTTTTTGCTCACTAGATTTGTGGTACTCGATGCTTATCAGGTTTTGCCGAAGAATCAAGATCAGAATTTCATATATGGCATGCTTGCCTTCCCTTTGCTAGAGCTTGGACGGATGGATGAAGCTGAGAGAGCTGCTCGAAAAGGCTTGGCTATAAACAAGAATGACTTCTGGTCACAGCATAATGTATGTCTATCATGTGTTTATAGTTAGTTCCAGTAGTTAAAAGCATCCAATACAGGATCTGTTCAATAGAAACAGAAATGAAGGAATAGCTATCAAAGGGTTCCTATCCAGGATCTACTGTACTGAATGTTACAATTTGAGATTAGCTGGATCTATTGAAGATATATCAGAAACTTTTAGACTTTTGATGATTTCTGTGTAAAGATAAGTTGATCCTACTTCTTTTTGGAAAATAAAATTCAGCCGACATAGCATCTATAACCATGATCATATTGGCATGACCCACTAAAGTAAGGAATTTCATTAGCTCAGATCTTTAGTTAAATGTTCCGTTCTGTGTTTCAACATCTAACTGATGTAGCACGTAGTCATCATTAACCTGGCTCGAGGAAACTGAACTAGTTAATGTACCTGTGTGAGGAATCCTTGGTTCACTGATTTTGGTCCAACATCTCCTGCACCTTCATTTTGGTTTGTTCAATGCTTTAGAAGCCTCTGAGTACAAAGAAAGTCATAATTGGCTCATCATTTGAGATAATTGTTACAATTCCTATATTGGGTGAGAGTTTAGATTACTGAAATCTTCGCATGCTGGCACTCTGTAACTTCTTGTTAAGTTTGGAACAAATATATTAGCCTTAAGAGTTTTCATTTAGTTGACATGTGCATAATCCAATAATAAAAAATCATTTTCTTCTTGTAGCTGTGTGCATAATCCAATAACAAAATGTTTGTATTCTTCTTGTAGTTGTGCCATGTTTTTCAGCAGGAATGTCGCTTCAGAGAAGCTACCGAGTTCATGGAATCACGTTCTCCATCATGGGAGGCATGCACATCATTTCTGTATGTAGTTCTCCATGCAGTGTGCATTCTACTGATGAAAGTCAACAACTATGAGCTTAGTTTTTTAGATTTTTTTTTGGTCTTTCACAGGTTAACCCACAACTGGTGGCATGTCGCTGTTTGTTACTTAGAAGCTGAATCCCCTTTGTGTAAAGTTCTGGAGATATATGATAACAACATCATGAAGGAACTTGAGAAAAGTGATTGTGAGGCAGCAGAGGTATTATATTTATTGGTGGTTATTTTGCATTAGACTTTGATTGCGTGGGACACTGAATAATTTCTCATGCATTCAGGTGTATTTGAATGCTCTAGGGTTGCTGCTCCGATTATACATACGCGGTCATATAGATTCAGCTAAAGAGAGGTTAACAACATTGCTAGATGCTCTAAAGAATGAGGTATTGACTCCCAGGAACATCTTTGAGTACGTCTGGTGCATATATAACTAAGCTGCCTATTAAGGATTTTACATATACAAATAAAAATTAGGTGAGACATTCTTTTGACTGTCAGTTTGAACTCTTTTCAGTCTATATGGCATGTGGAGTGGCTCCTTGACTTGCTTATATTGTGGGCACTAGCAAGTATGAGTGAACTAAAAACTGCACATAATATGTTGGAATCATTGAAGTCAAGGTCAGATATGTTAAGTCTTGTGTTTTACAGGTACACAAGAAAGTTTATTGATAGTAACTAAATCAGAAAGCATCCTGATTGCAGGGTCCGTTCAATGGACAGGAATCAGCAGCAAGCGATGCAGAAGGCAATCAAGGTATGCAACTTTTCTTTTTAAGCTCCCGTCACTCACTCACTTGCAATATGTATTACTCTTGTAAGAGTAAGCAATCACAGTACAAAGCAATCTCTGTGACAATGATTTTAAGTCCCAAGCAAGTTGGGGTAGGTTCAAGATCAAACCCAACGAGAGCTGCAAAAGAAGAGCAACATAATGATCTAGTATTTCTGAAGAAATTTTTTGGAGGTCCAATTCGGACAGCTAAACATCTGCACACAATGCATACTCTTTGTGGCAATATATCGCAGCCTGCTATTATAGTTTTCTTTACTTGTTTTTCTGTTGTAACATTACTACATCACAAATGTTCTCTTGGAAGATTGATAATACTGGTTTCAATTGTTCTTTCTTTCATGTAGCTGGCGGAGGCTGCTTATGAATATGGGAAAGGAGATCACATGAAAGTCTTTGACATTATGAGTCCAGACTTTGATGCGCTAGGTTATAAAGTAGGATCTGGAACCTTTGTATTACTTTAAGATGTCATTATAAAATTTGTTTGTGTTTGCTAAAGATAAACAAATGGTACAATTAGATGATTGGTGCATCAGATGAACAACTGGATGTCTTCAATGAAGTTTGGTACACTGTTCTAATAAGTGCTGGAGAGAGTTCCAAAGGTTTGAAGTCTTTGCTACTTGCAAAAGTGAATTATTTTTGTTCTATTTCTACCTATGTTAGTAGCTAATGCAGTTTCAATGGTTTACAGCAATTGAGATTCTTGGCAAACAAATTAGGAAACGAGAGGGTGCACCTTTCTTGTGGCGCTTGCTGGTAAGAGTGCTCACACAATCGCACTGCTTTCTTTCTACTTTAGTTTTTACTTCGGAGTTTGTTAGGCAGGATTGTTAAGGATACACGCTGTGATCCTGACAATCAAAGGTGGTCATGGCGTTAAGCAAGAATTAGACCAAGTCCAGACTTTCACATACACATGAACAATACCTTATCCATACCTTTATTCTGGTTTTCAGCTCTTACCCATTTCATATTAGTATATCACTACCATTCTGAGAGATGTACTGATCCTTTGACTATTTATAAACTTGTTTCTCCTTACAGTTGATTTGCCAAACAACTTAATAACATTATGATATTATTTAGCCCATAAATGGGTATTGTGGGTTCATTTTTGTGTTTGGATGTTGAGTGAATACACATTGTGGTCCTGACAAACCAAAGCTGCCTTACATTTTATTCAGCTAAACCAATCAGTTTATTTGTAATTTTCACATCGTTAGACATGGGATCCACATACTTTCAACTCTATAAAGGTATTTTTTCCTCATTTTTACCAGGAGAAAGCATACTCATTGGATGGCAGAAGTGCAGATGCTTCAGTAGCATCTAAAAAGGCAAATGCTCTACAATCTGCTTATTTCCATTAGCTCATATCTTGTTGAATAATGAATAGCCTTGTTTTTGGAAGGTCATGTAACCTCTTTTTTTTATCGGTGGAAGTTACCAGTATGCATCATAGGAGGTCTACAGTCACTATATATACCGCATAAATCAACAGTTTCAAAATACTGGAGCGTGTGCATTGTATCTATGTGCAGACATAGAAGTTTTATGCTCAGTGAAGTTATGGGTATAGATATGTTTTTGGATTCTGTTGCATGTGTCAAATTTTCGCAGACTATGCGCGCTACACGCTGCATGAATTGGTTCGCTCTTACTCCCTCCTTACTAAACTAAATCAACTTCTTAGACTGTCTTGAAGTCAAACTTTCTCTTTATTTTGGGACAGAGCGAGTAATAACAGGCCGTTCGATCTGCATTCGAGGTTTCAATCCAAAAGTCTTGGTGATCCGTTTAACGAACTGATGCTGAATGGCCATCATGGATTAATGTCTTGTTTGGATTCATCAGCTGTTAGGTGTTTGGGTCTGCAGCTAATAGATGGTTTAAAAATAGGTGGCCGGAGTATGATATACCCCCTGCTTTTTTTGTCGCCTTTTTCTGCCCGCATCCTTGCGTGCTACTGTGCTGCTGACAGCTGATTGTTTCCTGCTTAATACTGTGCGTGCATGTCACACCCAATTTTAAGGACGAAATAGGATGAATAACATTATGTGTGCCCAGAAATAATCCACACATAAGTTCACAAATTATATAGTACCATCACAGAGTTTAATACATAACGAACATAAATCCATTACAAGAATAAGTAAAACAGACGGAAGATACAACTAGCTCTTGAGGCTCCATCTCACAGGGAAGGTCAACTGGTTGACCAAGCCTAGAAATCTTCAGGGAATTCTTCATAGCCTCCTACTTCTGTTACCCATCCGGGATTTTTATCCAAAATTGAAAAGAAAACAAGCGTGAGTACACTCGTACTCAGCAGTATAACATGGGGTTATGAAGCTCAAAAGATTGACACTGGCTCACTGCATTTAGCACTTTTAGTTCGTCAAAGTTTTATTATTAAGTAACATCAGGTTATGCTTAAGCCCCAATTGAATCCCACTTGTATCCTTGCCAAAGTTTAAAAAGTCATAAACATCATCATTATGGTGGCAACAAGAACATAAATGTTGGTCAAATTTATTAATTAATCCGTCGGTTTTTCGGGCCGCTCGTGACCGTGAGCACGACTGATATTTCAGTTTTAACACTCTGCAGAGGTTGTGCATCTTTACCCGTGAGTCGTGATGCCCCGAATGCCCGGGTTAATTACTCCCATAACACTGCCAAGGTGAGTGGGTGGGGTTCACTATGAAACCTTTCATAGTATCTCGTCTAACAAGATTAGAGCCGCTAGGATTGGCAAGGGGTGATAGAGCCCCCTTCCGAGTAGCATAAAGACCCGTAGTCTACGCTCAAACTCGGACAGAGGCCGCATTATAACCAGCTCGACAAGAGCCTAATGCGCCCTTTCGGGTAACCGCTAACGAGCTAGAAAAGAGCCTACTACTGAGTTAAAGCCAGAGTCATGTAGCTCTCACGGTAGCACTGTCAGTCCCAGCTTTTGTCAACAGTGAGTTCAATTACCATAACAGGATCACCAATTCATTCAAAGCTTTATAACATTTGGCAGAGATCAAGTATTCATTTATATAGCACTAGCCATCTACCCATATGCATATCCCATAGGAAACAAGGTAAAGGATTTCAATTCTAGGGAATTAAACTACGGGTATCAATTAAACACATGCACATAAAATCATGATTATGGTGAATAGGATAACAAGGTAGGTCCCATGCTATACTTGCCTTGGTTCTCAAAGTCTTGCTGGTCAAAACTCTCCTGATCAAAGAACTCTTGGTCACCAACAAACTCCTCACTGCCTGAACTCGATCACGGCATTGCAACAACACGCATTCCAATTGCATACATACAAAGCAAACAAAACTAATATTAGAACAGTACACCATCAACAGTAAATAGAGTTAAAAGGTTTATAAAAAGATACTACGCTTTGCTACGATCATTTCAACGCGAATTTCACGAAAATCGGATTTAAAACGCAAAAGATATGAATTTTACTAGTTCTCTAAGAGCATCTTTAGTAAATGAATTATCCTTGAATTTAAATAATTCAAACATGACCAACAGATGTTTTAACATGTAGATAAATTCATTACGAATCTAACGCAACTCGAATCGTTCAAATCGGAGTTAAAATAAAGTTTTTATAAACAATCTAAGGCAGTGGCATTTCTGTAAATAGCAATTTCCATTTTTGGAATAAACCGAGCAGGATTACGTTTTCTGAACCGAGAAAGCGTATTCGGAGAATTACGCCAGCGCTGTGGCGCGGGGTCAACAGGTCTGCCACGCGGCGGCCCGGGATTGGGCGGGTCCACGGGTACAGCCGTGCACCGCGCGTGGGACTCTGGTCCACCGGTCCACCGTGGACCGGGGTACTTACCCCTTTGGGGTTCTAATCTCGGCCGCAGATCAGAGATCGGACGACAGAGAATAAAAGGAGGGGAGAAGAGAGGGATAGTCGGCCGGAGCCGAGAGAGGGCACGGCGGCGCGCCATTTCCGGCGGCCTGAGCTCGCCGGAGTCCCACGGGATTGCCCATCCGGCGTCCGTTTCGAACACCGAACGCAAGGGAAGGAAGAGGGGGACGAGGCGAGTGCCGTGGCGCACTCAGTTGCACGCGGGGAGGCGGGCAGAGCCGGCGCGGCGGTGCGCCATGGCCGGTGAGCTCCGCGCTATGCGGTTACGGCCGTACAGGGCGCGAGAACTCAAACTGAGGACACGGGGAGGTGAGATGTGTCCGTGCGGTGTTGGTAGGGTGCCCCGGCGAGGCGATGCGTGGCCCGAGCGTGCTGTCCGCGGCGGCGCCATGGCCGGCGGCGCGGGGCGCACGTGGTTAGTGTGCGGGGTGTTCGTGCGATGCGCGTGAGGTACTCGGTTGTGGCAGTGCGTCACCGGAGTCGACTGACCACGGCGGCGCCATAGATGCCGGCCTCGGTGTGCATCGGAGCGGCGCAATCAACGTCTAGCTGACCGAATTAAATGGACGGGGAGGAAGAGGGAGAGATGGCGATGCTCACCAAGTCGGATTGGAGGGCGGAGATGATTCGGTGCGGCTTGTCGGCGTGGAACGGCGGTCGGCGTACGACGGCGGTCCGAGAGCTCTGCGTCCACGGCGTCGGGCGTTCTGCGGCCATAGGCAGGGCACAGAGAGAGATATTAGGCCGGGAGATTCGCGGGGAGTTCGCGGTCTCGGAACGCGGCTTACCGAGATGAAACGAGGGCTCCGGTGCGGTTTCTTTGCGACACAGCGGCGGCGGCGGCGTTCGGCAGATGGTGGTGTTTGGCGACGGCGCAATTCGATGAAACGGGAGAGCAGAGGAGCGGTGCTCCGTTTTATAGCGCCTGGGAGCGTGCGGTTGCAGTTGCGGAGCCGAGGGCGAGGCGTGGGGAGTGGGAGCGGGGCGTGCAGGCGGTTCCCGATCGCGGCGGTTGCCGTTCGCGGCACGTCCGCGCGCGTCCGAATTCGGCGGAGGGAGGTTGGGGACGACGGCCTGACAGCGGGGGCCAAGCGGCAGAGAGAGAAGAGAGGGTGAGGGACGGTGGAGATCGGCGCCGACATGTAGGGCCCTGTTGTCAGTGGGAGAGAGAGAGCTAGCGCTCGGGCTGGGCCGGCAGAGAGAAGAAAGGGAGTGGGCCTCGGCCTGCTTGCTGGGCCAACAGAAGAGAAAGAAGAGGAGGGTTGGGCTGGGTTTCAGGAGAGAGGGGAAAAGGTCTAGCATTTTCCTTTTTCTTTTTCTTTCATTTTCCAAAACCAATTTCCAAAGCAATTCGAAATCATTTGAAATTTGGGTTTTGCAAATTCAGTCATACAAAGAAAATGTGCAGCAGCATGTATGCATAAACATGTTACTATATAGGTTTAATTTTATTTCCATAAAAATTATCCTTAAACTGAATTGAATGCTCTCATAAATTCATAAAGAAATCATTTTCTATTATTTTAAATGCATTTCAAATTTGTGGGTGTTACAGTGCACTACTCCCTAAATAATTGCTAGGTTTTATAATTAGTTTATATTTAATACTCTAATTTCATGTCCAAATATTTTCTAAATAATTGCTAGGTTTTATAATTAGTCTATATTTAATATGTCTAAATATTCGTTGTGACAGGTCTAAACTTATAGGCCACAGGAAAAAAAGACGTCACTTACCTTGGCACGTAGTTTTAAACATAATTACACATGCCAAAATCCGCATCGGCAGCCACGGTGTTTTCTCCATTAAAATTACGAGCCGTGCATACAAGGATAATTTTGGCTTGCTTTACCATTGAATAAGATGGAAAGACCAACAAGACCCTCCACATCATTTTGAAAACACCAATTTTGGTTTGCTTTATCATTGAATAAGATGGTAAGTCCAACAAGCCCATCCACTTCATTTTGAAAACATCAAATGAACATTCGGTGATATTGCTGAAAGGATCGAATGGCTTAAGACGAAGTGAGGTTGAATTGAGTTCTAAAATTTTAAACTATAATTTTAGCCTATCCAAAAACGATTTCACCCACTTACATGGTGCCATCTAAAAACTAAAAAGACACTAACGAGTCTTTAGGGCTAACATCTAAAGTCCTTAGCGAAAGAGAGACTATAAATCATGCTAAGTAAATCTACCAAGAGATTTACACAACTAGGAGATACACAACTCTAGTAAAGCTCATGGCACTAGGAATAAGGTCCTTGGATATCGAAAGTAAAGCTATCACTAAGCTCATGTAATAAGTAATGCTAGTTGTCACACATAAGAACTAGCACAAATTTAAGAAATAGAAGTAATGCAAGACTGAAAGAGGCAAAAGACAACCGGTCTTGTTTTTCTATAGTATCGTGTTGTTGCCACAACCCCTAGTGCATGTTAGAGCCACGAAGAATTAGTTAAGCTTCCTTCAACCTCGAAGTCTCAAGCTCCACTAGTAAATACCCCTTTCTCTACCCTGGAATGATGGGTCGTCGGATTGTTTCGATGGTTGATAAGTCAGCTGATGTTGTTTTTGACTGTTTTGATGTGAGAGAAAAACACAGTTATGGTGGCTGATAAGCCAAGCGAACAGAACGACACATGGTGTCTATATACAAACTTGTGTAGTGTAGTCTATCTATGTTTGGTTGATGCAGAGACTCTTTATGGAAGCATGTACAACTATCAAAATAAGCGCAATGCAACATTACTTAGTACACTAAATTAGACCATAGATTTGCACAAACTAACATAACACCCAAAATAAAAATATTTCTCGGCTCTCCTACTTTTGTTAGCAATCACGACACCGTTGCATAAGGTCTGATACATGCTAAAGCTAATGTAAGTAAACAAACACATACCAATCAATGGGAGTTTCAGTGGGCCACAATCTTGTCCACATCACCCCTTCCCTCAATTCTTTCAATTGTGACATGTACTCTTCAAGCCTTCCTCTTTGTCTCAAGTGATTTAACTCCTAGGAATTGAAATTTGGTTGTAAAGTACTCCCTCCGTCCCATAGAGAGTGTCGTTTGAAAAATATGTCTGTGAGGAAAACACGGTTTTCTAGTGACACTTTCAATGAGATGGAGGGAGTAGAAGTCATTCACACTTCTCGAGAATTCAAACTTTTTAAACTTTGATCAATTATATGTAAAATATTATAATTATTTATAATATATAATTAGTAGATAAGTCAATAATATATATTTATTTGGAGATATAAATGTTATAGATATTTTTTATAAATAAATATAGTCAAAGTTGAAATTTTTGACCTATATGCATCTCATAGCAACTTTCTTTCCGGGACTAAAATATTATAATTATTTATAATATATAATTAGTACCATTAGATAGGTCGTTGAATATATTTTAATAATAAATTTATTTAGAGATATAAATAGTACACATATTTTCTATAAATCTAGTCAAAGTTAAAACAAAATTAACCTACACGCATCCCATAGTGACTTTTTTCCGAAGACGTAGTAGTATGTATGTCCTTAATGTTAAACCTATCATTCATTGCATAGATTAGCCCAAACAGTGTGCTTACAGTTATACTACCTCTATACCTATATTAGTTGTCGTTTTGAACAAAGTTTGAGTCAAACATTTGGAAAATCATAAATAACTTTTAAGTTGTTGAGTTTGGAAAAATAAAATCATATTTATAGATTTGTCTTGAAAAATATTTTCATAAAAATATACATATATTACATTTTAATAAATATTTTTAAAAAAATAAGCAGTTAAAATTACACATTAGACACCGCTTTGCTATCCAAAATAACAACTAATACGAGTGTGGAGGTAGTACCAATGAGATGTGGTCCTAGCTTATAGAGAGATATCATGGACTTCTCTCTTCCATCTTAATTGGTCCTAAAATAGCTAGGAGTGCCCGACTGCCCGTATTATGTCCAAATTACATGTACTATCTTCGTCCGCAAAAGAATGCAATTCTCATTTTTCGAGAATTCAAACAGTTTGAATTTTACCTAATTTTATATAAAAAATTACTAACATCTGTAACATGAAATATCATTAGATTGATTATAGAATACATTTTCATAATAGAAATATTTAGAGATATAATTGTGAATACTATTTAAAATAAAGCTAGTCAAACATGAACTACCTTAACCAGAACGTTTCCCATAGTTGCATTCTTTCACGGACAGAGGTAGTACATCAAGAGTAATAGGCAAGCATAGCAATGTAGCTCCTCTTTATACCTTCCTTTTGTCATTTCAACCGAACAATCGTAACATCCATTGTAATAGCAATGTCACATAAGCACATACACTTAGTTGTACAGAAGAGGTAGTACATCAAGAGTAGGCAAGCATAGCAGTGTAGCTCCTCTTTATACCTTCCTTGTGTCATTTCAACCGAACAATTGTAACATCCATTGTAATAGCAATGTCACATAAGCACATACACATAGTTGTACAGATATGTTTACAGATTCTATTCTTCCAGGCCAGGTCTAGCAAACATAAAACGGACCAAGCCCACCATGACTTGAGGAAATTTGACGCACTCACTGGAGCAATATTAGCAGAACGTATACATACCCTACACCTCCCTTGTGAACGAAAAAATGTGAAGCAAGGCATGTGTCAAAACAAAAGCTTGCATATCAAGCTCATATTTCAACATCACCTCCGGAGCTTGCCGAATCAGCATCACTACCATCGCTATCACTGCTGCTGCTCCCACTTCCACTGCCGCTCCCACTCCCGCTGCTGCTGCTACTGCTGCTCCCACTGGAGCTTGAGCTATCCTGTCCCCCCTGCTGTCCCTCTGCGTTCACTTGAGCTCGCAGCGCATCGGCTGCATTGAGCCCCTCATCTGCCTCATCATTTACATCTACATCAGCAATTTCATAATCCATGTCGACCTGATTTGGTAAGTTGATGTCAAAACCACGAACAGATGCCCCTTGTCCTGCGGCCAAGTTATTCGGTGAAGCATTGCCATCATCATCACCAAGTATGTCAAGGTTCTCTTGCTCATTTGGATCAGGTGAAAGGGCAAATGGGTCTATGTTAACAGGTTGATATGTACTCCTGTTGTTATATTTTGGGCCTGCAATGAACATGACAGCAATGAGAACAGATGATGCATAATGTAGACAACACTATAAACTCTGAACAACAAAACATAATTATCTTTCTCATTAACCAATTTTTATTAGATAACAATCTAAGTGTCTAGAATGCAAAATAAGGCGAGGACAAAATCATCACATTAGTCTTGCTTGACTGTCATACGCCTAAGGCACATCCCAGCCCACGGCTAATGGGCCAGCTGCAGCCCATAAGAGGGCGCGCTACAGTACCGCTACAGTGCCGCGTGAACAGTAGCCGCCGGACAATAAAATAGGAATAGAAAGTATATTAGGATATTAGAGGTTGATTTAGAAAGGAGAATCCAATCTATAAGGATATCTCCCAAAGTTACTTGGAACACAAGTCCTATAGGGACTATAAATATAGGGGGATGTAATCAATCTAATCAAGCAAGAAAAGAGTTATTGCTCCTTCCTCTATCCCTCCCCCTTCTAAGCCTCGGTCTTCTCCTCCTCCTCCCTGCTCTGCCAGCTCCCTGCCGCCGCCCTCTGCCTTCCCTGCGCCAGCACCCTGCCCCAGCAGCCCACCAAACCCTAGCCGCCCTCCACCATAGCCGCTGCGCCTACCTACGTCCTAGGACGTATTACATTGACACTCATATAAAACTATATACAACAATATTTCATCTCTAAGTTATTGCCCTGACTCTTTGAAACATGAAGTGAAAGTATTTAAGGATGGTATTAAGGGGATGCACGGCACCAGTATGCCTGTACATGTATTTGGAGACCTAATGTTGTTTTCTTTCTTTGTAGATAGTGTGGAAAATGAAGGGAAAAAAGGGCAACTACAGACATTTCCACCATTACTAGTTACCAAAACTGAAATTCTAACTTCTTTCTTCTCCTTAGTTCAGCACATTTGGCAGAGTTCAAAATTTTCTCCCTGCTAATAGAATCCTACAACAATGAATGGAAACCAACTTTTACGAAACAAAACAAAATCGGAAAATAATAATTAAAAAAATTAATCAACCCATCAATATTATGGAAACTAATTGATATCAATACATTCCCAGTTTCCTTGCCACTAGTGTGTGCCTATCACAATGCAGGAGAGTTGTGTGTCATTTCATTAATAAAGGAAAATAGTACAAGAGAGGACCTTCCCTAACACACCCAACACACATCAAGAAAACTTACAGACCCCTTAATCTATCGGATGCTAATACTCTTTCGATACCTATCAAACACCAATACTCAAACGGTACTTATTATTATCACAATTTTCGAACAAGTAAAATAATCTCAATACATGGTTGACACCTCTATAATACTTTTTCGACACCCAAGAACTATCACCCATTCACCCTTAGTCTACTAGTCAAGACCTCCTCTCTAGGTCACTTCCACTTGCTCCCTCCTTATCTCTCTTCTATACCGAACTTTGAGGAAAGGGTACGGTAGACAAAGTGAGCCCCAGTGCTGCTTCCCAAGCACTTGCAAGTGGCATGGCTCCCTAGCCATGTGATAATGACTTCTCTTCCCCCATTTTATAATGTGAGCGACACTCCTATACATGGTGTATTGGAGTATTGTGTATCACGTATGAATATCAGGGTCTCCAGGGACATGTATTAATGTATGGAAATTCATCCCTAGCCAAACTACCATGTTCCTTTTCTACGCATGCCACGGTGTTACACATCCAGTGAAACAGTTAATCCAACTCATTCTCAAACTGTAGCATAGGTGTGGCCACAATCTCTATCCCGGTATAGGATAAATTTCACACGGAGCCTACCTGGATTTTCAGGTTCACCAATGTCAATGCGCTCAACCTCAACCTGCAGAGTCAGAATGAGAATCAGAATTATGATTTACTGAAACATCAAAATTTTGAATTGAGAGTTCGAAACTATAAGATCACATCACGATGGTGAAAAAGTTCTGTATAGCACTAATGTGAGTATATCAAAATATTCATATATTAACAAATTTGACTCAACATATAGTTTCATCCCATATACGACAAAGCAAATTAGAAATGATATAATAAGATTTTATATTAAACAAAAGCAGATGCCCAAAAATTAAAACAGTTTGGTATCATGATTGAAACAATGTCTATAAGATTTGCATTGGAGAATTTGTTTCCATTCCATCTTCTAAATCCTAACAAGGCCACATTCCCTATTGATGCTAAAGCAGTATCAGCTGCCATGGTTCAGCACTTCAGCCTTCAGAGTTATGACCACAGTTTGAAAGAAAAATAGTGTTATGGGCCATTATTCAATTGAAAAATGATCCAGTAACACTCTAACAAAGATTTCACATTCAGTGACCATGTGGATCACAATTCCTAGCAAAACATTTCACCTTTCTAAAGAGAACTAATAGGGTAGCATATTTCATATATTTTATAACATCCTAAATTCCCTATAATCTGTCTAGGTTAAGATACTATCAAATATCAAGGAATATTGTTGATGACTTCAAAGTACATCAGACGATAAATCAATGAACACGAAATATCTGGAGAAAGATATGCATTTTTAGAAATGGAACCTATTAGAAATCTTCAAACTTTATTACTTATATAATACTATATCGCAGGTGTTATCATGCTACTCAATTTAAAAGTGAAAAACTAACAAAAGAAAGAACAATGACAAACCATTATCTAAGGCATAAAAGTAGTAACAGAACTCACTGGAACTGAGTGAACAGCAGGTTTGCTCACGGTCTGTGACTTGCTGACTTTAGGTAATGGAGGAGACTGTGCTTCTGCACCCATTCCAGTAGTTGTAGCTGCCATATTAACTGCTGCAGACTCTCCTGGAACTCGGACATGCCTTAACCTCTTGACAGCCCTATGCAGCCTCTCTAGGCGAAAGGTCTCACCATCAAAAAATAAGACACCATCATTATCCTTGTACTCTTCTTGGCTTCCATCAAATGTCACCTTTGGCTTGCCAGGCTGATTATTATGGAATTCCACAGTAACCCGGTTATCTTTGGTACTCTGCAGAGACCCAGCTTGAGTCTTGTCAATCGATGCTGGCTTAAATTCATCTGCCAAATCAAAGGTAATAAAAACTATTTATTGCCGACCCTGATTTTCTATTTACAACATAAAGAAATGGCACAGATCACAATAATACAAAGGCTGCTAGATGATATCAGAAAACTAGCTTTGGTTGATCCCTGTATTATGCCACTAATAACCTTTGCAGTAGAGATCTCAGCATACCATCCATGACAATAAATAGCAAATGTATAGTTCCCTTTTCTTAGTTTTCCGGCTGCCAAGTGGCTCCCTCAGCCTCTTGGGTGGTTTTTGTTGTGCTTGTTCCCCTGTACAATTCTCTCCCTTTTTTATATTTATTTATATAAAATCTCACAGTGGGGGTTTCCCCTGCTGTATTTTACGCTAAAAAAATAAATAGCAAAGGTAGCCATATTTTTCTTAACATCTAATTAATGACCAGAAAGAAGATCAAGTGGCTTATAATGACATGCAGGCATTAAACAACGGTTGCCACACTGATAAACATGACAAAGAGAATAGATCAAGCAACCTTGAGGTTTCAACCCAGGCAAGAAACCAACTTACTGCAGAGGAGACCATGGAGGGGATGACAGCTTTACTAGAGACTGAAAGGGGCTGGAGTCCTTTGAGTTCTGGGGTGAAGATGCCAGATTTTGAGAAAATAGTTGTATGTGATGATGGATAGGGTGCAGAAAGGCAAGTGGATTTTTCTATTGAGTTTTGATAATGCCCTTAAGAAAAACGAGATGATTAAGAAGACTAAAACAAGCACGCTGAAGAGATGCCCACCTCCAGTGATGTCTAGAGCAAGGACAAGGTCTCAGGGAATGGGACTCATGTTCCTCTAAGAGCTGAGAACAGATGCGCTGCACTGAACCAAGAAGGTACTTCTACCAATCCTTTCATAGTACTAGTTTTTAGATAATATTGCTTTAGCTAATGTCGCTATAGAATGTAATGTAATGTTAGGTGACACTAATGATGAAATACAGGCAACTGTAGAAATAGCAGCAAAAGGCAAACAAGGTAAGAGTAACTCAGAGATAAACAAGTTAAGACAATTATGAGGAACATGAACACAATGAAGAACATGAGAAGATTGGTGAGATGTTGACAAGGAAGTAAGGAACACACTATCTCATCAACAGCAAAGCTTGCACAAAAATTAAGGACCATCATTCAAAAGAGGCCAAATTGCACTAAAAATAAATGGCCCTTTTCAGTCACTTGTAGCTGTAGCGCCCAACGTTCAACACTTATATTGGTTTCCAATACCAAGTACATTTAAGCACTGAGGGCTTAACATGTGTGACAAACCAAACTGCTAACATCCAATGATCCAACCAATACAGTGCACTCCTACATAACACATTAACCCCAAGTATAATTTCAGCGAACAGATCACAACACACAGGCTGTCCTCAAAGATGACCAGCACAAAACATAAGCTCCATCCAAGTTCAAGATGACTACACGTGTTTCCTGTTCCCTCGCCATGCTATGGATAATGGAAGTGTAGTGCCACAGCCTTCAGAGCTTTAGCACCTGTTCCGAGGTATCAGCTGTTGATTGGTTTTGTTTTGCTGAATGTATCTTTGTTTGGTTGATAAAGAGGCATATGATTTATCTCCAAATTATGATCATCTGATAACAGTAGTAAAATAGGTCTTCAAAAAAGTTACCCATTTTTAGATTTATTGTGCATAATGTCATGGTAGGTTTTTGCATGTACTATTGGCAGGTATAGAAGAAGTAGACCATTATTGCCTTTTTTTTATGTCAAACTGTTTTTTAGCATAAACTTTCTCCATTCAGTACTTCAGTTTTCAGTAGTTGTTGGTCAAATCAGTATTTCGTGTAATTTCGTTGCTGTGGAGTAATGAAATTCGGCCCTTCCCATGGTCCAAAATAATTAAACGCCAGAAATCCTGAGCCATCAGTCAAAGAACCCTACCTCCTAGCGGTCATCAATTCGCTGATGTGGATCCCAGGCTACGGCGCCGTAGGTTGGCTACCGAAAAAAAAAAAGGAGTGGAAGAAAGGGGACGAAGGGCTTACAGCGGAGGGTGCAGAACTTGGCGGTGGGGGAGGGGTCACGGCAGGAGGAGCCCAGCCGGAGGTCGTACCACCGGTTCGCCAGCGGCGCCGTGCTTGGCTCCCCGTTGCTGCTGCCGCTCGCCATCCCGCGCTGTGCGCCGAGCCCCTCGCCGGCAGCGGCGCGCGATCCTTTTATTCGATTCAGCGGAGGGGATCGGCGGAGGAATTGGCGGAAGGCGACGGAGGGGAGCTCGGCGGAGGAGGCGACGGGGGCTGCGGGCCTGAGGCTGAGAAGGGGAGGGAGGGGGCCCAGCCGCCGAGGGGGTGTTTGGATGCTATGGGCTAGACCTGTTCGTAGGCCACCCAACTAACCGGACCCGATTCTATCAGGAAAAAATTCAATCCAGCCTGATCCACCAGTAGCCCAGTCGAGTTTAGTCCGTAATTTTTTACTCGTGGCCTGACCCATAAATCCGAAGTACGGAGTAGTAATTATTTATAGCTGATATAAAAACCCAGCCGCATCCATTGGATCATCTCACGTCAGCAATCTCAATCATGAGTGTACGGATGCCACATGTCTGTTTTTATGCGTGCACGGATTTCATAGATCTGTTTTTTTATGTACATGAATCAACTCAATAAAAACGTCCACGAAAAAATTAATTCCTAATCCTGTCAATCAAACTTTTTTAACTTTGACAACTTTATAGAAAAATGTAACATCTATGCCTTAAAATGAGCATCATATAAAAAATATGTTCTTAGATAAATCTAACGATATTAGTTTGATACTACAATTTTTAATATTTTATTCTAGAAATTTGGTCAAAGTTCAAAAAGATTTGATTTAGGACAAACTCAGAAATCTATTATTTCAGGGACGGAAGGAGTAAAACTTAAAAAGCTTTTTAACCCATTTAAGTGCTTTTGGAAGCAGAGCTAAAAAAATAGCAAAGCAGTTCAAACAAGCCCTAAATTTCGTTATAATTCTAGCGCAACTCTCAACTGGCCATTGAATGCTGCCATGAATGTTCAATGTTACACTTAGGGGGTGTTTGCCTGTTTGGATCCCCTTGGCAAATTGGTAAATTTACAAAAGAGCAAATTTGTCAAGTAAATTTTTACTCTTTTGCTATTTTTTGTCTTGCATGTTTGGATCCATTTGCCAAAAAGTAGCAATTCTTTTACTCTTTTGCCAATTTGCCAAGGGGATCCAAACACCCCCCTTAATACAGTTTGAATGTCATCATTAATTTGTCACCAACAGAAATTCATTACATTTATCAGCTGATGAGAATCATGGAGCTCATCGTTCTTTTCATGACAAAAGGAGACAAGAACCAACAATGGTTTAGGGGAGAAAACACCACGATGAAACTACATACACATGATAGCTAACAAATCTAATATATCACGAATAAAGAACATGTGATAGTTATACTACTAACAGAGGACTTCATTTTGAGTCCCATCTAACTTCAATGTTCATCACAGAAGAATACTTTAGCTGGTTTCTATTGGCTGATCTTACATCCATGAATGTACGGATGCTCATAATTGATGTACTTTGTCCAGTAAGGCCGATACTTTGTCATTGCGATTTCCAGCCAGGGCTTCATGTTACCATTGTAGTGGATGACCGCAGCATTGTCTATCTCTGAGCGCTCAATGGTTGGATTGTACCCTAAGCCAAGCACATGCCAGGATTTGTCCAGAGGGTGTGTCAGCTTGTAAAAAGTTAGTAGCCCTGGCGGCAATGTCCCCAATTTCCAGAGCAGCCTGTTCTCGTTCTGTGCAAAGAAAACAGAAAAAGGTGTGAAAATGAAGTTCAGTAAATGTATGCAGATATGTACATCTCAGGCAGTGCATTCGACTAGCTCTTAACTCTTTGTAATGATCAAACATCAGTTAATTAACTAATTAAGAGAGTTGTGATAACTGAAAAATGGTATTATGAAAATTGATTAAGGACTCCAATAAAACATACTAAAAAATAATTATTTAGCATTTGCTTCATCTATACTGTATACGGTATAGTCATATATATGCATGAACAAAATCACGATATCTGAAAAGTCTGAAACACCAAAATACATATCAGATGGTTGTGTAGGAACACAAAATGTAATATTCTAGAGAAAAGCAGGTGTCAGGGTGCAAGTAATGTAAATCTTATCTCCAACTCACCATGTTCTGCCATTTGTGGTAAATCCCAGTAATGTCTTTCTTCTTCCATTCTTCCAGATCAAACATGTTCATTCCATAAGCCCAACCACATGCATTAGGATCAAAATTCTGAGAAATATTTGGGTTTGAGAAATTGAGGTACTTATCAAATCGATGAAAACTCTCTCCACATGTTTCCACTGCTCCATTTACATTTCCATTAAGGTCAACCTCCCAGAGTCCAGTTAGGTCCCTCTGGACAACTATGTCATCATCCAGGAAAAGAATTTTATTCAGCTTGGGATAAACTTCGGGGAGGTAAAATCTTAAATGGTTGAGCATGGACAAATATTTTGGGTTTCGATACTTCAGATTAGAAGAGCCAGCAGAGAGTGTTTTCGGACGATCAGCCTTGAAATAGTATTCTCTCATAGCTGCAGACTCAAGCTGCTTCAGAACAGGGCAGTAAGAAGAGTTTAACCATTTGAAGTCATCAACATTTTCCACATGGACTGTTGCATCCCCAGGTGGATTCAGCAAAAACCACATGTTCATGGCCCCAAAGTTCAGTTTGTCAGTAACAAGATGAAATACATGTTTTTCAGGCTCCTGCAAATTTATAGCAAGAAAATCAAGAGTGCTAATGAAGAGATTAAACTTCCAGCTTAAAGATGGTATTACACTAACCTTAGCATTCATGATGGTTGAGTTGACCACAACTGATGCTGCCAAAACATTGTCCGAGAAAAGAGCATAATGGTAAAGATCAGGATTTTCCAAGTTTTCACTATTGGGGAACTTTCTTTTCTCTGGAGAGAGAAGGTAATAATCAATCGTTAAGCGCATGGAAAGACAATGGATGCCATTTGGGATTGTCTTAGCTGCCAGCTGGCTAAGGAATGTGCTCTGCTTCTTCAAGCTCCGGACCTGCTCATCTGCTGACAGAAGCATTGCTCTCAAACGCTGGGTAATTTCCTTGCAATCGTACAATAGATCTCTTGCTTTTGATAAAACTTGGCCCATTGCTTTGATTCTATCCGAAGCACTGCAAATTAGAGAAGAGATGAATCAGTAGAGAAAGAGAAAACAGTATCACTGAAAATTAGGCCCAAAAACAGTTCAAGCAGGCGCCACCTCTTGGGAAGTTCGGCATCAGCAGTAGCTTCCCCAAGGGAGCGCTGGCTTTCCTTGAGCCTTGCAAGCAGCTCCTGATAGAGATCAAGTTTGTCCCTCGATTTGGCAAGAACAGAATATATTCTGGCCATGATCATTTGATCTCGCATCAGGCGAACCCTTGAATCTGCCTTCTCATTTTCATTTTCACGTCTCCAGATGCTGTATTTTCCCAACACAGCAGAATCAACAGCTTTTGAGTGTTCAATACCTGTGTTCTCAAGTTTAACTAATGCTTCATCATCCTGCTGCACTACTTCCATTTTCTTCCTTACACCAATTCTCCCTCTTAATTTCTACAATTAGGAAATATCAAAATGGTCAGGATAAAGTGAAACAAGATCACATTTCAGAACAGATGTAAGCCACAGAAAAAATGACATAAGCAGAATGTTAACCACTTTGGAATAAAACAAGTGCAGTTTAAATCATACCTACATATATATTGCAGTTTACAAGGATAAGTACTTATGACAGAGGGGAGAGGGGGATTACCCTGTGTGTTATTTCCTCTGATCTGCCCAGGAGATGAGGGCCATCTACATTAACAATTAAAGTTCCCATGTCAAACGTGTGTGATGCACTCACATATAAGAAATATATGGTATTAATACTCAGCTACCCACCCTTTCGACTTGAGGAGATATTCTGCAGTTCAAAGTTGGGTTTCCTACTCCAGTCAGATATCTAACATCACAGAAGGCTGCCACTATAATCACACATTTTTTCACACAGAAGAAAGAAATAAGGCAGGAGAATGTGTTACTAACCTGTTTGCGATGGTCCACTCGAGCTGCACAAAGCAGAAACAATGGCATTAGCACAACCCCTCAAAATATATTCTACAATCATGAAAAATGTCTAAAAGCATGTAGTTTCTTCTGATTGTATGAGGAAGACAAAATATCTATCAAACAACAAAATGGTTCCAGCAGAAATAATGGTTCCTACAAAGATAAGAGCAAACTGTAACATAGGGCTACAAGAGAACAGGATCCCTAATAATTCAGCTATCGACAATAGGGCTCGCAAGTTGTGACAGTAAAGTTATACTAACAAGTAACAACAGCGAAAGATACCCAGAAGCATTAGCAATGAAATCCATATTTTCTGATAGTATGAGCCATTTATAAGTACCATCATTCCTGAATTCTACTGACTACTGCTCAAAAAATACAGTCAGAATTTGTTGCACCTATGTATCAACACTAACCTTTCTAAAAAATATATCAGCAGCTCAACACTGACCACAGAACATCATATGTAAGTGGGATCATTTCAGACTTTCAGTAACTGCTAATCTATCAAGTTGATGAGTCATTGCTTCCCGACATGCGAACCCACAGATTACATGCCATCGCATCTATAACCCACTCCCAACATCCGTCCGACCTCATCACCAAATCAAGTAATCAACAGAAACTTCCCCCCAAAATCCCAATCCGCTCCGGTACAGCCCTACACCGAACGATCGGCGCCGTTCCCCGGCTGCGAACGGGGAAAACCACACGGATCTACCGCCGCCGCCGTGGCATTCTCGAGACTCGCGCGGACCGACAGAATCACTGGACGCGCGGCGGGAAGGGACGAGGAAGAGAGAGAAGGGGAGATGGGGCCGGGTCGCGAGCGGCATTACCTTGGAGGCAGGGGGAGGCGGCGAGGATGAGGAAGAATGCGAGAGCGAGGAGGTGGAGGGCCGAGCGGCCAGCCCTAATCGCCATGGCCGGCCGGCTCGGGGCGGATCGAAACAGGTTGGAGGAAGGGAGGGCTCGTGCCGGCTTTCGGGGGAAGGAAGGGGAGGGGAGCCGAGTGGCGAGTGGTGGGTGGCGGCCAGTACACTGGGCACTGGCACTGTTCCGCCTTTCAGTCACTGACGAAGGTCCATTCACATCTGTTGCTGTCGGTGCCGTTAGCCGTACACGTTCGTGTTACGTGTACAAGGTTTGACAGGTTCCCTATAAACAATTTCTAATTCGGAGAGTTTTAGGATAAACTAAGGGGATGTTTGGTTTACCCCTAAAATTTAGTGGTTCCTAAAGTTCCTCTTAAAGTTTAGTGTATTAACTAAAGTTTAGGGGACATTTTAGGAGGGTGTCTAATAGTTTAGGGTCTAAAATCATCTAAGTTTAACTACTAAAGTTTAGGGGGATGTAACCAAACACCCCCTAAAATGACAGTAGGATGCTCGCTATTTCTCCTTCCTCTAGCATTTGAATTTTAGACTAAACTAAAAGTTTTCTTGAATTGTTTTTCCTTTCATCATGGAAGGAGTTTCGAACTTAAAGAGCTTTCGTTAAAAATATGTGACGGGTGTGTTCGTGTGTAGATATTAGATAGATAGATTCTACTAATCATTTATAAATGAAAAAAAATATTAACAAAAGCGTTATCTGGAGATGACAAGATCTGTTTTTTTTTGTCAATTGAAAAGTAAAAAGAGGACAAAGAACGGATGAGCACGAGCACGAGCACGAGCACGAGCACGAGATAGAATATATGAGCACACCTCACCACTAAAGACGAGTCTCTCACAAACCATATTTAAGAAAGTGCGCTTAGGCCTAGGTATTATTTTGTTAGGATTTTTATATTGAGAATAATAAAATTTGATAAACCACAAGAAGTTTTTATATGTTCAAAGAGTTTGAAATGGCTACTAAAATCAATAGGAGATTCTAGGGATGCTAGCGAGTAAATACCTAGTATAGTACGGGTGTTGTCTTAAAATTACATCTATCACAGCAGCCTCATAAGAGAAAAAGGTAATTTTCCTCCCTCATCATTGACGTGTGTTCGTTTTTTCTCTCCAAACTATAAAATCAGAAATCATCCCTCCTCTAACTTTGAAAATTGTTCGTTTTATCTTCATGGCTGGTTTTGGATGGTGGTTTCTTTTCTTTTTTATTTATTTCACTTAATCTTTAAAAAACATGAAATAGAAAATTCAATTTTGTTGTACTGTACATCATATTATATGATATATGTTTTAGTACAAAAATTTTATTTAGCTCTAGTTATATGTTTTTCTATAATTAATTAAAATAATGCATATGTGCACTATTTAGGATAGTTATTTTGTCCTTTCTGCTTTATTGTGGCGAGGTGTGATGGAATGGATTTTAGCAATTCTAGATTCATGACAAGCTTGGTGGAAAGTGCAAGCCAGCAATTTTATAGTTAGAATTGCCAAGGCAAGCTCGTGCTCATTTGATGATGGATATTGCATACGCAGGAATGTTTCGTGGAATATAGAAATACAAAACTTGTGAATTCAACTGTGTTTTCTCGTACAGTTATGGATTGTTGGTTTTATGGCCTGACTGATAACTATTTGTATTATGTTCTCTTCATCATTACTGAACTTGAGTAAAAACTTACTAGTCTCCTTTATGTTTTTAAATCATTTGCTGACGACAAACTAAATATGTGATAACTGCTTGCGTCATTAATTTTTCCAAGTTATGTACTTGCTTTGGACATGACATCAAGGGACCTTCAATCTGTTGCTAAGGCGAGTGTTACCTTCTGTAGCTCTAGGGTTGTTCAGCTTGTTCGCTTAATTTATGAGCCTAACTTATTAGACATGGTATAATATTTTTCTCTCACAGTAAAAGGGTCAAAAACAGAATAAGTCGGAAGCCAAAAACAACATAAGTCAGTTTATGAACCACATAAACCATCAACCGAACATGCTCGTTAATCTTATGTATGCTCATACAAACATTCATTTTACATAACTAAATTCAGTAACTAACTGTGCATTTAGTCTCATTAGTCGATCTTTTCCACGATCATATCTATTGATAAATAGCAAAGATTCAAATGCTTTTAGTCGAGATAGTTATTGTCTTCATGCATCCAATATATTACGTTTCACATAATGTTTTTTTAATATATTTCGTTGTACAAATATGGTAGCATCAATTGGCTGTCAAGACCTTAAGTAGACTCGGTCTATTGATGCTTTTATATTAAAGAAAACTATACCATTAATTTTCTCATCATACTCAACATCCACTAATTTCAGTCTGCATGCCTTCCATGGACTTCAAACGGTATGTGAGAAAGTTCCTTGTCAATGAACAAATAATTTTCTTAACATTTATGACATACTCCCTCTGTTCTGTAATAAAAAACATTCTAGAAATTTTAACACAACTTAAAAGAACATTCAAATGACATATATACTCATAGATTAAACCCAATTATGGAGTTTCTCCTCAAAATATTGTTTTCTTTTTAATAAAATTTGTCAAATATGAACATGGGCACCACATAAAAATGCACTTAATTTAGAAGTAAAATAGCACACTAATTCAGGATGGATGGAGTACAATCTATATATCTATTAAATGAGTAAAATTTCCGTATATGACATACTACAATCTATATCGTCCCAGTTGTTTCCCTTATAAGCACCACACATTGTCATGGTCTGACCTGACGAGCCCGTGTTCGTTGCAACTAGTATGGCTCGTTTTTTCACCTCTCAACCCTAACAAGTAGATCTATTTTAGCTGAATCAATATTTAGATAAATTTTCCATGCAAAATTAATCCTTTATATTACATCTAATATTTATTGTGGATCTTGGGATTTAAACAAAACGTCTGATGGAACCCATATTATTATTGCAATAAGTAAACATTAAATCTTATTTGTCACATCATTTTAATTATATTTAACATATTTTGTATTTGAAGTGATGATTTAACATGCTACAATCCACTAGTTAATGAATAGCCCTCACATATTGATATTGTTAAACCCTTGCATAAAAAATGACAGGTAACTGTATTTTTGCAATGCTGAAGGAAGTTGAGTTATGAGCGAAGGCATAGCTTCATGAACAAAGTATATAATTAACAGAATGAAAGGTTTCACGCACATAAAACATGTTCTTATAACAGACATAAAGACGGGAGTATCTGGAGTTACTTAAATGCACAGCTGTTTGATGATCTCATTGTTATTGCCATGGTAGCTACAAAGGAGAAAGGAAAATGGAGAAAGGCATTCTGGTCTACAGACTTCCTCAGCCCATCAATGATTTCATGGTTCTGATCTGCATACTTCCCATCATGCCCTTAGCTCAACATAGGAACCTGAGATCCCTGAGGTGCCAATCAGAGAGATCTGCAAGTAGAACAGTTAAATTATGAGTAAAGAGTCCTAAATATATATATGCTATTTCACTAGCTTCAGTCCTGACGCAACAAGCAGGCTCCATGTGCATCGAAATGAGAACATATTTCATACATGCTATGAGGACGAGCAGGGCATAATTCATTTTCATCATCAGAAAATAATGTGATGGAATAAAAAACAAAAGGAGAAGGCACATTTTCATAGCAATAACGACATGGGACCAGAGCATCCTTTCCCCATAAGGTACACTATGATTATGTGCACGAGTTGTTTCAAAAAGCACAACCATGTGATCCTTATAAAGCTGCTTGCCTGCTAGTAACACCGTGAGCAAAAGATCATGGAGGAAGACCAGACAATATTGGCCAGCAATCAGCCTGAATGCATGCTGTTTTGCTGGTTTATGGTGAAAAGTAGGAGAAATGGGAAAATATTTACCAAATTGAAAATAACAAAATTATCCTGAACCAATCAAGCAAAGTCTAACTCATATGCCACCAATTCCAAAATGTCCAATATACTTTTTTTTCAAAACCCTACCCGCAGAGAGGATTGACATTAGCTTGACTGGTGGTAACAAAACAACCAGGTGATGTCACCTCGCCAGACATTAGCAAAACCCTACCCATGATTTCTATTTGACATACATGACAAACTAATTTAACAATCATTGCCAGATATTGCTATGACACTGAGTGCATGAACGCTTACAACAAGCCAGCCAGTTATGGTCAGTTGTTATGCATAATTTGCTTAAAATTAAAAAATCAAACAGTAAAAAAGAATACAAAATTATTTGATAAGCCTGAAGTACATATTACCCACTTCAAGCTACCCAATTTATCTTTGGGTACCAAATGAAATACAATCAATATCAAGGTTTAGGATCCCACTGGCACCAGAACAATTAACACCAGTTTATGGAAATCATGGGCAATGGATGGTTGCAAAAAATACAGATTCAAGTTTTAAATATATTTTCTTCAGATAAGCAAAAGACAGCATGGGAAATTCAATCAACAATACAAAAATTAGTCAAGCAATAAACAAGATAAAATTCTATTAAAAAAACAGTAACACTGCATGTGGAACCAAAACTCATAATCTTAAAAGGAACTACGACACAGTTAGAAGCAGAGAAATGTTTACAAACATCAAGAATCACAAAAGTATTAGGCAACATATTTCTAATTTTCTACCAGAATAAGACAGTACTGAAGTAAAACTGTACCCCAGGGACAAGTAACATTCAGAAGACATACCTTTCCCCATTCAGAACCTATGCCACTGCATCTCATTTTGAGGTGTATCATTTTTGTCCCCAACTCAGTCTCCACCTTCTTTCTTAAATAATTTTCCTCAGGGCCAAAGGACTCCAGATATGTCATGTAGCGATTATATGCAGCTTTAACAGCATCTTCGATATAACCAGGTAAGGGACCCACATTCTGCAAAAGGTTTGTCTTGATCAGACTGACATAAGCACCCCAAAAAATACATGAGGAAACAGAGATAACAAGTACTGACTTCACCAGTCAGGCCACAAGGATCATCAAGAGCCATTCTTAACGTAACCAAGGTTCCACTAAATTCTTCACACGCCTCAGCTGCACTAAATACATTTTTCAAAGCCTCTTGACCAGCATTATCATTGGTGGCTTTAGATACTGCTTTCTTTGCTTCCTCTACGAGAGAATCTGGAAGTTCATTCCAACTAGCAGCCAACAAATCCTTAAATGCAGATTCTATCTCTGGATCAGATATTGCAGGCAAGTGCTTTTCATTTGAACTGAAGAAGCGTCTCAGTTTCCATGAGATAGGATTGCTACCACCTGAGTTTATAACATGGACAAGCTAATTAAGAATGAAAAGTTTGAAGTGAAGTGCAATATTATTAGAATCACATCAGAATGAAAACAAATAAGGCATCATTGACTCACTCTTGTAGTATTTTCCCCAAATATATAAACACAAATCAAAGAAAAAAATCCACAACTCCAAGGATTTCAAATAAAATAATTCAAACTTGTTAAAGCAAGTTTAATCACTTTAATTCCCCTTTGACCATCTCTCTCACAGAACCCAGCTCATATTAAATTAGAGTGAAAGATTAGTATTAACCAACCAAGTATTTTCTTTGCAAACTAACATGGAAAACAGAAAAAAAAGGCAATCTTTGTATGCCCATATAGTTAATGACTGTACCCCTAAGTTCATGGTTAAGAACACAATATATTGGTATAGAACAGTTGGGTTACATAAAAGCACCGCCTCCCTCGCTGCCCAAATGTGGTGTGCAACAACTCACGATGTCCCTTATTCCCTTCCATCATCTCTCAAAACCATGTCCCTTGTTCCCATCCAACTTCTCTCAAAACCAACTCTCCTTGCAGCCAGTCAATGCCTAAATGGTAACAATCTCATGGCCCCCTTGACCCCATGCCTAAAAAAACATAAACAATGATTTTTTGTGGCTGATTTCCTGAATCCCATGTACTCAAACAAAGGCTAGACAACCTGTTGTCTAGTTGCTTCAGAAGCAAAGGCCTCACTGTCAAGCAACTGTTGTTCTAGCTTTCAAGCAAACATCACTCGTGTTCTATAAATAAGAAAGTGAGTCCATTCAAAAGTTTGATTAGACATTAGCCTAGAAAGAAACACTCTAGGACCACATATTTCACGTCTGAGCAGGTGCCCAGGCAACTCTCTGTCTTCATGTGGATACAAACTCCAGTCAATCATAAACTCTCGCATAATAAATTACTAAAACACTAGAGTTCGACCATACCGGCATACCTACCCGCTAGCATCAACCTAAAGTTATAATCTCCCTAGTAATTAGGGCAACCATACCTAGGACTAGGAGGATCCTAACCAGGAATCAACTCGGAAGCACCCGATAAAGAGATCAGTCTGATCCAGGCACCCACATGCGGGAAAATCAACAAGCAGCCAAAGAGACGTGGGGAGGAGTACCTGAGAGCGCGGCGATGGGGCGCGAGAGCGGCGCGACCCCGGCGGTGGGCCGGGAAGCAGCGGACAGAGCCGAAGAGGCTGCCGGGGCGAGGCGCAGGAGCCGGCGTGCGGCGGAGGAGCGGAGGGCTGCGGCGGCCATCGCCGTGGTAAGGGAGATCGCCGACCGGGGCGTTCACGAGGACGAGCGGGCGCGGGCGGCGCCGGCGGCTGCAGTGGAGGCGGGGCAGTCTCGGCGGTGTGGGGGCGACGGCGAGGGAGGGTCGCAATCGGCCGCGTTCGAGAAGAATGGGAGGGGAACGGAACGGCCGAACCGGACGCTGGGGCAGGGACCGCAGGGTGAGCCGTGTCGGGTTCGGTGCGGGCGTGCGGCGCTGTTCGCCGCGGTGTGTCGTGCTCGTGCGGTCAGTGCGGTGTACCGCTCCAGCTCAGCAGCTCTGCATTGCTCCTTGCTCGTATCGCGCATACGGCGTCCCCATACGGGTGTGCCCGCACATGATTTCTCAAAGACTTTGATCCGGCCAGAATAACAATTTTTGTACGTCAAGATAGTACATACACACACCTCCAAACATTCCCATAAACTTTTGAATCACAAGTGGCCATCACGTATTATTATGTATACTTCCTCCATTCCAAATTACAAGACATTTTCAAAATCTTGAAGATTTCAAATTACAAGACATTCTAAGAATCTTGAAGAGTAAAACATCTTAACTTTGATCAAAATTATAGAAAAAAAAATTATAAAAAATTATGATATGAAATAGATATACTATGAACTATGAAAATATAATTAATTACGAATCTAATAATATTTAGTTAGAATCATAAATAATATTATAGTATCGTATAAGTCTGGTGGTGCTTTAGCTCTCCAAGATTCTTGGAATGTCTTATATTTTGAGATTGAGAGAGTATATTATTATACTTACAATTACAATTGCAAAGCTTATTGAGAATGTTGAATTTGATCCTAAAATTTTATATGACTCCACCACTGTTTTTTTTCATACTTTACTCAGACCCACTATTTCTTTTCAAGCTAAATGCAAAATGGTTGCATATGCTTGTGACCTTGACTCAGCTGAACTAGCTTTGAAACCTTTTTGCGAATGCACAAGCAGATAATAAAACTACTATCATCACATCTATGCATCTGTTAATTTGGATTCATGATCTGATAATGGTTCTCTAAAAAATGGCTATTATCTGATTTTATTCAACTATTGAGATACTAATTGTTATATAAAAATTAAGGTAACAATTATCAAAAGAGATTATTATTAGCAGATAACTACTACCTATAGGGATCCAAGCATGTCATATATGTAACAAATTCAAAACATGCGAGAGAAGGTGATGGATAGGTTCGCTTCTCAAACCACACACCTAGTTCCTACATTATCTACAATATTTCTTTTTCCCTTTCTTATAGATGGTATGTCATCCCTTCTTTCCATTTTTTTGTATAAATTTGCACAACTTTTTTGTTTAATTTAGGCTAGGGCTTACGGTGAAACTCTTCAAACAATTTGATATGATTGCCAATTTTCCTCTCCACTTTCGATTCTTCTTGCCTCTTCACTTGAATGTCTTATGTCTCGTGTTGATAGACGATATCTCCTTTACCCCTTCCTTGAGGCCACCATCCGAGTTTGGTGTCCTTCTAGTGCATGTACCACAAGAGTTTGTCTTTTAGGTATTATAAGGTATAAATCATCCACATCCACACAAATATAAGTAGCCCATTCTTTGACTTTCTCCAAGGGATAACCAATGCAACAAGGTTCCATTCAAGACCATGTAAACCGGTTTGCCCCGCGAGCCTGCTTGCATCTCTACAAAACTTTGTGATTCCAATAATCATGCAAGCATCCGACAACCCGATGCAACATCTCATCTCAATTTAAGTTGAATTTCCTAGTGAAGTAGTATAATGAACTTTCTTCTAACATTTAGAATTTCAAGTAGAAATGCAATCTTAATAGGAGTACGCCAAGAATATTCTCTGAAAACAAAATCAATAGATATCTAAGAGTATCTCCAAGAGATTAGCTAAATTGTTTTCTAAATGTAAATCTAGCTATTATGAAAGGAAAAAACGTCTCCAATAGACTATGTAGATGGTTCTCAAAATTTAGTAACTCTCCATTTCATCTTATTCGCTCTGAAAAGACGTCTCCAACAGTTGTATCCAAATTTAGTAGCTCTCCATTTCATCACATTTGCTCTCTACTTTTTTTATAACTTACCTCACTAATCATTAGTCATTTTACAGAGTTTGTTGAAATAATAATATTATATTTTAAAGAGTAACTAAATTACTAATTTTGGTTAGTATTTTTAGCTAATCTCTTGTAGATGCTTAGAGCATCTCCAAGAATCCTTCTAAATCTCACTCTCTAAATCTTCATTTGGAGAGTCATTTGCATAAAAATCGTTTTGTATATCTTCTCATTTTCCAATAGCTTTTCTAAATCTCATGCATACTCTAGAGAGTTATTCTCGTCTTCTATATTTGACTAGCGGAAAATCCGGAATAGAGAATGACTATATTTAGAAGATCATTTAGAAAAACTGTTGGAGACTAGTTTTCTACCAAAATCTCTATTCCTAGCATATAGGAAGAATATAGAGTCTCTTGGATGCTCTTAGAACGGAGCGATTGCCAAGAGATTTGCAGGGTAAACAGCTGCCGGTGCTACTTTCTAGGCCAAGCGCCTAAAACAAACCAGGACTTTCTATCCTGGTACTGCATGCCCCAGGTACTACCAAATCCCGGTGCATTAATTAAACAACAACAACAAAACAAAGGACCCGGAGTCCCAGCTGATGCTGTGACTGTGATGCACTGATGCATGCATGCGTTTCCAAAAGCCAATCTCGTAGCAGTAATTAACATTCTATTCCATACAAAGGACGTGTAGTATGTACACAAATCCCTCGAAACAACCACGGCCCACGGGGACGGGCCCATCCTCCCAGTCTCCCACGAGTCCACGACTGCGATACACAAGTCTCCAACCAAACCAACCCAGGACGAGGAACAGGGCGAAGAGAAAAGCGTGTGTGGGTGACAGAAGGACGAGGTGAGCGCGGAGTGGTTGGGAGGAGCTTCCAGACTGATCAAGGTTTTAGGGTTTTCTCCTCCCTCCCCTCCTCCACCCCGCTGCTCCCCCGCCCCTGGCCCCGCCGCCGCCATGGCTGGGGTGCAGGACGAGGACGAGTGCAAGGACGCCCTGGCGGCCGCCGATCCGCCACCTTGCTCGCCGAAGCCCGCTACCGCCGCCGCGGTGCTGGCATCGGGAGGAGGCTGTTCGCTTCTATTCCTCTCCCGGCCACCCGGCCTGCCGCCATCGGCCGCTTCTCCAGCTCCGTGCCGGCGGCTTCCAATGTGGGCCTCGGGGTCGTACTCGACGCGGGGCTCGCTCCCTCCGCCGACGGCCCCCCTGCCTCCGACTCCGACGCGGCCTCAGGCGGCAGCAGCCTCCACCTTCCCTCGTTGTCTGCTCTCCAGCAGCAGCACGGGGACGATCAGGTTGCTGGGTGTGGCGCAGGTGCTGCGGAGGAGGAGGAGCTAGGGTTGGTACCGGCCGAAGAAGGGTGGGATACTGCTGAAGACTGTCGGGAGAAGGAAGGCCTTGCTTTTGATGGGCGCTCTGCCAACAGAAATTGTTTCCCGACGCGTGGTCAGGAGGAGGAGGGGGAGCAGTGCCCTGGTGATGAGTTGGGGGCAGCCGTGGCCCAAGATCAGGAGGTGGTGGTGGAGCAACCAGAGGGCACTGATGAGGATTGTGCTGCTGTGGTGCAAGATGAGAGTAACTGCTTTGCTGTAGAGCAATGTGCTGGTGATGAAACAAGTGCAGTCAATGATAGCAATGCTGTGGAAGTAACTGAGACGGTGGTCAACCAAGAGTTTGCTGGTGGCATACTGTATGCAGCTGAAGATGGTGATTCTGTAGGACTGCAAGAGGAGGAGAATGCCGTGGTGGAAGAGCAAGGCGTGTATGTCATTTCTGTACAAGATCAACATGAGGTGGTGGAGCAGTGCGCTGCTGATCAATTGACAACAACCACAGATGGTAATGTCACACAAGATGAAGAGGTGGTGGTGGAGCAAGAAGGGGCAACTGAGTGGTACAGTGCTTTGGAATCTGTAGAACAATGCAACGATGGTGGGTCAAAAACAGGAAAGGATGGGGATATTGTTGAAGAAGATAAGGGTGTGGATGAAGAAGAAGAAGGTGCTGTTGGTCTACTATTGGATGCAGCCAATGATGGTGCTCCTGTGGAATCACAAGAGGATGGTGATTTGGTGGTGGCAGAACAAAGTGAGGATGTCATTTCCTCACAAGATCAACATAAAGTAGTAGAGCAGTCCACCGGTGATCATCATTTGAGAACAGCCACAGATGATAATGCTGTACATGATCAAGAGGTGGTCGAGCTTGAAGGGGAAACTGAGTGTTGCACTGCTGTGGAAGTTGTAGAACTATGCAGCGATGATGGGTCAAAAACAGCGAAGGATGACAATATTGTTGAAGAAGAGAAGGGTTTGGAAGAAGAAGATGTTGTTGGTGTACTGCTGGATGCAGCCAAGGATGTTGCTCCTGAGGAATCACAAGAGGAGGAGGATTTGGTGGTGGCAGAGAAAAATGAGGATGTCATTTCTTCACAAGATCAACATAAAGTAGTGGAGCAGTCCACTGGTGATCAATTGAGAGCAGGAACAGATGATAATGCTGTACAAGTTCAAGAGGTGGTGGAGCTAGAAGGGGAAACTGAGCTTTACAATGTTGTGGAAGCTGTAGAACAATGCAGCGATGATGGGTCAAAAACAGTGAAGGATGGCTATATTGTTGTAGAAGAGAACGGTGTGGAAGGAGATGCTGTTGGTGTACTGCTGGATGCAGCCAAGGATGGTGCTCCTGAGGAATCACAAGAGGATGATGATTTGGTGGTGGCAGAGCAAAATGAGGATGCCATTTCTTCACAAGATCAGCATAAAGTAGTGGAGCAGTCCACTGGTGATCAATTGAGAGCAGCCACATATGATAAGGCTATACAAGAGCAAGATATGGTGGATCTAGAAGGGGAAATTGAGTGTTGCACTGCTGTGGAAGCTGTAGAACAATGCAGCGATTGTGGATCAACAGCAGCCAAGGATGGCAATGTTGTGGAAGAAAAGGAGGAAGCGGTGGAGCAAGAAGTTTCTGTTGGTGTACTGGATGCAGCTAAGGATTGTGTTACTGTGGAACCACAAGAGGAGAATGTGGTGGTGGCGGAGCATGGCGAGGATGGCATTTCTGTGCAAGATCAATATAAGGTGGTGGAGCAATGTACCAGTGGTCAACTGAGAACAACCGTGGTTGATGATGCTTCAGAAGGTCAAGGGGTGGTGGAGCAATGTACCAATGATCAGCTGAGAGCAACCATGGAGGATAATGCTGCAGAATTCCAAGAGTTGGTGGAGCAAGAAGGTGCCAGTTTTGAAAAGGGTATGACTGCTGGTGGCATTACTGTTGAAGATCAAGACAAGGAAGCGGAACAATCTGCAGGTGACGAATCAAGCGTAACCGAGGGTGAGAATTCTGTGGAAGATAAGAAGGTGGATCAAGAAGATGCCATTAACAGACAAAGTACAGCTAAGGAAGACAGTGGTGTGGAGCCACAAGAGGAGGAGAATGTTGTGGATCCAGAGCAAGGTGTAGATAGCCTTTCTGTACTAGATGAGGGTAATGTGGTTGGTCAATGCACCAGTGATCAATTGAGAACCACCATGGAAGTTAATGCTGCAGAATTGCAAGAGGTGCTGGAGCAAGAAGGTGCCATTTTTGAAAAGGGTCTGGCCTCAGATGGCATTACTGTTGAAGATCAAGACAAGGAAATGGAACAATCTGCAGGTGATGAATCAAGAGCAACCAAGGGTGGGAATGCGTGGAAGATAAAAAAGTGTATCAAGAAGATGCCATTGACAAACAAGGTGCAGCCAAGGATGGTCAGTGGTGTGGAGTTACAAGAGGAGAACATGGTGGTTCCAGATCAAGGCATGGATGGTCTTTCTGTACTAGATGAGGTAATGTGGGACCACAGTGCACCAGTGATCAACTGAGAACGACCACAGAGAATAATGCTGCATTTGGATCCAGAGGTGGTGGAGCAAGAAGATGTTTATAGCATACTGGGTTCAGCCAAGGTTGGCATTGCTGTTGAAGAATCGGGAGAGGACATCATGGTGCCAGAGCAAGTTGAAGATGGTGTTATTGCACAGGATCAAGATGAGGCAGTGAAGCAATGCACCAGTGATCAACTGAGAACAATCACAGGTGATAATGCTGTGGAAGATCAAGAGGTGCACAGAGAGAAGATTGGTCTCTCTGAAGGATACCCACAGAGGCCTGGTAAACTGAACTGCCGTTTTTATATGTCAACGGGAGCTGCTCATATGGGTCATCGTGCCACTTCAATCATCCACGGGTAAAATTGGCATTAACTTCTTAACTCTGTTGGCTTTTCAGTATCAGCCTTCTTTCATCTGGTTAATGATATGCAATCAACTATCCCCTCCAATTGATTTGTTTTACATGTGTGCATGTACCTTTTTCTTCACTATGCATTTTATCCATCTAAATTTGAAGTGCATGTTATAAGTATTTCAGTCCTTCACTATGCATTTTAGAAAGTCGTGTTATACCTGTTTAGTGTTTTATTTTTCATTTGTGGATCTTATCATTATGTGGCATAACTTTTGTCCTTTTTCATATTGAAACATGTTTTCATCACTACAGCTCAAAGCAAAACTGGAAGCTTCAAGTTTCCCTTCTGAACAAAGAAGTCATGAAGTTGAATTTCTGGAACTGAACCGTGTTGGCCTCCCCATTCGAGAAGTATGCATTTTCCTGTTTCCTTCTATTCATCTAAGCTGGTTCATAAACTTATGCTTTGCATTTAAAGCTACTGAGCCAAATTTCGTTCTTTGATTAGGGAGCAAGGAAGTGTACCTATTACATGCGTAATGGTACATGCAGATATGGAAAGAAATGTTGTTTTAACCATCCAGAGCAAGTTCTTGATGTTCAACTCCACACGGCAACAGGATGGGATGATACTAACTTGCAATCTTCACCACACTCAAAGAAGTCACCAGAACATGGAACCATGGATGAAATATCGTCTGGATTTGAATTCTTCTCCAACATACTTCGATGCTTTACCTCCTCAGAATGTGCCCTTTTACAGAAGAAAAAGAAACGAGGATAAAAAAGGTACTCCCTCCATCCCAAATTATAAGGCATTCCAAGAATCTTGAAGTCAAAGCTCTCAAACTTATATGATAATATAAATAACATTTATGTATCAACTAAGTATCATTATATTCTTCATTGATTATATTTTCACCAGTATACTATTTGATATCATAAATCTTATAATTTCTCTAAATTTTGGTTAAACTGAGATGCTTGACTTTCTAAATTCTTGAATGCTTATAATTTGAGATGGAGGGAACATCCATACATGCTATATCTATTTAAATATTGTACATTTATGTAACTGTATATTTAAATATCCATTTTCCCACATATTGGAATTCTGCAACATATTTTTTAGAAAAGAAACACTATGTTTAAATATGGATGGATGTTTTTCCAATCTTTATTTTTATTCTTTTTTTTGTTCGTTTCAGATGTTATCGACCCAAACCCAAGCCATATGACCTCAAAAACCATGACACATTGCTCAGATATATTTTTGTATTGTTGATTGAAAAATATTTGGCATTAGTATCTTCCAATATTTGTTGAATCTATTAGATGCTTGGGTTGAACCTATAGACCTGAACCTATATGTGAAAAGGCATTCTGAATATCTGATATGACTAGCCTGTTGTAGCTGAGCTGAAGTGTTAGAGAATTTTGCATGCTACTATTTGATTTATTACTTAGCAGATTTGTCACTTTTGCAATTTTGGAATTCCACATGTACTATGTCAATGGTGCATTCTTAATAACTTTTCTCATTTGCTTCAAGTAGGATCCTGATTGGGCATCTGCTTCAGATGATTCTGATGGCTGCTGCTCGGCGGATAGTTCAGATGGGCCTTTGTGCAAGCAGGAACATGGGGACTATCCTGAGGGCCTGAATGCCCTTTCCTTCTGAAATTTGGTAATTGTAGGTTTGCATCATCATGCCGATATTACCATCCAAAAGACAAATTTCCAAGCACCTACCATCCAGAAGACAAATTCCAAAGTAGATACCATCCAAAAGAAAAATCAAGTAGATACCTTCCAAAAAAGAGCAGCACTATCAGGAGAACTGATGGTTTATCCTGACAGACCTGGTGAACCTGAGTGCCCCTTCTATGTGAAAACCGGGTCCTGTAAATTTGGGGAAAACTGTAAGTTTCATCACCCGAAGGATATAACCCCAAGCATGCATGGTCCAGCAAGTCCAAAAAGGTCAGTCGCTGCAAACGAAGACCACCCAGCAGCTAGAACCACACTACAAGACCAGATGTACCAGCAACAAAAATATCCTGAGAGGCCTGGTCACCCAGATTGCCGGTACTACATGCAATATGGGAAATGTAAATTTCAATCAGCATGTATATTCAATCATCCAAAAGATATACTATCAAGTGGGTGGCATCTGGCAGAATGCCCATTCTACATGAAAACTGGGACATGCCAATTTGGATCAGCCTGTGAATTTTATCACCCGAAAGATCGGCGCTCAAGCAGAGAGGTATGTATTTATTATTGATGGCTAGTTCATTCAGCGGGAGTTCTTTTTCTTGTCTTCTCATAATTAGTATTACCTATTGCTAGTCACTACCTTACTTCCGAAGCACTGGAAAAGGCACAAGCTAGTAACTGAACACACCTTCTTAAATTGCCTGTGACATTCCAAGATTCTTTAGTTGGTTTCAAACTACAGTAATAATGATGATTTGATTATCTGTTATGTAGATAAGAAAGAGTGTGCACACTTCTTTTTTTAAGCATTGTGGTCTGTCCTGTTATTCCTGATCTGATGTTTATGCAAAGAAATGTTATTCCTAAATGGCCTCAAGTTGTTTCTGTTCGTGGTGGGAGATCTTCTTTGCCTCCATTATGCACTTTATTATTAATGAAATGAAATGTTCGAGCAGGGGATTTAGGTGTTCACAGATTTTCCCATTGTGATTTCAACTATACATGATTTATTGCTCTATTTGAACAGTGGAGCTATGTTGTTTCAGGGAGTAATTGATGGTACTGGCTATGGACATGATTTTGCCATGAAGTCACAGAATGTTCTGCAGCAACAGGAGCAGGCAATATATCCTGAAAGGTCTGGTGAACCTGAGTGTCCTCACTACATGAAGCATGGCTACTGTAAATTTCAGTTGACCTGCAAATTTCATCATCCAAGAGATCATCTTCCAAAGAAATAGGTATGTACTTGTTTTTTTGGGTATCAAATGTCCATATGAATATGCCTTATATCGTTGAGGGTTTGTTCTGTGTCAATGTTCAAATAAATATGACTTACAGCCTAGCAGTTAAGGAAAAGGAAGAAAAAGGCATCTACATTCAGTTTATTACTCTCTTATAGTTTCCTTTTCTTGGTATAAGTATTGCATTTCCTGTTTAAGCATCGCGTTGCCATTGCCGGTTCTGAGCCCTTCTCTCTTTTTGCATAACACGAGCCAACACTAAGTTTCCTTTCTATATATAATTTGATCCAACATTAAGTCTGTCACCGTTTATTAAGTCTGTCACCGTTTCGTTTTACATTTGAATGATCTGACGTTTGCACTGCTGCAACTGACATGCTGAAACTAGCTCTGTCACAGCACACAGCCTGCTGCACCTAACATACTGAAACAGTGAAACTAGCTCTCTTATATAGTGTCATTTTCTTGGTACTGCATATGCTATCTACCATGCACACAAGAATGGCACAACAGGTCTGCATACAATTTACAAATGTGGCTTTGGACCCCTTTCTCTTCTTTTGGGCAACGTGATTCAAAGTTAAGGCCCCATTTGGAGCAGCTGGAGCCGGAGCACCTGGAAAGCACACCAAACGGGCCCTAACTTGATCACTGTTTTGTGTTGCATTTGAATCACCTGAGGGTAGCTGATGTTTGCACATTACACAAGCTGCTGCAACTGATCACTGTTTTGTATTGCAATTTGAATCACCTGAAGGTAGCTTGCGTTTGCACAGTGCACAGGCTGCTGCAATTGACACACTGAACCGTTACAGCACCGTAGCACATGTCATCTTTCTCATTTTTGTTCCTCATCTGACTTGCTCCCCTGGTGTTTTGGTTGCATTGTTTTGCAGGACCATTTCGCTACAAACAACTTTCGTAACTGACTCTGGTGACTGGCTGTGGGTTGATGAGTGGAGCGAGTTCCGATGATCGAACAGGAATGCTTGTAGGAACCCTACCTTTTTGAAGAGATAGAGTGATTCTAGTCATGTCTATGTCGAATTTCTGCTGTAGTGTCATTAAAGTAGAGTACCAGATGCGAACTGCCTGGTGGCTCCCAATTCCCAGTCGTTCATATACCATCTAACATTGCTGTGACCTCGATGTGGTGTTAACTTAAGTTTGTGGATTACGGTAACTCAGCATGCAGCTCAGATCCCTGTAGCTGCAGTTGCTGAAGATTGGGATAATGGCCAGATTAAAATATCAGACCATCTTTTGTAACTTGCCATCTTTATCGTTGGATCTTTTAAGTTGCGATCTTATTATTTTGTTTGACCACGGTGTGGCTGTCCCCGGGGGGCTGCCCGGTCCAAACTGATTTGCGGGCAGGATGATTGGTTTGCTCAGCGGTTGGTTGATCCTGCTAGAGCTGAATCTCGCTGTATTGCTCAAGAGTAGATTGTGCTCTGTGGGATAACTGTCCAAGAATCGATTGTGCTGTTGAGACTCGGTTCAGACTCTAGACCATACATTGTCGCAATCCTGAGGGTTTATATTCGGAGAGACGTTTTTTTTGTGCGTGCATTTCCTCTCCTTTTGCCAAAAAAAAAGTCATGCCCAGCTGCACAGTACATGTGCAGCGAAGGAATACTTGGCTTATCAGCCATTGAAATAGTACTTTTCTCTCACAACAAAACAGCCAAAAACAACTTCGGCTGGCTTATCAACCATCGAAATGATGAAACGAACAGAGTTACACAAGGGCGCCTTGTGATTCCTGACCTATGCTACTTTGTAACAGAAACCAGCATAACACAATAGAATTGCACGCAGCACGGTAGATCTCCACTCCCATAAGGCAACACACAACATGACATAAGAGGTAAACTGGCAAAATCAGTTCTCATTATGTGCTATACTGTGTTAACCTGTAAATGGCGCAGCTATATATGGTATGGAAAGTACAAGCAGCCGACTACCACCTCCTAGAACTAGGTGTTCCTCTGCAGGAAACATATGCCTGTATTTAAGTCAGCCATCAGACATTCAGACTGTGTATGACTGCTGGATGGTATCGATGTCCAGGCCCTTGAGCTTCACAACGGACTCCACATGCCCCTTCAGCGTGTGAAGCTCCCTCAGCCTGCAAAGGAACATCAGCGAACCAATAGTTTAGCTTCTATCGACATTATACATCTGATTTATGTTGACACCATGTGAGATGTTCCAAAGAAAGAAAGAAAGATGGTTCCCATCTTTAAAGACATGCCTGCTACTTCTAGGCTGCAAGTAACAAAGAATTGGATGCTGTTCTTTTTAAAAATTGTCTCATAGGATTATAAATATCCCAAAGCATATGAGAGATCATGAGAAACACTGATATCAGTGTCCTTTATTTCCCCAATTGATACTATCGTATCAGTATTCTTTTGCAGAAGATTATCTCAACACATTTTATCTTACCTTGCTATCTCGGCCCTCCGTTTCGCCCCTTCAGCCATTTGATTCAGCTCGTTCACCCTTTCAGGGAACAGCTTGGCATCCGGTGGCTGCAGCCCATGGAGCGTCCTCTGTGCATGCGCCCACTTGAGCGCTCTCTCTTCCTTACCAAAGTGCTTCTTCCTTGTAAATGCAATCTGTAAAACCAGCAATTTTAGCGACATGTGTATGCAATTCACTCAAACGGGTGCTGTGTTGTGCATGACAAATGAGCAGTTCATATTACTCTTTGCTCAATGACAAGATCCCATGCTTTCCCACTTAGAGCATATCGGATGAAGAACTTGAGGATATCGAGTGGGAAGTAAAACACTAGATTGTAGAGCCACACCACACCAGCCCCATCCAATGCCGTTGATTGAAGTGAATCCCCAGTTAGCGTAGACAGCTATCAATGTAGCTATCTGCACTCAAAGAGATGAATTTGGTCAATGGGATTTATTCCAGTAACTGAATTTTTATTGAGGGTTACAGAGCAAAAGTTTAGAGAGCATACCAGCTGCGCGACCAAGAAAGCAAACACTAATAGAAAGCCCGGGCGCTCAACAAATGACCAGCTGCGAGACCTTGTCACGAAGATGAGAGCTTGACTGATGGTGCTCACTTGGAGATATACAGCAGAGGCAAGTTTCTGGTAATCATCTTGAGCTGTCTTCTCAAGGCTTTCAACATGAAAGATCCTCTAAAATACCATTGAACAGTAAGAGTCAAAGCATGTCTCAGAACCAATCACAAAACTCAATGCTGCACTACTAGCTTCATAGGCCACTTTGTTGTCAAAATGTTTAATGGAGATTGCTAAGTCATACAGGATATTCTAATAGAACAGGAAAAGTGTGTTCTGGCATTTTTATGATCCTTACAGGGAAAAAGTTTGTCTTATATGCAGTCCAGAAGAAGATGACAGTCATCACTGCCAGGTATCCACCAAGTACAATTCCAGTAGTGAAAATCTCAGCCAGCTTCCAGCTGTCAGGTAGAGGGGAAGGCTTTACTCGATCCTTCGATATGGTCATTATGGTACCTATTGATAACATAAAATGGTTGAGTTGAAAATGAAAAATGTGTTTACTAATTTCCACCATCATATTGTGACAGACAACAGGGATGAAGGGAACAAGAAAGGGATGTACCATCATTTAGAATTGCAATAATAAGGACCATAAATGGTGGAAAATCGAACTCCCATATGGGGGCAAGTAGCATAAATCCAAGCTGTTAAACATTGAGCAACCAAATGCATTAATCCCAGGTCATTCAAAAAAAATTATAATCAGGATGAATCTAATTAAATATGTGGTTCTAATTATCTTGCAGCATAACATAAACAACTAAACCTGATTAAAAATTAACAGCCAAAATAAGTACTCAAATTAATACACAAACATATTTCACACATGTATGCAACAGAAAGATACAAAAACAATGTAGCCAAAGGAGGCCTATATAATATAGTTGCACAACTTCTAATTCTAAAGAACAAGTCAAGAAAACATACCACAATACGTATTGTAATGGAAACAGCATAGATCTGCGAAGGTGAAGGTGGATCAGAAAAAGTAACTTTTAAAAAAAAAATTATTATTTCAGTAGGTTTCCTTCTGAAATACAGTGTAGTTCTTCATTCGCTGAAAAATCGCCCGGCTGGTAAGAACGGCGCTAATTATCACACTCAAGCCAGGTTCTGTCAGGACGATATCAGAAGCACTCCTGGCTGCATCAGTAGCATCAGCAACTGCTATACCAATATCAGCTTTCTTTAGGGCAGGAGCATCATTTACTCCATCACCAGTCATTCCACAAATGTGTTTACGTGCTTGCAGACGCTTTACAATCTCATATTTGTGCTCTGAGAAAAGGGGGAAAAAAAGTTAATCTGTCATCATGTTTTTTTTCTGCTATCCCCTTTGGATTTTTTTCACCTGCTACTGAATTGAATCATACCAGGGGAATACGCCAGCAAAACCATCAGCTTTCTCAATTAAATCGTCAACAGGTAAAGCAGCAATTGACTCATCTTTATTCTGTCCCAGCAAAGCAGAGGAAGGGTACATGTTAGTACCCATGCCTAAGCGACGTCCTGTTTCCTTCCCAATTGCTAGCTGATCACCTGGCAATAAGAAAATAAGTTAGATCTACATCAGATGGATGGACAAGATTATATCAAGAATAAAGATTCAATGTATATCCAATGAAACATCCAGCACTACAGCTAATTTTAGTATTAGAATTCCCTATTTACAGCATAACTAACAGAAAGTTTGTTTGTAAAAATAACTGACAAAGAGAAATGTTATACACATACTGTCAGGCTGTCAGCTTGTAAGCACATGGTTATGCAATTAAGAAAACTATTCAGTGCAACCACCTCTTTGGCGGAATTGTAAAAAAAAAAACTCCCAAAAGATCTAAAAGTTCTAAATCACGCATTACAAAGTTCCCACACTCTTGCAAGATCACCTAGTCTATATATTTTATTTTCCTTTTCAGAATTTTTAGAAGATATATATATATATATATATATATATATATATATATATATATATATATATATATATATATTCTTTTTCTGAAGGAATTTTCACAATTTCAAAGAAGAGATGGTTTCCACCGAACAAACACATGTGGGACTTGTCTACTGGTAATTTTTGGAATCTAACCAGTAAAACCTTTCACAAACCACTCTGATGATATGATATTGGCATAAGTTTGCCAAAGGAAACTTAGATACACACACAACCTCGATTCAAAAAGTAGGAACATTGCAAAACAAAATTATGCATGGCTATTATGTCCCAAAAAGAATAACAGTGGATCATTTCATTTTTCTCATAATTAAACTACATCAGAACCATGTATTTCTCATCGACAAATTGCAGTCATGTAGACCTGTGGTGTCTGTTCTGGTAGATCTGGATCCTTATGCCTGGATCATCTTTGCAGAACAAATAGATCTAGACCACCCTATGTGGATTGTCTGAGAATTGCGGGTGTACCTGTGATCATTTTTACATTAACACCAAGGTTCAGTGCCCGTTGTATTGTTTCTGCACTGTCATGCCTTGGAGGGTCAAAGAGTGGCATAAGAGCAACGAAATGCCATGGTCCACCAGGACTCTCTTTCCTTCCATCTGGCACTTCCTACATGACATAAGAGAACCACCATCATCAGAACAACATAACTGTAAAATAATTATTGATTACTACCTAATCTACAGTTAGCTTAGATTCTTCATAGTTTAAGCATACTCTGAATGACTATGCTTCTAAGTTCACCCACCTGATACGCTACAGCAAATGATCTAAGTCCACGCTCAGCAAACTTGTCAATTACAGCATGAACTCTCCGTTCTATCTCCGACTTATTGTACGCAAAGTTGAGAATCTGCATGTCATTTTGTTGATCAATAAGATTTTGACGTAAACAGAAAAAACAGGTCATGCTTTTGAAGCTATGCTGCAATCCAGTTTCTCGATACCTGCTCTGGCGCACCTTTACTAACACGGTACATCTTCCCATCACTATCAATGTATGTCAAGGCAGTTCTTTTGTCGGTAGGATTAAATGGAAGGAAATGAACCTCTTGAATACCAGCACGGGCCTATGGGAAATATTGTTAGATGTTCACATCACCAAACAAACAAGTCAGGTATAGATATACCTATTCCATCCCTATTCAAAAAGTATTATACCTCATTTGGATCAGCTACCATGCCAACTATTGCAGTATCAATAGCATCTTGATTTTCTATTCGGGATGCTCTAGCAGCCATCAGAATTACTTGGTCTGGATTCACCTCCCTTTCAAAAACCTGAACCAAGCATATATAAGCAAGTGTTTTAAGGTCAGATATGAAGGACCAATGATGTTTGTTCAAGTCTAACCTCAATGAGGTTCTTGTCCACTGTGAGTTTATTCAGAGTCAGAGTTCCAGTTTTGTCACTACAAAGTACATCCATACCGGCCATCTCTTCAATTGCAGTCATTCTTTTTGTTATAGCTCCCTGAAGGGAAAAAAAAAACAAAATGCAATTAAGTATATAATATAGAAGCTTTGGGCCTTCTGTCCTGGTCATCATTTGGTTAACATTAACACCATCATCAAAGAGAAGTAAACCTGTTGAGCCAAGCGATGGGACCCAATCGCCATGGTCACGGACAAAACTGTAGGCATCGCTATGGGAATGCCTCCGATGAGGAGCACCAAAAGATTGTCAATCCCAGGACGATATGCCCTATGCTGGATAGGGTACATGACAATTATCTCAACAAACATCCCCACAGCAATTGAGCAAATACAAAAGTTCCCAATGGCTGTCAAGACCTGCATAAATCACATGATAATGAACGCAATAGTTTAGTGATGATTCAAACAGATGACAGCAGACATGAGTGTATGTGAAAATTTTGAATCCTGCCTTCTGGAAATGGCCAACTTGATTCGTGGAGTCGACAAGATGTGCAGCCTTCCCAAAGAAAGTGTGGACACCAGTTGCTATCACAACAGCCTCAATCTCACCCTGCTTGACAGTTGAACCAGAGTAAACACCATCACCAGGACCTTTGGTGACTGGCAATGATTCTCCAGTTAGCGCAGACTACAATAAGAGACGAGACAAAAAATGTGAGATCAAGAGACCCAATAGGATCAAACAAAGTGTGAAAGTGACTAAATGTCAAAAGACATAAAGGACCTGATCGATCTTCAAGGGATCTCCGTCAAGGAGCCGAGCATCTGCAGGAATGATATCTCCAAGTTTAATGCTGATTATGTCCCCAGGCACAAGGACAGCTGCCTCTTCCTCGGTCCAACGGCCATCACGAAGCACCTATCCACCAGCAAGAAACATTATTTCCAATTTCAAATAGGCACCGCAAAGATGATACATGTAAAATACAGTGAAATGTCAAAGACTAAATGGACAGTTAAGGACCTTGGCTTTAGGCGCAAGGCGGGCCATAAGTGCCGCAGCAGCATTCCCAGCATTATTTTCCTCAATGAAACTGATAGTTGAGTTTATAAGCAGCAGTGTGATGATACCAACGAAATCCTGCCAGTCTGGTGGTTTCCCCTGATGACAACGAATATATTATCACCAATAAAAAACAATGGCAAACTTAATTCGAATTTTTTTAATCATATTTCTTACCCCACCATTGGCCAGTGCGATGGCCATGATAGCTGCAGCCTCCATGACCCATGACAGTGGGTTCCACATGAACCCCAGAAACTTGAGAAATTTGCTCTCCTGCAGCCATGAACAGTCTAGATGAATGAGACATATGAAGCTGCATAGAGAAGTGAATAATCATAGTAATCACTGGGACAATCAGGAAGCAGAATCTTTCCCAAGAAATGACTAAAGGGACTAGAAAAACCTGACCTCCTTCTCTTCGAGCTTGTTGGGGCCAAATAGTTGCAGGCGCTGCTGCGCCTGCTCCGAAGTGAGCCCCCCACGGCTGCATCTCAGATTCTCAAAAACTTCCTCAAGTGGGATGTTCTCCTGCAAAATAATTGTAATAAGAGCTTTCTTTTCTTAAAAAGCATCCAATTTGATTACCATGACACACATCGAAAGAAAAGAGAGAAAGTAAAAGGCTAGTTTATACTTGCCCGTGTGCAACCTGCTATTTACTACCAACCAAACCAAGGTTCCAAGGTATGATTTCCAATAGAACAGAACTCTACGCATATAAGTAAAAAGACACACACAAAAAAAAAATTGGCAAGACAAAAAGATTTAAAGTAAAACGTCAACAGTCAACATTTCATAAAGCAAAGGGATATCATGATCAGGATTCAGGAAGAGAGTAGACAAGAAAGACACAAAAACAAAGGGATGTCAAAATCAGAATATGTAGCAAGAACACCAAAGTCTAAAATTAGTAAGCGAAACAAAGAACCCAATTACACCTAGAATTCTGACATTCACAAATATTATGCAAAATTTGAAGATTTCCATTGTAATTTTACTAAATTGGAGTAAACAAGAAACCATCCCGATTCTGCCACCCGACGCACCAGCAGAACGGGAATTGGCAACCCAAGCCTCTCACATTTACAGGAACACCATGAATCAAGCAACGAAGAACTAACGCATGAATCCGAGAACACAGTATAGCAAAGGGATTGTACACCAACGCAATAAACCCAAGAAACGAAACACCACCTGACCGCCCGTGCTACTGCTATCATGTATGTTGCCAGGACTACAATGTTTTGGTGTTGTGTATTTTTTTCCTGTGTTTTAATCTGGATCTATGTAAGGTTTTCAGGCTTGGTTTCCCTTATAAACCAAACCAATTCTATTTCTCTTAATTGAAAGGCAGAGCTCCTGCCATTACATTAAAAAAAACAGCAACATACATACTCCTATGCCAGCCATGTCCGCACAGTGCGGCACAGCCCGAAGAACTGCCCCAACACCAACAAGAGCAAAAGGCAGTGTATTTACCAAGTCGACGGTCTCCTTTAGGACGGCTGTAACACCCTAAAATTTAAATAGCAAATTAGATTTGAATTTGAGTTTAATTTGATTTAATTTAAAGCATTTTGGGTGAAGCATAGAATTAAATATATAAAACTAAAATTAAATATCATGTTAGGGTTCCACATGTTTGTGCATCTCATGCCCTTGCATTTTTACTGTGTGGTTTGGTTTTCAAAACCCAAAGAAAAGTATTTCAAAATTCATTTGGAAAATCAAATTGCAAAATTCAATTTTCAATTCTGAAAATGAAAAGAAAAAGGAAAACCTGTTCCTCATACCTTTCTGGCCCAGTGAGCCCGCAGGCCTGCTCTTCCCCTCCCTTTCTCTTTCACTCCGAGTGGGCCGACTCCTTCACCCGGCCCAGTCCGCACCCGCGGCCTCCCTCTCTCCCTCTCTCTGACACGGCCGCCCCACCTGTCGGCGCGCCCTCCCTCTCTCTCTGCCACTGACACCGAGGCCCCATCCGTCAGCCTCCTCCCTCCCTTCTTCGTCTTCCTCCCGAGTCCGGAGCGGACTCTGCCGCGCCGCACTGCGTTCGCCCCGCGTTCGCGCTCGCGTAACCGCATGGGACTCCGTCCCTCGGTCCCTTAAATAGCGCCGCCACCGTGCCTTTGCCTCCCATCGCCTCGCATCGCTCCGCACGCACAGAAGCAGCGCCGCCATTGCCGCCGCTCTGCTCCGCCGTCGCGAAGCCGTTCTGCACCGCCGGCTGCTCCACGCTCTTCGCCAAGTGCCGCAACACCTTCGCGTAAGTGCCGAACGCACCATCCCCCTCTTCTTCCTCGCTTTTGCGCTCGGGTTTGTCGGGTCACCGTGCGCCGGGGATCCGCCGCCGCGGTACACCGCCGTCGGCGTTAACCGTCCGCCCCCGAGCCCTGCAGTAGCCCTAGATGGGTTCCCCGTGTCATCTTCATGCTTCCCGAGCCGTTTCTCGGCCGGATTAGGCCTTCCGAGCCCTAACCGCCATGCACAGCATGTCCGCCGCCGCCGTGCTGCGTCGACGGCGTCTCCCGTCCGTCTCCGAGTCTCACCGTGGCTCCGGACGAACTCGCCGTGTTTCCCTCTCTCTCCCGGTGTGATCGGATTCGAAAACCGTGCACTACAGCACTCGATCAATCTCGCGCCGCCGTGCGCCGGCCGCCGGCCATGGCGCTCCGCCGTCCTCTCTCTCTACTCCGGCCACAGCGCCGCCCATCCCTTCTCTCTCCGCCTCGGTTCTAATCTGGACCGTTGATCTCAGATCCAACAGTCCAGAGAGCCCGATACCCCTTCGTCTGCCCCTTTTGCTAAAGAGCCCCCGAGCTTTCTGACCCCTCAACCCGCGGTCCAGAAGGCGGGTTTCTGTTTTGCGCTTTCCCCTTGGGAAAACGTAATCTCCTTTAATCCGGTTTTAATTCGAAAATAAAATAAAACCCTAATTTCAGTTTTGCCTCTAAACTTCAAATGCTTATATTTTCTTCGTTTTAAATCCAAATCGATCCGTTCAAGTTGCGTTAGATCCGTATTTTCATGCTCTATCCAGTAGTATAGATTTCATCTATGTTAATTACTTTTGAAAATCAAGGAAAATTACTTTGCTAATGCTTAATCTTGCCCTTTTCAAAATCCCGTTTAATCTCTAACTTCTTCGTTTTAGATCCGATTAGCGTGATTCTCGTGTCTCTGTGATTGTAGTAAAGTATAGATCTGTTTTATAACCTTTTCAAAGTCTCTTTATTGTTTATGGTGTAATGTTCTGATCATGTCTTATTTGCTTCGTGTATGATTGTTCGGATGATTGCGTGGTGATGTTGATCGAGTACAGCCGGTGAGATCTTCGTTGACCAAGAGTTCTTTGCAGCAAATCAGGATCACCAAGAGCTTTGGGATCAAGACAATTTTAACATGGGATCATCCTTGTTACCTATTCACCCTAATTCATCTAGTCATTATTGCATGTGTCTAATTTGATTCCTATTAGATCTATACCATAGCTTTGTTATCCTTTACCTTGTCACCATGGGTTTATATGCATATGGGTAGCTTTGCTATGCTTTACAATGATGGATCTTGAGATGAATCTTGATTAATGATATATGCAACAATGAGATGAAACTGACTTTTGTAGCAACATGGAATAGGACCTCACTGTAGGGCAAAAGCTGGGATTTCTAATACAACCACGAGTGCTATATGGCTCTGGCTTTAGTTAAGTATAAAGTTTGGACTAGCATGCTTGTGGTTCGTGAAAGACACCTTTGCCGAGCTGGTTATGGGGTATAGCTTGTGTGGGGACCGCTGCGGGTGGTACCATCGGGGTGTCCCATATTCCCCTTTGCATTGGGCTCATAGGGTCCGCTACATGTTAGAAAGAGCTTTTGAAAGACTTCATAGTGTTCCCTGCCCACTCACCTCGGCAGTGTTATGGGACTAGCTATCCCGGGCATCAGGGTAACATGGCTTGTGGGTAAAGTGTATAACCTCTGTAGAGTGTAAATCTATCATGATAGCCGTGCTCACGGTTACGAGCGGCCTGGAAAACTCACAGTGTAGATGATCAAGTTGTTTAATTGTTAATGTGGTTTACTATATCTATATCATGTGGTTATCAATCGGGTTATGCATAATTAAAGCTAAGTTTTGGTAAAACTTGACCAAGTTAAAAGCAACCGCAGTACAGACACTGTCAACCTTTTCAGCTTCATAACCCTATGTTACTCTTGCTGAGTACGTAAGTGCTCACTCTTGTTTTCTCAACCCCTTCAGATGACTATGAAGACTACCGTGAGGAGTACTAGGCTAGTGGTCAACCAGTCGGCGTTCCCTGTGAAGTGGAGCTTCGTCGCGAGAGTTATCTTTATATTCCGCTGTTATGTTAAATAAATATTATTCGTTATGTAATAAGCACTCAGTGATGGTACTATTTAAAAATTTGTCGGCTTATGTGTGTGATTGATCTCTGGGCACACATGAGTTATTCATATTCAATTTTATCCTTAAAATTGGGTGTGACAACGGCGTCCAGGCCCCCCTCCTTGTCGGCCATGGAGGCACAGTCTAAATAACCCCCTGGACTATGACTCTCGAACACATAACCCCTAATCTACGAAACAATCTAATTTATCCCTTGAACTATCCAAAACCGTCTATTTTACCCTCTGGACGGTTTTCGACGGCGGTTTACTACAGTAAAACTACTTTTGTATTTTTTATTTATTTCTGCTGAGTGTTTGAAAAATCATAGTAAATCATATAAAAATCATAAAATGAAAAATCCAACTTTGTTGGATTCCATATGATTATAACTACACAATGAACATATAATATGATATGCTTTAGTATAAAGTTTTTGTTGTAGATTTACGTTGAACAAATCTAATTTTAATTTTTTTACAGTAAAAACTTTGTACTAAAGAATATCATATTATATATTCACTGTGTAGATCTAATCACGTGGAGTTCAACGAAATTGAATTTTTTACTATGATTTTTCAAACACTCAGCGAAAATAAATAAAAAATACAAAAGTGATTTTACTGTAGCAAACCGCCGTCGAAAATCGTCCAGGGGTAAAATAAACGATTTTGGATAGTTCAGGGTCTAAATTAGACCGGTTCATAGATTGAGGGTTATGTGTTCCAGAGTCCATAGTTTATGGGGTTGTTTAGACTTTTTCGTTCTCCTCCGCAGCAGCAAACTCCCTCTGACGGTCTGCCCTCCGCACTCTGCTCGGTTGCTCCCCCTGTGTACTTTTATGCGCGATTGTAGAGGACTGTAAATGTAGATGGAGCGGCTCTCTGTGCACATTGAGAGTGTGTGTGAGTGACGAAGCCTCTGGAGCGACGGACAGCGGCTGGAGTAGAGAGTGGGATTTCCACGCGGCAAGCAGGAGACATCTCGAGAAGAAGAGAAGAAGGTGGAAGAAAGCAACAAAAAATGGAGTTCGAAAATAATAATAATAATAATAAGGGCATGTGCGGTTGGATCTTCTGCGGCTTTTACACTGCTAGTTCCATGTTTGATTACAGCTCCGGTGCCGTCTGGATAAGTAAAATGAAGGCCATGAAATAAGCTAAGGGGGAGTATTACAGATTTCATCCCATGTTTAGATATAGGATTTGCGAAATAGTGACGGTTTGAGAAAAGGATAATCAGAGGGTTTTTTTTTACCAATTTGTTAGATTTAGCTTTACGACGGTAACTGATGGAAGCACGATCATAGATACAGCGAGTTAGCCCTAAATTTAGCTACGCATTTTAACACAATTTATTTCCAAGAAATAGAAGAGGTGGGTTACATAGAAAGCCTTATTTGACTCTTTGTTGTCCTCTCTTCGAAATTTGAAAACTGGCAGCCTCAGTCTTTTGCCTTTCTGCAGCCTCAAATCAAGTTCTACCTATTTTGGTTTTGGTCCCAACTATTTTTTATATTATCCCTACTTTTTTGGTATTTATGGATACTTTCACATTTTTACCTTCAATTTTTTTGCAGTGTTATATGGTCTATATTTTTTTTTCTACCATCGTAAGCATCTCCAACAGTTTACTAAAATTACTTGACAAATCTTATGATTTGACAATTTACTAAAACATATGGTAAGTGAAAAAATAGACCATCAATAGTTTATCATTTAGACTTGGTAAAATTTAAAAATATACATGTATACACATATAGGGTCTACATATTCATGGACTCTATGGCCCTATGCATATGTTCAACTGTAGAATTTTCATAGTGTCCTACGCCACTCTAGAGCCAAGAATACACTACACAGCGGCATTTTTTTTTTTGAAACAAAGTACACAACGGCATGTGACCAATACTAGACAACACCACTTTAGCCTTTGGTCCGTGCTAGGTGCTCCCTGCCTGCACAGCGCCACTTTGGTCTTTGGGTCTGCACAACGCCCGTACCAAGCAACTCTAATAGTTTGACAATTTTGGTTTGACAAAACATGAAATTTGTCAACTGGGTTAAAGAAAAAATATAAAATCTCCAACAGTTCCCCATAATGACTTGGTAAAAACAGAAATTATGGACCAGTGGACAGTGTTCCGCCGTGAAAAAAAAGAAGGAAAAAAAAGGCCAACCCCTACTGTTCTGCCGTGAAAAAAAAAGAAGGAAAAAAAATTACCTCCCCTTTTCAAGGTCTCCAAATTGCCAAGTGCGGACTCTTATTTGCAACTTTGGCAAAAATACCAAGCCAAAATGTCAAACTGTTGACCACCAGTTTTTTAGTTTTTTTTTGACAAAATTAGATATGCCAAGTCTAAATGTCAAACTGTTGGAGTTGCTCTTAAACGCGTTTGCAAGTGTCAGCCACCATAACGATGACAGCAGGGCTGGGCGCTGCAACTCCGCGCACGCGAGCAGATATGAGCGATAGCAAGTCACATGCGGGCGCGTAAATAGGCACGCGGATGGATGAAATAGCGACTTGTTAAAATAACAATCTCATTTGACAAACTGTTGGAGATGAAATTTTCTTATTTTGCTAAATTTTTAAAAATAGCAAACATATTTTGCAAAATGTTGGAGATGCTCTCGTGCTGGAGAGAGACTTGTGCCAAACTGAACCTTATCTCACTTAGTTGGATTTGTTATGGTTGAACATGCCCAATTAAATACGTCTCCAAATAGGCGTTTTCATTTTTCTAGATTTGTTTTAAAATTTGACGATACTATTCTCTCTACTTGATAAGGCTGTTGGTTTGGATTACCATGCATGGTCTAAGAAAGGATAGTAACGCTATACAATTCTCATCCATCACTCAGCGAGAATTCTAGATGAAAGCATCAAAAGAATACGCACATCAAAAGAATGTACTATTAAAATTCAGCATCGATCAAGACCTTGCCACATTAAAATTCAGCTTTGATAAAGCAAATTAAAGTACTCCGTACATCTTAAGATATGACCCAATGTGTCTGAGTATATATATTATATTGACGCGCCATCTCCTGTCGATTCTAGGGAGTGGGCGGAGATCGACAAACATGACCTTGTGCTCCAGGAGCGTATATCTTATGCATGGTTATCACGCATTATGCTATGGGATGCGATTGTACATGATTTATCAACTACCCTCCTGACTCTTCTTTTGCTCAATGACAATTTTGTACTCACTGGAATGTGGTCAAGGAAAAACTGACACTCCATTTTGCTGGAAACAGCTTAATCCAATAGTGTGTCAGTAACTCAGGATTACAGAGTAATTAGCTCCTGCATCCTGGTCCATCTGAATTATCGCGACGTTGTTGTTGCTTTGCTTACTCGGTTTACCCCGCGGAGTGCATTGCCACGTGTTTTATGACTTTTATCTAAAATCAATTTGTGCAGTTAGGTTTGCATCACAATTTGTGGAAGAATAAATAAAAGGTTGAAAACTGCAATTTCTTTTTAATCAGCAGATGCATGTTTATCATGATGAAAAAGTGAGATAAGTAGGACAGAGACCCGCGCATCAATCTTGTTGCAGGCGAAATAGTACCATGACATGATGAAGTGCTAGAGGCTTCTCTTGAGGCAGGAAAGCAACTTCTCTTCAGCAGCGTTTAGGTAGGTGAAAACTGCCTTGCATCTTTTCTCTTCTTGCCTCTTCTCACCCACATTATAAAAACCATAATAATCTACTTTTTTTTTTACAAAAAGAAAGGCAACTGATTTTATTTTACCAGGAGATAGTAAATATTTCTTCCTGAGCCTTTTCCTAGTCGAATGGATTGAATGAAGCATCAATACGGAGAGCGACACTTATTCGCGCAACGTGTAATTCTTGAACAATTTTCAATCGGTTTGGTCTAAATGACCTACTCCCTTCATTTATGCGCTTGGCTTATTTGACAATCTACTTTGCATTAATCATGAAGATTAGTTCAATGAGAAAAATCTGAGATTCATCAGTCTCCCGAATCGCAAACTTTTGACCATTGCAACTTTGTGTCACGTAAACATTTCGCGTGCATGTTTCAGTTACTGTCGCTTGGTTTGTGACGAAATCCATCCACGCGCTCTGCCCTTCAATTCACCCGAGGAAAAATAAACTCGCACGACCGGGGGAAACATACGAAGAAGAAACAGGGATGGTAAAGTCTGTCATCAGCATTCAGCAATAAATGTAGCTACGACATGTACCTGAATTTACTGTAATAAAGCTTAGCCTTTCCCACACAAACTCGAGACCGGGAGAAATCAAGTCTACTACTATCACAAGTAAACAACCTTGCCAAGTATCCTTATCAAAAATGAAGAAAGAAAATCAAAAGAAAAAGAAAAAGAAAACAAAACCCTAGCAGATACCGAAATATCACAACCACCCTGCCAAGTATCCTTATATAAAAAAAGAAGAAATAAAGAAAAACAAAACAAAACCCGGCCAGACCCAGACATCAGACATGCCATGTGCACAGTGCACTTGCATATCGAGTATTGACTTTCTAGCATGTCGAGCACCTACTTTCTAGTTCCAGTAGCACACGACATTGGTAAACTTGTGTCTTATATTCATGCAACCAACATGATATCACAATTATGTCTCGCGGTTATGAAACAGATTCAACTCCCTCCTCCAGAACCGTGAGGCTCCTTCCAGAATCAATGCAAAGATCACTAGAACAATCACTACCAAGAACCAGGTGATAGGCATATAAAACATTAGTTCAATAGTCACGTTGTCCAGATTTGAAATGTTTAACTAAAATCATCTTTCCCAGCATCTGAATTCTGAAACACTCAGCGGCATGAAAACTAACCCACACCGGTGGGTCTAAAGATTTAGATGCAGTTATTGGGCATGTTAAGCACGAGTCTTGGAACAATTAAGTCTATTGGAACAATTTCACTATTTCCCAGGCTCAACGACATACAGTTCAATAAAAACATAGTTGGGACTTGTAGATGTAACCCAGTTAAGAGGGCCAGCAAAATTTCCCCCTTGATTCAGATTGTCAAAATGGGGGCCGGTGTGCAAGAAGTGTTACAAAACAAGAATATTCACATGAACTGATTTCAGGAACTTGTAGCTTTCAGCTATTTTCCATTAGCCGCATTGGCGCTCTTGTGGAAAGGCCAGAGGCTAACCAACCTTTCAAGCATTCCTCCTGCCCCTTTGGAGAAGTAGCCTAAGGCTTGTGGAGGAGCAGCAGGGGGGAAGTCCTCTGGGGGCATGGCAAATGGTCGCACCATTTTCTCAAACTTGTCCATCGTCAGGCAGGACCCAACTTCCTGTAGTCTCTCGGGTCCCATGATGGGCAAGGTGTGCTCCTGAAGCAAGGAACTTTCACTGGTTTTGTCCTGGACCCAACACAAATTCAGTTAGTAAACTCGAGCGATTCAACTTGGGAGCAAGCTCAGCTGATTTTATGTCCAACAATGTGAATACGAGGGGGCATCACCTCTAGGGGACTGAGATCAGCACCACGACTGAACGTCATTTCAATCCTGAACCTCTTTTCATCTTCCAAAGGTACCTGCAAACATGAAGAATTGGTAAGTAGATTGATACGATTGGGCAACTGATACATGTACACTGACTGTTTGGCATCAACTACATTTCAACTATAACCATGAAAAATAGATGACCTGCCCGTGATCGTGAAACAACTTCTTAATTGTATGAATTACTCTTGGGTTTCTTAAATAAACTCTACCAGTGAAAAGATACTGCTAAGATCAGATACCTAGGACTATCGACGTTTTTTTGTGGGGTCTGTTGAATTTGGAACCATGGAAGGAGATTTGGAAAACTTGGGCCCCTCCTCGCTGTAGGTTTTTCATTTGGCTGGTTGCATTGAATCGTTGTTGGACAGCTGACCGTCTCGCTCGTCGTGGCCTTGATCATCCAGAGCATTGTCCATTATGTGATCAGGAGGATGAAAATGTGCAACATCTGCTCACAGCATGTGTTTTCTCAAGACAAGTCTGGCATTCAATTCTTTCCTTGGTTAGATTGCAGCAACACACACCAGGCCTGGATGCTCCAAGTTTCATTGACTGGTGGCGCCTTGCAATGCATCAAATCCAAAAGCAACATCGTAAAGGTTTCAATTCATTAGTAGTTTTGGTAGCATGGTGGATTTGGAAACATAGGAACACTTGTGTTTTTGAAGGAGCCTCACCTAATGCTAATGCTCTAGTGCAAGAAATTAGGGATGAGGCAAATTTGTGGTGTTTGGCAGGGGCTAAAGGTCTTAGACATATTTGGCTGTAATATGGAGTGGAGCTTTAGGTCGTGTAAAGTCTTGCCCTGATGGGCATGTATTGTGTTTTGAGTCTTCTTCGACTCTTTTTCTTCTTAATATAATGATACGCAGCTCTCCTGCGTGTTCGAGAAAAAAAAAATGTATTTGGTACAAGGAGTTTGATTCATAGTGAAAATAGGACACTTAGTATAGAAGATAGCTTCCTCAAAAAAGGGAGTCGATTCTTAGTCTACTACAAAATGGACTTGAAGCTCAAAACCTCTCAAAATTACTTGAAATGGAAATATATATATGGCCACGATACCAGATAGGTGAAGTATTGTTCAGGGACCAGATAAAGATGATGAAAAGATCCATACCTCTGTGTTTTCAAACATTCTAAGCACAATATTACTCATGTAATCAAGCTCCCTAGTTCTATGTAGACGGTCCAAAGCACTCTGGCAGACAAGGCTTTCCTCTCCTTGTAGACTTTCGTCCAAATTGCAGTAACGAAGGACATTCATCAAGGAGTGTATATGAGATTCCTGGTGCAGAAAATGTCCGATGTCACTAATAATTCCAAAAGGGTTCCCTACTGAATTCCCCCTCAAAAAAATAATTCCAAAAGGGTGATAACAACAAAGAAGTGCTCCAGCATACCGATGTGAAGTAAAGCCTTGTTCGGACATGACGCTCAGGTGTCCTTACATTGGCATACCTGCACCAGAGTATTTTAGCAACATAAATTTACATGTAAATTAGCAAATAAAAATTGAATTTCATAGAAATCATAACAAGAACACACTTGGGGTCTAGTCGGTATTTAGTTTCTCTATCATCTTCATCTTCTTGGTCCAATGATCTCTCGCTCGTAGAACTAGATCTTCTTCCATCCTCATTTCTAACTTGAATCTTTTGCTGGTGCTCTGCTTCTTTTGTTGGTAGGTATAAAGCTTCGTCTTCAATAAATTTTGGTTCGGTAACACTGATAGCTTCTTCACGAGTGTTGCGTAGATCGATTACGACTTTTCCCAATAAACGGCGCGCTATCTAGTCAATATATTATATATAAAAAGGATATGAGCACGGTTAAGAGACATATCAAGAGAAACACACACGCGCGCGCACAAGGTTAATTGATTAACATAGATCATATGCCATTGCTTGTACCAGAGTTGATGATAGTTCTTCTACAATGTAGACAAATAAAAACACACCTGAGATCAGTAATGTCACTCGAGCACTAACCAAGGTTAAAAAGGTTGCAAGTTCATGGGTGAGTTTTTTTTTTTGGCAAACACCACACCAATCAAATCACCATGCTTAGTCAACTATGTGATGGAAAAAAAGTTATGATAGGGGATATGAGAAATAGCAAACATTTTGAAGATCAATTAGGAAGGATAATTAAACACTTCACAACTTGTGCTTCTCTGCGAACTGATCATAGATCAGTTGGTTGGCTTCCTTGTGGTGGAACATGCCCACCTGGGTTCAAGTCCTCGACTTGCCACGGGTCCTCGCATTTTCCTGGATTTATTCAAGGATTTAACGTTAATGGGGCAACGTCCCCGTCGATAGCGAGGGACCTGTGGTGACTTCATGAATTCCAAGATTTGTCGGCTCAGTCCTTCGAATGTTAGTGTACGTGCGTTCATAGGGGGGGGGGGTGCGTGGGTGTCTACGTTGTACTGTGTAATTCTAAAAAAAATTGTGGTTCTCCATATCTAAAGAGCATGGTTCCCTCTCCTTTCCCCAATCAGGATGCAGCTTAATGGCACTTTCATTGCACTTTGGTGAGCCATTTTTACTCAAAGCTGGAAAAGAGCTATCAAGATAACTAATTATATCGCCAACATGTAGTTTCACAGATAAATATATTCGAAACTCAAAAGACTACAAATTTCCATAAGTATCATGAATTCCAAGTGACCATGTAATAATTGACTAAACATGAGTCACACGATGGCATGGCATGCATAAAATTGCATATGACATCTAAACTATGAACAAACCTTTGAGCCAATTTTCAGTTTCTGCTTTGGGTTGATCCCATACTCATTTGGAATAACACCATCAGCAAGTATCTACAAGAATATCAGTGTGTCAGATAACAAATAATTAAAGAAACACTACAAAGAAACATCCAAGAGAACATGGAATGTATAACAAATTAGCTTGAATTTGTTTTTCTCATCTAACAGCACTCTTATGTTAATTTTTTTATTTAACATTGAACACAGCAAAAGTTAGGAATATAACTCACTTTTCTTGCACATACGAGGCTATGAAAAATGAGTATATCACCAAAACTTCAATGTTATATCTACTCAGTCATTTGTACCAAGACAACATGGCCTTGTACTGAAGTTCCATACAATTACATGTTCATCAACTAGCACCTCTTTTGAAGTGCATGATTAGTCCAACATAATGTTGCGATGATTCAAGGGAGACAGCTACTTGGGTGTTACTTCACAATTACAGATGTTATTAGCTTTTTTTCTGAACAGAGATGCTATTAGATTTAATTTATAATCAAGAAGCAGCTTATAGAAGAACACAAATGTAGGTTGCTTACTTGAGCAACTTTGAATAGCTCCTCCAAACCCTTAAGACCAAGATGAGCATTATGCAAAAGGTCATACCTGCAATTTACTCAATTAGTTTAGGAGTTACATGTCAACAGAATTGTGTTACAATAGTTATGTAAATGTTCATAATTTTTTTAAGGAAGGCATTATATATAAAAAATGAATGGTAACACAACATATTTTACATTATTCAGATTTGTACACGTCTTTTCTATGTTTTTAAATTAAAATTTTTAATAGTTTAATTGTGTATTACACATTTAGACACCCACTCAAAAGAGATCCAACAAGAATGCACAGAATGGAAAACAATGAGTATTTTCCACATTTCTAAACCATGCATTGTTTGAAGATCACTCACTTGCAGGAATCATATACATCTGGGATCTGTGTAATGTCAAAACGGCTGCATTATGAAACAAAGCACCATGAGTAACTTGAACAAAAGAAGTAGAATATAAACACTATATTGATTTCTAAACATTCAGAGGTTAAACACTTTACTCCTTTCTTTCATTGTATAAATCCCTCTCAAGTTTTCTCCATCTGGCAAACATCAAGAGGAAGCTTTCACTACCACAAGGCAACCCGGCAGCAATACGAGCCACGTCAATAGTTGTCTTCCCAAGAGCTTTTGCTTGGTCATATTTTGAAAATGTGCTCGTCAATGCAAGTCTTTCGTCTTCACCTTCAGCAAGTAGCTTGACTTGTGAAGTCACTTCTTTTGTCAACTTGGCCTGGTTACAGTGTAACAAGGGAAAAAAGAACCATATAGTCATTATCCATGAGTAGAACATTATGCGGCTACAAAATACAAGAATTTGTACCAAATATTAAAATGTCCCTGCACTTGTTTTAATTTGAGTTATCAGCTAAATACCAAATAAGATTATTCACATGGATAAACTATTGACAGAACTTTCAGCATGCCACTATCATGACAAATGTAGACATTCAAACAAGAGAGAGGAAATGCGAAATTTCATCAGAATACAACCAAATCAACAATTAGATGATTGGCACAGGTACCGGCTTTTGCTAATTCTGTAGGAATTGTGCAAGTATGTGGATCTCTTATATAAAAGTACTTTACCATCTTACGCAGGAGTTGGGAAGCATTTGCAGGCAATCCTGCACCATCAACCATCCATGGAAATTCCACTGGCCCTTCTGTGTTCTTTGCTTTCGCACTTGAAATAATAATCTCATGCAATCTAGCCTGAAAGATTAGTTCATTTAACCTCTGGTAAGAATAGATGATGAAAAATCTCAAAAAAAAACAGCCGCATAGGTACCACCCTCCAGTCTAGCTCCTATTTTCCACATAGATTCTTTAAATGACCACATAGGCACTAGGAGGCACCCTACCAAACAGTGTGTTCTCACTTGGACCGAATCTCCAGTTCCAACACCAACAAGTGCCTAATGATTTTTTATGGATACATGAGACAAGCAAAGGGGGTGTGGGACGACCTTAACACTAAGTGAAACTTAGGATGTTTCCCAACAAATTCTAATAAGAAACTGACTCTCATAAGAATTCCAGAGTCTGAAATAGTTCTGAAAAGTTCGAGGGGTGAAAGGTTCAGGAATAGTAGCAGCTAGATTCAGCATGTATGGGTATGATTCAATCTGATCTTGTGATCATGGTGTCATAGTGGTTTATACAAGCTACATACCTGTATACATTGTCATGTCAAGGGAGAATTCAAAACTATATCAAAGAACATTTATGCGATTTTCTTTGTTCCAAAATCTAGACTTTTGTTTAAATCCTATAAACTTTTTTTTTTGAAAACTTTAGCAGGAGCTCTGTCTTTCAATAAAGGAATCCTATAATTTTTTTAACAAAGCATGGAAAGATATAGCATGATTATCAAATTATAAAAGCAAACCTTAGCTTCATCCATCTCGGTGCTTGCATCTTCTAGTCCATCTAGCATAGATGAGTCTTTACTTACTAGAGATACCTGAAGAAATATAAAGTAGAGTGTGTTTTATTTAAAAAAAATGGTAGACTGCCCTTTCAAATACTTGCTCTTCTAGATCATAAGCAACCAACCAGTATGGGAGTCAACTGTCCTTCCAAATCAAGAAGGCCTTTTGCAAATGCTGCTGCAGACATCTGAAAAGTACACCATGAACATGTGAATTAGGAATATCAGTTTATTGCCAAGAAATTATTGCAGTTTGACATATGCATGAGCTGCAGAATCATAGATTCAGCAGTGGGTGGGTTGGGGGAGGGAGAGGGGGTGAGTCTCCAGTCTTTTTCAAATATAAGGCATGTTATTTAACTGATAGTCTCTTTTACTCTCATTTATGTTCCCTATTCCTTCCGCATTGAGCAAACCTTAACAAAACTTTCTCACGCATACAGGGATATCATGGTAATTTCAAGTTTGTAACCTATGTCCATGCCTAGTCAACACATGCAACATAAAAACTTGTAGGCAATTAAGATCACTACCTTCATTAATTTCCATGTGGGACAACTTAAAGGAACGTATTTTTCCATTAGGTGTACAACTCCAGTGATATAAGCACAAAAAAGAATATTGTGTATTTTATCCGGTACAGCCTATATGAGATGACTTTCCTAAAAAGAATCATTGCTGTGCTTTCTGTGACCAAAAGTAGTCATTCCTAAGACGACATGCAATTTCTAATTAAACCGAGTGTTCCAAATTTGCCGAAGTAGGTTAAGTGTAATTTTAAAAAATAGTGACAAAGTTTGAACATGTATGTAGCATAGGATGTGTTTGGTTGAGGAACATATGGGGATGGAGCCGTTCTATCCTGCCTTCATGCCTGTTTAGTTGCCGGACGAGTGGAACAGAGCAGTTCCTAAAAGGGAATATACCACTAAGATTCGGGATGCACTTGCTCTCCCAAATTGGTCGAACCCGCTCGTCCCACCGAGATGCCGTCTTCTCCGTTTCTGTTCTCGCAATCAGCGGCGACGCGACTATGCAGCGGTGGAGCGAGCGCGCGGCGACAGAGCAAGCACACGGCCGTGGAGCTAGCACGCTGCAGCGGAGCAAAGCAGGTGGTGGCGCAAGCACGCTGCTGAGCGAGCAGGTGGCGGCACCAACACACAGAAGAGAGGCGCCGAGTGGCTGCTGCGCCGCGTGCGATCCGAGCAGCCGGGGCAAGGTCTCGGCGGACCAAGCAGTCGGCAAGGATTCTGGAAATTCGTACAGACAAGAACAGAGTGAGACAGGGATTACAGAGGAGGAAGAAGCTCCTGTTTCTATGACATGTGGGCCCTACAGGTTACGGTGTTTACCAATCTGTTATCTCATTCATTCGGTCCCCCAACCAAACATATAAACTGAGTCATTCCATTCTTCCAACCAAACATACAAATAAAGCCGTTCCATCCCTAAAATAGGAATGGAACCGTTCCATTCTAAGGCCCCCTTTGGTTGAGCTTTGCAACCTGCTTTTGCTTTTGCAAAAGCCAAAAGTCAACCAAAGGGCTCAAAAGTCACAGATGCTTTTACCCAAAAGTTGCTTTTGCTCTAGTCAAAATTGAAAGCAGCTCCCCCTGCTTTCACCTGCTTTTGGGTACAAAATTACCCACTGCCACTGGTTATGTAGGTAACGGTTCGTTTTTTTTCTCTTCTATTTTTATCGCGAGCTTCTGTTCCCCTCCGGTCCTCTTCCGTGGCCGTCGGCGAGCCATCTCTCTCTCCTCTCCCACGGCATCCCTGTCCCCCAGCTCTCCGCCGGCGAGCCCTCTGCCTCTCCTCTTCCTCGGCGTCCCCCGTCCCCCACTTCTCCCCCGGCGAGCGGCCTACGCGGCCGGCGAACCCCATCCCCGGCGCGGGCGGATCGAGCAAGCCCCGCTGAGCTCCCTCTCCGGCGAGCCCCATCCCCGGCGAGGCTTGGCGAGCTCCCTCTCAGGCGCGGCTTAGCACTGCCCCTACTCCGGCCTCCCGCGGCGGACGCGTCGGCGAGCCCCTCCCCGCGCACGGACGCGAGCGCGTCTGCCCCTATTCCGACCTCCGGTGGCGCACGCGCCGGTGAGCCCCAGCACGGCCGGCGAGGCCCTCCCCGCACGCACACGAGGGCAAAATCCGCCCCCTGCTCCGGCCTCTCGCGACTGGTCCAGCAAGCCCCTCCCCGGCGCGCCGCAGGCTGCCGCGCCCAGGCTGGTCGAGTCCCTGAGGCCACGCCCCTGCCCCCTCCCCTGTCCTCTCTCCGGTCGGCTTACGAGGTGGGAGGAAGAAGAAAGAAGATAGGGAAGATAATGTCAATGACATGTGGGGTCCAGTTGTAAGTGACGGGAGTTTTTCCAAAAGCTACAGCACCTCAGCCAAAGGGACTTTTGACTATCCTTCAGCAGCTTTGTTAAAGTAACTTTTACCAAAGCCAAAGCCCACAACAGCTTTTGCAAAAGTCACAGCCCAACCAAACAGGGCCTAACTCGCTCTCCAACCAAACACATCCATAATATACAGTAGTAATACATTTCATAGTGGTACTTTGGCCATTCATGTGGGAAAAGAACAAAGATTAAAACTAGCTAGAATAGAAGTGTAGTGTGATAGCCAAGCCACCAAGTTTCAAGGAAACATATCCATAGGGGCTATAAATTAGGTAAAAGCGTACATATGACTAAACGTACCTGCACACGACCTTCATCTGAGCTGTATATTTTTAAATCATGTCTGTAAGTGCTATGCAGACGAAGCAAACCAGTTCCTTCACCTATATTTGATTGACATACCAGATAGTCAGGAGAAAACATCTTCAAGTACAGGGAATGTACTTCAATATAAAAAACTACATATTGTCAAATGTGCAAGAAACGAATCAAGTTTCTTATAAAGAACACGATTTAGTGAAACATTAAAGATAATTTGAATGGAAGTGAAAATCACAAGCATCGCCACTTATGATCCTTGAGTTCAAGCAACACTGGAAGGGGAACAGACTCTAATAGATGCGAAATTGGGGGGAAAATGAGAGATTCTAAAAGCAGTTTACATACACTAAAGGTTCCTAAATATCAAATCACTGGACTTAAACATTAGGTGATAGAAATTTTCAAAAGGCCGTAAAGATCTCAAGTGAAAATGGAATTATCATGTTTCTTCTGTCAGCTTTGGGCCATCATGAGACATGTGTAATCTCCAATGACTAAAATATGCCACATCCATCACTTATACATGCCATGCAAGTATATCTAAACCTCTTGCAACATTGGCAAAATACACATTTACAAGTGACACCACGTTTAAGATGAGGAACCCAACAAGGCACTTTTCAAGTTTAAGGAGGGTGGGACCCAAGTAGCTACAAAGTCAAAGTTTCTCTGGAGCACAAGTTTCTCTTGAGAAAGCATTAAAGCAAGCCATCCAGCATAGAGATAAGATAAGCACAAGATTGTTGTAAAACAAAAAATATCATTAAAATTCTGCTGTTTTACTTCTTTCATAAGATTATAGGCAGAAAGAATGTGAACTACCTGGATATATGTTATTTCTGAAAAACCTTCCCAACTCCTCTGCCTGAATGAAAACATATAAAAAGAATCATTACAGTAGATATATGTTTATTACAAATGTAACTGCATAAATTTTGTTTTGTCGCGGCCAAATTCAGAAAGTCGCCCACTGCACGTAAGATATTTCAAAAATAACAGAAAATGGCAATTGCTGAATAGTCTAGTGTTCTAAAAGATGAACGGTCTAGTGTTCTAAAAGATGATGCTGAATAGCATATGCTAACCATGTGTAAGGTACTGGAAAGAAACCATTGCAAAGGAACATATGATAAGGGCAAATAGGTCCCCTAGCATCTTGTTCTTCTATTATTTATAACTGTCTACTTCAACATTGAACATCAAAATTTATTTTAATTTGATCATAGAAATGAAGAGTCCCAACAAAAACTCAAGATTTTAAAATTTGAAAATGTAAAAATTTTGAAGTAGAAAATATTTTATGAGACAACCTGTTTTCTCCCAGCATGAGTGAGCACACCACCATATTTCAGAATCATCAGGGCTTCAATCGGTCGTTCCTCTTCACCATCACCATTACGCTTTGGAACTTTCATCCATTTCAATGGCTTTAGCTGCACTTTCCTATAAATGCCAGAGAAATGCCCACCCTATTATGAGAAGAGTAGCATAAGTTATTAAATGTAAGAAGACAGGTATAAGCTTTTCAAAGCACATAAGCCAGTATTCAAGACAGGGTATAAATAAACACAAGTGGTTGTATTTTCCACTAAGACTGTTATGGTGTAGAGATGCAGTTATCCAAAAATCCAAATGCAAGATAATTTATGGCTGCTTTCTTTTTCTTTTTCTTTTTTGAACGGAATGGCAGGAGCTCTGCCTTTCAATTAAGTAGTGGAGCAAAAGAGTTTATGTACAAGCAAGGAAAATTCCTTCAGAAAGAGGGAGGGAGGGGTTGTGTCACATAAACATCCTCAAATGCTGTGTCAGCAAAAGCTCTCTTTCTTTGCTCAATGTCCTCCTTAATTCTTGCAGCCACCTGCAGCACCGTCTCTGAGTTTATGGCTGCTTTCTTCCATTTACAGCAGGGAAATGATAGGTGAAAAATTGGCAAGATTGTTATAGCTCCAAGATAACTCTTTATCTTCTGTATCCATGCAATACCCAACATAGCTCTAACCAGTCCCCAAAAGTTGTATGGAGAAGAAAAAAGAAAGGACAAGATGATTAAATCCTTCTTTCAATTTGTAAATTAAAAGCTTAAAATATAATTAGTAAATAGCATTGATGCCTGCCAGTCTGTATTCCTGGAAGGCCCAACAGAGTAACAGGCAGCAAGGCCCGTCTAAGTCGTCAACACCAGCACCCTAGGAAAGCACGCAGAAGGGGGGCCCCTGCCTTATCCATCCGCCTCAAACACAGAAGACGCCCCACACTAAGAACAGACCGTCAGGCATGATCTGCTGGCACTGGTCGTTGCCTTTCACACCTGAAACATGGAATCTCAACCCTGCTCATCCATGCAGGAATCACGATACCTATTTGTTTTTTCTGTATCTGGGATCGCGTTTTTTCTTCTCCGATGTTATGTGTTCTGCCTAGATTTGTTGCACTTGCAATCCAAGAAACAAAGCTCACTGATGTTTTGCTTCCAGCTCAAGTTGATACGTTCTTTGATCTCTCTTTGATCTCTCAACTTTAGTGGAACCTTTCTTGGGTGGGTACTGGAGCGAGATGGACCAGATTGCAACTGGATAGCCAGAACAGACCTGGCCAGGTACAGGATGAAACCTCTTTTGTGCAAGTTTAGTGACAGGACGAGGTACACCGCCAGCTCCAGCCGGTACCAGAATGGAATTAATAACACTGCTATGGACTGTTGACCATTAAATTTCAAATATAAACTCAATCACAACAGCAACAACAAGGGAAAGTAACTGGTGGAAGTATTAACTTATGTGTCCCTCTTTTGCCTCCATTTCAACTTAATGAAAAAATTGTGGATGCACACCTAATAAATTAATACCCTTCAGCAAGTTTAGACCACTGTTCGTGGATGATTATTAGATAAACTGAAATAGTTTGCATGGTTGCATCTAGCTATTAGCTAACACTATGCACTAGACACATGAATACAAACCATCTAGTGAAAAGGTATTCAACATGTACATAACAAATGTTATGGATATGTAGATCTGGATAATTAGAAATTACCTCCTCTAGTACTGCTTTGACTTGACGAAGTTTCTCAATATGCTCAATATCATCAGCATCACTATCACTCTCCCGACCAGACCTAAATATACATGACATTAATCACTTTACCAAATTTAACTCAAAATAACAGTTGAAGAAACAGAAGATCAAATCAATCTAACAATTTGAACAATGCAGCAATCCGGTAATAGAACATGCAGGTACAGAAGATAAGAATAAAGTTGGGGAAGCAAATTTCATAAAGTTATCATGCAATCTAAATACTAGGGCTAAAATATTTATCCTAGCATACGGTACCTAGTTGGTGGTACAAGTTGTCTTGTAGCATCCAACAAGTCTTGTAACTGTACAGCACTTTTTAGTTTTGTCTGCAAGAAGAGCCCAAAACTGTTATTCAATTTAAGCACCATAGGTTAAGTAGGACTCAAGATTCAGAAAGAGGGTACCTCAACTCTTGGTTTTCCACCATTGTACTTCAACATCAAATTCAGGAGCTTTTCTTCTGTCACTTTCAATTTCACCTTCTGCTTTGGTGTCCGATCGCCACTAAACAGATATAAGATGTCAACACATAGAAGTAGCAATTATCTTATAGACGCAAAGGAATAATAGTATACTTACTGGCGTATCACAACAATTACACAGCGCAGTTCTTCTGACTGCCCAAATGTACCAATAATTCCGCTTCCCTGTCGTGTAAGACCTTCAGTGGGCTGAACTGGTTCAGATTTCCAAGGAAGAGTTGGAGGGATGGTTGACGAAAGATGAGGAGCTTTTGCATCAAGAAATATTTTTCTCAAGATGCAAGCAGCATCATCATAATACCTGGATGACAAGTTTGTTCAACCATTTCAGCACTTAATAAATCAAACTGACATGTTTCCCGATTAAAAACTGAGCTTTCAAGAAAATTACTTATATGAGTTCTTCACAAAGCTCCATCCGTTAACGTCACAGACATAAGATCTCCCATCACATCTTAAGAGATCAAAACCACAAACCTATCAGAAGTGAGACCATAGATCAGGCATTTTAGAAAAAACTAAGAAATAATATATGATAATGTGACAGTTATTAGAAAGAATCAAAATATATTTCAATAGTTGGGATGTATCCAATGCATATAGATTTTTTCTCCAATGACGCAAAAGAGCTGCGTGTCATTTCATTAAGAAGAGAGTAAAAAAACAACAGAGGAGAGGCAGAGCCTGCTCCCCCCAAGTAACCAATTACAGGACTCTTGGCGCAACACACTATGCACAACAGACTACCACTGCCAACACCTAAACAGTTATAGGCAGCAACCTACTAAGAAGCTGTCGCAGAGCCTTAGCTCCAGCCCAACACCACAACAAACACTCTTCAGAAACTACAGCTAAAACTCTTTGAACACAAGGACTAGCACCCTCAAACAAAGACACAAACATTTCTATGCATATAGATATCAAAACTATATATTATTTCCTGTTTTCCCTCTACACAACAAGCAACAACATGAGGTCCATCCAGCTAAACTGCAGATTAAAGCCTCCACATGCTACTAGAGAATCTGAACAAATTGAAAATAAAATGTAAACCTAGATAAATCAACAAAGCAACCATTTAGCTGTCACTTATTTCTAGAAAACAGCAGGAGAGTGCCAAACCAAACAATAGACAAAGCATGGGTGAACCAAGTTTTGCTTGTTAATGATGGACCCACATTACCATATAGAAAGGCATGGGACGATTGCATTAACAAAATTTGGTAAGCAGTATTGCCTCCCATACTTTGCCAAAAAGTTGACAAAAATCTTGCCAAATCATGGGATATGCAACAATCCAAATGGTAACCAAATCGCATGAGCGTCATGAAAAAATAGTGTGGATGGGCTTTGGTTCTTAACCAAACCCATTAATTCCAAAATTTGATGCTTGCACTGTTTTTAGGCGAAATACAGTAGAGTAGGCCCCCACTGCACTCTATTAAGAAGAGAGAGAGAGAGGTTACAGAAAAGGAAGGGCCAAAACAGAATGAGCAAACAGTGGGGAAAGCAGCATGCAACAGGCAGACAAGAGCGAGGAAAAAAACACATGCAAGCTAATTGATTCCTGCATTGTTGAATCATGATTTCCTGTTGGTTAATAGTCAACAAAGGTCAAAGAAGGTTGGCAGAAAAACGTCCATGAAATAGATGATTATATAAAGCAAGGAAAATAGTGTTCATGCCTCTAGAAATAAACATATAACAAAAAATGTAGTGTTACCATCTGTCTAAAAGCATTGCAGACATCTCTTGCCATTTGTTTCTCAGTAGGGGTCAAAAGTACAGGGTATCGTACCTTCAAGTAACAAAATTAAAAAACAAGAATACATTTCAGCATGACCCAATGAACGAAATAATCATCAATGTAAAAAAAAAATATCCCCAGGAAGCATAATGCAAACATGATAGCACTATGGAATATAATGTCCAATCACAACACTATGCATGAGAACAGTAGCATCATGACCTGATAGATTATTTTTTTTGCCCCGGTGACCGATGTACGTCCTGGCATGCAGATCTCATGGTTTTTAAAGTGGTAAGGCGAGGTGTGGCGTGCCGGCATGGCAACATACCACCGCCTTACCATTCTAAGAAATAGGAAATAGCAGCAGGTACGAGGAAAGAAAAAGGGAAAAAGAAAACCCAGAAAAGGTCAAATGAAAAGAGAAGAGATTGGCCCAACCCATGAGTGGCCTCCCTTACACGTCCCTTCTCAAGCCACGGTCTCACATGTTCACACACTAGGACCAGGCGACCAGCTCTCTGTGTCTCTCACGCAGGTGCAGCACTGCCACATCTTTCTCCCTCTGTCCCTCGTGCTGCTCTCGCTTGCGCGCACACACCTGCCTTCCACTCCTTCCCTCCCTCTTGTTGCTGCTCCCTCAGATCAATCTCTGTCATAGCCCCTTCTGGATCAGCCGCTGCTGCCACAGATGACCCAAGCGGTGCCGGATTTGGTGGGAATGAGAGAGGCAGTTTACATGGACTTTCTGATTGGTTCCCTATCTTTTTTCTCTGGTTAGCCTCTAGTCTCCTTGGATCTCTCCCTATTTTGGATAGGCGTCAGGAACGCCTTGCTCCCTGTTAGCGCCTCATCGCCTATGTGACGACTAGGCTGCGCCTTAAAAAATACTACTAGATCACATTCAAACTATGACAAATACATAAACATATATGTGAGGAGTTGCACGGCAACAAATAATTATGACATTAACCTTTTAAACCTAAGGATTGTATATAACTGAAAGTAAACCAATCCATATTCAATTTAAATAAAGAAAGATGGAAGAGCACAGGTTATTACTTCTTTGCCATCAGGGTTCCTCATAACAACACCATCAACGACAGGCGATTTACGTGCCTCAGCATGTGCATATCCTGGGCCAACAGTGTAAACCTGAAAGGTTTAATATAGCTAGATCATCAACAATATGTAGAATGGATAATGGTTTGCTTATTTAGATTTACAAAGACGAAGTCAAAGCCTGCCTTTTATGAACAATAGATGATCTCCAAATTTAAGTGAGATTATATTCCACAAATTTACATCCATATGAAAGAAAGGGGAAATATGCTGCTTTCACTTCACATTCTCAAAGGAAAGATATCAGTAGAAAGGAACTAGTGAAAGATTACTTGCTTCTTTAGAGAATGACCAAAATCATAAATGTAGAATTAAGCTGCTTTACAACATTTAATAGAGTGATTTACAATAAACTTGTGAAAGATATCTTACTTTAACATCAGTGCCACCAGTAGGCATGAATTCCTCGTATATGTAGGAACCTTCACGCCTCACTCTCCTAACATCAGGATGAAATTCACTAGATCGGTTACCCACCTACATTTATTCAGCAATGCATAAATGTTTATATACTCTTCCAGTTACAGGAAAATATGAAACAATACAGAAAGACACCTAACAGTTTGACGTAAAAAGTAATGAAAAAGAAGAGCTGACACTTCAATTATGCACAGGGCAATTGCATGGAAACTAACCTCCTAAAACTATGATCACTTAAGTGTTGTTGAGCCAGAGTGTCATGAGTAGTTTCTAACAAGCAGTCTTCAAGTTCTTAACTTACCAACCACTTAAAGTTTCTATGCATATGCCAGAAATTGCACAGGTAGTGGGTGTTGGTCTGGCAGACTAAGGTAAACATTTCCACGATATTCAAATAGGTCATTTCTGAAATCCCTGAAGGATGCAAGATGTCTCAATTGACAAGTTCCTATATACTAATAATAAAGGAAATTTAGAGACATTTGTTCAAATGACAAAAATAAAACTCCAAGGGAGTATCGTTATTGTTAGCAATTAATATTTCTCCTAGCTGTACACTGTTCACACTTTACCTTAGTTATTAGCTAGATCACCAAGAGCTGGTTTCACACCTTGGCTCCTTGGTTCTCTCCCCTCTATGCTTTCACACCTTGGCTCTCTCCCCTCTATATATATGTAATCCTTCTCTGTTATCAGTAATACATATGAATACATCTTCCTTCATGGTATCACAAGACTAAACTCTTCCGCTGCCAGTGCTGCTCCACGCGCGCTCCATCTTCCCTTCCGGCGCTGCGTCAAGCGCGCCCATACGCTGCCCTGCCAGCGCTGCTCTCTGCGCGCCCGGCTCTACCTTGCGCCATGTCTCATCCAGACGCCGACGCCGAGCGCGCCGCGCAGGAAGCCCGCGCTGCTGCCCTCGCGACCGCTGAAGCGGCTGATCGCGAGGCCACGGCTGCCCAGGCGGAAATCGACGCCGCCTCTGCTCGCCTTCGTGACGCCCAGGCGCGCGCCACCGCGGCCCGTGCTGCTGCTGCCCCTCCTCGCGACAAGGTCTTCGATAACATCAGCAATTACGGCTCTGACGGTGGTGGCAGTGGCCTCGACGACGCTCTTCTTCAACAAGAGGCCAAAGTCATCCTCAATCTCCATACTCAAGCAGTTTCGGTCCAGAACATCCGCACTCTGGTACCTCTGCTCCTCGACGTCACCTCGCCCTTCTATGCTCGCCGGAAGACGTCCATCCTCAACGTCCTCGGCAAGTACTCGCTGGAGTCCCATGTTTTCTCTGACGTCGTCACTCCGGAGTCTCCTTCCTGGGTCAGGATGAATTGTGTCGTCCGCACCTGGCTTCTGGGTGCCCTCTCCGACGACCTCGCCGACATCGTCTCCGAGTGTGGCGCCTCTGCCCGTACCATCTGGCTCGCGATCGAGTCCCAGTTCCTTGGGAATCGAACCACGCGCGCCCTGTATGCTGATCAGGAATTCCGCATCTTTGCCCAAGGGGACCTATCGGTCGACGACTACTGTCGTCAATTCAAACACAAGGCTGATGATCTTCGGGACCTTGGCCAGCCCATCTCTGAGGCGACCTTGGTTCTCAACATCATTCGGGGGCTGAATGAACGGTTCACCGCCATCGGCATTCATCTGCGCCGCACCACTCCTCTTCCTACGTTCCTGCAAGTCCGGGATGAGCTTCGCCTTGAGGAACTTACCATGGCCAAGACCCCTCCAGCCACTGCTCTCACCGCTCTGGGAGGTACCGGTGGCTCCAAGCCCATTGCTCTTCCCCATCCACGGCTGCCGTCGACCCCACAACTACACCAGCAGCAACAACAGCAATGGTTATCGCGGTAAACGTGGCGGCAGGCGCCATAACAAAGGCAACAATGGCAGTACTTCTGGGAGCAGTTCTGGTTTCAGGGGCGCCCCTGGCAACACCGGCGCTCTCCCTGCGGCTCCTCCAACGGCAAACTACTACAACCCGTGGACCGGGTCCATCTATATGTGGCCTGGTCCCCGGGCCCCGCCGCCTCCTCATGCACCTGCGCCTCCTCCGCATCAGGCCTACTTTTCTGGTCCACCCGCCCAATGGGCTGGCCACTGGGGTGTCCCTCTTGCTCCTGTCCCGGCACCTCAACCTCCTCCACCCCTTGGTTGGGATCAGCAGGCTCTTGCGGCAAGTTTTGAGACTATGTCTCTCCCTCAGCCGCCACAGCGGGACTAGTACTTCGACACTGGTGACTGGTACTTCGACACTAGTGCTACCAGTCACATGGGGTCCGACACTGGTATTCTCTCTTCCTTCTCCCCACCTAACGCTCATTCTCCCTCTTCTATTGTCGTTGGCAATGGCAATTTACTTCCTGTCACTGCCACCGGCACCACTCATCTTCCTTACAATTTTAATCTAAACAATGTCCTTGTTTCTCCCGACCTCATTAAAAACCTTGTTTCTGTTCGTCGTTTCACCATTGACAATAACTGTTATGTGGAATTTGACCCTTTTGGTTGCTCTGTTAAGGATCTTCCCACGCGGAGCGAGATCGTCCGATGTAACAGCTCGGGACCCCTATACCCCTTGCAGCTCCCGGCATCAGGACTCCTTGCAGCAACCTCCTCCACTCTTTGGCAGCAGCGTCTTGGACATCCTGGTCGCGAAGCCTTGTCTAGACTAGCCTCTACTTCAACTATTTCTTGTAACCAAGGCTCTTGCGATACCCTTTGTCATGCATGTCAACTTGGGCGCCATGTTCGCCTTCCTTTTCAGACTTCGTCCTCCCGTGCTACGCACTCGTTCCAATTAATTCACTGTGATTTATGGACTTCACCTATTACTAGTGTTTCGGGACATCAGTACTATCTTGTCATTATTGATGATTTTTCTCACTATGTCTGGACTTTTCCCTTACGCAAAAAGTCTGACACCTTCCCCACTCTATCTGATTTCTTTGCCTATGTCCGCACACAGTTTGGAGTTACTGTACAGGGCATTCAATGCGATAATGGTCTTGAGTTCAACAACTCAAGTTCCCGCGCTTTCTTTCTTGCTAATGGCATTCACCTCTGCATGTCCTGTCCTTATACCTCGTCTCAAAATGGCAAGGCTGAACGCATGATCCGCACTGTTAATGACACTGTTCACTACCTCTTATTTCAGGCCAGCGTCCCTCCTCGCTTCTAGGCAGCCGGCCTTAGCATTGCCACTTACTTACTCAACATTCTACCCACTAAAACACTCAACTTCTCCACACCACACCTCTCCCTTTTCGGCAAGCCTCCATCCTATGTTCATTTACGCGTTTTTGGGTGCAAGTGTTACCCAAACCTCACAGCCACTGCCACCAACAAACTTTCTCCCCGTTCTACCTTATGCGTCTTCCTTGGTTACTCCCCACATCACAAGGGCTATCTCTACCTTGATCGCCACACCAATCGCATAATCATCTCTCGTCATGTTGTATTTGACGAAACCTCTTTTCCATTCTCGGAATCTCCCTCCTCTTCCACCAGAGCTAATTATAATTTTTTAGATGATCCCTCTAACCCGGTGGACCTTCCCTTTCCACCATCACCATGTTCCTTCCCTGCAGGTTCTTCTGGTGTTGTGGCCACACCTCGTACTGGCCCTGACCATGTCCAGAGCCCCTCTGGTGTCGCCCATCCTGACAGCGGTGGGTCTCCAGGGCACCTAGCTATGCCTATATCACCCACCAGCGCCCCTGGTTCTGCTCCACCAGCATCCCTCGGCACCCCTGTCCACGCCCCCCAGCGTTTTGGCCAGGTCTATGTGCGCCGCCCTGCTAATGCCCCTCCTCCTGACCGCCGCTTCGGTCAGGTTTACAGCAGGCGTCTCCAACCGCCTTCAACAGCGCCTGCACCACCCCTGCATCGCCTCCACACCCAGCAGCACCTCCTTCACCATTACCAGCAGCACCTCTTCCCCGAGGGGCTGTTCCAGTCAACCCCATCTCCAATCAGCATACCATGATCACCAGGGCTAAGCGTGGCATTCGCCTGCCCTCCCTGTACCAGGCTGCACCGCTATCTCCGGTCCCTCGAACTTACCGTGCTGCCCTCGTTGATCCCAACTGGCGTGCTGCCATGGAAACCGAACACTCCGCTCTCTTGGCTAACAAGACTTGGGATTTAATTCCTAGACCACCTCAGTGCAATGTGGTCACCGGCAAGTGGGTTTTCAAACACAAATTTACAGCCGATGGTTCTCTTGAACGCTACAAAGCTCGTTGGGTTCTTCGGGGTTTTACACAACGACCTGGAATTGACTTCTTAGAGACTTTTAGTCCTGTGGTTAAACCTGCTACAGTCCGCACTGTTCTGTCTATTGCTCTCTCACGTTCATGGTCTATTCATCAACTAGACGTCAACAATGCTTTCCTGCAAGGCAATCTGTCTGAAACTGTCTACTGTGCCCAGCCTTCAGGCTTTGAGGATTCCACTCACCCCGATTATGTGTGCCGGCTTAATCGATCCCTCTACGGTCTTAAGCAGGCTCCCCGCGCTTGGTACAGCAGATTTGCTTCTCATCTTCTGCAGCTGGGATTTGTTGAAGCCAAGACAGATGCCTCTTTATTTATTTATCACCATGGGAAGGATATGGCTTACCTTCTCCTCTATGTGGATGATATTATTTTAACAGCTTCCTCCGATGCTCTACTTCAGCGCCTCACTAATGCTCTTCAAAAGGAATTCTCTATGAAGGACCTCGGTCCCCTTCATCATTTTCTTGGCATGGAGGTTCAGCGCTCCAGCAATGGGCCTTTCCTCTCTCAGCGCCAATATATGATTGACATTCTTGAGCGTGCTGGGATGGCTGCTTGCAAACCTTGCTCCACCCCCGTGGGACCTCAACCCCAAGCTATCTGCTGCTGGTGATCCCGTGGCTGACCCTACAGACTTCAGGAGCCTTGCAGGGGCTCTCCAATATCTCACCTTTACCCGGCCGGATATTGCCTACGCTGTTCAACAAGTCTGCCTTCACATGCATGACCCACGGGAACCCCACCTCACTGCTCTTAAGCGTATCTGCTCTTAAGCGTATCCTCCGCTATATCAGTGGCACTCTTCATATGGGTCTCCATGTGCGTCCCTGTGCTCAGGACAACTTGGTGGTATACTCAGACGTCGATTGGGCTGGCTGTCCGGACACTCGTCGCTCTACTTCAGGCTATGCAGTTTTCTTGGGTGACAATCTGGTCTCTTGGTCCTCCAAACGACAGCCCACTGTCTCTCGTTCCAGTGTCGAAGCTGAGTATCGCGCTGTCGCCAATGCTGTTGCTGCGGCCACTTGGATCCGTCAGTTGCTAACTGAACTTCATGCTCCTCTGCGCAAAACAACTTTGGTATATTGTGACAACATCAGCGTTGTCTACATGTCTTCCAACCCTGTTCAACATCAACGCACCAAGCATGTGGAGATTGACCTTCACTTCGTGCGGGAACGTGTTGCCATTGGTGACGTCCGTGTTCTACATGTTCCAACGACATCGCAGTTCGCCGACGTTTTCACCAAGGGTCTGCCCTCTTCTGTCTTCACTGAGTTCCGCTCCAGTCTCAACATTCGGTCTTCCGAAGCTTCGACTGCGGGGGCGTGTTAGCAATTAATATTTCTCCTAGCTGTCCAGGTGCCTTGGCACCTGTGTGCTGCGCCTGTTCACACTTTACCTTAGTTATTAGCTAGATCACCAAGAGCTGGTTTCACACCTTGGCTCCTTGGTTCTCTCCCCTCTATGCTTTCACACCTTGGCTCTCTCCCCTCTATATATATGTAATCCTTCTCTGTTATCAGTAATACATATGAATACATCTTCCTTCAGTTATTATGAAGAGCCTTTAGAATTTTGTGTGTAGGCTAAAATAGCAAAGCAATTGGTACAATTATATTAGAAATAAAAATGGCAAATAGGCCATTAAAGTATGCCAAATGCGGAACTACAGCTGGTTCTCAGCAAATTACTCCTAAATGACTACAGTTTTGAGTCAGAAGTTCACCTTTCTGAATAATTCCTTCATTCCACCACCAGCAGAACTAGGATAATATATCATTATTCGGTGGTCATCCCCTGTTCAAAACACACACAAAAAAGAATCAGAATACATTTATTTTATCATCATAGGTGATCAGAAATTAATTATCTGTAGTGCAGTAACAGGTATCCCTTTCGCCACTCTCATACCTCAGCCACACAAAAACCATTAGTTGCATCTTGCATGCAGTCAAACAAACCATTACAGTACCAAGGGGAACAACATTCAGATCCAATAAGGCAAATAGCAAATATTACAATGATATTGTGTATATATAGATGAATTACCATTGACAGGTTTCTCCACAAAAGGCTTCAAAAACCGCTTCCCATGGACCTCAACAAAATCTTCTTGCTCAATGAAGTAGTCCAGCTCTTGGTACGGATATTCTCTATTGACAAGAGCATAACTGGGCACAGGAATTCCATACTTCTCCAGATGCTTAAGCATGCAAATTGTTCAAAGGGAAAAATGAGAAAAAATAAGAAGCCATCTTAATACATTGGGTCAATTCTTTTTTAGACCAACAAATTGGATTAGTTAAGGAAATCATTGCGATGTAGTGGCTGATAAACAATATAATACTTTAGACCAGGAAATTCCAAGGTAGATAGCCAAACTTGTCTGCCTCATTTTTTTTCTTGAGCACGCAGTAAAGCTGTGTATCATTATATTAAGAAGAAGAAAAGGGTATGAAACCCAAACAACACCACACTCACACCGCACCTCAGTACCTCACTCAAATAAAGACTGCTAGCCTATTACAGTAAGGGGCCGTTTGGATCCTTACATTTGCGGGAATTGAAATCTACTTTAATAAGTTAGGCTATTTGGCTTGGAATTTGACATTCTACCACTTTCCATGTTCACATATAAGCCTACCTCAAATTCATAGTGGGAGATGGAAATTGATTCTATAATCACCATGCTATGTTTCTACTCCACCACTATAATTTTCTCCCTTGTATGGCTAAGAATAGTATTCAAATATATTTCATATGCAACCATATTAGCTTATCTAAACCTAAATTATTATAATGAATTCAATTCCAAGGAACCAAACGGGGCCTAAAGAACTTTGACATCGACCAAGAAAGAGCCCTAGTCTGCACTTGGCACTAGAGCAAAGAGATTGGAAATTCCTCTTGCCCCAGCCAGACTCCCAAAAAATATAACTCCTCTAATGAGTAGCATAATACCACTCAGGTTGGGGGTAATCCCATCAAACAAGCAGCAACTGCAGTGATTTTAGATTGACCAAGCCCCAAAAATTATGATAGAATTGAGACCTTCTCTGATCTGACCATCCACTCTAGAAACTGATCTTGCCCACCGGTCATTAAAGGAGATGTCGTCAGGCTGAGGGGACAGGGGCTGCAGACCAAACCTCTGTAGGATGTTGAACCTTAATTTCTGAATGAAAACACATTAAACGAGGAAGTGGCCAATTGTCTCCTCAACTTGGTCAAAAAGTGGACAGCGTTCAGAGTGTGGCAGCCCCCTCTTGGCGAGGAGATCAGCTGTCCAACAGTTGTTAGGGCCTTATTGGCAACCAACCACATGAAGAATTTACAGTTACCAGGTGCCCAGCTCTTCCATATTCTTTCCCATGACCTGAACTGAACTACACCAATGAACAGCCCTTCATATTCAGATTTTGCAGAGTATTTCCCTGAAGCTGATAACTGCTAAGTATGCGAGTCCTCTACCTCTGGCTGCAGTACAAAATCTGAAAGGAGGTCCCATAGGCCAAGGTATTCAGTCAAGGCAACCACTGTCAGTGCTCACTGTATATCAGAGATCCATCTATCTCAGTAAGGGCTTCAAACACAGTCCTTTTCTTTGCTCTGTTGTAATCGGGCTGGACCTCTGTTCTCAGTCTTTTGTACTTTCCAATGTTTTCAAGTCGTCCGATTAATCACGATTAGTCGTCCTAATCGGTCCCTGGTGTTCGATTAGGAGGACCAACTCGATTAGCTCGACCAGAAAGCTGGTCGTCCGATTAGTCAACGACTAATCGCGATTAATCGTTCGACTAGGACAGGGACGGCTAGTTTGGTTGCTCTGTTTTTTTTTTGGGCCTGTTTAATTAAGCGGAAATGTGGGCTACTGGGCTTGCAGTTTGGCATGTTTAAGTGGCGGACATGTCTTTTCTGCACTGTCCAGAAGCAAGGCAGCAAAGAAATGGAGTTTGGGACAGGAATATGGACCTATGGATAGTGCAGAAAAGAAAAGAAAACAACTCCCACAACTAAGTCACCAGCTAAACATTGATGTAGTCTTGATACTTGCTTGATTGTGTATATTATATAGTATATATAGGTATATATATAGTAGGTATATGTCCTGGTATACATGGACGACCAGGGTCGACTAGCCTCGACTAATCAGCCTGGTCAACGACTAATCACGATTAGTCGCCTAGTCAGTCTCATGGCGACTAGATTCGACTAGACAACCTGAAAACATTGGTACTTTCTTTATCTAGCTTAATGAAATGGCACACAGCTCTCCTAGTCCTGCGTAGTTGAAAAAAAAATAGTGGATAACTGGACGTGAATCTGTGACGAGGTTTAGCTACCTCTACTCCATTGAGGTACCTGTATTGCGACTAGTTGTGTGTCCTGTGCCTTGCTCAACTCAACAAGCCATGTCATTGGTTATACGTGACTTAGCACGCCAATGATCTAGAGTGACACACTTAAACAAGTGGCCTAAAGAAGCAGTTTAGGAGTTCCATCATCCATGACCTACTTGAATCAGCTAAGCAATCCAATGATTCACTGTGCAATTTACTCTCAATGATGTCTATCAAAAGTCCTTTTTTTTAGCCTGACTATCAAAAGAGTCAATGGTCATCGAAACTGAAAAGCTAAAACCAGTTACGCGGAGATAATTTAGCGTAAACATTTAATCAAAAAATGTTCACAGTTTGTCGTCATGCTAGTATGCTACACATCCATTTACTGACTATTGCTGGGAGAAACAATGGTAATCTAAAATGCTCATTGTTTGCATTACTGAACTACTTTAAGAAAAGGTTAGTCCATACAACAACAACACCTATCCACTTCGATAACATGCAGAAGAGTACTGCTTTGAGCACAAATATAGCGTACAAAACTACAAATAGAAGAATATAAGTTAAACATGAGTGCATATGAACAGAGGATAAGGATGAATTTAGTCGTGTGCAATAGAAGACACAAGAATTCCACAGCAATACCTCGTACACTTTTCTGCGGTCATGGAGGAGGTATTGTGGCTCCAATTCATTCACCAAAAAAGGCCTACCGTTCACGCAGAACAAGATCAGGGAAACTAACTGGAATATCAAGAATACAGAAAAGAACTCATCTATTCACTTAAGAAATAAAGTTTCCGCATCTGAGAATGTAAGGTAGTACTAAACTTTAATTGTTAGTTTATTAAATTAGGGCAGAAAAGACTCCCAGTGGTATTGCTAATACGTGGACGGCCTACTCCCTCACTGTTTTTATATTTGAATCATATTCCCCAAGAGTCGTCATCAATGATAATTCGGATTACCCAGTACATAGAAAAGGTCAACTATGCAATGATCATGTAGATTTGACTAATTGAGTATGCATGTCTACAGATAAAAAGACAAAAGATCATTGAATAAGAAGAATTAGTAAAATTTTAGTTGTATGCTACTGCAAACATGTCTAGGACATGGAGCTTAGAATCATGACTTTTAAGTGATCATATCTCCTTCAAGGAGTGTGCAATACACATCCACTACAAACATTTTCTAGCGAAATGAGAACCATCCTACATTTATTTTAATCATATAATGAAAAAGTGACAAACTTGACCAACTTAAATGTTAGTCGTTATCTCTGCAACTAGAGAATCGGCAATAGTTGCCTTGCTGGTTAGGTGGAACAATGTGGTGTTGAAAAGAAATTATCACTTCGTGGGGGATGCAGTCAATTGGCAAAAAGTTGCAGGGTTATTAGCCCAAACACGAAGTAGCCACTCAACTAGCAATTGCATTTCTGAGCTGTTAACTGTTGTGTCCATAAAAAGCACATAATTTGTCTCCCCAAATATTAATAGTTGCCTCCTCAATAGTTCTGCTTTCCCATAAGTAGTTGCATTCCTAAGGAAAAAGCTACTGCAAATTGTGCCCCAAAACTAAGCAACAGGAGTCTCATTCTTTATTCCTTTATTAAGCTTGTTATATGGAAACAGATATGTGGACTGAATACAAATTGGTCACTCAAAGGATGAGGTTGTTAGAAGCTTGCAAAGCAAACAAATAAATACTGATGCTCCTACATCCCTCTCTCCCTCAGCATTAATACATTTATTAAAAAAAATGATATGTAGTTACGAGAACAGTTACCATTTGAAAGAGATTTATAAAACAATAGAAAATAAACATCATACCTTCTCAAAGCAGCATATGCTTGAACCTTTTGCAGAGGAAAACCAGAGGAATAGAAGGCAATCAAGCAATCACAGTTTGGCCAACTGAAAACAAAATTATGGATAGGTAAGAGGCTACTCGCATTTCCTAAACTCAGTAAGACAACCATATGTATAGCCTTAGGTCAAGACTGTTGCACAAAGAATGTAGATAAACCTATGCACAAAAGAATTATGATTGTTATCAATAACCTGAGTTCTCATTACATACATCTCAATAGGATCGTCGAGAATAACCTTATCTCCAAATATTATAATCTGCAAAATAAGTTAAATAATGATGAAGAATGACCGCTAATCTGAAATGTTTCTGTAACAAGCATTCTTACCCCTCAACTATACCCTAACAGGAAATTCAACATCATTCAATTAATAAAATGAAGTTCACTGAACGTAATTGGAATTATTAGAAACAAAAATATATAGTAGCCCAGTTAGTTAAGCTTAGGTTATAAGTCATAGGGTATAGGTTTGATTTATGGTGATCTGGAACAAAGCAAGAGAAGCAAAAGAGGTAAGAGAATTTCGAATCATTAGATATAAAATATATAGTGACCAGAGTCAATTAACATTAAATTATATACAGAAAAAAAATATGGTGTGATATAACAATCCATGAATGGAAACATGGATGAAGAAATGAACCATGTGCTGAAGCTTGGATACCGTAATAAAACAAAGTTGGCACATTTTTCCTACAAGGCAGTCGTTGATGAATGAATGATGAATGGGGAAACCCAGGTGACCAGTGGTCCCCTAGAAGTCAGGAAATTAGCAGTATGTCTAACAGATCTAATAGTATACGCATAAGCAGTAGACCAAATCTAATGTGTAATCCTTTTCGAGAGGTTGGAAATCTTATCGCGTTCCACATGCACAGCTTATATGGTATAACGAGTCAACGTTGGGCATATAATATCATGAGAATATCGACCATTAAAGTGCAAAACTTCTAATTTAATTGATGCGGTGCTTAAACTATCAGTAAAGCACGTGAACAGATTATAGTCCTCCAAAAAAAATGTACAAGAATCAGTCAGCGACCATTTAGTCCTCCAAAAAAGTACATATTCAGGGACGTATATACCATATCCTGGAAATTCTGGGTGCAACCCACAAAAGGGACCAGTTTGATAGGGACCACACGTACTATTCGAAAAGATTCAGAATAAATTGGTATCCACGAAGATTCACGGATGTCTCGCAATGGAAAAATTCAGAAGAAAAAGTAAGATCACGTTCAATTCGACGCCATCCACCCATTTACTCATCGCACAGGCAAACTTCAATCTCACACGGGTTTTCACCTTTTTGCAAACTGAGATGTAACATGAAAGGGAAATGCAGGACAAAAGGAAGGATCTTGCACACCTCGAATTCTCCAAACGCGCGGAGCCGCTGGAGAATCTGCTCCATTGGAGAAGAGAACACCTGAAGAAAATAAGAATCAAGAATTTGATCAGACGAGGACATGTTCCAGAGGCAACAACGAAGCTCCCGCGTCCCGCATTCTTTGAGAAATCCAGGAGCAAGAGCCGGCCAATCGAGACGTACGCGCTGGAAATCGAGACGCACGCGCTGGAAGAGCAAGAACACGAATCGATCAATAACCAGGAAGAAGACAAGACAGCATCTAGCATCCATGTGTTCGCGAGAATCCGTGAATCACCAAGGAGAAGAAAAAGAAAAACCTCAACAGACCAGAGAGTCAAGATCCCGACCTTCTTCTCCATGACACAGACGCCAATGGTGATCCTGGCGGCGCCGCCGCCATTACCCTCCATCACCACCATTGCGCCCCCGCCCGGGCCCTGACCTCCTCCGCCCCCGATCTGTCCACAGCCCGCGCACGCGAATCCGGAGAGATTTCGCGCGATTCTGATACGAGGAGGAAAAGACGCGTTTGGTCGGGGGAGTTCGGGAAGGGGAGGCGGCGAGAGGCGTGCGTATCGCACACAACTCTCCCTCTCTTCTCCGCTGCGGCGGCGTTCGGGTCAGGGGACGGGGTTGGCGGTCTCGTCTCGTGCGAGTGCGATGCGATGGGCGGGCGGGCGGCTTCGAGCGGCGCGGCGGCAGAGGTGGAGCGGCTCTTATCGGCTCCACCTCCACAGTGTGGGATGGACTCTGGCCTAGTTGCCATTGCCAAGTTTGTTTGTGATGCTGTGCGCTCACGCCGTTTACACACGTAAAGGGAAACACAACAAAGACTCGTGGAAAAGGAGTTCTCTTTTTTAAAAAAACAAATAGTGTTTCTTTTTCATGAAAGATTTCCCTTTTTATTTAATTTTTTATGAAGGGTTTTCCTTTTTTTAAGAAGGTGGAAAGTGTTAACTGTACCTTTGGTGCTAAAACCGGCAGTGGCCACTACTTTTTTTCAGAAAAAAGTGAGACTTTTAATTACTTGTGTGGATATAATCCTTCAATAATTTGCTCGATACATGGCCACTACCTCATGAGTAGTATTTCATAAGTTTGACATTGCGAGTTTCTAACTCCTCCAAGACTTTGCATGAAGTGAGGAATACCGTGTATGGTGACGTCTATTGTAGGGCTGAATATAAAAATACAAGATCCCATTTATAAGGAATTGTTTTCGGTAAGAATGATCTATGTCATTTTTCACTACTTTCGTATATAAAAAATAATGTTTTAAAATTCTTTTTAATATTATTTTGTATTATATTGAATACTTATACTAAATATAAATTAAAATATAGTGAGCTTCCAACCGATCGGAAATCGTTTTCAGCTTTGGTGTTACCATCTTATCCTAGGGCATTTTATTGGCAAAAAAAAACTCTATCAAAAGCTCAACCCAACGCGTCGATTATTTTGCCATTTGCATATGTTATCCACTTCTATTTTCTCCCTCCTCTCAAAATCAAATGTAATAATTTTAGCATATATCCCATCTAATTTGTCGGTTTGATTGTGGTCACAGCAAGAGGACATCTAATATGTAGTCATGCATTGCTCGATTCAAAAACCTACGTGAAATTTTTTCTTCAATCTACTCATGAATAACACTAAATCCAGCACCCACTTAAACCATGTCCAATATGTAACTTTTGTTGGTGGATTTGTCAAGCCAACTAGGCTTGAATACCAGCGCACATGCATATTTTAGACGCCCTGATATAGTCATAGGAGAGATAATCGCTCCACAAGAAAGAGCAACAGAAAAGTATTGCTAATTTTGCAAGGTGCGGTAAGGTTAGAGTACATGTCTATGGTGAAAAAAGCGGCAATCTCAACTTGCTTATACTAGATGGAGGGTGATACTTTTATGAGCCAACACTTATCTTGCCTTTGGTTAAGCCCTCAAACACTAAGCCATTTCTTAGGTATGTCCAATTTCAAAAGGTTGGCATACCCTTTTTAGCTACCAGCTGAATGAAACATGAGGAAGCCTTATACGTGGATGTAAGGTCTCATGAGTATATTTGTCTCATGTAGATGTGACTATTTCGATAATCATGTTATCAACAAGGTATATACATTAGTGGGATGTTAACTTTTTTAAGGGGAATCTCAAGTTAATCTGAAGTTGGGAAATAGTATAAGTGGTCACTTGTACAAACAACTCATGGACTCTGTGCATATAAACAACCCATTTCATGATGCTTTTCTATGGGTGCTCGATGATAGGTTGATATGGAGCAATGTTAGAAGAAACGTTGAAGGGGTGAACCCTGTTATCCTTGTCAAGAAACCACAAAAAAATATAAAATCATGCATATCATATCTCGGTAAGATTATTTTACGAAGACATTCCCAACTAGTACAATGCTATATGCAACAATAAATTACCTCATTTTATGTTTTTGTTACGTGAGGTTTAGTGTCATCTTCACCTTACAAGTTAATTTTACATATTTATCACTTTTAAAAAATAGGAGTACCATGTACTTTCAAGGTTTTTTTAGAGAAAAAAGAAACACTATGTTGCGACTACTTTAATGTGTCATGTGTAACAATTTATAATAGTTGAAATATTCACGTGTTTCCATGGAATTGATAGAAACTTCTCGGTTGAGCAATGGTTGATGAAGTTGACAATTCATAATGTAGTTTATTTTGTCGGAGAGCATATTATGCATGGTGGATTTGAGCTAGTGTCGTGGGTGTCTGGATGGATGCCTCTGAATCAGGGCATTGGGGCCTACTGCCCTAGAAATCAAACTTGCGGTGGTGAAGAAAATTATACTGACAATCATGCTGATGTTGCAGTGAAGCGCGAGGTAGCCGTGATGCCAGCAATGGTACCTATTACTCTGAGGAGGCATCCGACACAAATGGTAGCAATCAAGCACGCTCTCGACGCCAGTTGGGTCATAGACGAAGAGGTCCTAGTCAAATGAATGGTGTCAAATGACTCCATAGAGGCAGTCCTCCGATGGCTCATGACTGGAGAATCTCTACACTGCCATCCCTATTGTTCACACCTTCTAGCTCGTCCTCTCCTTGTCCTCTAGCTCACCAATACCGGTGTGTGATACTGTTTCAAAAACACAAACACTCCAAGAAATTTGTCTGATAGCTTTCCTTATACTCTCTATCTCCTTCCATGTCTTTCGTATCATCTGTGATGTGGAGGACATAGTGGACCACATGCGAGTGCGTATGTTTGATGTTGTGGAAGATAAAAAGACAAGTAATGTATTAATGGTCTCTTCAAATACCCAACAATTATAGGTGTTACTGTTACTTTTGATCAATGTGTGGTGGGCATTGCAGTTACTACCGACCAATATATGGTGGGAGAAAAGTATTTTATTTCTGATGGCATGGTTGTATGAGAGCTCATCTTTAGAGTTAGTGGATTCAATATAAAGATGGTAGATACCCCTTTCCTTATCTTTCTTATCAACTAACGTGGAAGATGTAGTGAACCACCTACCATTGTGTATATATGATGAATCGCGAAAGATAAAAAAGACAAGTCATGCATGCATGGTCCCTTCAGATACCCAACAAATGTGGATGTTACCATTACTTCTAGTCAATGTGTGGTGGACATTGTTGTTAATACCGATCAAATGTGTGGTGGAAGAAAAATATTTTATTTCTGATAACATTGTTGTATGAGAGCTCAACTTTAGAGATAGTGGGTGTGTCCTTGTCTTTCTTATCATCTATTATGTGGAGGTTGTAGGGAGCTACATGTGATGGAAGATAAAAAGGCAAGCCACACATGCATGGTCCCTTTTATCAATGTGTGATGGGTGTTGCCATTGCTATTAGCCAACGTTTTTTCGAAAGGCGACAAAAGTTTTGCCGGATTTTTATTAGACGAGGACTATTAGCCAACGTGTGGCGGGAGAAAAATTATATTATTTTCGATGATGAGGTTGTATGAGAACTGAGCTTTAGAGTTCATGGGTATGAACTATATATAGATTATAGATAGTTTTTTCCTTATTTTACTCACCATCTACTATGTGGAGGCCATAGTAGACCACCTGCAAGTGTATATACGGTGAATCATGGAAGACAAAAAGGCAAATCATGCATGCATGGTCCATTCGTATATCCGACAACTGTAGGTGTTATTGTTACTTCTGATCAATGTGTGGTGGGTCAGTAGAAGAAAAGTATTTTATTTCTGATGATATTGTTGAATGAGAGCTCAACTTTAGAGTTAATGGGTATGAACAATATAGAGATTATATATATCTATTTCCTCATCTTCCTTATTATCTACTATGTGGAGGTCGTAGTGAACCACCTGAGTGTGTATATAGATGAAACATAATCTATTTCCTCATCTTCCTTATTATCTACTATGTGGAGGTCGTAGTGAACCACCTGAGTGTGTATATAGATGAAACACAGAAGATAAAAAGGCAATCCATATATGCATGGTCCATTCAAATACGTGGCAATTGTAGGTTTCGCCATTCCTTGTAATCAATGTATGATCATGGGCGGATCTACATTGTGAATAGTGGGTGCGTTGCACCCACGAAAAATCCAAAAAATAGTGATTATATTATAGCTAAATTTTCACCATATTCGCACCCTCACAAATAAAATTATATGCACCCATAAGGCAAGCGTACCCCCCTCGAATTTTCTCTAGTTCCGCCACTGTGTATGATGGGCCATTACTGCCGATCAATGTATAATGGGAGAAAAATATTTTATCTTTAGAGTTAGTAGGTATAAACTCTACAAAATCATAGATATGTAAACTTTATCGGCAAGGAGCTGAGGTCACAACTAATGATACTCAAAACACATCACGTGTAGCTTACGTAGAGTGCTTTAGCTATACATATCCAAACACGAGAACCGTGCTCAAAAACAAATCGTGCACATGTGGCACCACCACCACCTATTACAGTCAAAAATAGAGTAAAAAAGGCCAAGTTGGCAACTAACAAAATGATTTGCTTAATTTTATCCAGTTAATAATAAGCTGGTCTCAAAAGATCTAATTTGACTGTTTGTAGCTTGGTTCAGTCCTGATCTCTGAGACAGATGGAATTAATAATTCCAACAAAAGTGTGACAGTAGACTATATATATCCCATACACTTTTAAAAAGTACAACAGCTAGCTAATCTGTACTAGTTGCTTAAACTGTATCAAGCAACGACCGTAAGCTCCTTTGTTGGTATATATCGCATTCGCATGCAGACAGAGTTGAATGGAATTGGAAGATAGGCCGGCGGAGAGAATAGTAACGGAGACGGCTGGGAGAAAAAAAAAACAAAAAACCCAAAAAAACATAAGAATATCTGAGAGCATCACCAATAGAGGCTATACTACTTCTGTCTTCGGTACAAATAAAGTGATCCACATAGACTAGTAAATCTTAAGACTACTATTTACATAATGCAAACTACCATTATTTGTGGCTTCTAAAATGACTTTTTCTTTTTATCATGTCATATATTTATTTTTAGTTCACTTTTGCATCCTACCTATATGGGTGGGATTGGGGACCTGAGGACCATGCCAACAGCCAACTAGCCAAAAGTCCAAAAGCAACCCTGAGTCGGTGTGCTAGAACCGAGAATCTGACAAGTTATTTTAGGGCTTTCCCCATGTAACCTTTTTATTTATAACCTCAAGTGTCGTGTAGGCTCGGATAAAAAAAAGTAGGTGCTCTAAACTTATCATAGTCTCTTGATGAAGATACATATGCTAAAGAGAAAGTGGTCCTTGCTAAAAAAAGAAGAGGGGAGAAAATAAATGAATGACATGATAAAAGGAAAAAATCACTTTAAGCCACAAGTAGTGGTAGTTTGCAGTGTGTAAATAGTAGTCTTAATATTTACTAGTCTGTATGGATCATTTTATTTGCACCGAAGCTATTAGTAGTATTAGCCATAAGTAGACTGTTTCATAACTAGTTTGTATGGATTAAAATCGACCGAATAGACCCAAGGGAACAAGCCAAATACAAATATTTGGTGAACCTGAGAACCACACTGCAACTATGATTTCACCATCTCCAAAAGCTGGTTAACTAATATTACAAATGAATGATGGAGCAGTTGATGGATGATGTTGTGGGTATACTTGCAGGTGTCACACAGCCTATAACAGTAGTTCCAAAAGCTCTGCTCAAGGTGACAAAAGCAAAGCAATAACTACATAACGACGACAGTGGTGGATCCATTGCTGACACGCTGGGCCTTATCCGCTGACAGCGATCGAGGCTTGTCATGAGGCTGACTCGTCGAGTTACTAGTATTATTAAGAGAGCTGTTTGTTGATGACTTAAGAAAGCGATTTGGGGCGGCCAAGTTGCAAGCTCCAAAACCAGGCAGCCTGCCTGCCTGAGCGGCCGGGGCTCACTCGTGCGCTGGACTGTATCTAGCGATCGACTCGCTCAACCTCCTGACAGACACGCTGCATGCGGTGGGTCGGCAGGGTCAGAAAGCGACGCCGGGGGCATTGATCAAACTGCGGAAAACACCAGCAAACTCCCAGAAGCATTCATTGCACATTGCAGCCAAACTACTGTGTATTGTAGAGGAACATGCCAGACGGCGACGTGTGAGGGTCCAGACTCTCCTACTGTTATCCAGGGTTGCCGTACATTGCCGCTGTACATCAACCCGGGATATTTAGCCTGTGGTTAGAGAATGGAAATGTGATGAAAAAAATCATGTAGCACTTGTCGCGTTACAATGTAGCAATTTTATTTTTATTTAGTAATAATTATTCAAACATTGATTAATTAGACTTAAAATGTTCGTCTCGTAAAGTACAACAAAACTGTGTAATTAGTTTTTTTATTTCATCTATATTTAATACTCCATATATATGCCGATATTTTAATGTGACGAGAAATATGAATTCGATGTGATGAAAAATCTTGTAAAGTTTGGGAATTTTGGATGGGTTCATGGGGAACTAAACACAACCTTACTCTCAGTTCGGTTGATATATAAACCCACTAATTTCAGCAATGTTCTATAATAGGTTAGAAGTAGGTTCAAGTGAACATAACAGATTTGCCTTCGACCCTGCTCTCCAAGATAGTAGTAACCTCGATCTGCTCCAGCATCCCAGGCAGTTCAAGCACGGGGAATTCAATGAGCTGTCTGATCCAGACAGAGTATTTGCGTCAGGCAATGAGGCAAACCAAACAGGATCGATCGAAGTGGTTAGTATTGCACTGTGGCAACGCCGCAACGGGCTGGTGCCTTTTCTTCTGCTTCTCAGGTTGGGGCTTCGCTGGCGATTTGTACTAGCGCAGGGCGAATTAAGGCAGGCATCTCAATGCTGAGAGCTGCTACTTCTAGTATGCAGCAGCGCGCGTTGTCTTTTTTTTTTCTCTCCCTTCCTTCTTCTTTAGAGTTTTGATAAAGACATCATTACATTGTCGTTGTTTGATGAGCCAATTCCTTGGTTGCCATCAAAATTTTCGAACTTCCTTCATTGCCATCAGAATAACTACACACTTCCCTCATTGCCAATCCGTCAACTTCAGTTAAGTTTCTTTGGTTGACTAGTGGGACCCACTATATATTGTCCGGTATCGGAAAAAAAATAAAAAAGAAGGCGCGGCTCGCGCAGGCCGGCCGAGCGCGACGAGGTGTGTAGGTGTAGCTGATCCGGGCGGACGGCAGAGGCGTGCGCGTGTGACTGTGTCTGTGTCTGTGTGAGGCGGACGCAGGCGTGCGACACGGAGGCTAGAGTGCGATCACGGGCTGAGCGACACGGAGGGTACAGGGATCTCCTGGTCCTTGAGCACGAAGATGCAGGCGCCGATGCCGATCGAATCAATCTGGCGTCGCTCCGGCCTCCGGCCGCGAGTTCACCTCCGTGGCATCCATGGACCGCGCGAGCGAGGCTTCAGCAGCGCTTGCCTGTATAACGACTAGCTATACAGAACGACTCGTACGGGGACAGGATCGAACAACGTCCCCCCGCACACCCAGCGCCGCTGCTGGACGCCACGTAACCCATCTAACGGTGTTGCGACGGAAATGGCAGTTAAAGCATCTACAAGAGATTAGTCAAACTGATTAGCTAAATTTAGTGATTTTATTGCTGTCTAAAATAGATAATATGAGAGTACTCCAACAGACTCTGTAAAACTAAAAGTTAGATAACTAGTGAGGTAGACTATCTAAAAGTAGAGAGTGAATTAGGTGAGATAGAGAATCACTAAATTTGGAGAGTCGTTTAGATAGTTTGTTGGAGGCGTTTTTTCTTTTGCAATAGCCAAATTTAACTTTAGAGAAGGATTTAGCTAGCCTCTTGGAGATGCTCTTAGGGAACTGTAAATTTTATTTGATGGCAGTGAAATAAATTTAGAAATTTTGATGACAATGAGAGAAGTGCTATAATTTTTAGTGGTAACGAGGGAATTTACTCTTGCTTCATTTGCACTACTGGATTCAGGCCCTTTGCCGAGTGTCTGTGACATTTGACAAACTTCTTAAAACACTCGGCAAACTTTTTGTCGAGTGCAACACTCGATAAACGGCACACGACAGCTATCTTCACGGCAAACCATCCTTTGCCGAGTATTTTTTGTCGAGCACTCGGTAAAGAATTTGTCATGTATACTATGACACTCGGCAAACGGACTACACTCAGCAAAGGGCCCGTCTCCGGTACCGTACTGGTCGGAACTCGGAACGTGCTACTAGTATTGGACCAGCACTACTCTGTCTCGATCGTATCGTATCATCATCGCTATCACCTTTCCCCCCTGCATGACCCAGTGATTCCCTGCCCTGTTTCCGCATGCAGTGTCGTGTTGCGGCCTGAAAGGTACCACCGAATCTTGTGCTTCCCAAGTTCCAGTGTCAGCAAAAAAATACTACTACTGGAATTGTAATGCTAACGTCCGCGCTTCATGGAATCGTATACTGGTCGAGGTCGTACACTCGTACAGTAAGTACTAAACGTGGGGGACGAAAACTTTTGTGGCCAACAGGACAAGCCCACCCTGAAAAAACTATACGGCCTGATTTTATGGGCTGGGCCGCTGCAATATGTCAAAGGGAATTCCTCAGGGAAGGTCCAACCTCAGGCCTTTAGCCCAGACCACATTATATCAAAGGGAAGACCCAATCAACTGTGAAGAACCTACCAATTCATGCCCCGCCTCAGGAACCGAAGACCCATGTAAAACCAAGAAATTTAATGCGATGAATACCTCAAAATTACTTTGAGTCACCATATCTCTCACAACTAAAAAGCATGAAAAGATTATGCGGTTTGGTGATAGAAAATTTCGCCTCACACAGCGAAGGGGGCCGTGCGAAACCGAACGCCGACATGTGGGGCCTCGCACGTGCAATCAAACATACGCGCCGAATATGTGGGCCGAGAAAAAAATGACGCATTAAAAACGCGACACATTAAAAACGCGCCGACATGTGGACCATTAATACGGCCGAACAGAGCAAGAAAAAATGCTATTACATTTGGGAAACATCAATCACGATGGCCGAACAAAAGGAAACAAATTGACAGAAATGCTATTACAGATAGGAAACATCAATCACGATGGGCTATTACAGAAAGAAATGCTATTACAGATGGGAAACAAATTGACAGGCGCATGGCTCAATAACGATGGGATCACACACATAAAAGGAAACCGAAATTACAGAACCACAAATTACCAAGCAAATCCATTCCGGTTACAAACATGCAGAAGCGTTCCGGAGGAGGTAGGGTCGGTCTTCCATCGCTGCTGCCAATTATCCTCAGTTTTGAATAAAATTGTTATAGATATAATTTTGAAATGCAATCAATTATGCAAGCATCAATTATCTAACAAATCCGAATTATCCTCAGATTTTAATACATTACTGTAGTAAAAAAAAGGGACATGATATATTTCACTAACAGTCATGGTCTAATCACATGAGAGAAATAAAAAAGTTAATTGCTATTTTAAGTATTATTCGTGCTGTAATACAAACAATTAATTTATTAATCGTGGCTTTCCTAAATTGTTAGATGCGTTCTATCAGATCAAATCAATCAAGCATTCTAAAAGGGAAACAATCAATCAGTGCATGACTCACGTGCTATCAACCAATTAGTCAAAAGGAAGGAATCACGGCGGGCAAACATGGTAGGTTAATAAGGGGCAACACACACTCCTGGTTTCTAATCGCGCTTGGAAGGCAATATTGGACATTTTTACGACCCCTCTACATTCTTCTTCCTCGCTTGTGTCCTTCTACAACCAGGCAGCAACCGCCCCTCTCTATAGGCGATAGGAACCCCACGTCTCTGCTGGCTTCCTCTTCACCTGTTCCTGTTCTAACCGTTGAGGCGTTGATTGAAGCACAACGGCGACCGTCCCCTAAGACAACTACCGTGATCAGATTGTAAAGGTAAACTAGAATACTTATGAAGTGAAATAGATGTTCCACAGTTTTTGGACGGATTTTTCTCTATAGTAGTTTTCTGGTTGAGTTTTCCCGAACTTGATTGTTTTTTACATGTCTTTGGTAATTCTTATACTGTCGGCTAGAAATCATAACCTAATACTAACAGAAATATATGTGTTTTTGGTTGGTTAATGACTGCATGGTTGAATAAAAGGCAGAAAAACTATCCTAGGAACATAGACCTATGAACACATGGCTAGCTATCCTGAACTATCACTCATGTAAAAAATAGAACGTTGCTAGCAGCCAGCCCTGGCCAATTATTATCTAGCCCACAAAGGCTATCAGCCACACGCTGGCGTCCATAAGCCATCCAGCCCCGGCTTTATATTATAATTATATATATATATAATAATTATATAATAATTAATATATCAAACTAAAACATATCTAGCACAGAAAATTCTGAAAAATATTGTAATCAAATTTTAACAAATAATTGTGAAAAGGGCAAACTCATGTTTAAAACTTATTCAAAGTATTCTATGAGTACAAGGTAATCTTCATGAATAAATAAATAAAGGCTTTGTGAACTTATATGCATAATATTGTTGAATGACATCAAGGTCGTTTGCTCGACATCATGTGAAATACCAATATAATATACTTTTAGGCCCTATGAAGTACAAATCCACTTGTGGTTGTAGACAAATACAGCTGCCAGCAACTATCTGATAAGTTAAAAAAAAGAATATGTCAGTTCTCAAATATTCTATATTAGAAGACTGAATCATACAGTGAAATTAAAAAGACTTACTATGTGTCGGGTACGAAGGTAAGGGGTACCCTAAACCCTTCGATAAATTAACGCTAAACATAGCAACCATTTTTAAGGCAAGGATCAGCCCACTACTCGGTGAGACGCGGCCCATCAATCAAGGGCCCCCTCTACACTAACTACGGCAACAAGCCACGACCCCCCGGCTCCACCTCGACGACGGACGAGGGGTCGAGCGAACGACCCCCCGGCTCCACCTCGACGACGGACGAGGGGTCGAATGAACGACCCCCGGACCTCTACCTCGACTTCGACCTCTCCAACCCCGTCGGCGCCTCGACCTGCCACTCGACCAAGGGTCAAGCAGACGACCCTCGGACGAGGGGCTCGATTAACCCAACTGCTCCGGCATGGGTAAAAGTGAACCTACCTAACGACATGGGCGCCCGCGTCCACTGTCAAATCCGCCAACTCCCCGTCAAGTCCCCGATTCCCGTCAACTGTGCCGTCACTGCTGCCACTACACGAGTACGGACTTCAACAGTTCCCCTCGGAAAGTGAACAGTGCGACCCTCGACGACGACTTCGGGAACGCGACGGAGTCACACAGGGCTCGACCCCCTCCCTCGACCGGGGGCTCGACCCCCTCCTCTTCAACAACTCCGGTACGGAAGCCGTCCCATCCGCCCTGTCCCGCTTCGGCCGTGGGACTCGCGCCCACCTGCGGACATTGCACGGCGACGACTTCTACTGCCGCCACGACCGGGGACGCCTGAAGGACGGAAGGCCATGCCGCCACAGTACACGACGCCTCTCCGCAAGCACTGTGCCGCAGATACGCCGCCCATACTTCTACTGTTAGGACCCTGTACCCTCGGGTCTCTCCTTGGTCTATAAAAGGAGACGCCCGGGGTAGAGTAGGGGGGCTCTGGACGACTTTTTCCGATTTCTGGGGATGACTTCCGAGGACTCTGGAGATCAGTTCCTACTTCTTCGGGAACCCTAGTCCACACCCCACACACACACCGCCACTCGATCGACCCCTCGGGTGGCTGACTCCGTGTAACACAGCTTGTACCCCCCCTGTACGAGCACGCTTTGGGTGCGAGATAATACAAGTCATCCTCCCCCCGCTGGACGTAGGGCCTTCTTTGCCCGAACCAGGATAAATCTTGTGTCCATCTTGCATCACGTCTGAGAGAGGGAGCACGCGATATACAAATTTACTCGTTGGTGGTCTTGACCCCCGGGTCATAACACCGACAGTTGGCGCGCCAGGTAGGGGGAGTCGCGTGTCGATCAACTCCGAACTACTCTCTCAGATGGATTCCACCATCCCACCATTCCCGTTCAACACCGTCATCTGGTTCGGCAGTCTAGGGTTCGTTTCCACGGACCAGGGCGACTTCATAGTCTTCCCCTCCACCCGTGGCCTAGACATCAGCAGCTCCGCTGCGCCGGAGCCAGCAAGGATCAGACGACGGTCCCTCCGCTTGCGACTCTGGCCTGCGATCAGGAGGAGGCGCGAGCGACTTCGTCGTGCTCGCCGTCGTGCGAGCTCTGGGGCGCCGGATGCCATACCCCCGGTCCCAGCTGGCGACACGGCTCCTTCTCCTAGGGGTCCGCTTGACCCACGCTTGTGGGTCGAGGGCGGGCGTCTCCCCGCGCGGGACTTCGGCTCTTCCACGTCATCGTCTCCAGAGGATTCCGTGGCTTCTCCGACACCCTCGATCCCGTCACCACCGCGTGACCCGTTCCCGTACGGGCTCCGCAACAGTGCCAGACTCTACTCTGCTTTCGCAGGGATGCGAGTACATACATACGACGAGTCTCCATGGACGCCGTCGTGGGCGACGGCCGATCCCGTCACCACTACTTCACCAGACGAGCCAGAGCTGCCCCGTACGTGGGGCACGTTACGGCGGCGCCTGGAGGAGGAAGAAACGGGCAGGCTCTTCCCCCACTTCTACCACGCCGACTTCGACTCGGACTCTCCCGACAAAAGTTACGACTCCACTCGGGAGTGATTCCACCTCGACGAGCAAACCGTCCTCCAGGACGACGTCGACGATACCGCGGCCACCGAAGAAGGGGGAGGGGCCAACGCCACACCACCTCGAAATGCCATCCCCCCGAGTCCTGATAGAGCCGATCCGCCCCCCGACGTCCAGATTACCCAGGTCCGAGAGCTTCTCGGCAAGCTCGAGGAGGAGCGTCTGCGTCTCCGGCAGCTCGAACACGCCCTCGAGCGGGATCGAGGGCGTCCTCAGGGTGGAGGAGCTCGCGAGCGGGCCCGGGAGGTCCACCGGCAGATCATCGAGGAAGGGAACGCCGAACCCCGAGTCTTCAACCGCGCCAGCCAGAATGTCGTAGCAGCCGCGATGTTGCTCCGCGACATGCCGGCGCCATCGACCCCCCAGGCACGACGTATCAGGGACGAAATCCAGGGCCTGCTCCAAACCGCGGCCGTGCAGCAGGCGGAGAGCTCAGCCTCGAGACCTCGAGACAGCGGCCCCCAACCTCGAGGGGAGGCTGAGCCACCTCCGGCTCCGCCCGAGGAGCCGCGATGATGGCCATTTTCGCTGGGCCCACCAGCTCGGCCACCATCTCGTCCACCTGGGCGGGGGTGGACTCCATCAGCATTCCGCCCTGTGCCGGCGCGGGCGTTCCCTCGGCGCGCTCGACCGGACCTCCCTCTTCGAGCCCCGGCGCCGTCGAGGGACCCTCGGGCGCGGCGGTAGTCGTACCCCCGCGCTCGAGCTGGAGTCGAGCCTCCAGCGCAGCCAGACCCTCGGGCCAGCGCCCCGGCGTCGGGTGAGCCGGGGCCTCCCGCTCGTTCGCGGGGGCCTGAGGCCCGACCACCTCCACCTCCTGGGCCGCGACCACCGTCGACGAAGGCTCCGCGCCCCCCAGAGCGCCGGGTGCGACTTCTTCCGACGGCCGCACGGGCGCCACGACCGTCATCTCGGCGGCCACCGTCGGCGCGCTCACCTCCTCCGCTGCCTGGGCAGACGCCGAGGCCCCCTGCGCCTTCCCCCGCGCCATCGCCTCCCGGGCCGTGGCTACCCATGCCGCCTAGGGGGTAACCGTCGAAGGGGGCGGGGCGGCGGGACCGACCTCGGCAGCTGCTTGGGCCGCAGCCCCCGTCTTCAGCTTCTTAGCAGGGGCGGGAGGCGCGGCTCCCTGCCGGCGCTTCGACCTAAAAAAAGAACACGTGCACAATAATAAGCACAGGTCCTTACCGACAAAAAGACAAAACAGACAACGACTATAAAATCGACTTACCCCCTCGGAGCCCGGCGCTTTGGCCCGACAACCGTCGGGCTGGTCGAGCTCTCGAGCGCCACCGCCTGGGGAGCGGGGGTCGAGGCGGCACTCGGCACCTTCTCCCGGGCAGGGGCCGGCGGCGCCACCGTCGACTTTTTGCCGACCCCCACCTGCGCCGACGGGCCCGGCGCCCGTGCGCTCGACGCGGCAGGCTTCGGGGGCTCGCTCGATCGACCCCTCGACGGCGGCGCCACCTTCGTCCCCTTGCCGGTCTCCACCTGCGCCGGCGGGCTCGGCACCCGTGCGCTCGACGCGGCGGGCGTCGGGGGCTCGCTCGGGCGACCCCCAATGAGGGCCGCGACGTCTGCGACCGCGTCTGCCACGGCACAACTTCTTGCGAAGCCACGGGGCGCTCTGCCCGTGGCCCAGCTTCAACGGAAGGGGCCGACCTCGAGGTCGACCCCTCCTCTCCACCGGTAGCAACGACCGCCTGTTCAGGCGCCGTCTCCTCCTCCTCCTCCTCCAGTTCGCTCCAGTTTGTATCTTCCTCATCATCGTCCTCCTCCTCCGAGGGCGACAACTCCTCATCAAGTCCCAACCGCCTCTGTTGGGCCCGGCGCTGATTTCTCAGCTCTCTCTCCCGAGTCTTCCTGGCCGTCTTCGCCTTGGTTTTGTCCTTGTCGGACTTCTGCTTCTCCACGCGGAGGCGGTTCGCCTCTCTCCTGGCCAGGTCCTCCTTCACCGGCGGGCGTGAGCGTTTGTAGGACACATTCCCCTGCGAGACGCGAGACGGTTAGAGAACGAGCAGAAAAGACGAAAGGGGTGGGCACGAAGACTCTAACTGGAGGAAAGGACCTTACCAGCTCAAAGAAGCCCTCGTCCGGCTTCATGGGGATCTTCGCGACGTTCTTGGGGTCGAACCCCCCCGCGAAGAAACGGCGGACGCGGCCGACCACCCGGTCCGGGGTCAGCTCTTCTTCGACGAAGCGGCAACCCGATAGATCGACCCCCGGACCCATCTCGTTGATGCGGAGGGGTCGAGCCATCAGCGGCAGAACCCACCGTCGGTGGAACGCCGACGCGACAATCTCCGCGGTAAGCCCCCTCTCCTTCAGACGCTTGAGCGCGTCCAGCAAGCCGTTGAGGTGCTTCTGCTTGTCCGACGGGACGCCGTATCTCCAGCGGTCGGGTTCGGCGTCGAGCATCCTCCCGGTGTACGCCGGGAGCAGATCGTCGTCGTTCCTCAGGTAGAGCCACCCGGAATGCCACCCGGAGTGGCTCGAGGACGGATTCGCCGGGAGCCAAAGCGGCGTCCGCTTGACGAAGATGTTGCAGCCCCCGGCCCTGACCTTCTGGCGGTTGCCCTTGCTGACCGGGGCGTGGAAGATGTTGGCCTTGAAGATGTGGAGCCACAGATCCCAATGGGGCTCGATCCCCAGGTAGCCTTCGCACACCGCCGCGAAGACCGCCGCCTGGCTGACGCCGTTGGGGGTGAGATGCTGGAGCTCCACTTCGTAGTGGTAGAGGAGCGCGCGCAGGAAGCGGCTGGGTGGGGCCCCCAGCCCCGCCCGGTGGAAGGCCTCAAACGACACCACGTACCCCTCCGGCGGGTTGGGCTCGGCGTGGTCCCGCGGCGGGCTATCCACTCCGGCCTCTCCGCCGTGGTAACGGGCCAGAGAAGCCCGCTCTCCACCAACTCCATCAGATACGACCGACGGATCGAGGAGGCGGGCCAGGCGTCGGCATCAACGAGCTGGAAGGTGGCCATAGGGACGGCGGTCTGCTCGGACTTGGAGGCGGACGGTACGTTTCCTATCTTTCTCTTTCTCTCTCGCTCGCGCAGGGTTCCTGCTCGCGGGACACCTAAGGCAGAGGCGGAGAGAAGAAGGCAAGGAAGACGAAGGCAAGGAGGCGGGGAAGGCAAGTGCGCGAAAAAGGCACCGGACCCCTCACCCTCACTATTTATACGCGGGAGGCCAACGGACGGATCCGACAACAGGCAAGAGAATCTCCGCATTTAATTCGCCTGTACTTCCTTCCTCGTATTCCCTCCAGGATAAGGCGTACCGTCCCATCATCGGGCTCCGCGCCGCACTCCCCCTGTAACCGCACTATTGCGCCGAACGAGTACCGCCTAAAAAGGCGCGCGGCCAGACACGTCGTCTTCGAGGGTAAGGAATCTTGAGGCAGCGAGAGCTGGCCCTCGAAAGAGGGTTCGACAGCTACCCTCGAGTGCCCGAGGCCAGAAATGACCTCGGGTTAGGACCTCGGTCCACCCCCAAAATCTCGAGGGGATAAAGGCCGGCCTACGAACGGGCTCGATAGCCCCCCTCGAGTGCTCGAGGCCTGACAGGGCCTCGGGTCATCAACTGCGGTTCATTTCATAGCCTCGAAGGGGTAAAGGCTGGCCCGTCCGGGGGTTCGACAGCCTCCCTCGAGAGCTCCGACACAGGTATGTCCCCAAGTTCAATACAATAACCACCTGCTTTTCCCCTCGGCGGTCCACAAGGTCGGACTCCTCCTCCTGAGGATAGCGTCGGATGATGAACCATCCGTCAAATCTTGAGGGAGGAAAGGCTGGCCCTTACATAGGGTTCGACAGCCGCCCTCGAGTACCTGAGGTCAGGAAGGACCCATGGTTAACGGACTCCGGTCCACCCCCAAATCTCGAGGGAGCGAAGGCTGGCTCCACGAACGGAGTTCGACAGCCGCCCTCGAGTACACGAGTCAGGGATGTCCCGGTAGCTCGAGAACGAACTCTCGAGGCTTCCTGGGACATATCCGAGGCATACCTAGGAACACCTAAGGATCCCTGCGCTGGGAGGCATCGAGCCACCAACTCCTATCGAATGGGGTTGGCACCTTGGTGGTCCACATGGTCGTGCTTAACAAACCGTACGGCTTGCTTAACAATGAGAATGCCTCCGGGCCGCTAGTCGATCCCTATCGAACGGGGTCGAGTTCTCACTCGGATTTTTACCCGTACAGGGCACCATTTCTAATGGATTCATGCCCAAGAACAGCTCACCGAGGACTTCGGGCTCGTCCTAACGAGGATAGCACGATGCTCTTCACCTCACAATCCGAACGAAAGGATTCGTGGGAAGGACGCCATGAGGTAGTGAAGGCCTAGCCATTCGAGGGCTCGAGGGCTCGACTACGCACGGCACCCCTCGACGAAAGAGGGTCGAAAACTCGTAACCTGGCAGACAGAGTCGACCTCTCGGGTGGGGCGCTCTGACTCCAGTGGTGCTCGAGGGAGCGAAGGCTGGCCCTCGGTAGGGTTCGACAGCCGCCCTCGAACACTTGTTTTTTCAGGAAAAGGAATGGAATCGACCCCTCGACAGGGTGCCACGCCTCCGGGTATCCTTTAAAGACTCCACTATACAACATATTTTAGCCCCCAGAGGAGTTCTTAATCACTCCTCTGGGGCCTCGGGGGCTACCCCCGCGGGGTGCGCTCGCGCGCACCCCACGGAGAATCGGATTTCTCACTAACCCTGCAGGCCAAGGATAAAACCTCCGGGCAATCCTTACTCCCTCCGAGAAACGCGTATCATAGCCCCCAGAGGAGTTCTAAATCACTCCTCTGGGGCCTCGGGGGCTACTGTCGGGTACGAAGGTAAGGGGTACCCTAAACCCTTCAATAAATTAACGCTAAATATAGCAACCATTTTAAAGGCAAGGATCAGCCCACTACTCGGTGAGACGCGGCCCATCAATCAAGGGCCCCCTCTACACCAACTACGGCAACAAGCCACGACCCCCCGGCTCCACCTCGACGACGGACGAGGGGTCGAGCGAACGACCCCCCGGCTCCACCTCGACGACGGACGAGGGGTCGAATGAACGACCCCCGGACCTCTACCTCGACTTCGACCTCTCCAACCCCGTCGGCGCCTCGACCTGCCACTCGACCAAGGGTCAAGCAGACGACCCTCGGACGAGGGGCTCGATTAACCCAACTGCTCCGGCATGGGTAAAAGTGAACTTACCTAACGACATGGGCGCCCGCGTCCACTGTCAAATCCGCCAACTCCCCGTCAAGTCCCCGATTCCCGTCAACTGTGCCGCCACTGCTGCCACTACACGAGTACGGACTTCAACAGTTCCCCTCGGAAAGTGAACAGTGCGACCCTCGACGACGACTTCGGGAACGCGACGGAGTCACACAGGGCTCGACCCCCTCCCTCGACCGGGGGCTCGACCCCCTCCTCTTCAACAACTCCGGTACGGAAGCCGTCCCATCCGCCCCGTCCCGCTTCGGCCGTGGGACTCGCGCCCACCTGCGGACATTGCACGGCGACGTACCTTGTCTGCTACGTACCTTCAATTGTCATATAAATGTTGAAGCATGTGGTAGTATTCAGTCGGTAAAGTATCTTTTAAAGTATGTATATAAGGGTCATGACAGGGCATCAGTGGCGGTGAGGGAGTCTGACAAAACAGACAAGGGAGGGGACATTGATGAGATTGCTCAGTTCAGAGAAGCCCGATGGGTGACACCTCAAGAAGCACCGTGGAGGATATATGACTTTGATTTAAGCAAAAACCATCCACCGGTACAACAGTTGCAGCTTCATCTACCTAACATGCACATGGTTGCATTCAATAAACGGGACAAGGTCGAACGTATCGTTAATAGACCCAGTACTAAAGAGTCAATGCTGACAACATACTTTGAGGCAAACAGGAGAAAGGAGGAAGCCTGCAGAATATTGTATCGAGACTTTCCAGAGCATTTTACCTGACATTCTGATGGTAAATTCTGGCAGCCAAGTAAAAACTCAATAAGATTCCTCGGGAGATATTTGAGGAAGCTAGCGTCTAGCAGAAACCTGAAGATGTGCTATTGTGCAACTCACTCAACGTCGAGCAAAGATACGCATACGATGAGATAATGACCGCTATTGAAAGCAACAAAGGTAGGGTGTTCTTTGTGGATGGACCTGACGGGACTCGAAAAACCTTTTTGTCCAGAGCACTTCTCGCAAAACTACGCAACCAGGATAAGCTTGCCGTTGCTACATCTACATCTGGAGTCGTAACGGCTATAATGCCAGGTGGGAGGACGGCTCACTCGCGTTTTAAGATACCTCTCACTCTTCAAGAGGGCGGTTGTTGTAGCTTCACGAAACAGAGTGGTACTGCCAAGCTGTTACAACAAGCAGCTCTCATAATTTGGGACGAGATGACTATGACAAAGAGGTAGAATGTGGAAGCACTAGACAACAGTCTACGAGATATTATGAGCCAGTCAGACTTACCATTTGGAGGAAAGACTGTTGTCTTTGGTGGCGATTTCAGACAGGTCCTGCCTGTTGTGCGGAAAGGATCTAGGGCTCAAATAGTCGGCGCTTCTCTACGAAGGTCGTATCTTTGGGAATCCATACAACACTTAAAGCTCGTCCGCAACATGAGGGCTCACAGTGACCCGTGGTTTGCAGATTATTTGTTGCGCATCGGTGGTGGAACGGAAGCGGTTAACGAAGATGACAATGTTCGTATTCCAGACGAGATTTGCATGTCATACTCTGGTGATGCCGGGAAAGATCTCCATACATTAATCGACACCATCTTCCCAGATCTAAATGCAAACATGGCCGACAAAGACTACATCACCACTAGAGCTATTTTATCTACACGGAATGATTGGGTGGACAAGATTAATATGAAAATGATTGATATGTTTCAAGGCAGGGAGACAGTGTATCACAGTTTTGACGCCGCGGTAGATGATCCACATAACTACTATCCATCAGAGTTCCTTAATAGTCTGACACCCAACGGACTGCCTCCACATGTCTTGAAACTCAAGATCGGGTGTCTTGTCATATTGCTTAGAAATATTGATCCTGCAAACGGGCTATGCAATGGTACAAGGCTTATTGTGCGGGGATTCCGAAGAAATACAATTGACGCGAAAATTGTGGTGGGGCAGCATGCTGGCAAGCGGGTATTCCTTTCTCGAATACCGCTATGTCCCTCGGATGATGAGATGTTTCCGTTCCAATTTAAGAGGAAACAATTTCCTATCAAGCTGAGCTTTGCCATGACGGTCAACAAGGCCCAGGGCCAGACTATCCCCAACGTCGGTATGTATCTGCCTGCGCCGGTGTTCTCTCATGGACAGTTGTATGTTGCGATGTCTAGAGCCACGGTAAGAACGAATATCAAGGTCCTTGCCCTATCTCTTGATGTGGAGACAGTGGAGGAGGAGGCGAACAAGAAGGCAACGAAAAAAGCTCAAAAAAATGCCAAGAAAAGGACATCAAATAAGAAGGTTAAGGATAAGAAGACTCAAATGATGTCGGGAACTTTCACGAAGAATATTGTATTTAAGGAGGTTCTAACACGATAGACGAGGTAATATAACATTTCACTAATACAATACATTTTTCATTCTATTTGTATTGTATACTAAATATTATTTGTGTAACGCTATACTTGTTACTATTTTTAGGTATTTTAATGTATTTTATCGGGCTCTACATGAAGATGGTGTATACACACTACATGTATACTGGGAAATCATTTGTAAATGTTTGATTGTAATGTTAACAATTGGCATGTAACATGTTTATATTTACACGAATCAATGATGCCTACTCTCATGGAGAACATTATTATACTATCGTGCGTTCTATGTCTTTTTAATATAAATGATTATTCCGTAGCAACGCACGTGCATTCAACTAGTATCTCCCACAACTAAAAAAACGAAAAGATTATATGGTTTGGTCAAGGAAAATTTGCCTCACATGGCATAGGAGCCGTGCGAAACAATGCCCGCAAAAAAAAAAGTGCCGCCATGTGGCCCCGCACCCTCTCCCCCACTAGATAGAAGAAAAAAAAAGCTACGCCAAACTCACGACAAACTTCGCCGCCGCCGCCTCGCGCCGCCCCCGCCGACGCCGCAGACCCACCCCGTCACGCTGTCGCCCAACCCCCACAGTCGGCTTCACCCTCCCGCTCGATCTGCACGCGCCGCGGTGGACCACGAGGACGGCGGCGTCGTGCGCGTCTACGGCTCCGACGGGTTCCCGTCGCGTGGCGCCTCCGCATCCCGCTCCTCTACACGGCGGCGGCGCCCCTTCACTTCAGGCCCTTCGAGGCGTCCCCCCGCTCGGCCGCGCCGTGCTCCGACTCTCCGCCGCCGACCCGGAGGTATGCGGCACCGCCGACGATCTGCTGCGCCAGGTGGATGCGCGGTTCGAGGGCAAGCCGCGCGTCCCGCCACCAGAGAGGCCCCGCGCGGCGTCACCGTCGGCTGCGGCGTTATCACGGACGATCCCAGGTACCAATGCGCTGCACCCACTGCACATCGTATTCCTGATCTCACTGTGTTTTGATTTGGATTTTTTCTTGACTAACAATTTCTTAACGAGATTGCAATTTTTGGATTCTCTTTTGTTAGCCCAAGAAGAAAATATGAGAGGAGGCATGATGATGAATTGAACAGGACACACTACTGAAGTTGAGATGAACAAAATTGATTTAAGTGGCTGCCGAATCTGCCGAATCTACTAAAATGCGAGATCATCAGCACCGGACTCCTTTGAAGCAGCATCACCCCTTGCATCTCCACCCCACGCAAACATTGGCGGTACATTGAGTCATCTTTGTTGTCATTCGCATCCTATCCACCCCACGCAAACATTGGCGGTACATTGAGTCATCTCCCTAATTGGATTTTTTGTCGATAACTTTTTGTTTGTTAGTGCATCTTAGTACACACCGGTTGCTAGAGTAATAGTCCCTAATGCAAGGGAGTTAATTGTGCAGTCTTAGCATGTTTGTTTTCTTGGTCCCTGAACAATAGGTTGTCATGTTTGATTTGTTCTCATGGTATTTGTTTGTGCTTCTACCCATTTTTCTGATATCACACACATTGAATTGCAGTCAAGCAGGTTTTGCTTGAGCAGAGGCCATGGTTGTTAGAAAGAAAGCTACAATATTGGGCTCTATCTGATGACAATGACATAGGTGCCCGTGAAAAGGTATGGCGATGTGGGTAACTTGGCTTTTATTACATGAGCCCCAATATACCAAATAAAATTATTGTGCTTCAAGCAGGATATGCAAGTGGAGGTTTAACTGTGATCCTCAAGCCATGTTTCTGTTTTTTAGCATATGAGATGAGATATACGCTATAAGATTACTCAAGCTATTAGATGAGATATAAGCTGCCGCGTTTTTAGCATATGAACAAATAAAATTATTGAAGCTATAAAGTACTAATGGGATGTGAGATAGAAAGGTGAATGATGTCTTTAACGATAAAGTAATGCATTTGATATAAAAATAGCTAGAGAAAAGCAGCTTCTATATAGTAAGAACATCCATTACTATATCATCTAAGCTTTTCAACGAGAGCATTATTATATGGCCAATATAAGTTGATTTCCCTTCTATAAACCAAAACTGATTTCTCCTATATATGTATGCTCCTACAGTTCAGAAATGAGTGGTCCAACGACATATCTTCTGACCCAGCAACGGCAGGCCACCGACCCAAGTCGCCGTCTGTCGCCTCATCACTGCCTTCACCAGGTGTGTTTTTTCTTTTTTTTTCCTGCGCGTGCAACGCCCTTGCTTAAATCCAAGCACCTGTGGATACTTGTCGCTGGATTCTGGCTAGAAGAAATATGTCTCTGCAACTGAATTAGAATATTGATTCTCTTTAACTGACTGTTTATCACTATCTCCACAGAATGGGAGATGACTTTGTAATACATCGTTGTTTTAAGCGTTGGTCTGGTATGTAGTATGTTTGACAGATAGCTTATTTGTTTGTTCAGCATGGATGCATCTGTGTCTCAAAAAAAAATATGCATCTGCGTTTCTGGAAAACACTAATATAACGACATTTTCTACATTACTGCTAACTGCAAATATATAATAGTTTTGATTGTGGGCTATTTGTCTTGTCTGATTGTTAGATTGATGAAACAATGGAGTCATTCATGGAGACCTTGTGTGCAGACTGCAGAATGACACGACATAGATGTAGTACCGCATGTGGGAGGAGGCAGAGGAAGTGCTGAATCTGAACTTGCAGCTCGAGCAGTTACTGACAACACTACTAACATGTAGTAAGCCAACAGCTAGCTCAAGTAAAGCTCACCTGTGTTATGCACTGTGCTACTATATATAGTGGTAAGGAAACCTGTGAATTTGATGCTACTATATAGATAGAAAAAGATCTACATTGACATCAGCACGCTGAAGTCATTGCCTAAAATAAATTAACATTCAGAACAGCACAAGAATTGCAATTCTCAGTAGTTTAGATTACCAAAAAGATGTTGCAACCCCTTGATCATGGTGATTAGTTGATTTCTAATTATAATTGTTCCTATCCTGGCTTCCATTTTCTAATTTTGTAAGTAATTAGTTAATTTATTTCTATTTCCTTGATTCCTGTGTCTGCTGGATGATTGACTAATTAGTTAATTCATTCGATTTTTGTAGGAGGTCATCATTGCACTGCAGATTTTGGGCATACTTTGGCCAGATATTTTTTTGGTTGGGCACTATTGCTTCAACAATAATGCTGCTTAAGGAGCATGGCACTACTTATCCTGAGTTGCCATGGCTGGTTTATTTCCTGATCCAGGTTAACATTGTCATATTTGGTGTTCCAATACTCTCCCCATAATTTCATTATCCAAGTTCAGATTATTGTAGCTAAGTTCCCTATGGTTATTTTGTCTTTTCAGATCAGATAGCTTGTTTACGGCTCTTTTCATATCAGATAGCTCATTGAATAGATGACAACGTGGCTGCTCTGCATGGTTCCCCAAATGACAAGCTCCAAATATCTCCTGGTTTTCCCCTTAATACTTTAGATGTTGCTTATCTGGACATATTTTGTTTGGGTTGGTGGCTGAGTATTGTAGAATTCATCTTATTTTTAACTTACAGATGGTGAGATTGCAGACCTATATTGGTGACTGTCGAGCGAGGATAGAGCACGATGAATGTATGGGCAGGTCGAGTTTCATCGAGCAGAGACATGCACCTGGCGATCAGCATAGCTACGACATCTGGTGCCTCAGCAGCTGGCACATCAGCAAATTATCCAAGGCATATAAGTCGTCAACTCTGTTGTTGCACCAGGATCAACACTAAGTCACTAACTATTATAATAGAGCACATCCGATGTTTCTAAATGTGCTTGACAAAATGCACAAGACGACATTTTTATGAATATTTCAGAATTTGACAGAAGACTTTTTGCATAGTTCCCTGTCCCCATTCCCCAGTTCTGCAGCATCCAGCCTCAGAGACAACGGCAGCCCCAATCATTGTTAACAGGTAAACCCTGATCCCTGCAATGGTTGTGGGCCAGGATGCAAATAGGTAGTACAACTTCTACTAGCTGGTTGGCTGGTACACCAGGCGAAAAATGGATGGCCATGGCGCTGCTGCAAAATAGACTAATGATCTCTCACAGGTATGTAGCACCACCTACCATGCGCACCCATTTAGGCATTCAGTTTATTGATGCTAGATGGCGCTAAAGCTATTATGCAATTTGCAGCCAACCCCATGGCTAAAAAGTTCAAACAAATGTAGGATCCACCATCAGAAAGTTGATGTACTGACCAACTGAACCTCTATGTGTTTGTTTCTAGGATCCACCGTCCGCGAGAATGTCCACTGGTCGAGCCTCAAACGTATCAGCAAACATCAGAATTCAAAACAGGCATGATCGACCGACAATGGCTTAGAGAGGTATGGCTCCTATTACTGAACCTAACCCAATGCAACCTGTTAACTGAACTCCTTGTGTTTCGAAGTGTTTTATTCATGCCTCAGTTTTCACCCCATTGTCGGCCAATGAATATAGTCATGTGCAGGTATATAGTGAAGGTGAATAGCAATAGCCATTACTAGATGATACCAGGGATAGTAGTATAGCACCTTGGCTAAAGCCTAAAGGTATGCCATTTTGGTTGAGTTCAGTACTCTGCATGAGATCCTAGACCATATTTCTGCTCGATTCTCTTAGGTTAGTTTTGTTCCTTAAATTACCTTGAGTAGAAGTTAAAATGAATAAATATACATGGAGCTTGACCTATGGACTGGAATATGATATACTTTACTGTTGAGGAACATAACAACCGATAGTTCTATAAGCTCCATATTTTTGCAATGGTGTATCTGCAATTTTAGGGAGTGTATATAGCACTTTTTTTTGTTAGGGGAAGTATATGAAAAGGAAGAAAGAAACTTTGATAAAACTCGAAGGCACAATTTTCTATGATTTACATTGTGCAATGTTCTTTATAGCTTAAATGTTGGGTATATGAAATATTACTTTGAATATGGTCGGCTATGTAGTTGTTTGGTTGCTTTTTGATATTTCTCATCTTTCAGATAACTCTAAAATTGATTTATTCTAGACAACTCAATAATTAAAAGGAGCACAATACTGGTGTAAAGGATCCAACAATTGACATGTAACACGTTTACATTTACACGAATCAATGATGCCTACTCTCATGGAAAACATTGTTATATTATCGTGCGATCTATGTCTTTTTAATATAAATGAGTTATCCCGTAGCAACGCATAGGCATTCAACTAGTATTAATTAATTTGCTGGATATATAGGATGCACAGTACCTTACCTCCAGCCGCCAAGTCTCCAAGGAAAGGAGACGCATCCAACAAAGAAATCAGAGAAAAATAATCCTATACTGTCGATCATATGGATCTATCGGTATTCTGCATGGCTTGAACCTAAAGAAAGAGTCTCATCACGGCCATAACAGATGGCATATTTGCACGGAACAGGCTCAAGACCTTCATCATCTGCGATGCTTCTCCAAGCGAGAGCTTTGGAACTCACTCCTCCGAGAAGGGTAAAATTGGAAAGAAGGCACCCTAATTCATCCCCCGCGATACACACTGAACGCAGACGCAACTGCTCAAGGCGCCAAGTTCAGCCGTGGGACCGAAGAGTAAAGATCGAGAGATCGAATTGAATTTCTAACACCCTCCAGATAGTCTAAGGTCGAGCTCTTCAATCCCTTGTGTAACAACATCATGGAGCCATCTGTCGATTCCTCAAATGAAGCCCCAATATCTTCAAACCAATTCCTAAATGATTCCTCAGGGTGTTGTCCATTCTGCATCTTAAACTTCGGCTATGTGCCTTAACAGTATGCCAGGGGGCTAATTAAAACTAAAATGAAAAATCTCTATTATAATTAAAATCTTCTAAAAAGAGTGGGAAATCTGATCTCACACTAACCTCACAGCCAGACTTCTCACCCGCGCGCTTCCCACTCCCCTCCACGCAAAAAAAAAAAAAAAAGCCTCCAACACCAGATCCCGCCGCCGAAACGCTCGGGCGCCCGATCCCTCCCCGCCGCCAAATCACCCACCCGCGCTCGCCGCCGCATCGCCCGCACACACCCAATCGCCCGCCCGCCCGCTCCCGTCGCCGCGCCGCAGGCCGTAGCGACGCCAGCGCGCCACCTCCCCGTCTCCGCGGCGCCCGCCGCCGCATCGCCCGCTCCCGTCGCCGCACCGCAGGCCGTAGAGACGCCAGCGCGCCACCTCCCGATCCCGATGCGCCGGACCGTGGCAGGCAGACTCCAGCGAAGCCTCCAGCCTCGGCCGGAACCCTAGGGTCTGCTCAGCCTCAGGTCTCCACCCGCTCAGCTGGAGCTCCAAGGCTGGACGGCAAGGGGCGGACGCATCCCATCGAGATCGCACATCCTACTGCTTTTCGATTAGCTTCTATTCACTATCAAATTCATGAACCCAGTCACATTTCAATGGCCAAATTCAGATAACTATTGTCTTTTCTTCATGTCTTTAGCTTTACAGAACAGTGAGTAAGGCGCATTGTCTCTTTTAGTTCTTATTATTACTATTGCTTGTGGCCTGTTTCCTCTGACCAAATGAATTAACTCTACTGTGACAGCATAGGAAGCACATCCTTTTAATGCGATGCACAATAGGATTCTGCTATCTACATTTCGGTGCTGCCTTGAATTTTTAGCCCTGTATCTTCATACAGTTGCCTTCTGCTGTCTGCATTTCAGTGTTGAGCTTAATGGGACCCGCTGTTGTTATTTCCAGGTTCTCCTCTTCATAAATTTGGAACATGCGCGTATTCTCCCATTCATCAGGTTGATGTTGGATTAAACAGCCATAGAGAGGCCAACACTAAACTTTTACATTAGTTTATTTGCAATGACTCAGTTCAATACCTCAGATCATGCGTTGCTTGTGCTCCTTCGTGTAAGTATCCTTTTATTTTTACGTTAGGATGCCGAGATTTCATATGTAGCACTCACAAGAATTTTTGTTTCTTATGAGGCATGCACAATATATAAAATATCTTATGGACGGGGTCATGGAGAAACTTTAACATTTTTATATATTTGCAGCACAAGTTTTCTGAATTGAGTTAGGTTTGTCAATCTAAGCTTTAGTAGTAGAGATATCAATTCAAACAATTAGTTTCGATGTGTGCTCAACTGAACATGAATTTTCAGTGAATCACAGAAAAGGGGTTGCATATCATGTGTTGATATAATACCCTTGCCAGATGCGGTGCATTTTGTAAAATTCCTTTCATAATCTACCTACATATGTTCTGCTCATTCGGGATAGTTAGGGATCATGGAGAAGGTGGTCTTGGGGGAGAAATCTTTGGAATTAATTACAAGCTTTAGAATCCTCGGCACTGAGGTGTGTGCGTACGTGCCGCTTAGATTCGTCTCCCCCTCCGTACCCTATGCTGTGGTTTAATTTCTTAATTTCTTGCATGCGCTAGCGCTAGCTCGCCCTCCCTGCGGGCCGTCACTTGCCAGGCCACACGTGTGCTGCCTCAGGGTTCTTCGCGTCAGTCGCATGCGTCGTCGTCTATAGCGTTCAGAGGGAGAGAAGGACGTGGTTGTAATGTTGTTCCCATCGTGGGTCTGTGACGACTAAAGGGGCACGGCCATCATTGGGCGAGACAAAGTTTACAACATTCCTTGAATAAAACTGTAGCGTTAGCACGAGCGTTAGTACTAGTGTGGAAAATGAGAAACAAGATTTGCTTTGATGGAAAGATGCTACATAACCCAATTGAAATCATATGCCACGTGCACTCATGAAATTTTGGGCAGGTCTTCAAAGGGAAGATGGCAGGGAGGCGCTGATCAAGGAAGTCGACGCCTTGCTGAACAAACTGTGCCAACTTGCCAGGCCAATCTGTTGCAAGACGCTGCTAGAGATGACGAGGAACAGGCCGGCGCTGTGAAAGGGTTTGGTAGTAGCTTGTTAAGCCTTTTTTTTGCTTTGGTTGCTCCCTGTGATATGCGTTGCTAAGTTCTGTAGACAGACTCCATTTGTTCATCTTTGCTAAACGTCTGTGTAAACTGTAATGTATCTGTGCTGACTTAACGCTCTTAAACTCTGCTCTATTTCCGTTATGATATAATGGAAATGGGGAATCCCTTCTGTTTGTAAAAACGGACATATATAGGTTAAACTAGGGACTATGTAGTTTTTGTTTTCTATTTTTATTAACAAATGTTTATTCCATTTCCATCATGAGGAAAAAGTCTATTTTATAACTCTCAACTATCGTGTTCATCCAATTTTCGTCCCTAATGTATAAAAGCAGTTTTTTTTTCCACTTATAAGCATGAGAGGGAATAACAAAAAGAATCGCAAGGTATTGTATATCAAACATAAACTGTGTTTTTAAAAAAAATATCAAACATGGACTTCTCTGTTACCTAATTGTAATCCACGCAAAAGAATATGTTGATGGATGGACCGGAGTTGCTAGCACTCCGGACGTCCTGATGCTGCTCCAAATACCGGACGGCTCCTTCAGATGACACCGCGTGCACGGTCCTTCACGTCTGCTTCGAGAGTTGAACAATGGATGATAAACCCCTGGTTAAATTATCGTCTCTATGTTCAAGTAGACCGGTACACATCGTATTGTTTAACTGATCGTTTTTGTGGCTGATAAGTCAACTGATGTTGTTTTTGTCTTTTTTGTTGTGAGAGAAAAAAATTCTACTAATTAAGCCAGGCTGATAAGCCAAATAAAAAATTGCTTGCTAAAAAATCTTATTACGTCATAGGAAACATAAAGAGAAAAACTGCTGCCGGACACAACCCAATCCGTATCCAAACAGAACATCAGCGAAAATCGGATTTTTCAAAGAACATTTTCCGATGACGCATAATTACAACCAACACAAGTTCACTTGATAGACACAGATCCGAACCCCCAGCACCAGCAGCTTTTGTTAACAATAAAATAAATATTCCTATGAAAAGTTCACCAGTTCATTCAGCCTTTCTGGAACGACGAATATACAGTACAGACAAGCTGAAGAAAGAAATCTACCCATCCATCCATTGATGAAGTTGATGTATGCATCAAAAAGACAAAAACCAAGCATCATCTCATCGCATCGATCCTCTCTGAACTGAAAGTGAAGCGCATCCTGCATCGGCCATCTTGTGGTCATCTATCGCGCCATGCCGATCGACCCGTCCTTGATGAGGCTGTTGCTCAGCGTCTTGAAGCGCTCCCTCGAGTACTGCCGCGACGCCTTCCTCCAGTCCGTCCCGGCCTTCATCATCGCCACGAACTCGTCGAAGCTGATCCGCCCATCCTGCGACCATATCCATCCATCCAAATGGGCCTTCAGGATCTGAGCTGCCTGAGCAGGTGACAGGCACCGATGGAGACACACACGTACGTACCTTGTTGGTGTCGACTTCTTGGAGGACGTTGTTGAGCGCGTCGTCGTCGGTGTGTCCTGCCTCGTCCGCGAGCGCGTCTGCCAGCTCGGCGCGCTCGATGTAGCCGCTGCTGTCCTTGTCGAAGAAGAGGAAGGCCTTGCGGAGGTGGGCGTCGTTGGAGAGCCGCTGCAGGTGGATGGTGATGGCCACGAACTCGCCGTAGTCCAGGTACCCGTTGCCGTTCACGTCGGCCTGCATGTGGGGACAATTGATTTTTGACCTCGGTTCTGCCTAATTGCTTGCTTGCACATATAAATGAGATGAGAATAAGGATGGATGCATGCTTCCTTACGGCCTCCATGAGCAGCTCCATCTCTGGCTCCGCCAGCTTGGAGCCCACCTTCCTAAGCCCGGCCTTGAGCTCCTCCAGCGTCACCCTGCCGTCTTTGTCCGTGTCCATGAGCGCGAACATGTCCCGGATCACCTCCACCTCCTCCACGGTCAGGTGCTCCGCGATCACCCGCATCGCCTTCTTCTTGAACTTGTTCATGGCGGAGAACTGCTGCAGCCGCGCCCGGACCACGTCGCCCAGCGGCACGTTGGGCGCCTTCCGCGCGTTCTGCAGCCACGGGTGCTCCAGCACCTGCTGCGCGGTGGGTCTCTTCTTGGGGTCCATCTGGAGCATCTGGCGGACGAGGCTCTTGGCGCCCTCGGAGATCCGCGGCCACGGCTCCCGCTGCAGGTCCAGGTTGCCGCGGAGGATGGCGCGCGCCACGCCCTGCTCCGTCTCCGCCCAGAACGGCGGCACGCCGCAGAGGAGGATGTACAGGATCACGCCGGCGCTCCAGATGTCCACCTCCGGCCCGTAGCTACGACGAAGCACCTCCGGCGCCATGTAGTACGGGCTGCCCACGATCTCCGTGAACCGCTCGCCTGTCGTACGTTGCCATTGCCATTGTTGCATCCACAAAACTCAGTGATATATAAGCGTCATGGATCAGGGCATGAATGATGCATGTACAGAAGTACAGAACACGGGTGTGCGTGATCAGATCACCGTACGTGCACGAACGAACTAGTAGTGTTTTGTGTGTTGACCTGGGTGGCATATGTATCTTCCATTATCTTATCTGGTGAAGATATAGCGTCCAATATAAGCTATAGTTTTGCACGATTGACGATTCCTATCTATCAGGGGACTGATTTTTTAAATAGTTTTTTTTTGGCCAAAAGCTAAAGAGTAGACTTTTTCGACACTGGTTTTTTCTAGAAAAAATTCGGATGATCCTGTCAACTTTCTGAATATACGTCGTGATCCGGTGATCGTTAGCTGCAGGCTGCAGCCGCTCGGACGCTTCCACGCGGAAATAAACGTCACAGATTCAAGACAAAATAAAACGGGCGACAGGACTTGTTCCTCGCTGCAATGCCATTCCTCTAATCCTCTTGCACACACACACAATGTCTTGCCTACAGTTCTCTGAAGCTTTAACAAATTTAGGTGCAACAGAGTGTAGCGCTGGCACTCTGGCAGTAATGAAAATTTTCCACGACCTAACAAGCGGTATCACACACATTCACGTGTGTTTTTTTTAAAAAAATACTAGATGAGTATTAGCTCTTTGAAGACGGAGAGATTAAAGGCGACTTTTTTTTTGCATATGCTTGGACAAGATTTAAAAATATTCATTTCCTATAGTGGAGAACAATCGCCAACGTAGCAATCTAAGTATCTAACCCGAAAGGAACGAGTGAAAGAACCCAAAATAGGTTAAGATTATCGTAGATGCCAAATTTGACAACGACACAAACCGAAAAGAATTAAAATGGTCTCTGTCCCTGAGAAATATGATAATCACCCGGCCAAGAAGCTCAAAATTTGACCCAAAAGAATCCTAACAATTCGATCTTGAAAGGATCGTTTTGTGCTACTTGAATTAGGAGTGACAAATGGTATTATACTTTATGGAATGGAACTTTAAGACGTCGAATAATAGAATGGAAAGATTGGACAAAATAAATACGATTTTTTTTACAAAAAAAAACAACAGGCGAATGCAAGGGGAAGGAGGCACCAGTATAGTAGACCACCAGGCACCAGCAAGCAGGGAGGCTGACCTGGTTTGAAGAAGACGGAGAGTCCGAAATCGATGGCCTTGAGCTGCGCGTCATCACTCTTGGCCGCGTAGAGGAAGTTCTCAGGCTTGAGGTCGCGGTGCATGACCCCATGGGCATGGCACGCGCGCACGACCTCGGCGACGGTCCTAGCCGCCGCAGCGGCGGCGCGCTCCGTGTACCTCCCGCGTGCGACGATCCGGTCGAACAGCTCCCCGCCATCGCAGAGCTCCATGACGAGGTGCACGGCGTCGGCGTCCTCGTACGCCGCCCTGAGGCGGACGAGCGCCGGGTGGTCGGGCAGCGACGCCATGATGGCCACCTCCCGGCGCACGTCGGCGACGTCGACGGCCGTGCGCAGGCGCCGCTTCGGGATGGACTTGCACGCCAGCCGCTCCCGCGTGGCGCGGTCCGTGGCCAGCCGCGTCACGCCGAACTCGCCCCGCCCTAGCTCACGCCCCAGGTGGTACTTGTCCGTCACGCGCAGACGCGGGTGGTTCGGCACCACGCCGTCCAGCACGCGCGACGCCGACGCCCCGCGGGACGCGTGCGGCGAGGCGTACGGGTTGTTGGGCTTAGTAGCCGCCGCCGCCGCCGTCTTGGGCCTCGCCTTGGGTCTGGGCTGCTTGTTATTGGGCCCCGACGGGCTCGGCTCATGGCTGTTGCTGCCGCCCTGCTGGCTGCTCGGAGGCGTCGCCGGCCTCTTGTTGTTGGCAGCAGAACCAGCTTGTGGCGGCGCTTTGCCGGCCGTGGCCGCGGCGGGTTCAGGCTGGTCAGGGGACGTGGAGGTGGTGCCGCAGAAGCACACGTTGCCCATGGCAGCTAGCTAGCTAGCTAGCTAGTGCCTAGTAGAAGCTCGAGGCTGCTAGCTGCTCTCTCTCGATCGAGCTTGTATATGTATAAACCTGCGGCCTCTACCGGAATGTTTGTGCTTGGGCATGGATGGAGAAGCAAGGGAAATATCAAATACTATCTCTCTTCCTTTCCTCTGCGTGTGTCTACTTCTACTACATACGTATGAAAGAAAAGAAAAGATTTGGTCGCTGTAGTGTGGATTAATTGTCTGAACAGTTGAAGCGATCGAGGCGACCTGAGAGTTTAATGAAGGATGTATGTAGCGGCGACCAAAGCTCGGGAGGGAGAAGTGGTCGCGGCCAGCGCGCGGGAGGGAAGAAGTCCAGCTACACAAAGTACGCAACGACGACAGCGACGAGAGAACGAGCCAGAGAAGAAGCAGCCGTAGCATATGCAGATGCTGAGATGCAGATGCAGCTTTCAATCATAAAAAAATTAAAAAAAAATGTGAATAGAATTATGGAGATGGATGATCGATTGATCCGGAAAGGGGAGCGAGGCTTTGCTTCACGCGTACGTACTCCGTACGTTCTTTGGAGGAGACGGACGGATCATGACCGCCGGCCTGGCCTTTGTCGCGAAAAGGCGCGGGGTACGGCTGGATCGGCAGTTTGTGAGATGAGACCGCGCGGAAATTAGCCGGCGGGTTTGATTTCGACCGGGGGCCGGGCGTGGAGAGGCACACAGCGTAGCGACCGGCGGCATCCACGCACTGCGGCGCAGCGGCTTTCCGAGGCTGCCGCCAGCCTGGGGCTCTGGGCGCGGACACGACACCATCACCGCGTGGCTGGTGGCGATCCAATGAGTTGGTCTGGGCCCAGCCACATCGTAGTGTACGCCGCCCACAGTGGCGTTGGCGTCTGCCGTGTGCCGGGGTTGTCGTGACAGCTGCGTGAATAGATTCCAGCAGGCCGGAGCAGGGGCCGGCCAGGAGTAAGGCGAGGGAAGGCCGGAAAACGACCCGCCGTTATTATGGCGCCAGAGTTGTGGAGGGAAACTGCATGCCAGTCAGTCAGTCAGTCACGAGTCACGACTCGGTGGCCGGGAGTGTGATGGAGGGTTATTGTGAGGTTTCCATGCACGGTCCATCTCTTCTCTTGTGAACTGCCTGCAGGTGAGAATAGGCAGTGCAGCCGTCGTACCTACGTGTACATATGATCGAGTATGACTGTCACGCGGCACCGGCATGTATTCACTCCGTCCAGGAAAAAAACCATAATTATAGATAGTGCATGAGAGCTAAACTAATTTAAACAGGCATAGAGTGAATAATATTAGCACTTATGTCTCCAATTAAATATATTTCATGATCAATTTGGTGATATTTTTTAATCATAATTGTTAGCAATTTTCTATATAATTCAGATCAATTGACTTCTTAATGAGAGAATTGTATTCTTTTAAGGAGTATAAATTTCTGAAACGCCTGGAATCAATGCTTCTTTTTTTAATAGCTACTTCCTCCGTCCCATTGAAAGTATCACTAGAAAACCATGTTGACACGTTTTTCAAACGACACTTTTAATGAGACGGATGGAGTATACGGGAATCAATGCTTCCTTTTTTTATAGCTATACTAGCAAACATGCTCGTGTGAGAAATACCACATAACTATTTATGTTTTCCCCTTTTAAAATTTTTGATAACTATAATTTATTTTGTGATGACATCCAAAATATAAGTGTTGGTAATAATATGACAATTTATATTATGCTTATATAAAATTTTTAAAAAGTTATGGTAGTTTTTTTCCGCATAATGCTAAACTCAAAACTATTTGCTCATAGACATTAGTAAATTAGAAATACTTATATCTATGACATCGTAAAGGTGTATATATATAAGTCCGTACGGAATAAATTCTCTATTGTTCGGTAGTTAGAGTGAGATGGACAAAAGAAAAACAAATGGATGGACGAAAAAAAGAGTCAAAATTTTTGTCTCTTTATTATTATTAGAAAAAGAATAAGAATATATATATATACACCACATGCTCGTGACCGCGTCGTTCTGTTGCCGTCAAGCGCAAGGACACGCACGGCGTCGCTCCAGTCTCCCGGACAAGAAGGTTATCCTGGAGTAGCTAAAATTGACGGCGGTGATCAAAATCACATTTTCTTTTGTCCCCTACTACGGCCATGTTTACTTCTTCATAAAATCCAAAATATTTTTGGTTTTGATTCTTTATTTTACAAAAATAAAACTAAACACTACCCAAAATAGTTGGTAAAAAGTGGTTCATTCTTCATTTTAAATTTTAGATTTAAGAGGTCAAAATAAGTCAAAATTTACATTGATTTTTGTGTCATCATCACCATCTTCATCATTGGAATCCAAAATAAACCAAATTTTTGTTGTAACTAAATACCCCACCAAAATATTTTGCATTCTGGATTTTAAAATCTAAAATAGTTGGGATTTTAGATTTTGGATTTTGGTTGGAACTAAAGAGAGCCTACATGGGGAGAACGTGGCAATCAATCAACATCTATCGAATTCATTAGTACAGCTGTTTCTCCCCTGATGGCCTGATCGCTGCACGTACATTAGTATATACAGTAGCACTCTACCATATATCCGAAGAACAGAGCACGTACAGCAGCACTAATAATACGAGCACCATCTTATTAGGAGCACATATGCTTGTTCGTTCAACCTTAAGGACCACAAACCGGGCGTTGGTAGCTGGACTGATGAGGTCGGCTGCGAAAGTGAAGACCACAGAGCTAGAGCACCGTGCGCGCGAGCCTGCGAGGTCATGGTACGAGGAGAAAAGAGGCCGCTGCTTCAACGAAAGGCGATCGCACATTACACTACAACTATTACAGGCGCCCGCGCACTGCAAGGTCGTGGTACCAAGAGAAAAGAGGCCCCTGTGAGTGGCTCCTTCCCTGCTTTCCGCTCTGGTCCTCTTCAACGAAAGGCGACCGCGTCTTACACTACAACTATTACAGGCGCCCGCGCACTGCGAGGTCGTAGTACCAGGAGAAAAGAGGCCGCTGTGAGTGGCCCCTTCCCCGCTTTCCGCTCTGGTCCTCTTCAATGAAAGGCGACCGCGCCTTACACTACAACTATCACTGGTACAAAAAACATTTTTAAAGGCGGTGGTAGAAGCATTTATACAGGCGGCCAAGTCCACCGCCTGTACTGGGGGTCAGTACTAATCGGTCCACCGCCTGTACTGGGGTCAGTACTAATCGGCCCACAGTACAGGCGGCGGACTGTGAGCCGCCTGTGAAAGTCAGCCGCCTGTATTAATCCGCAGAATAAAATCGCGTTTTTAAAATCGAAAAAAAAAATTAAATCCTGGGACAAGCGCAATATTAATCCACAAACGCACTCCGCCAGGGATTCGAATCTAAAACCTCACCCTTGCATGGTACCTCCTCTACCACTCCACCCATGACTCACTTATGTCTAGATTCGTTAGTACTTCTTCATATTCTATACTAAATCGAATGTAAATTGATTGTTTGAGCCACTAAATGAATTTAAATGAAAAAGTTGTGAACTACAAAGTTTCATAACTTTTCGAAACCTACAACTTTCATGTAGCAAGTTTTTTCATCCGAGGTCGTTTACAAAAATTTAAATTTCAAATTTGACACATTCAAACGTAATTTTGCGATGACAAGATGATTTCAAATGAAAAAGTTGTGAACTACAAAGTTTTATAACTTTTCTAGATCTACAACTTTCATGTACAAAGTTTTTCCATCAGAGGTCGTTTACAAAAATCAAAAAAATTAACTCTACAGGTATTTACACATGCAGTTTATAATGTCAACCGCCTGTGTAAATGGTTTTACACAGGCGGTTCTCTTGCTGGGTCCACCCTATTTTTTATACTGGCGTCATGAAATTGTGAACCGTCTGTGGAAAAAAAACAACGTGCCAGCAAAAAACCGTTTTTTATTACAGGCGCCGTCGAGCCGTCGAGATTACACCACCACCGGGCACGGCAGGAGGGACAACCAGGCAAAGCGAGCAGCGGCCGTGGTCAGTCAAATAAGAGCACAAAAGGGCTGGGACTTGGGAGCCAACATGCAGCGGCATCATAGCGGCATGAAGCGACGTGAAGCGGCTAATAATCATGGGCTCCGCAACGCAACCAAGCTTCGCCCATGCATGATTCTGCGCCCTGCGATGCGAAAGCGAGCCAGACAAAACTACGTTACCGTGTCCACTTTTCTTACACCAGCACCTACTACTAGTCTTTCATGCTCCATCATTAAAGTTTGTTTGGTTAATGATTTAAAGTTTATTTGGTTAATGGTTTATGCTGCTAATAAGTCAGCTAATATTTATTTTTTACTATTTTATTGTGAAAGAAATATTATACCATAACTATTAGTCTAATAAGTTCAAACAAACATAACCTAGAAAACGACTAATAGTAAAACAATGTTGCCTTGCTCAACAAGTGTAGCATCATCAGCTAGCGGCCGGATGGTTGGGTAAGAAAGAAATGGTTAGGTGAGAGATGAAATAATCAACCACGGTTTCCTGTCCTGTAGTCGGTAGATCCTGCGGCTTCACGTCTTGTCTTCTGAGAAGACATTGTTTGGCTTCTCTAGGTCAGCTGTCTGATCAAATCCTACCAAAACGCTCGTAGGCAGACAGACAAGGACGAGTAATGCATTGACACGGCCACGCGCAAGCCAAAAGAGAGAGAAAAAATAAACCATAATTGCTTCGTGTCGCCGTCGCTGTTGCTGAAAACATAGCCTCAGCTCGACCGCCATAACGTACGAAGCCAGCGGTTCGGTTTGGCATAAGCGTTTTTTGCAACAAAAAAACTTTGAGGCCAAGCAACGGGTCAATAATCACCTTTAAATGCTGCGGAAGATCCGATAGAACATAGCAACCTGATGTAACGACAAAATCAGGTGACAACATCGACACCTCCACTCCTCCAGCAAAGAGTAGAATAATGAAGAAATATTAACACATCAAAGGAGTAACTTAGAAGAACGAATATGACCTGAAACTACTTTCCCAGAGTTTTTCCACATTACCGACCGACCATGTGCAGTCACTCGAGTAGCCAAAAGAACTCACAGATGGGGCCAACGGTGGCGTAATAACAGGCTAAGTTAGTTCTATAATAACAAAATGGCTCCCCTCCCTCGCTCCACATCCCTGAACAAAACAGTCAGCGAGCTAGGCGTTTGCACCCAGCTCAACCGTCCCAGGATGCCCATGGCCGCCTCCCTGTGCACCTCCACCATGGTTGTTGTAGTAAGAATTGCCACCACCAGAGCGACCACCCCGGCCTCTGTTGTTGCTGTAGTTCCTCGGCTGGTAGTATTGAGATTCGTAGTAGTACCCACCACCTCCGCCACGACCATTCTGGTATCCACCACCCCCACGGCCATTCTGGTACCCACCGCCTCGGCCACCGCGTCCTCCACGGACATTAGGATAGCCCCTCCTGCCGCCACCACGACCACCGCCACCACGCTGGTTCTGGTAAGAACGCCGCTGGGTGAATTGTTGGTCTTTTTGTTCCTGATCCTCCACATCAGCATCAAATGTCTCCTGCTCTCCCTCAGCTGAAGGAACTTCATCAGCTGGGTTCACCAGGCCTTCATCATCCTGAAAACACATAGTTAGTACAAAGAGCAAACATACAAACCAGATACATTAGTTATCATAAAAGCAGTACCACATGTTCAACGTCAACAACAGGAGGAGCCTGATGGTCACTGTAGATTTCCGTAGCATGAGAATCTTCCTTCTCATCCTGTTAATTAACACATACATCAGTAAAAAAATTAAAGATAAAATCCAGGGCAGGCATCATAGCAAAACAAAACAATGTCCATGACGAGTCACAAGTAAATATTTATTATTGTATCATCCAAAGAGCTAACCAATGGAAAAGAGATGCATGCCAATAAGAACAATGGAACAAAAGAATTGTTTGCAAAGATGAATGGGCACAAGCAAAAAAGGATTATCATTTCTTAGCAAATATAAAAAGCAGGGCTAATTAGAAAACACATTTTCCCAAAAACACGGCAACACAACCTAACAATAAGATAAAACAAGAAATCAAAAAAAACATTTTGTTTATTACCACCAAACCATACCCAAACACAAACAAATCAAGCAAAAAGATTTAACTGAAACAAGACATTGACTTAACTAATCTTCACTTTTCATTACGTATATCTAAAGAGAAATAAGAGCGTTCACTTTTATAAAAGAAAAAGGATACGCACTACAAACATCACAATAAATCTCTTAGCATCACAAAAGAATATTCCACTTTTAATATAGTTATCAGTTTGTACACATACGATCAATCATATTTTGCAACGTGAGGATTTAGGTACCAATGCTATGCAAGCATTCATGATGCTAATTCAAGGAAAAAAAAAAACTTTAAGTTAGCATGAACAAACAACAAACACCACAAGTATTCAAGATTCAAGATCAATCTTTTATGAAGCTCATTCAAGCAATAAATAAACAAATTAGCATGAACAATAACTAACATCACTTAACACTCATGTTCCTTTGTTAAGAAAAAACACTCATGTTTCTCTCACTGCACAGATATTCTCCACATAGCAACTCCCAAAAGTAACCGTCAAAATATTGGGAAACAGACGGAATATATAATAACTACAGTAACAATCCAGATGGTAAATTACAATTTTTCCACTGTTTTAGTGACTTTGCCAATGTCATAACAAGCTAGATATGAGCATATTCAAGCATATATACGATAGCAAGAATGAACAATTTAAACTCTTTTAAATTTGGTTATTGTTTTTTTCCTCAAACGATGGAGAGCTGTGTGTCATTTCATTAAGATAGGACTTTGGTTATTGTTTGATGCTTCCCAGTTAGCAACTAAAGAACATTCCTACATTCTCAAAGACACATTTCACAAAATACAAAGAATTAACTCGAGGTATTGCATAATACAAACACTAATCATTTAAACTATCATTTAGCATGTTTATACACCATGTAATTACCACATGGACACATGGTGGCATGCCATTTTCATTTCATCATCAGTTTAACCCATTTAATTGGCCCTTTAGCCCATTTAAATAGCTGTTTAACATTGAACATTCTAAGATACATATGAATGGGATTAGTAATAAGAAAAATTGATTCACTTGATCATCAAAATGTTCTACAAAAAATCTACAACTACAATGGTTCATCCTACTGTAATGGATGCACCTGTAAGTTCAATTTCATGAAGAAATTGATGAGCATTATTCTGTATACAAACTTCCAGTTTGATGACTAATTGTGGCATCCAATCTAAAGTTCATCTTGCTCTGTCTCAATTGTATTCTGTATAGGAAGTTAATAACTTAAGGTGGGATTTTGGGAAAAGTTTTTTTCTTGTTTTTTTGTCTAATTTTTAGAAGTATTGAAAAGCAAGGTTTACTGAAATGATCTTAAATAGCTACCATCAAGTTTTTATATCACACATAAATTGTTCTCTTTACTCTTTACACACAGGTTTTATTCGTCTAATTTGAAGAGCAACCAAGAGACTAAATTGCATGATTACTTTAGATGCATTTTCAAGGACAAAGGAACAACTTTTTCCTAATATGATGAATGAGCCAGTATGTGTTTCATGAAAAAACTAAGATGAGCTCTAAATTTTACGAGTTCTAGTTAAGACTGATGGTGGCATCTGACACAAAATTTGATCAGCCGATATCCTGATAAAACTCTGTACCGTATACAGAAAGATTGTGTTTTTTTATGAACCTGTCTTTGTCTCAGTCCAATGTCAGTGCTGACTAAAGGAAAAAACATATATTAGGGACAACAGCATGCCAAACATATTGTCAAGGCATTAGGTATGGGTGTGAAGGGAGTTGGAATGACCAAAAAATATGAATGTCAGGAAATGAACAGGAGGCATCAGGGTACCAATTTTTTGTAATTTGATTGAACAGAGAAAAAAAGTTAAAAGCTCTCAGGACTTCTTAGATCACCAAGTGAACCCCTGGTGCCTATAAAAACAAAAAATCCCAGCCTTTATCAAATAGTTTAGCTATGTCATCATGGAAACCCCAAACTATGTCTAAGACAACATGAGATAACAGCACCAGACAATACAATTTCATTGTCATGATATAAAATTGTTGTGGCAATGGAAACTATTGTTAATAAATTTTAAAAAGTCAATTATCACAAATACAATACTGTCCAGAATAAAGATGCTCGCTTAAAAGATGTAACCTAAATTTTTAACATCTAAACAAATTAGTAATATTAATTTTCCTAATGAACCCTAGAGCTTACATCACATTCTCTTCAGCTAAAAAACTATCTTTTGTAGCTTTTCAAGCTCCCCATATGTATGATTACACAAAACAATATCCAGGATACTCCCTCAGTCCAAAAAAGATTGACTTAGTTTTGTCTGAAGTCAAACTACTTTAACTTTGACCAAGTTTATACGGAAGCTTATTGACATTTAGGGCTCTAAATAGGTCCATCAGAGAACTACATTTCATGATGAATCCGTTGACACTTCTATACTTATATAAATAGCAAAGTTCAAAAAGGTGCTACTAGTCAGAGGGGCACCACCTCACCTAAGGGGGTAGGCAGAGGCTAGGCGCTGTGCCCCTGGATCCAGGGTTGCGCTGCCTCTAGGAGTGATGACGGGTGGCGGCGAGCATACCAAGAGGAGGCTAGCGGCGAGCACAGGTGGGCTGCGAACGAGGCCAGGAAGCCACATGCAGGCGGATGCTAGGGGCGGACAGGAGGAAGACGAGACGCAGCAGCAGGGCAGGAGCAAGCGAGCGCCGCCATGGCAGAGGAGAACGAAGGGCAAGTGGAAGAGCTGCCCTTGTCGGATGCAAGAGAACCATAGGAAGGGACTTCGGTTGAGAAGCAACGGGAGAGAAGAGAAGCATTGGGAAGAAAGCGGATGAGCTAGACTGGTTGCTGGGCTGGGAAACAAGTGTTGTCTCTTAGGGTTACACACTATATATATGAATATGTTGGACTTGGGCTGAAAATACTGCTATTAGGCTTCTTTTAACCTGCTAACAGGCCTTTTCTTTAAGAAAATACACTTATATCTTATTTTCTTTTCTTTTCTAAATACATATGTATGTAAATGCTAGCGCCTAGGAAAACGCCTTGTAATGCCTAGGCTCACTTAGGTCCGAGGCTCTAGGCTGAGAGTCACCCCCTAAAAAGCGCCTAGGGCCTTTCTGAACAATAATAAATAGACATTCTTGGTCAAACTTAAGATAGTATGACTTAGGAAAATACTAGAATGCCATTGTTTCTGGTACGGAGAGAATACAGTAAAAGGATAAAATCAACAATAGCCAGTGTTATCAGCAAGACTACTTAAAATCATAAAACCATTTTATTAAACAAAACAAGTAATGATAAGTTTTGTTCCATGACAACATATAATGTAAAAGACTAGCTTCTTGTCACTAGAACTAGACAAAAAGGAAGCATCGAAGTCTTACAAGTCTAGTTCAGCACAAAGATCCAAAATGCAAGAAACAAAAACACTCACATGGCACCCCATTAATGAAATGAACACCCCGAAACAAACGAAAGGACTGGCCTTAGTTCCGTCACAGAATACAGGCCTATAAAGTATAAATACTATAATACTCTAAAACAAACATATTGTTTGGTTCTGAAATCATTTCTTATAGGCTACATACTCTGAACATGAAAAAAGAACAAATGAGACAAGCAAACAAACTAATTTTCCATTCAATGCATTACTATTTCCAAAACATCGAAGTAACATATCATTTAGAAAAGAGGACAGAGATGTACTCCCTCCATTACAAATTATGAGACGTTTTGGCTTTTCTAGATACATTGATTTTACTATGTATCTAGACATACTCCATCTGTCCCTAAATGTTTGTCACCACAATTTGTGTGCCGCCAAGTTTGACTCGATTTATAGAAAATACGCTACATTTATATTTAAAAATAAATTTATTAAAAAACTAGCAATGATACTAATTATATAAAATTAAAAAAAAATTAATATATAATTACTCAAAGTTGTGTCTTGGAAAGCAAAAACGACACACATTGAAGTAACATATCATTTAGAAAAGAGGACAGAGATACTCCCTCCATTACAAATTATGAGACGTTTTGGCTTTTCTAGATACATTGATTTTACTATGTATCTAGACATACTCCATCTGTCCCTAAATGTTTGTCACCACAATTTGTGTGCCGCCAAGTTTGACTCGATTTATAGAAAATACGCTACATTTATATCTAAAAATAAATTTATTAAAAAACTAGATTCAAATATCTATCCAATGATACTAATTATATAAAATTAATATTTTTTAATATATAATTATGCAAAGTTGTGTCTCGGAAAGCAAAAACGACACACATTTAAGGACAGAGGGAATAGTGTATATCTAAGTGCATATTAAAAGCTATGTATCTAGAAAAGCCAAAATGTCTTATAATTTAGGATTGAGAGAGTATCTTCATGTGATGTTTTGATAACCTAAACCCAGATACTATCTACATTATATCACTAATCTGGAGTATGGAGAGCCATCATACTAGAAAAGATATAATCTACAAGCAGCAGAGAAATAATTGCACAATTAACTAGATCAATCATACATCCACACCTACACACAGTTAATGGAACAGCAATCATTTAGCAATGCCAGCCAAACATTGACGAAAGCAAAATAACAAGTATGATTTCACCTTGTGTCCTTCAACAACCTGGCTCTCCTCCACTGCTTCCGGTGCCTGAGGCGACACAACCATGCTCTCTTGCACCTGCACACCTCCAGCTCCAAAGCTTGCCACTGCAGCGGCTAGATCCAATGGTGTCATTTCTAGCTGAGCTGTGTAGTAGCCCGATGCCATGATCCTATCCAGCTTTGCCCTCACCCCAGCATCTACAGACAAAAGGAAATACAGATTAAGTCTAAGTCAGACTATCCTACCATCTCAAACAAAATCAAGCGCACGCCCTGTATAAACACCCACATGTGATGGTGGAGTCAGGGTGGATGGGTTCATCCGCACGGCTGAGCCAGAGACGGGCGTGATGGGCACAAGCCTGGAGGGCATCACGGTGCGAGACTCCGGCTGCAGCAGGAGGACGCGACGCAGCGAGGGAGGCAAGGGAAGAAACCGCGTTCAGATCGGTCTCCGCGAGAATGTCCTCCGGACCATCCCCAACGGAGTCATAAGTGAGGCAGCTGTTCCGCTCGAGCTCGCTCGTGTAAACCAAGGAGACGAAGTCGCTTTGCTGCTTGACTTCGAATAGGGAGCCGAAGTAGACGAGCGCGAGGAGGTCCTGGACTGACGAATCTGAGTCGGAGGAGGAAGCGGCAGCGGGGGCGGCGGCGGCCGGTGTAGGGGCGGGGCGGGAGGAGAGCTCCTCCGCGAGGGCGGATTCGAGCGGGGGGCGGAGGCGCTCGAGCTCGTCGATCAGAGCCGCGACGACGGGCTTGGAGCGGAGAACCTCCTCCTGCTCTCGGTTGAGCGTCTTGCCGGTGGCGCGCGACTCCTCCATCTGCGTGATGCGGTTGTACTTCTTCCGCAGCGCGCGGAGACGCTTCGATACTACGCTGAGTACCGGTCCGTCGGTGGCCTCGGCAGCCATCATAGCCGCAGCTGCAGCGGCGGCGGAGGCGGTCGGAGCGGAGGAGGACGAGGCGGCTGGGGAGGTGGCCATGGCGGAAGTCTAGGGTTTTAGTGGCAATTTGTTGCAGGAATTGGGGCTCGGCTCGGGGGGGGGAGGCGACGAATCGGCGTCGGCGCGTCGGATTTATGGGACAGGGAAGGAGACGAGGTGGTAGGGCAATCGGGCAACCCGATCGCCCGATGGTCACGCACGAATCGTAAAGCATTCGGTCAGATTTTGCTCTGGGCTGGGGCTGGGCTGGTCGTGGCTACGGTCTTGGACTGACTGATCCCGGGCCCCCGGTACGTGAGCATTCCACAGCCAGGTCCGGCGGAAAACCACCCCAAACTCCGTACACTGATACAGGCCTTGTTTTGTTTCTCCCTCAAACCACTGCTACATTGGAGTGTATTTGAACTAATATATACATCAATTTACTTCAATTCATGTGGTTTGAGATAGATACATGCACATGCAAACAAAGCCTAACGGAGAAATTTCTATGTTCACTTAGCTTGTTATTATTGTAATTATAACTATTCTCTGTCCTGAATAAATTATCTCATCCTAAGTTATTTTTTAATATTGGACTAGATTTATTAAAAAAGTACAAATATTGTGATATTAAATAAGTATATTATGAAAATATAGTTTATGATGTATCTAATGAACTAAATTGGCATAAATCTTGATTTTTTTCTATACATTCGTTCAAATTTGAAAATATTTAATTTTGAACAATTCTAGGGATTGATTTAATCAGATGAGTAGAGTAAGTAAAGTGATGATGTGACATTAAAATTAAAGGAGAGGAGGAGATAAGAAATCATGTCATGCGAGGAACAAGATATCAATAAATATGATGGGTAAGTGGTGTAAAGAGGAGACATGAGATTAGACCCAAAAAAATATTTTGAGAAAACTATCCATTGTAATATAGTTCCTATATACAATATCTACATGACTTGTCAAGCATAGAAACTAGCTCATATTCCCTTTGTTCTATAATATAGTTCATCCTAGATATTTTAGGGCAGCTTATTAATAAAGAACACAAACGTGCCCCCACATTATTTTCTAACCAGATATTATCATCACACATGACTGATGGTGATTGCTTGATAAATATCAATTAATATAAAAATAATTGCCAAATCTATGAAGCTATTTAGAACAAAATTGTTTTATCCCTTAGAATCTTATAGGTTAAATTTTAAATGCTTGTATATTTATATTGGAGGATAGATGGAGTGGTTTATAGGTTGAACCTTTCCTTGGCACATTAGCTCAACTCATCCGCTCGATCTCTCCACTTCTTATCTACTCCTTCTGTTCCAAATTATAAACCATTCTAATATTGACCAAAATTATAAAGATTTTTTACATCAATTTGATATAATAAGAAAAATTCTAATTGATGAAAAATTTAATAATATTTAATTAGCATCATAAATGTTATTATATTATTATATAAATTTGATCAAATTTAAGATGTTTTGAATCTTCAAGATTTTTGGAATAAATTATAATCTGAAATGGATGGAGTATTTTTATATACCGAAAAGAACAATATTTGTATATAGTACAACAAGGTCCTGCACTAGTGCTGCAAATAAACGCCAGACAAGTTATGAGTTATGAGTTTTTTTTATTATATATACAAATTAAGGATCTAAACCTTTGTTTAGGTCCAAAAACTTTTGGACGTAAAGCACCGTAACACTTTTGTTTATATATGGTAATTATTATCTAATCATGGAGTAACTAGGCTCAAAAAATTCATCTCCTAAATTACAGATAAACCGTGTAATTAGTTATATTTTTTACATATATTTAATAATTCATGTATGCGTTTAAAGATTCGATGTGACAGAGAATCTTATAAATTTTTAGAATTTTGAAGAGAATTTAAAAGACAACCAATACACTCAAGCTTACCAGAAGGGCGCCGTGCGCTCGGAAATTTAAGGAGCGTGGGGACTTTTTACTTTTTTATTAGACAGCAACCGATTCTTCGATTCTTTGTGATTTTTTAAAAGGAAAACCAAATTTAGGGAGGATCAGATTTAGCAACCTCAGATGCTCTGTCAGCATCGCTTTGTACGTCGATCAAACGGACTACTAGTCGTCGCACTTTTTAAGCATTTCCGGACACAGCCGACAGTACATATAGCGTAAAAGACTGTTCACTTAGGTTATTAACCGACTTATCCGTTAATGAAATAGTGTTCCCTCACAATAAACAACTAAAATCAAAGCTTATCCGCCACCAAAATAAACACCTGAATAGGAAGATATATAATACACAAAAGCACTACAATCAGAAAAATTATAGTAGTATACACCGTGGTATGTACTACTCCGTAGTATAGGGGTGTTTGGTTTACCCCTAAAATTTAGTGGTTCCTAAAGTTTAGTGGTCCCTAAAGTTTAGTGCATCAACTAAAGTTTATGGAGCATTTTACTGAGCTATTTGGTAGTTTAGGGTCTAAAATCACCTAAGTTTAGTTACTAAAATTTAGGGGGCTATAACCAAACACCTCCTATGTTACATACTTAAGGCCCGTTTGGTACAGCTCAGCTTCATTAGTGAAGCTGTTTTTTTGGAAAATAGTTTTATGAGCAACTTTCTAGATGAAGCTAAGTTATTTTGGAAAAAGTGTTTGGCAAAACAGCTGCACCAATAACTTTATGTATGAATATGAGAGAGAAAGAGGGGAGAAAGCTGTGATAAACTACTATTTTCAGCTTCACCTCATTTTGCAAAGCTGTTTTTCTTAGTGAGAGTGGAAGAAAAACATATTCACGGGTAAAGCTGTTTTTAAAAAGAGGTGTTTCATAAAAAAAACAGCTCACAACTGTAAGCTGTACCAAACAGACCCTTATACATTATAGTACGGAAGTATAAATTATTATAATTAATTTACATTATATGAGTCTGTTTGGGACTGCTCCGCCACGTTTTTTTAGCTAAACGGTTTCAGCTCCACGCACACAGCCCTAAAAAAAAAAGGTGACGTTGTGAGAACACCTAAAGAGATACTCCAAAAAACTTAAAATTCATAGAGCTGGACAGTAAAGTTTGTGGAGCAGAGTTAATAGTCCCAAATTCCTTCGCAAACTGCAGCCACGACCCGACGACCCGTGACAGTGAGCAATTCCACTCCACTTCTCCTTCTTCCCCATCCCATCCTCCACTTTCCCCGTCGCCGACGCCATGTCGGAGCATCCAGCGCCCCGCAGCTCCGTGCTGCCCCACCACCACCAGCGCCACCCGCCAGCGCCCGACCCGCTCGCCTCCGTCTGGATCCGCCGCCTCCACCTCACCCCCAACTCCCTGCCGCCGCCGCCGCGGCCCCCGCCCCTGCACATCCGCGCGCCGCCGCCTGCACATCAGGACGCCATATCCACCGACGAGTCCCGCACGCCGCCGCCGCCGCCGCTCCCGCCGCGCAGCATCGGTTCGGCCCCTTCAGCTGGAGCCCGCGCCCGTCGCCGGCCGGCACGTGGAACGCCGCCGCTTCCGTTGGGGGCGCTGCTGGTGGTAGTGCCGTCGGCGGCGGCGGCCAAACGATGCTGTCGCCGTTCTTCCGTCTCCCAGCGCCGCTGCCGCCGGTCGCGGATTTCGAGGAGGTCATGCCGTTGAGGCCGTTGATCGGGCTCGGAAGCCACAGCGGCAGTGGTGGGTTTCCTGGGCTGTCGCGACAGATGGTCGGCGGCGGCGACCCCCGCGACGCCAGGCTGTCGGCCAGAGCTGCAGGTATCGAATTGATTTCGGCTCTCTATGTAACTTCAAATCGATAAAACTTTCAGCCACCTGCTTCATTTGTAGTAGCCCTTTTAACACTCTACTTCGGCTGTGTTTGGTTACAGGGACTAAAAATAAGTCCCTGTCAAATCGGATATCTAGACACTAATTAGGAGTATTAAATATAGACTATTTATAAAACTAATTTGTCAGCCGAAGACTATTTTGCGAAACAAATCTATTGATATAAAATAGTCTATGATTTGACAATATGGTGCTACAACACACATATGTTAATGATGGATTAATTATACTTAATAGATTCGTCTCGCGAAGTGATACATGGCGATGTAATTAGTTTTATAATATAAATTATATTTAATTAATTTAATTGGTACCAAATATACGATGTGACAAGGGACTAAAAATAAGTCAGGTAACCAAACACCCCCTTCAAATCCTTGTCTCTGGTTTCCTCACCACCAGCCTCTGAATTTATCAAGTGCATAATTCCTTTCAGGAATTTCCTTTGTCTAAGTAAGTGGATGCTTGACAGTGCTATAGGAGCAAGTTTTCTTGTGACAATGCTACTATTTCGTTTTTATATTCATATTTACTGTAGCGAGTTAGTGACTACTGCAATACTATGTGAACTACATGTATCCATTTCTTTTACTTTTCCAATCATCCTTGGGAATTCTCTCTAGATAGTCCCTCATGCTTATATAGAAGTATCGGGTACATAAGGACAACATAGATATGGCAACCTGCAACAAAATTATTTTGCACATCATTTTTCGCTGTTGTTATCCAGTTGAGCATCAGAAACCTCAGAGACTCAGACCACCACACGAAGTCTTAATTTCTCCCTGAATCTAATAAATCTTGTGGTGACAAAATTTCTATTTGTGTAGGTGCTGCATATCCTAGCCATGTTCTGGACATGGTTCCCATTAGAACACTTAATGTAAGAGTTTCAACTTCATTTCTCATTACTTGGCAACATCTATTTTTATGGGCAATGTGGCTTCATTCTTTGCAGGTTGTTAGGGGTACTCACATCCCATAACAACAAAATAAATAGCCCCCGATATCATTTGGAACCTGAATACTCTAGAACCTGCATAATCAGTTTAACAAAAATTGAGAAAGATCCTGGTTGAAAGTTGAAACATAATTTTCCATAGTAAAACAGCTACTGTTGATGGTCCATAACTTAAAGCAAATGAAATGAAACATCTTAATGTACTTTCTGATCATTGGTTTTCCTAGCTACGGATAAGGAGCGCTAACTGCCAATGATTGTAGAGACTTTATTGTTGTTGCATGACCTGGTTACCAACGCCCCTTTGCTGAATCACATATTGGGTATTTGGTTTGAGGAATGGGGCGATCCATCATCTTCTCACTCCTTACATTTTTGCTTGGTATGAGGAATGGAATGGTTATCTATGACCATCTCATCCCTCACAATCACATGAGCTTCCACCAAAGTCCATGTGATATTGTGATGAACTCTTTATTCCAATCTAGATGAGTTGGTTTCTCAAACAAAACACCTTGATCGCCTCATGATTAGTTACATTCAAATCCAGATAGAGTTTATCGTAATAATATATCTGTTATATTTGTACTGCTGAGAATGACTAGCTGATAGAGAAACTTGGTTTCCATGAACGCAGCATTCCTTCACTAAACATTGGCCTAGCATTTCTTGCAGGATCTGCATGATAGAGAGCATGGTGCAATACAAGTACAGCCAAATCTTGCAAGGCATGATCCTGGCTCCAGCAGCCAGCATGATGACGAACCTTTCTCGTATTGGAACATGGGGAGGTTTCGGAGAAACACCACGACTTCGTCGATCACACCTATTGGTGTTGCTCCTGTCAATTTCGGCACGAAGAGGAATGCTGATTCGAACAATTTTCTCCCTCTGAAGCTCAGGAAACTAAGTGGGGCTATTTAGTGGATGATGAAATATCTGGCCTCACGGGTTTTGAAATGCATAAGAAGCACACATATGCTATTATCTGTAACATCATGCAGCAACACTTCACCACGTTAGAGCTTGAGAAGGCTGGAGAGATGGACGCATTTGGTGGTAACCGTTGTAAATTGTACGTTTGCATCCAACTCGCTGCATATACCATCCTTTGAGCTACTGGCCTGCATGTTTGTATAAATTTGGTGTAATATATAGGGAGATGTCTTGTGCCACGTTTCCTCTATGGCATGTACATTCACACAAACTGACTCAAAACATGTAGTTTTCCTTCCAAAGGAATTGTAGGTTTTCTGTTTGCCCTCAGCCCATGTGATTGTAGTTGATATTCCATCCATTACCATTATTTTTACCCTGAAGTTTGCTAGGAAGTTACAGGTGTTGCGATGAAGCCATGCTGGAGCTGTGGTGCAACTGTGTGCTATCAACATGCCAAGTTTAACAAGCGTGTGACCTATTCCATAACCATGGCTGAAGAGATGCAACTCTGGCATATTATAAACTTGCATTTTTGTTGGGTTTACATTTTTCTGAGGCGAAATTTGTCTTTGTCAGTTGGAGGCTTGCACGGCTATAAATCGTTTGGAGGTTTGTTGGGCTGTAAATCGTTGTTGACTAGTAGTTGAGGATATGTTTGGCTACAAATCATTAACCTTGAGTTGTCTCGGTCACTATCTGACCAGAATAATTTCATCCGATTTTCCAGTTAGTTGCCGGAGGGACAAGAACAAGCACTCTTGTCCTCTGCTCTCTCTGCCCGGAGTCCCGGACAGCTCCTTGGCTGTTCCTGAGTGCTAGTACTCTGATAGCTTCATGTCCGTTAGTATTCACTGTCAATCTTTTGTGAAAGAATCTTATCCATGTGTGATGCGGCCAAGTTCCTGTCGTCGATGTCAGTGCACCTGCACTGGTACATCCATTTCTAATTTTTTTGTGCAGTAGTCCTTTTCCAATATAAATTGAGTGAGGAACTTTATGATGGCTGAAAAAAACCGCACCAGTAGATAAAAACGGTGTTTGGCATAGCTTCTCGTCTCCTTCTAAGGAGCTGGAATCTCTTACCAAACAGGCCTTAAGGTGCTAGAGTCGTTAAACGTTTAGTAAGCCAGAGCCAGAGTAGAGAAAAACCCATATCAAAGAGGTCCTTACACTAATGCTAATTGCTTTGTTTGTATAGAAATACTTATGCTTTATTTGCACATGAATACTTGGCATGAACTGTTCGTTTGACAGGATTATGCACTGTTCTCGCAGGATTATGCATTGTTGGCTGATTTCTTGTGAGAGAAAAACACTGTTCTAACTGGATTTAAGCCGGCTGAAAAGCCAAGTGAACAGGCTGAATATAGCATGTTTGGCCCATCGTTGTCGATAAAGTTTGTTTTTGTTTTCGAGCGGTGGGCACGACTGGTGGAATAGTAGTTGGAGAGTAGCTGGATTTTCCTCATGTACTCATAGGAAGATGTTGTGAACCGTGTAATATCTGTATGTTAGAATTATTCAGAACTGTAAATAAAGAAATCTTGGTGTCATTAACACATCCAGTGATGGATATGTATGTGGATTCTTGATATGGTTTCGGTGCTGCAAACTATTGCATGCTCTGGCGACAATGTTGCCACCCTATGTACTTGGAGTTGTCTGTTGAGACAAATATACTTTATATTACGGTTCAGAACTCAGAAACATAACGCAACATATTTGATTTCCATAGTGGATGATTTTCTTGAAGGTGCATTTTACTGCTCCCTCTGTCCTGAATTACAAGGAGTCTAGTATTATCCTGAGTCAAACTATAAAATTTTACAAGAAAACCAGAATATGTAGGACTTTAAATTAGCTTAATTTAATTGGATAAATTATGAAATATAATTTTATATTATTGTTGTGTAGATGGTAGTTCCGTTATCTATAAATTTAGCCAAACTTAATATCAGTTTGACTTAAGATAAACTAAGATCTTTTATATTTCAAAACGGAGGGAATACCTTATATATGAAAATTGAAGTCTACACCGGACAAAGCCTTTTGTATGTATGGGTGGTAATGCACTAATGCCCGGGGACCTCCTTAGAGTGTTATCTTGAAACAAAATTCACGGGTGGTCCTTCAACTTGGTAAAAGGTATAATTTAGGTTTCTCTACTTTCAAAATGTCAATTTGAGATCCATAAACTAGTTTCAGATGTCATCTAGGTCCAATGCCGCCGGCGCTTCCTCCTCCCTAGGCACAGGCAGTCATCGCACAGAGATGACAATTGTACTGCTCCTGTGAAGCTTGAGCTGTTTCGAAATATTAGCGGGGTATAAGATTGTGAAGAGCGCCAGTTAGAGAGAAACAGGCAGTCAGGCCCGTCTCATAGGGGGGGTGCAAGCAGTGCGACCGCCGGAGGCCCATACTGCTAGAGGGCCTATAAGTATATGTACTTAGAGATTTTTTACCGTGCTTGGTTGAAACCACAGGTTCCTCCCGTTAATCTTATTCAGATCGGTTCCTCCCTTTTAATCATACTTAAGGGTAGTTTAAGTACTTCTATCTATCGCTCAGCTTCTCAGCTTCTAATCCCGCTCCACGCACCTCTCCAATCGAAACTCGCCTCCGGAGCGTACGGTTCCGCCGCGGCCAGCCTTGCTTCGCGCCGCCCTTCCCATCGCCGCCCTTCCAATCGCTACCCTGCCCCATCGTCTCTCTGCCGCCGCGAGACCAACCTGAGCCGCGCCGCCGTTCCTTCTCCTCGTCCCCCATCAGCGTGCCCTTCCCCGCCACGCCGTCGATCCGATCCATCGCCGCCCTTCCCCATCGCCAGCGTCGTCGTCTCTCCGCCGCCGCGAGCACACGTGGTCGGCGTGGCGCTCGACGACGCACAACGCGCTCCGGGGCGTGTCGCTGCTTGAGGCGCTGTCTCCGCGGGAACACGCTCCAGCCTCCAGGGCTCGACGGCCTGCCGCAGCTCCGTGGTGTGGACCTGTCCAACTGGTTTTTGGGTTCCATCCCACGCGGCCACGCCACACCTGCGTAACTCAAGCTCCAGGACAACCTGCTCAGCGGCACCTCCCGGCGTTCGAGCAGCGCGGTCTCGTTGTCTTTTCAACGAGTTCTACAACTTCCTACAGGTATGATATCTCTTCCTTTGTCGGCTCCTCATTTTACATCTAGTGCCAATCACTAGGCTCATCTTCCATCATTTTGGCAATAGGTACAAGTGTGAAAAACCATCAATTTCATGGATCTTAAATCCCTAGATTGATTTAATTATCTGATTAGGTTGTAAGTGAATCGTTACTAGATGTAGTGAGTTGATGCAAATTCAATAGAGGAGAACATTGGCAGAGATATGAGTGCTCCCTGTTGCAGACTGATTTATTTATCATCTTGCTGCTGCCATTTCATTTCAATTTGACAAAAGTGCATCTCCTAGTCGTCTATTCATAGTCATGTTGATTTGTACAATGCAATAGATGAATGCAGAGTATCACTTGATTGAAGAGGAGATAGACTCAACCAAATAAAAATGACTGAGGTAAATCAAAACCATAGCACCCATAAAAAAATCAAACACTAACAGGCCCAGGCATAACTGGGAGAGTACACATACGCCACAATTCTAGTTGTAGCCTGAAACTAATTCATATCGTGAAAAATCATATGTAGGATGAATTTTGCATGCCTCTAACAACATCAAAATTACTTTGAGCATTATTGTTGCACATTAAAAAAATCAGAAGCAGAAAACTTAGGACTGTAGAAATTGTCAACCTGCAAAAAGGGTAACTCTAAGATAAATTCTAACACTATGCAAAACTTGCAAAAAAAAAGCACAACATGATGAATCTTATATCTTAGGAGACCAACAGGATATTTTCTCATATACAACTGGAACTTAGTTTTGTTTGTACCCATACCCTTTCAGCAGCTTTTTAATAGATATGGTATATGTTATTGCTCATTTTCTCATATTTTGGTGCTCCACCAATCAAAGGCCTCCCAACAGTAACAGGCCTCACTAGTGCTTCATAACTTCCATGCTGAAACTCAAACTCAGGTTGCTCCTGCTCATTTTTGGCTGCCACTGATCCCTTGCCCTTCAGTAGCAGTTCACTTTTTGCATTGATGGGAGCCTCTTCCACACCACTGTCACCTTCAGTTTGATCATTCCCTGATTGCTGAAACGTAAACTCAGGCTCCTGAACAGTGGGTTCACCCCCCTTTGGGCAAAGCAGGCAGCATCACTGGGAGCTTCGGCTGGCTGCCCTCTCTTCCAACATTATATGATTGGCTCGCCTTGTTATTTACAAAAGTAGATCTCCAAATGAACACCTCCTCTCCAAATTGATTTATTATATGACCCAATACATTGTTTGCGGGTGTCATGTATATCTCTTTTCCCTTATGGCACTCCATATGTTTTGTTTAGATGCTGAAGTAGTGGTATAGAAAACTGAAATCTTTGTATTATATCTTTGTATTATGTGCATGACTTGTGAGTTTAGCATTTTTATTTGTCTTGTTTTTACTATTTGATTGTAATACATAGTGAATGTTGTCATGTTAATTAGGAAAAAATGGTTGATCTGAGTGAAGAGGCTCTACTGGATTATCATGAAATGGTCAGCAAGACATTCCGCAGTGAGGAAGAAAGCTATGAGTTCTACAACAGCTACGCATTTGATAGAGGGTTTTCTGTGAGGAGATGTTATGTGGAAAGAGACACGACAACTAAGGAAATATGTCTAAGGAAATTTGTGTGCAGTCGCCAGGGTTCCGTGATGCTAAGCACATGAATAAAGCGATTAAGAAGAGGAAGTCGCGGAATTTGAGTCGTTGTGGATGTGCAGCCAAAATGGTGATTAAACGCAACAAGGAGACAAGACAGTGGTATGTCAAGGATTTAATTGATGAACACAACCATCCTTTGGCCTCACCAGATTTAGTTTATCTTAATTTTTTCTTACTCAGATTTGTTTCCTTAAAATCTACTCTTCATCAGGAAGTACAGCTGCACTGACAAATAGTATTGACTTTGATTTCTCAGACATAGTGCTAGTTAACATTCATTTTCGTTTTCTTTTCAGTTGTACCAGGCCTTCGAGTCCATGCTATGTGATTCCTAGAGCTATGGACGACTTGGAGCCCACTGAAGATTGCTACTTTCATATATTTGCAAGCCTTGAATTGAAGCACTTTTTTTCCTAGATTTGTTTTGTGTGATTCGTTCCAATTTAGCGAACAATTCAATTCTTGATGTAAGACATGCACCGAACATGTAAATGTCAATTTCAGTGTGATTTAGCTGGCAGCAAAAGTTTTGGAGTCTCTATCTTATTTTTTTCTGATAGAAGAAGTTGATAGATAACTAGAGTTGGGATGTACCATAGTTCAAATAGGACTGAGCCAACATATGTCCAAGCTGGACTTGAGCTTGGGTGCTTAGATGCAAATGGCCGTCTTGCAATGGCAACCCCGTTGCATCGACGAATCTGACGTTGCAGAATTTGATCCCTTTCTGAGCGTCCCGTACGACTTGAGAATACTTTCCAAGGCCTGATGCTAACCCTACCTGAAACAAGTAGAAAGGCAGCGAAATTAGTGCATTATCGTATCTGTTGATAAGTACTAGTATTAGTTAGTCATTGGGTTGGGTCTGCAAATTGAACACTAGGGTTGGTTGGTAGACCATTCAGTTCAAGTGCAAGCATTAGAAGGCATATATGGTTGGTTCATGGATTGGAGCAATGGTGATAGCCACCAACACCACTGTCATCTTTTTCATCTAGTGTTGTGAGAGGCAATTTCAGACCATTGTTAAGGGTTAGAGTCAGCTGGACAGAAGCAAAGATGGTGATGCTTTACTTCGATGAATGAGAAGTCAGATCCATAGCATTTGAACATTAAACAGCTGAATCCGTCGCTCCCACTACTAGTCTAGAGACTGCTTGGTATAGCTGCTCCTCGTCGAAGGGTTTAGATACATATCCATCCATTCCCGATTTTGTACACTCTTCATAAGTTGCTTGGATAACATCGGTTGTCATTGCCAGAACAGGCAAATGGTACTCAACAAATGTCGAGGCTTCAGTCAAAGCCAACTTGTTCTTCCTTTCCTCATTACCTTTCATCTCCATTTGCCTTATTTGTCTGGTTGCCTCAAACCTACAAAAAGAAATAATTGAGAAGAGATGATCAGTTGGAAGATTTTTACGTCAACTAGCAAACAAAGCTCAAACAGCAGGATGGATATGACAAATGAGTTATTTGTCTGGTTGCCTCATACCCATCTATCTCTGGCATCTGAACATCCATAAAACATGCATCAAAGCAATGTGGGGGATGAAGTAGACTGATAGCATCCTTGCCACTTTCAACACAGCTAACATTAGCACCGTACTTCTTGAGTGCAGCTGCGGCAACTCTGAGATTGACTTTATTGTCATTTACGACCAATATGTTCTTCCCAACCAGCAAGCTACGAAGAAATGACGGCCGATTTTCATGGTCTCGATGTCTGTCGGCGCGTCCGCGAGGGCGCCTCGCGCGGCCATGGAGGCGAATCGCGCGGCCATGGCAGCGGCGCACGCGGCCTTGCAGCCGGCCGCCGCCCGACCATGGAGACGAATCGCGCGGCCATGGTGGCGGCCCACGCGGCCTTGCAGCCGGCCGACGCGGCCTCGGTGTCGGGCGGCGCGTCCGCGAAGGCCCTTCACACGGCCATGGAGGCGAATCGCGCAGCCATGGCAGCGGCACACGCGGCCTTGCAGCCGGTCGCCGCCCGACCATGGAAGGCCGGTCGCCGCCCGACCATGGAGGCGAATCGCGCGGCCATGGCGGCGGCCCACGCAGCCTTGCAGCCGGCCGACGCGGCCTCGGTGTCGGGCGGCGTGTGACAGAACCTCTTAAGAACACGACCCACTTGCCAGGATTAATGTCCATCCAACTTAATCTAAAATAAATGATCCATGTCTCAATTAGCGCGTCAGGTGTCACCACTTGCAGCGGATCATTCACCTCTTTCCGAATATGATCTCCTCATTACATACATTGCAGAAGTAATACGAGAAATTTAAAGTAGCGGAAATTTAGAGTCATATTACAAACCATAAGTTTTGAAACATAACTTTAGTGTCATGCAATAACATAGTATCAAGCTGCCAATAGAGTATAAACAAACAACCGAGGTACTCTTGCCAAGAGTCAAGCAAGGACAACTACTCTTCTTCATCCTCAACTGAAACAACGGTCATGCAACACGAAGCCACACAGACCGGATTGGGAACCTCATCTGCAACAGGGGTTAACAAACCCTGAGTACGGGGTACTCAACAAGACTTATTCAACAAAGAAAATATTTGGTGGACTAAAGGTATGCAAATCATAGGATTCAAGGTGTGGTTTGCAAGAATCAAGTATTTTACATAAATGAGCATTTATAAAAATAATTGAAATTCATTTAATTAATTTAAAAGGATTACTCAAGTACCAATCTAAATTTATGATTGATAACAAGGTAATAACCATCCATGAAAGGAACCAACAAGTATCCAATTTAAGTTTCATTAACTACGATGTAAAAGATAGGGTTATGTTTCCATATCCGAGGAACACGATGATTCGAACCGGTTTATCCCAGCTGGGGCTTCCTAATCATACGACATATACAACACTAAAGCACGCATATGACTACTTTTCCCTGGATCCTCTCGCCAAAACCGGGGTTCCGCCACCCGAGAGCACAGTACACCTCCATCCAATTCCACAAACTTGGAGGGTACACACTACTCTCGCCATCTCTCCACTCCCAGTGCGGTTTGACCGTTCTTAATCCGAGAATAGCCAGAGTCCAGCTTCCCCAAGGTATGTGATAAGTACTCCAAAGTCATAACCCTTCTACGTTTTACAACGGCAAGGCCCTAACGACACAGGCGGAAAGAACCCGCTCATCAGACACCGCTGATGGCTCTCCAACACCGTGTCCGCCCAGTCACGAATTATTACTTCCAACAACACACTTTTCTCAAAGGATCATAACCATTTGCCGAAGCAATACAATATGTGTAAGTGACAGGAAATCATTTGCTAGAAAACACTAAGCATACTAAGCATTTTTAGCCAAAAGTTTTCATCTTTAAACAAGTGTCAAGGTATAAGGTACAATTAACACAAGGAGAAGGCTATGCATCAAGTAGGAATTTAATAAAGTAAGAACAATGCAATAATAATCATAAGCGTATTTAAATAAAACATTTTAAATACAAGGTAGGGCTTGAATACACCGGGGCTTGCCTTGGTTGGAGGGAAACACAATCTCGGGCTCAGATTCAACAGAAGAAAAACCCCTTCATCAGGGTGGTTATCCAACTCAACCAACGAGAAATCTACACGATAAAATGCTATGCTTAAGATGATGCTTGAATAGTAAACATGATGCTCAAAATATACAAACATGTACAATTTTTTTAAAAACAGATTAATATCTTGAGTACAACTTTCCTTCCTGAAGAAAAGTTAAACTAAAATATAAAGCAATTTACTTAACATGATTAAACTAATTATTAAGTTTAATAATTATGTCCAAAAGCACTGAGCAAACAACACTATCATCAAACATGTCCATACTATGGTTGTCACTGGACAAATAACCATTAGCATCAAACAACCCAAAATCACTCAAAAACTAAAGTCATTAGGGTTACTAATCATTTATTATTAATTAAACAAATAGCCATGTTCAACAGTTCATCCAAAAATTCCTAAACTTTTTGTATAGCAAGATATAAGTGTATAAAGGTTACACAAAAATTCTCAGAATTTTTGGAGCATTACACAGAGAAAGAAAAATCATGGAAAAGTCATTTTTTAATTACTTTGAACATTTTTACAGGATTAAAAATGTAATGAAAAAGGACATGTTATATTTTTCTTAAATACTACACATGACAGAGAGCATACACAAATTTTTATAGAATTTATTTACGCACAGAAATAAACATACAAAAATAACAAAAAACATTACTGTGCAAAACTGGAAATTAGAAAAACCCTTCACTGACGCCTGGGTCCCGCATGTCAGTGGCACAAAAACAGGGCAGCGGCACCAGTGACCACAAAACACGGTGGCGCGTCGCCGGCGGCTACTTAGCGGCTCAAACAACTCATGGGCTGGACTCTACTCGTCATCCCGAACCCATTGAGGTACGGTAGAGTCCTTTCCATCCCTTAGAACTCCCTCGCCGTCGACATCCGCGGCGGCCCGAGCTCGGTCGCTCGAACGCCGGCGAGCGCAAGCCGTAATCGGCTCAACCAACAACCCCAGCATGCTTAGCGACCCCCAAACAACGCGGACCGCACGAGAAACGAACGAGCAACTACATGAAACGACCCTACCGACGAGCATGGCGGCACCCCGCACGCGACCGCTCATGCGCCGGCGAACACACGCACGCGCTCGATCAACCAACAGCGCGAACGTACTCAGGACGACTAGACGAAGCTGGCACAAGGCTCCGACTCGAAAATGACCAACAAAAACGAAAGACTGACGAGCGCACAGTCGCGACGGCCATGAACCACGGCGGCGCTCGTGAACAGAGCTCGACGGCTCGATTCAAGGGAAACCAAGCGCGCGGATAGTTCGAGGTGCTCACCCTGGTCACGGAACACCTGCTATCGCGGCCGGAGATGAAGCAGAACGACCGGTCGACGAAGACCGTGCCGGCGGAGAAGATGAACCGAGCGGCAACAACGATGTTCCCGAGGCTGCGGTCCACCATTTGCGAAACGGAGAAGAGCGGCGGAGTCAGCAAGGAGAAAGGAATAAAGAACACGTGAAGAAAGAACAAAACGGCTCCCGCGTAGCCCAGCCGATAGCTAACCAGAACGGCGGCGTTCTCGTCGGAGCCGAGGAAGAAGATGATGTGCCGACGATTTACGCGTCCCCCGCTTCAACCGATTGGTGCGGGAGGTGTACTAGCTCAAGGCGAAAGCTATTGCGGTGGATGGCAAGCTTGGGAGTGACTGGAATGCTCGTGCGAGCTTGGAGACGCGAAGTGTTCGCGCGGAGGAGCAGAGCAGGGCAGAACGCGCGGCGTCGAGCGTGGAAAGAGAGGGCAGGGGTGGATGGCGTCCCGTTTTGTAGACGACAACGAGGCCGTGGCGTTGCCACACACCTGCTGCGACGCCCGCTGAGGCAAGGAGGCGCGCGGTGGCGTCGCCAGGTGGCCAGACAGATGTCGGCGCCATGACTCAACTCGACATGCAGGTGTTCGGTGAAATGTCCAAATTGCCCTGCGACTGTTTTTACAAAAAGATCAACCTTTGAGGGGGTTTCATGAAAAACTTAGAACACCAAAGTTTCTACACTTTTGGCAACATTCACTTTTTCAAATTCGGCCTAGAAATGAAAATACATTTTTAGAAATTTAAAAATCTTTTTAAAAGAATTTCCCCCTTTCTAATTACTTTAAAAACTTGAACAACATTTGAAAAACTGTAAACACAACAAATGCAATTCAAACAGAGATCTATCACATTGCTTAAACAACCATCTGCAAATTCTTTATAGATTTTGAAAATCATGTTTAGGGTTTAATCCACCCCCTTTGGGAATTAGGGTTTGGATTCAAATTTAAATTTTGGAATTTGAAAAGATGACCCTGCAATCACACCATGGATCAAACATAAGTAAGTAAACTCATTTTAGTTCAATGCATATCCAGGTTTTCAAACAAATGAATGATGTTTAATGCATATGATGACATGATCAAGTTTTAATTAAGTGCTTAAACACTAGGGGTGTTACACGGCGCATCTGCGAAGGCCCTTCGCACGGCCATGGAGGCGCCTCGTGTGGCCATGGCGGCGGCCCACGCGGCCTTGCAGCCGGGCGGCGCGGTCTCGGTGCCGAGCAGCGCATCATCGGAGGGCCCGCGCGTGCATATCGGCGGCCACTTTCTTCTGCAGCGGAGCAGGGGAGGGCGGGGCTGGGAGAAGGCGGCGCAGCAAGGAACACAGTGGCGGCGGCAGCGGCCGTGGCAGCCTTGCAATGAGATCGCGACGGAGTCAAGTGAGAGGGGCGCGCTGGCACCGGGCCGAGGGCGGAGTAGAGCAAAACAAGGGCGCGACCGCCGGAGATGAGATGGCAGCAGTGCGGACGGCGGCTGCATGGACGGCGGCTGCCAGGGGGACGGGATCCGGAACGAAGGGGAGAACACTCAAAAAAAAATAGTGAAGCAACTTTTCTCTGATTCGTACGAGAATCTTGGTTTGTCTTGATTCCGAGAAACTGTCCTCGGAAGGTTCAAATACGATTATACCCTTCACAATTAGTTCCGGACCCACAAATTCTCTGGTTCCGCCCCACAGTTTAGGTTCCTCCCAATCCAGTTCCGCCTATTTTTAGACCGTCAGATCTAAGGAAACGGACGGTTCACATAAATTCCAAGCGTAGTAAAAAATCTCTAAGTATATGTATCTATAGTGTTCCAGTATATATATTTGCTCTAAACGTTCAAGTTCAGTACAATTCGCATGACGATTTCAGGTAATTTTTATTACATTGAACTAATTTCATACTATAGTGTTTTAAAGTTTCGAGGCGCCGTGGAAAAAAACTCCTCGACGCGCCGCTGCCCGTGATCCCAGACGCGCGACGCCCTCGGACCTCGCCCGCTGACGCGGCACCCCGACGCGCGACCACCGCCGACGCGGCAACCCCGACGCGGCAACCCCGACGCCTCACGCCTCACGCGGCGGCCCCGGACTCCTGCACCAGGTGGGTGCTCTCCCGCATGGCGCCCTGCACGCGCTCGCCGCGACGCACGACGCGCCCGACCTGATGCGGCTCCGCCTAGGCCAGGTACCCGCGGTGGTGGCATCCTCCCCGGCCGCCGCCGCGGCGCTGATGCGCGAGCACGACGGCGCCTTTGGCGCGCGGCCTTACTTCCGCATGGCCGACATCCTGACGTATGGCTTCCAGGACCTCGTGTTCGCGCCCCACAGCGAGCACTGACGGCACGTGCGCCGCCTCTGCTCGTCGCACGTCCTCAGCGCCGTGCGGTCGCAAAGCTTCAACGGCATGCGGGAGCGGGAGGTCGCCGCGCTGGTGCGGGCCGTCAGGGAGTGTTCTTCGTCGTCGTCCTCGCCGGCGGGCGTGGTGGACATGAGCAAGGCGCTGTACGGCTTTGCGAACGCCGTGATCTGCCGGGCGGTGTCCGGGACCGGGAGGCTGTCCGGGGAGGAGGAGGAGCGAGCTGTTTCGGGGGTGCCGCGTCGGCGGGCGAGGTCCGAGGATGTCGCACGTCTGGGATCGCGGGCGGCGGCACGTCGGGGGTCGGGGGCCAGGCGGCGCGTCGAGGAGTTTTTTTTCCACGGCGCCTCGAAGTAACGGGAGATCGGAGTAACAGAGTAGTAGAGGGTGGGTTTAAGTGATTAGAAAGTTTTTTGGTGGGAGGGTTGAAGTGAATAATTGACCAACCTCCATTTGAAACCATTGAATTACAATCGTGCGCGCTTGATTACAGTTTTCATAGTTTGCATAGTTAGGAGGTTTGCATAGCATACACTCCCATTAAAATTATTCTAGAATTAATTTTCACATGTTCACCTGCATGCACCCCACTCTATTTCCTCACTAAAATTACATCATCAAAGAACCAAACAATTGGAGCTAAAATCAAGGAGAGGCCAAGCAAACTGTACGACATCAGGTGGCGCTTTCGGAAGGAGGAGCAAGAAACGTGGTGACGTGTTGGTTTGATCTCTAATAATCTCGTCGTCTACTCGAATAAATATCCTACTCCGTTGAAGTCTGTCTCGTCCGTAAGAAAATGTCAATTATAGTCAAGCATAGCTGCTATAATAATGACGTTATGTTAGACTGTTGTACGACGATCATGGCACTAGGCGGCACGGGCACTTGCACGCACGATAGTTAGAGTCGCGTGTACGCGTTGTCAACTTGGCACCGTGTGTTCTTTAATATGTACGTAATACTCTAACGGGTTATCTCTTGTTTTCTTTTTTTTTTAAAAAAACCCCGGATTATCAACAACCGCTAATTAAAGCGGTTAAATCAACTTCACCTAGCTACAACACTAGTGCCGTACCGAATTAAGACAGGTTTATAATTAGATTAGCTAAGACTAGCTATTAGTTAGAATTAGGACGACCAATGGGTCATCATGTTTTAAGGAAGCACGCGACACTGTTGTCTTTTCACCCCTGCCATTAGCCACCCTCGTCGCACCATACTCGCCCTCCACTAATCTCAATTGAAGGATGAAGAATGGCTAGTCGCCCACACGGTGCGAGCTTTTCCCAACCGTACACCACGAAGGTGGCTCTATTTCACCAGTTCCTCTTGGCAAGCAGAACCAAGAGATCAAGCCAATGATTTCACTAGAATCAAATGGGTAATACAAACTCTCCTCAGAGCACTTCCACAATTGATTAGGTGCTTTATATTAAAAGAAGATGCCTAGTCGTCTAGGATTTCCAAGAATCTAAAGTAACAAATTGAAACCAAGATTTAGACGGTGCCCCAAGTGCTCAAAGATTGTAAGTTGGCTCTAGATCCAAATCTCTAGTCCCCTGCCCAAACCGCACACAAGAATTCACAAAACCAATCCCAAAGCGTGTTGACAGGAGGGCGAGAAGAACAACCAATGAGTTTGGCTCTAGTATCTATGTATTTGTATCTAGATATATCAAAATGTCTGCTTATAATTAATGTGGAACAAAAGAAGTTATAAAGGTGAGATGAAAAGTACAATTAGATACTATTTATGGGCTCTATATTTATGATCTATATAGACTAATTTTCTCATAGTAAAGTTTCTCATCATAGATACTACGGAGTATACTCCGTATGGTAGCTAGTGTTTAATTTCCACCATGAAGCATGTATAGCCCCGTGCAGTGTGTTTTAGCAGTGGATGTGATCCTTATCCATAACAATTACCAATAGATATATGCGCACACGGCCGGAGACGTGTGGATGAAATCGTTGAGCTCATTTTGCGCAGCAAGCAATGATCTCATCTCCACCTAGTATGTATACTTAATTTGCGATCTGAAGTACGTGCTACTGTAGTTGACATGCAAGAGAACTCAAGCGCGATGATGTGATGCAAAACAGCGCTTTAATTAGAAAGTACTTACTCCGTAAGCGGTAGTAATACGTACCAGTACGTGTCCAGTGGTGTACTGTAGCAAGTAACGGTGAGGAAAAAACCGTACGTTTTGATTTGCCGCACGTGTCAGTTCCAAGGATAGTACACTAGCTAATAGTGGCTGAGCCCTCCTCGTACAAAATTTCGAGTCAGGCACAGGGGGCAGCCGGCCGGCAAGCCGCATGCAGAGGCGCCGAGCTCCGAACAACAGGGACATATATGCCCGCAACCGGACACCGGAGCTCACCGTGTAATGATATCACACGATCGACATGGACACATGGTGGATAAATCTGCGGTGCCGCCTTGGGGCTGCCCGGCTCGGCTCCTCCAAGAATTCCCATGCATGCATGCATGACATGTGACGATGCATCCATCCAAATCCAATGCAATCCAACTCGAGTCGGAAGACGGACACGGACGTGCTGCGCATGCAACGCGAGTCTATACGAGACCGACGACCACCAAACAACCGAACAGCAGCCCCCATTCCCCGGCGGGGATGACGGGCCATATATATAACACCACCAGGCCGGGCAACAACCGGCGAAGTGCTCTGCTCGCCAACGGCCGCGACGGCGACGGCTGGCCTGATCATCCACTCTCAGCGCCAGCCGTACGTACGACGTACTCCTGCTGCAACGATCGAAAAGCTTGGCGTGTCCCCTGGCAGGTGCCGTACGTCGCCGCACAAGTCTTCTCCCGGCCCGCTTTTTCCTCGATCGGGGGCCATGATTATTGATCGCTTCGGTCCGGTTGGGTTCGGCAAGGACAAGCGGCGGCCGGGCCGGCAGCGTGGAGAGAAATCTGCCAACACGACTGCTGCAGCAACGAACAAACGATGGGACGGACGATGCGTACCGTATGTTGCAGGGTCTTGAAGCAAAGCAACCGTACGTGGCCCGTGCAGTCTCCACTCCACCTCGGCCGCCGAACTGCACGAGACCGAGAGACGCCCCGGCCGGGAGACCCGTCAGGTCCTCCTACTACCGCCGCGAGGACCCGGGCCATCCAAGCGTCCAGCACAGCACCGGCTGCAATTGCAACTCAACTGCAGCCATGCACGATCCCAAGTAGTACTAGTACACCACCACTACTACTTGCAGGAGGAGTACTCGATCGACAGGCCAGATAGAGGTTGCCGTTTCCACAAGTCAGAGAGGTAGGAGTACTCTGACTGCTTTTCTTCTTTCGTGCACTGTTCTCCAGGCACTGTGCGTGCATGAATGCATGAGATATACCACTACTGCTACTGACGTGATAGGATTCCATGTACTACCCTTCCGGTCAACGTTGCTTGCTTCTCCCATCTGGGCTCTGGCCTGGCCATCTTCACACAGGCCATTCTGCCGGACGCGGCCATTTCCTTTACCCCATTCTGCCTGCTAGCTATTCTCCCCGTTTTTAAATAGATGTCATTTTCGTTTTTAAAATGATGACAATTATGTATTAAAATATATAAATAATTATGTTAAGTAATTAGTAACATCAGAAAGATCTTTAAGTTTAGTTTTTTAATAAATTTATTTAGAGATATAAATATTACATGTATTTTCTATAAACTTCGTCGAAGTTGAGAACGTATCCCATAACGACCTCCTTTTTAGGGCAAAGGGAGTAGATCCAGGAGAGCACGAGATCACTAATCCGTCTCCACTAGTCCTAATCTCCTTCATCATATAACACACTAATAATAATAATAATAATAATAATAATAATAATAATAATATATAGCACACGTAGTTGTCAGGTTAGGTCGATCCGTAACGACTAAAGCGCAAGCGTGGATGAATAATAAACAACAAAGTCGGGTTCATGTGAAGGAGGCTTTTTGAATTATTATAATTATAATAGTCAGTGACCAACCATGTGGCCGATCAATGCAATGCGAACTGACAATGATGTTTGAACAATTTGCTTAACACAACTGGATGGCTAGCTCGAAGGAATCTAAACAACGACACTTTTTGGCCACGCGATGGAGCGATCGAGCAAATGAACAGCAGCCCGTGTTCTGTGAGTAAGAACAGACAACATTTCGCAGAAAGTGAGAGAGAGGTTGTTGTTTGGTGGTGGTGGTGGATGCAATCGAGCGTCAGCTGCGCCATGATTACTGCGAGATGAGAATGAGATGGTGGAGGAGCGAGCGCCTAGCTAGCTTGCCACAATGGCGGTGGCGGGCGACAACGAATTACTACTGCAATCGTTCTCCGTTCATTACTGCCTGCTGCTTCATTCATTCTGCACACCTTTGTACTGTATGTTACAGCGGACCGGAAAGCAGAATGTCGATCTGCCGCATGAACTTTGCAGCTGCAGGGTCGGTGGTCGATCGGATCGACTAGTTAGGCAAGACGTATTGTTCGACCCATAACTTTTGGAGAGAGACAGTAGTGAAGGAGGGTGCCAATGCAAAAAAAAGGCACTATGCATAATGGCATCACTTTGCGTGTTTGTGTTTCCATGTGCCAAGGAACCTCAGCTCTCACAGTCTCACTCACGCTCACTGGTCACTGGACGCAGCCATGCTAACAACTTGTCCGCTCTCTCGCTCGCCGTCTGTCTGTCTGTCCATCCATCGATATCCGGACAAACAGTCTGCAACAACTCCCAATATATACGTAGCTCAATACGGAGTATACTGTACACACGTAGTACGCCCCCACGCACGATGTGAACAACGCACACGGAACACCTAACACGCTCTGGTCCTCCAATGATCCTTCCTCCTCCCCAACCCAACCTGTCACGTCCGATCCGTTCGGGTCTTTGGCTGGAAAGGTCAGTGCTCCTCTGCTCCCTCTCGCTGTCGCCCTCTTTTTTTTTTCTTTTCTCTTCTTCCTTTTTTGTTTGTAGCTCATCTGGTCAGTTGTCAACAGAGGAGATCATCGATCGAGGGCAGTCGGATATATCAGGAATTTCAGGATTTGGCCCAGGCAACCCCAACTCTCTATCTGAAACCGTCCCCTTCCTCGTGTCGTGGCTGCCAGAGAAATGCCTTTCGATGAGAACACCAACAAGTTGGCTGTAGGCAACGGCAGTCCTCTTCCTCTAGCAGTGAATGAAAGCGTAGTAGTTTTTGGAAGAGAGGGCAAAAAAAAAAAAAACCCACGACAGTCGACAGGGATAAGTTGAAACCAGGCAAGGCAGCAAACGGTTCCAAAAACCCTAGATCGATGTACCTCCTCGCGGGTGGCCAGCGATGACGACGACGGTGACGAGGACCACTAACCACTTTGGGCCACTCACTCATCGCCATGAAACTCGCCTTGCGTTGGACTCAAAGGCACCCCTTGCCAACTCAACAGCGACCGCCGACCGGTGACCACCAGATGGACTCCGTGTCGTCTCCGTCCATACTACGCGCGATGCAGCGGGCAGCGGCTATGGTGGATTCAGATCGCCCCAACCCGATCGACCTGACCGTCGTCCGGCTGACCCGCGCGCCCGCCCCAGGTCGCTTTCAAAAGCTGGGGGGACGAAGACGAAGACAGGTTGGAGGAGTGGAGGACTAGGATGTAATAAAGCATAATGTCAGGGTTGTTGAGGATTGGATGGGAAAATTAGAAGAAAAAAAAAAAGGGAACCCCCGCCCGCAGCTGGTGGATGATGGACCCGTGACTGACTGCAACGCCACTGCTGGTGGGATTGGGGAGGCCTTTTTATAAACCGGTAGGTATGATGCTCTTCTCATTACTGACAGGCGCCAGCCAGAGAGTACAGGGGAGAGAGAGAGAGAGAGACCAGAAGGGGGAAGGGAGGCGCGCTCGTCTCGTCTCCCCCGGCAGAGGAGAGGCCGGGAGTCAGAATGCGCGTGGGCGGCGGGCGGGACGACGAGGAGGTGTCCCGGAAGCTCAAGAGCATGGACGTGGACAAGCTGGAGAACGGCGGCGGCGGCGAGGAGGAGAGGCCCGCCGTCAAGTACCACGGCTGGAAGGCCATGCCGTTCATCATAGGTGCGTGCGTCTCTATCTCGCTCGTGTCGTGTGCGGCTGGCTGGCAATGGTGGCGTCGTGAAATTGATGAATTGCTGATGCTTTGCCCCCGCGCACATCACATGTATGTGATGTGACGACAGGCAACGAGACGTTCGAGAAGCTGGGGACGCTGGGCACGTCGGCGAACCTGCTGGTGTACCTGACGCAGGTGTTCCACATGCGGAGCGTGGACGCGGCGACGCTGCTCAACGGGCTCAACGGCACCAGCAGCCTCGCACCCATCATCGGCGCTTTCCTCTCCGACGCATACCTCGGACGCTACCTCGCGCTCGCCATCGCATCCATCGCATCACTCATCGTAAGCAGCACTGCATCTCCCTCTTCCTCCGCCCTTTGTTTTCTTCTTTGGTGGGTGGGTGGAATTCGATCGGCGGGCGGGGCAGGGTGGTTGACGGGTTCCATTCCTTCCTAGCTTGGTTACGTACGTACGTACGTTGCCCGCGGCGGTCATCAGATTCAGCGGCTCTTCCTCCTCCTTTGTTTTCTTTTCCTCTCTCCCTCTGCCTCCATGACTCCACCACCATCCGCCTGGGAAGCTGATGGGCGGCACATGGGACGAGCGCCCACGTGCACGCTCGCTCACTGGCTCAGCTCCTGATAAGAGTGCGCCATGTACTAGCTAGGTGCTGCTGTACGTGTACACGTCGGAGGGAGATCTGGAAGCTGAGCTTGGAGTAGAGACAGATGGGAGTGCGGTAGTTAACAGCACTAATCATAATCATAGTGACTGTCAGCACCATCGGTACGCCGTCCGGTTCTCTCCACCGATTTTAATTTTAGTCTTCACGGATTCAACTTAGTATATAATATGTTGATTGAAAAGACTCTGTCTTATCTTCCATATATATACGGAGTACTCATGAGTACGAATATTGATTCCATATGCACTTATTTTCTGACAAAACACGTACGTACACACACAGCCTGCAGAAGCTTCCGCGCTCCTTATTTTATTGACTTGTCTCACACGTTGTAGGCCAGCGTGCTAGGCAACTAGCTAGCTAGCTAGCCGCCTCGCGTGTTCGTGTCCCTGCATTATTATCATGCACTTTGCCCCCTTTTATAATTCCACACAAAGTAGCATGTCAAAGTGCCCTTAATTATACTCCAGTTAGCAGCAGCGCTCATCGCCGTGCTAAGCCGTATTGTAGTGCCCTAATCCATCTACCTTTTTATCCTGTCGTCGATCATCAGCTGACATTACGGGCTTATTCAGTAGGTACAAGCTCCTGCATGGGCTGATGGGAACAGCAGGCTGCTAAGTAGGAGTATTCTGTAGTGAGTGACTAGCATCAGTCGCATGCATCTGTGTCTCGATCATGCCCCCTCGCTAGTTGCCCACTTGCTCCCCACTAATCCGTTATATATAGCATTAGCAACGATGATTGGGCTCGGTTAGCAGCAGCCATGTGCGTGCCCAGACCCACCGAGCATGTGCTATCTGCATCGTTGAATTATACTTTGAGATTCGTGCACCTATCCTCTCCCAAGTCTTTCATATTCCTAGTTTAGAACAACACGTATCTCGATGCACAAATAGATGGTGTGAATAGTACATACCTAGCATGTACACACGCCTGCTGAGCCTGATGCAGGCAGCATATTAATATAATCCACCCGGTGCCGCACACTTGGCACGCCCGACCCGTTCTAAACATGCAAGGTCACAATTAAGGATCATGCTTGCTTAGAGATGCCCATCATCGCATAGAAAACACAAGCTAGCTGGCTAGCCTGTGTGTTCGGGAAGCTCGGGTGGTAGTGGGTCAGCACTCAGGAGTCAGGATGCACCTTTGCCTCAGCTTGCCGTTATTTGTCCCCGTACACACGTACACGCACATCGTCTCACCAGGTAGCCAGACTTCCACGCAAAATGGTTTCTCTCATCGATCGGCATCACTCACGTATCGATCGAGCATATACAGTACACACAGCTGCACCGCACAGAGTTTCGGCCGGTGTCGGGGCGAATACGCAGGTTTGGAAGGGTCTCATTCTCGCGCACCGCCTGTGCGCAGCAGGCTCCACACAGCACACAGCGGCACAGCAAGTTCCTTCGTCTTGGTCACGGACGGCAGGAACGCGCGGCCAACTGACGACTCCGTTCTATCCATCGCCAGCACACCCAGCGGGCAGCAGCCCCGGCCCTTATTGCCTTATCCGGACAGGCAGGCGGATACGGACGGACGGAACCGACCAAACACAGGTCGTCACTTGTACGAGTTGGGGGTCTCTGCAGTCTGGACACGACACGAGTCATGAGGTGGAGCCGTCGGAGATTGTTGACTGGTGATTGGCGAAGCAGCTAAAGGTAGAGTAGCTTTTAGCTAAGATTGGTGTGCGCGCGGCGCGGACAGGCAGTGCGGGGGGTGCGTCGGCCAGGACAGGCAAATATCTCTCTGGATCGCCTGCGTGCGTGGGCTGCCTGCCTACCTGCGGCTGCGGCCGAAAACGATGGATCATCTCGTCACCAGTACGTGTACTCCTACATGGGGATGGTGGGGCAGATCAATCATGGCGGTTCCGGACCGCCGGCCGGCCGGCATCCCTGACCACGCACACCGCTTGCGTCGTTGTAGTATGCCCCGAGTGCCAGCGTCGGTTCCGGACACGTCCACACGGCCGCGTGGGTGCGTCCCCAGCTCGCGCCGCCGGTTTTGTTCGCTTGCGACGCCGCCTGCGGTGGGTGGGGTGGGCCAGGGCCGGAGGACGCGGAACCGGCACGACTACACGCGTGGTGCCGGACCAGCGTGGCGTCGGAGGTCGGAGCCGTGCAAGGATGTGTCGGTGGGGGCTCGGGCGGCGGCTTCTCTCCGTCTCGGACCGGGCGGCGGGCTAGGAGCAGCCAGAACACGTGATGCCGGCCTGCAAAATGATAGTGTCCGGATCCCATCTCGTAGTATAAAAAAAACACGGTAGAGTCGAGGTCCAGACTGCAGAGGGGATTGACTCTCTTCGGCTTCGAGGGATTCCCAACTCCATTGAGGTCCCCTGTGGGCTACGGCGCCTATGCTATGGCTTAAGGCTATGCTACCTGTGCGAGTTCTCATGCCATGTGCGCCCAAATGATCCGGAACCCGGGACATATCTCTGTCCAGTCCAACAAGTGACCACCGACTAGCTGTAGGCTGTAGCTGCACGCACGATGACGGAACATCCACAGCCACAAGCGGAGACCCGCCAGGAAATGGAGCCACCGGGATTGCGACTCTCACTTTCCCGTTCCATTCGTGTAGAGTGACACAGCAGACCATGGCAATTGGCAGGGCGTCAATCAGAATCAGAGGTTCGCCTCCTCTCCTCTGCTGGTCTGCTTCGCTTCCTGTGGCCGGCGGCGGTTTGGGTCATTGCGGTGGCCACGGCGGAGCACGACGTTTTTGTCGTTTCGGCATGTGCTACGAGGGTTGGGCCGTTGGGGATTGGGAGCGTGTACGGCAGAAGGAAAGGAGAGATCCATAATGGACATGCGTGGGCCTGGGCTTTACATGTAATGTACTAGGCAGCATAACTGGGCCATGAGCCTATGACCAAACACTCGTGGTTCTGTCTTCGAGCAATCCCTTGGCATGCTTGCACTCCCGCAACATAACATGATGATAACATAATGGATGGAAAATGATTCTTCATCGTGTTCATTCAAACTTGCGCTCCCTCCAATTCCAACAGTCCAACGCACATACTGTAGTACAATCCAATAGTACAATGTTGGCATACTTCTCACTCGTTGGTTCCATGCATCCAAACCCACCAGGGCATGTTCGTGCTGACACTGACGGCCGGCGCGGACAGCCTGCACCCGCCGGAGTGCAGCGTGGGCGAGACCTGCGAGAAGGCGACGTCGTACCAGTTCGCGGTGCTCTTCATCGCCTTCGCGTTCCTGGTGCTGGGGTCGGCGGGGATCCGGCCCTGCAGCATGCCCTTCGGCGCCGACCAGTTCGACCCCAACACGGAGTCGGGCAAGCGCGGCATCAACAGCTTCTTCAACTGGTACTACTTCACCTTCACGGCGGCGATGATGATCTCCGCCACCGTCATCATCTACGTGCAGAGCAACGTGAGCTGGCCCATCGGGCTGGGCATCCCCACGGCGCTCATGTTCCTGGCCTGCGTGCTCTTCTTCCTGGGCACGCGCCTCTACGCGCGGGTCACACCGGAGGGGAGCCCCTTCACCAGCGTCGTGCAGGTGCTGTCGGCGGCGCTCAAGAAGCGGTCGCTGAAGCAGCCCAAGGACCCGAAGCAGGACCTCTTCGACCCGCCGCACACCAGCGCCATCGTCACCAAGCTCGCGCACACGGACCAGTTCCGCTGCCTCGACAAGGCGGCCATGGTGGCGTCCCCGGACGAGGTGCGCCCCGGCGGCGCCGCGCCCGCCGACCCCTGGAGGCTCTGCAGCGTGCAGCAGGTGGAGGAGGTCAAGTGCCTCATCCGCATCGTGCCCGTCTGGTCCACGGGGATCATCTACTACGTCGCCGTGGTGCAGCAGTCCACCTACGTGGTGCTCTCCGCGCTGCAGTCCGACCGCCGCCTCGGCCACGCCGGCTTCCAGATCCCCGCCGCGTCCTTCACCGTCTTCGCCATGCTCGCGCAGACGCTGTGGATCCCCTTCTACGACCGCATCCTGCTGCCCAGGCTCCGCAAGGTGACGGGCAAGGACGAAGGGTTCACGCTGCTCCAGCGCCAGGGCATCGGCATCGCGCTCTCCACCGTCGCCATGGTCATCTCTGCCATCGTCGAGGACCGGCGCCGTGCCATCGCGCTCAGCCAGCCCACGCTCGGCGCCACCCTCACCGGTGGGGCCATCTCCGCCATGTCCAGCCTGTGGATGGTGCCGCAGCTCATGATCCTGGGACTCTCGGAGGCGTTCAACCTCATCAGCCAGATCGAGTTCTACTACAAGGAGATCCCGGAGCACATGCGCAGCGTCGCGGGGGCGCTCGCCTTCTGCAACCTGGCGCTCGGCAACTACCTCAGCGGTTTCCTGGTGACCATCGTGCACCGGACCACAGGGTCCGGGCAGAACTGGCTCGCGCAGGACCTCAACAAGGGCCGCCTCGACCTCTTCTACTGGACCATCGCCGGCATCGGCGTCTTTAACTTCTTCTACTTCATCATCTGCGCCAGGTGGTACAGGTTCAAGGGGGCCAGCAACTGAGGTGACCGTCGTCTCACGATCAAGAGTACGAGCAGGCACGAATGAGCTCTGAGCTTGATGCCTTGATCTGTGTGGTCCTGATGGCAACTTGGTTGGTGGCTTGCAAAACTGGGTAATTATGTTATGGCCTTGGCAGAGCAGGAGAAAAAAAAGGGACCTTAAATAAGGTCATGATAATTATTTTGTGTTTACCATAGTAGTTGTTTGATATGTACGCTTCTTTTTTTGTTCATTACGTCCTTTCATTTGAATCTATAGGGTGGTCAAGTGGCTGATGAAAGAGGAGAAACAAACAAAAGAGTTGGGTTTCTTGTAACTTGTGTAAGTGGTTAAACTGAAATACAAATGGATGTAAGATTGAATCAAAGTTTTAGATCAGTTTACCAGCTTATGATTGCAAGCATTTACTCCTTTGACAACCCTTCACACTTCAGTGACGCTGACCTGGATAAATGAATGCTTTCAAAGTTCACTTCCGGTTGGTCTTCATGCCGTGCCTGGTCATCCTTCAGTGCTTCAGCTACAAGCCTACAATATAGTAGGTTCGTACGCAGAGGCAAAAGATAAAATTGACCCGAAGATGTTTTTACCTTGGATGGAAGAAATTGAAATAATCTTCCCACCGCAAAAAAAAACCTTTCCGGAGATTCCTAGCTAGTAGCTGCATCCTATTTGGGGTTAGATGCAGATAAACATAGCACGTCGATTATGCAACTCTTGCAAGCGACTTTTGAATAATTTCGATAATAGACCACCTTCACAGCATATGTACATTACAACATCGTTAACCAAACAGAATCATGGTGCTGGACCAACACCGGGCAGGGGAGAACGATGGGAAGAAAAGAATACACAGCTACTTTCTTCTCCTATCTCAACAGGGTGACGCATTTCAGTTACACCCCACTGTTTATGTTGTACACACCTATCTAGAAAAGAAAGAAAAAATTGAAGGGAAAGCTGATTAGTTACATGGAGGGATCGATCTATTCAGTTGGCATCAACCATACCGACAAGGAGCTAGGCAAATGATCTACAAAAATGCTACCGGGGTGCAAACTTCAAGTCAAGTGACAAGCAGAAGGTTGTTTTCATTCCCATTGTTGTGCAAAGTGGGTCGCAGCGGATCATTCTTCCAAACACCATCAACGATAAACTTAATCTGGAGCACATTTGAAAACTATCAGAGGATTTAAGCATATAGATGATTAGGTGTAAAAGGGCAGATGATTACCTCATATCTACCAGGGTACAGTCTCAGATTTAAGGAAAACATGCCGTTTTCTGATCTTTCCATCTTTCTCTGCAGTATTGTTTAGAATAAGATTATTTTCCTTAGAAATGAGATAGCAATGAGGAATAAGCACATATGTGGATTATCTTTCAAACATATTGATACTACCATGCAATCAGTGATTACACTAGCGCCAGAAGATTTCCTAAACTAAATATGACTTGCAAAAATCACCTTTGTATTTGTTGCTTGGAAACAGAATCAAAGTATGCCTTTTGGTTCAAAATCTGCTTTGGTCCTTACAAGGACAACAAACATGGATTGGTGAACCTCATTGAACTCAGCACTATACCCACCTTGTCATGGGCAGCCTCCCCGTTATGAATTAACATTCATAACACACCTACTGGCCATTAAGAAAAATCTGAAAAATCCAGCACAACCATACAAAGATCTATAGCCCTAGTGTCCTACAGATAAGTGTTCTTGCCCACAACCAATTCAGCTGCTAACCAGCAGTAATAAACAACAAAATATATTCCTGTTCTAGAGTGTGACCAAGGCATCATGCTAAGCGCTATCATGAAGCTAACAATGTCTGGACACACACGATTCAAAGCAGATATATAAATTTGCACTCCACATAGTTAGAATCTTTCTCGCTCCAATCGTAAATATAAGTAGTTCTAGACATTGACAATCTATGAAGTGGAACTTTGAGTACCAATTTATATGAAAATATGTTATTGAAAAAAAAACAGTATTATGAAGTGCTTTTCAAGATGAATCTACCAACATCGATCTTATACTGTCAATCTACCTGACTCATCACGTAATGGTCAATGTTAAAAACGTTTGACCTGTATGAATCCTAAAATGACTTGTATTTAGGAACAGGAGTAGTAATAATATGTAAACTAAATCAAAGCTGAAACTACGCTGTGTGTCTAAAGCAAATAGTTCCATAATAATTAGTGGAGCAGACTGTATCTACAACCATTCTTATTTTTTCATCCAATGTGAGGCAGAAATGTGCTTATAAAGGGCATCCAGCTAATTGGGTATTATAGTTACTATTGACAGTGATGATTAGTACATTGGTGGAATATAAATAAAGGTGCTAAAGCCTAGACCTTGGGTGACTCCATGTGCAATATTCTGCCGTCCAAACCAAGTGGTCCAAGACTAGGCACTAGAAAGCTGGAAACATTATCAGTTTCATTGGCACATAAGAGAACTTGTGGATTCCTTAATGTCACAGTGCATGATTACTAAACTCAACATATCAAGTATTGTTATTCTTCTACAATATGTTGTCCTTGGACAGAAGCACATGGAATATGCTTTCAATCCCTTCTATAAGTTTTTCCTCCTTTTTTTAGGCTGATCCACTGATGTGGTTTCATGGTGGCTCCTTGGGATTAGAAGGCCATGTTGCATAGGGTACAAGTGCATCTATGCAACATAAGTGTAGCTGAAAAGAGGTTTCTGTATCCAGTTATCCACATCCAAGTCACTGGTACAGTGGTACTACCTTTATGGTAATAATGTGATTAAGATGTGTGGACACACCAGCCATACAAGTTTCCATTTAGCAGTCTTTTACAACAACTGATCTTGTCTGTCCTGTTGACGCCTGCCATTCTTTGCCGCAAGTATTGGCCGGTATGGCGGTTGAAGAAGGTAACTGTTGTATCGCTGTGGGTAACGGCGGCTTGGCTGCCCTGCTCATTCTGTTCAACGCTTGAGAGACCATCGATGCCATGGTTCTCACATTTTCTATGTAATATCTTGTAGATGGTTGTGCGTTCAAGCGCTGTCTAGGATTGCCTCTTGCCATCCTCAACGGTAGAAAGGCACTTTTTGTAACAAACACCATCATTTCCTCTTAATGAAACACGTGCAACCCATATTTGTGAAAAAAAACACCAGAAGCTATGAGCATCATCTCTTTAACAGAACCTATATTTATTAGAATAAACTTAATAGAATACTAAGGCAACAAAAGGAGTATCTATGAATGGGCACATATCTTGTAATTCCGACATAGATTGGAGTAGGCACTTACTTGACTTGTCCAGCCATCAAAGGACCCAACAACTAAAACATCTGAAGCAGGGTTGGCCCACAAAATACAAACAGTACGGAGCTCACTCAGTGCCTTCTCAACTTCATCAAGCCTCCTTTGTTTAGCTTCAATTATTTTGTTCCTTTCACTGATGATGTGATAGATTTATAATAGGGTAAGTAGGAGAGAATGAGATGAAATATGAAGCATAGATGATTAATGTGAGGGCATACATTATCTCAAGTGCCATCTTCCCTTCTAACACAGCTATTTTAGCCCGGATTGATCTTAGCTCCTCCTGAGCTTGCATTACCTTTGTTTCCTCAAATTCCCAATCATCAGATATGTCATCCAGAACCGTTGCTCCATTACTGTTTGACTGAAAAAGTAAAAAGCAAATTAAGAAAGCCTGGTTGTTTAGAGAGAGAAATATAATTCCATTAATAAGATGACGAGAAACATCTCAGAGATGTAACTTAGACAACTGCTCTGTCACCATTTGAGTGAAAAAAGAAACAAGATATTTAGAGTACAGCTGGCAAGTACAATGCCTGTACAAACATTAACAATTTCCCGATGTCATTACTGACAGGCTGTTTGCTTATTGTGCTTCCAAAAACCATGAACCATGAACATCAACTGATTTGCAGCTAACTACAGACAGAAAACATTTAACACTGCAAGGGACATCCTCTACTGTCAACTGCAATCATTTGTACATTTGTTTCCACTATCTTCTAATGACAGTTAGGTGTGTCTTCATGAAGATATCATTAATCACAGTGTACACGTTTTGAGCACAAGCTTCCCATGTTTGTGTAGGGTGGGTGGGTGTGGGTGGGGGGGGGGGGGGGGTGGCTCAGGTTTGTTCGTGTACAGAAAATAGTCAATTAAAGGCCTAGCAACTGTAAAACAGGTAAAAAAAAGCGAATGCAATAAAACATTTTAAACAGGAATTTGATAATTTGAAGAGATACACACCATATCTGATAAAACATTATCAAATCTTGATCTTAATGTCTTGAGAGCAGCAGAAAGGTCCAATTCAAGAGTTTGAAGACGTGATTGTATCTCATCTCTTTCGGTGCCAACACCATCACTAGGATAATCACTTACAGCCACACCATTAGATGAACTTTGAATGTCATTTTGCACAGATGCAATGTCATCATGTTGGGATAATTTTCTTCTTCCAGTAGGTAGGATCTCGGCAGCTGCAGAATTAAATATGTTAACAAGCAATTATGTAACAAATACAATGCACTATAGGATAAAGATGAGAAGCAGACATATAACCTTCAAAATGAGATAAACCACCCTTGTCAAGGCTCCAAGTTTGCCATGCATCATTTCTCAAACTCTGTAATGTATTGTTGCCCTCTATTGTTCCATTTTGAGAATGAGATCCATGGATACTTCCATTCTCAGGTACCCTTGGAATATGCCTGCCACCAGCCGCTGTATGACTAGGAGCACCACTGTTGCCAGCTAAAGATGTACATATGCAACATAGTGGCGTCATTTTAGTTAAACATACAACAATGAGATGCAATGGTCAAAGATAAAGACAGAAGATATAGTGCAGAGTACTAGCTAAGCTAAATCAGTTGTTTGTAGTTCATAGCCCACTTGAGGGCAGGCTGAAACTAACTGCTGTGAACCTTTTATTGATGCAAAGAAAAAAGAACAAAAATAAAATAACTCAGTGGTGCTTTTGCAATTAGCCAAAATTTCAATCATAACGTGAATGATGTGAACTGTGACATGAACATCAGTCATATGATGGATCACAGAATAACCACAAATTGCTGTCACTATTCAATTTTCAGTTGGCTGGCAAAAAGGTTATGTTTGCTGTGTAGCCTTAATTGCACAACCGACAAATCATCAAGGAATATTAGAGTTTGAAAAGGGAAGTACTACTAACACTGCACCAATCGGAAACAAGTTATGTTCCTGAAGAACTCATACTCTCTGAGAATTTAAACCCATACCATCATCGTCACTCTGGCCCTGTTGGGTACTACTCCGCGGAGGTGGCCGCGCTCGCTCCCTATCCTTCTGCAGCCTGGTGAGCATCCCCTCGATTCCTGTTTTGAACCTGACCTCGCTGAAATAACCGTGAATAACATGATTAACCACCACGGGATTGAATCAGTTTTGAGCTTCAGCAGGCACACACACCTGGTCTCCTCTGCTTCCTGCTCCCGCCCAGATGATGACACCTCCTCTTCGTCGTCGTCGTCGTCGTCCTCCTCCTCCTCCTCCTCCTCCTCCCTGCAACGCAGACAGCGAAATTCAGCGAGGCGTCGCGCAAGGACATAGAAGGACACAGCGGAGCACAGAGCAATCCCAGCCACCCACCACTCGGAGTCATCCACCGAGCCGCCCGACGCTAGGTCAGCACGGTAGTACACGCCCGTCTCGGGCGGGTAGTCAGGGTGGCCCCCGCCCGATGAGCGCGGCGCAGACGTCGTCGCGGGGCCGCCGCCCTCCGCGACGGTGGACGAAGACCAGCCGAGGGAGAGCCAGCCCCCGCTGGACGCGACGGCGGCAGCGAGGTCGGAGCGGCCCGCCGCGAGGAGCTCTTCACGGGTGGGGAAGGCTCCCGGCTTGGCGGAGCGGCACATGAAGTCGTAGATCGCCGCCTCCAGGTCGTCCTGGCCCCGAGCGCGGGGCGCGGCCGCATTTGCGTCGCGCGGCGGCTGCGGCTGCGGCTGGGAGGACGGGCGTGGCGCAGGCGTCGGTGTCCGGCTCCGGGCGTCGCGGTCGCGGCGGCGGTATGGCTGTCTGGAGGAGTGCGGGGACGTGGATGAGGAGGAGGACAAGGCGGGAAGGAGGCAGCGGCGGCGGGGGTGGCAGCGAGGTGGCGCGGGTAGGATCAGGGCTGGGATTTGGAGGAGCAGCGAGGGGACGAGTGCGGGCATCGCGGTCGCATTTCTCTCGACGCTCCCGCTCGGCGAGGAGGAGAATTGAAGAGAGGAACAGAAGCGCGGAGGCAGGCAGAGGAGGGAGGCGGGAGCGCGACGGGAGGGAGAGGGAGATGAGGAGGAAGGAGAGAGGGCGGTAGAGAGAGCCGGTGGGTGGCGAGCCAATGCCCCAATCCCCCGCGCTCTGCGCCTCGTGCGAATCGAATGGCGACGCCGCAACGCCAAAGCCCGCTCGCCCAAGCAGGCCCAGCCGTCAGGCGCGCGCTGTGCCGCCTCGCCCCCCGTACCGACCGTGCCTGCCTGCAGCCAGCCTCCCGCGCGGGCGCGGCCCAGAGCCCCACGCCGAACGGTCGAGTGGCTCTCGCCGTCTCGCGCACGGCGCAGCCGCACAGGATACGGGGAACGGGGGCCACACGGGTGCGGAGAGCGGTTTGCCCTCGTACGTGAGTTCCATCAGTTTTCGCCGCGGAACTTTTGCTTGCGCCCCCGGCGGCTCGAGAGTTTTCGTGGCCACCACAGCCTACTAGAGACCACATAGTACAGTACCAGGATGGATCACCCCAGGCGCTCGATCCGGAAACGATGTGATCGGTTTGGACAGACCCGCCACGGCGACGCCGACGGCGACACCTGTGACAGAGAGCAAATCTCGTGATGCTTTTGGTTTGGTTTCTTTATCGTCGCCACTCGCCGGACGTGGACTTGTCGCTTGTCGCCTCGATCCGGCCAGCTAGGTCAGTCGCCACTATAAAGCTTCGATTTGGCACGTCTCATTTATTGGATGCACCAGCTTAATTTTAGTTGATGCATCCAAACATCTCAGCTTCTTACTAGCTATTCTCATTAGCTATTGCAACCTAGCTAATCTCAACTAAAACAAACAAAAGATAAAAATGCCCTCCTGCAAAAGCACGCAGGGCGCGTACCCCTTGCGTCACTAGGAGTGCTGAAAAAAGGAAATTTAATGAGGGTAGTATGGTCCAACTAATCCTATTAGCTAGTGCACCTAAATATCCCTGGCTAAAGTTTAACTAGCTAAAATTTAGTTGGCTAAAAGTTAGCTCTAATATCTTATTTAAAATTTCACTCTGATTCGCCTCAACTCCGGTGGTGTAACCGATTACTTTTTTCTGATTCGCCTCAACTCCTGCGGTGTAATCGATTACATTTTTCTGATTCGCCTGATTACATTTTTCTGATTCGTCTCAACTCCTGCGGTGTAACCGATTACATTTTTCTGATCCGCCTCAACTCATGCGGTGTAACCGATTACATTTTTCTGATTCGCCTGATTACATTTTTCTGATTCGCCTCAACTCCTGCGGTGTAACCGATTACATTTTTCTGATTCGCCTCAACTCCTGCGGTGTAATCGATTACATTTTTCTTTTTTTTTTTCTTTGTTATTAACAGTGCATTCATAGCTTGTCTTTTCGTAGTTCTGCTTGGAACTTGTGGAGGCAATACAAGTTGTTATATCATACAAACGGAAAATTTACGCCCCCAGATAGTTTTTCATGTACTAAATTCATTAAGGTTTAGTTTTTACCTATGATGAAATACAACATGATAAAGAAATGGTTGTAAAAAAATAGAATAAATAAATGTTTTTTTTGAAGAGGTTCGATGTAAGAAATTACATAAATATAGTCACAAATATATAGTGACATATATATATATATATATATATATATATATATATATATATATATATATATATATATATATATATCCAAATGCCAACGCACATGTCACTTGTCTTCACCACTAATAGTTTTTTTTTGAAGGAATATGTATTCATCTTAAATTAGTGTCATACGCCGGCGATGCGGAAGCGGCGGCGGCGCAGCGGAATAATTTCTTCCAGCTTCTTCCGTTCTCCGATGGCGATCTACTCCGACGTCAACGGAGAGGCTGAGGAGGCCTCTCTTGGAGTCGAGGGCCAGCACATCGTTGTCTTCAGATGATGATGTTGTTGACCCTGTTAATCTCGAGGAATATGTTCTTTGGCGAAAACCGGAGCACTGCTCGGGTTGCCGGCGATGGAATCGAAGGATGCGTCGTGGGTACAGGAATTGGTCGATGCGCCTGGGAGGCAACGTCGGCTGATTCGCCGAGAAGTAAGTCCTCCTCTGCGGCCTTCACCCTGTGGAGTTTGGCTCTAGTGCCTGACGGCGATTGGTACGCTGCTTCGATGGCGGTGACGAATGGATCTCTGAAGGCTTCGAGGAAGATGAACAATAGTTGTAATCTTCACCACTAATATTTTCGCACCAGTTATTACACGGATCACTCGAGCACGCGGCTGCATGGATCACACGAAGCGTCGAAGCCGTCAGTAAGCGCCCCAGTTCATCTGCTCGAATCCACGGTGGCACAAAAACGATTTAACGGCCCATAACAGCCCATTACCGCCTAACAAGCTCTAATGGGCCGACGAGGGAGAACCTCCGTGCAGACCAAACAAAGTGGTGTGCTTCAAACCGACAAATACACTCATGGCATGGCTACTGGCTCTCATGGAGATGGGGGGTCAACAATGCGCGCTGCCCGCGCTCCTATCGAAGAGATGCGAATACGACCTCTCTTGGCTCTTTACTGTGGGAATCCAAGTTCCAAGCTCTTCCAAATGGCACTCGACCTTTCCATTGGGTGCATTCCTGTGGCCAAAACGATCACTGTGGTGGGGCGAGACGGGAATCCAAGCTCCAAGCTCTTCCAAATGGCACTCGGCCTTTTCCGTTGGGTGTTTGGGTCCAATAGTAACATGGAAGGGTGATACATACAGTGATAATGATACGCAGGTTTGGCCAAAACGATCACTGTGGCGCTGGAAGCCGAGATGCACGGCTGGCAAAAGCCGAAAAGTGAAAGCCCAAACGGTCACTGTCCACTTGTCCAGTGCTCCAATGGTCTCTGAGACACAAGTCAAGCAGAAACCTGGACCACCAGCTGAACGACCCATGACTCAGCTGCCTCAGGACTTGAGAAGTACCTGATCATTGGCCCTTGGCAAGCCGCCAAGAATCCAAGGTCTAACAAAACAAAAGATCTGAAATCTGCAACCATGGGGTTGGTTTCCAAAATAGTACTCTCTCCATACACATATTATTTGATGTTTAAGACACCGACACAGTCTCCAAAAAATAACTTTGACAGCTTATTTTTTGAATTTATTGAAATATAATATATGTATATTTTTATGAAAGTATTTTTCAAGACAAATTTATTGATATGATTTTTATTTTTCCAAACTCGAAAGTTTAAAAGTTATTCATGATTTATATTTCCAATATTTGACGCAGTCTTTTTCAAAACGACAACTAACATGAGTACGGAGAGAGTAATGCTCAGTAAAGGCCAATGAGCATTTTTCATAATACAGACAGCAAACCGGGCACAGAACAACCTCTGTAGTGATACTGCCACGATCATACGCCAAAACCGCTGATGAAAGTGGGGTGGTTTGGTGGAAATAATTGGAATACTACAGTACAATGCAAATGGAGCCAGTTAGATTAGAAAGTAGTAGCAGTAAGTGATACACTGAAACCATACCATGATGCTGCTACACACAGCTTTGTCCAGCATGCCCCGATGCCAGTGACCAGATGACCATTGCGCTGCAAGATGCTTGTAACCGATGACTGACCACTAAACCACTAACAGTGGTAAACAAAACAGAAACTGTTGGGTGAATTGAGCCCTGAAAAACCTGGACCACAGTCTGATTGAACATGGCCTCGAGGCTTGCCTCAATCAATAAAATGTAGGCTGGTAGAATCAAAATATATCTCGACAAACCATCCAAAAAATATAAGACCTGACGCATGTAGTCACTTGGAGAACTTCCCGAATAGTAAAGACAAATGAGTGCTCCGCATGATTATTGGAATATTTCATGATACAAAGACAACAACTTGAGAATAAAAGTGCACAATTTCTGCTTCCATGCCAAACTGAAAAAGAAAACAGGGTAGTTTGGTGGTAACATTTTCAAACAGAAGAGAATGGAATCACAATCAGTTTGAGGGGGCGAGATTCTTATTGATGCCCATGTAGACCTTCTGCGCAATGATCTGTAGGAAAATAAAGAAACCATCAGACCATCTCAAAACCTCAAAATAAAGGAATTTGAGGAGGGCACATGTACGTCAGATTCTCAATAAAAAACGTATAGCTTGCATGTTCAGCTGACTTCTCTACTCCTAAAAAGATGAAACAGGACCCGTTCACATCCCGTGGTGAAGCCGCTCGGACAGTTGCACTCGGTAACTCCTTTGCGCCGACAGGTGGGCCACACGCACGACCCCGCGACTCTGCTCGACTCAACACGACCCCGCGACTCTGCTCGACTCAACACGCCCCTGCCCCGGCGCCCGCCTCAATCCCGCAGGCCGCAGACCCGCTCCCGCAGCTCCACTCCGCCTCAAGCGCGCTGCGCTTGCGCTCCACTCTGCAGCCTCGACGCCGCAACCACTTCGCCGCCTCGACACCGCAAGGGCGCCGGCCCTCCACTCCGCCACCATGAGTGCCCGTGCGGTTCACTCCGCCGCCGCGAGGCCGCGCGCATCCCGCGACGCCGTCGCCCCGCCACGCCAGGGGAACGGTGCCGTGAAGGAGGAGCAGCAGCCCTGTAGGAGGACCGTTGAAGGAGCTCTGAGCAACCGAAGAAGCGCGCCCTCTCCCCAGCATCTAGGGTTAGGGTTCGAGCCCCTGGCTGGTAAGCTGCGTCTCACCCCTCCCCCTACCTCATCCAATTTGTGGACTGTCCAATTTGCATGAACAGTTTCAGTGCTGTACAGGTAGCTGTGGTTGGGACTGAACTCAATAATATTCAGACTACAATCAAATGGACAGGTATTCTCCCTGGGCTGTTCATCTGCAGAGATTTGCATTAGCCTCTTTTTAAATTATGTACTCCGTGATGTTTTTGAATTTATCTGCTACAAAAATCTCTGCAATCTAAAATCCACATTGAGTCAACTAAGGGGTTAAGGTCGAGGATGTTCTGAAAGAAGCTCTTCCACCATATCTATTTGATCACGACCAGAGGCTAGAGTAACTGCTTTATCTTTACTGTCTTGCATTCATTCTTAAGTACCACACTTGGATATTATGTTTCATGGCAAACAATAGGTCTAGGTGAAATATATACAGATGTATGTCCTGTGTAGCTAATTGAAGTGATTCTTATTACCTAAATTAGTAGGTGGTATATGTATGAAATGTGCTTCTGAAATCTAGCATTGGGAAAATGTCAAACAATAGATTTAGGTGAAATATATGTGATCTGCAATACATATGAGAATCAACCTTTGTGATAAATGATATTTGTCTAGCTGCTGAGACATGAATCAATTGTTGCACAATTTTCTCTTGGTACATCTTGCAAGCACACTCAACAAGTGTACCTATGAATATTTCTGTCTTTTTCAATTTCAAATCTATTTTGATAGTAGAATGAAGGATTTAGAGTTGCAAGCAATGGGGTTCAGAGTTTAAGAATTCTATAAGCAGTTTGCACATTCAGCCTTCAAAGATTCAGGTAGAAGACATTTTCAAATATTTGAGAAAAAATACAGTGAACCATGTTGTGCTATCTTTCTCTTCTCCAGTTTTTATTTTTAAACGATGTAATATATGCAATCTGATTTTTGCAGTACTCATAGTCTCATAGATTTCTGCAGTTGCTATCACCACACCCCTCAGCTTATACCAGGTAAGCACTTGATGTGTCTGTTTGAAGTCTGTGCTAGAGGACTGAAATGCCATGGAGGCTTCATAACCCATTGCCCAGATGTTCATCCTAGCTAAATTCTATGCAATTAGTAATTTGGTCAGCCCTTACTCTGTATCTGAAAATCTTTTGCATGTCATGTACAACAGCATCATCCAGTCCTACAGTTCTATGACATGCTGCTGGTGTTGGTCATCTGCTTACATTAGTTCACCATTGATTAGTCTGAATTTCATACTACTGTACTGATGAATCTAAGGCTTATTTATGCAATTAGTTTAGTTGTGACTTGTATAAAAACTTAATATAGCTCTAGGTCGGTAGGTCTGACTGTATATTTTGTTATTTGTATATGAGAGTTTGAAACCTCTATGACGTAGTTTCTTAATTCATTTTTGCTCAATTCTTTGCACATTGCAGGCTGATTGGATACCTTTCACATTAAATGCTGAATTTGAAAAAAGTGCTATCATAAAGAGATTTGCCATTACCTGTCTCACAGTGTTGATGTAGAAACTAGAGATAACTATATACTTTTGTGATCGTGTACTTCCAAAATATTTTATGAATTTTTCTAATGTTTACTTTTGTAGAGACTAGCAGTGGAGCACCAAGATTCATCCTTCCATCAGAAAAGATTTAAATATAACTGTACTTCTATTCTAGCATCTTATTTACAATCATGCAAATCTTGTTGTATTTTGTGGTCCAATGAACTTATCTGTTTTAGTGCCAAGGTCTACAGACATTTCTTTTGGAACCGTAGGATCTAGGTTTGTTTTTAAGGCAAGTTAAATTTAGTTAACATTTATTTGTGTGTTGATTTCCAAATACTTTTTCTTACTCTTGCTGTGCCACTATTTTGTTATACTCTTATTTTGTTGAATTGCATTGAAAATTTTGATGTTGCCGTGGCAACGCACGGGCATATGCTAGTAAAATTTAATAAGAAAACAGCCCAGCTTGTACATGAGCGTCATGTTCAGGAATTTAAGCACACATGTAACAGCATCCAGTCAGTCATGATAAAGAGATACCACGAATGGCTGAACCCTGAACAGGACATTCCCTACATAGCCTAGAAACAAGAAGGAAAAGGTCCATTTTTGAAATTTGTCTTTTTTTCCTCCTAGTACAATTTGAGTTTTAGGTTCACATTTTGTGGGGTGGCAGCTGATGTTGTACCATGTGTTACAAAACACATTTCATGATATTTATTTTGCAATTAGTTTCATGACTTTGGACCTAAACCTTGGGATATGAAAATGGTCCTATAAAATTATCAAATTATTTTCTCATAAGACATGATGCAATATATCATCCCAAAAAAAATAATGAAACATAACTCGTAAGGGGAGAAACAAATTTCATTAGAGGATGAATTGGACTAACTTGAATAGTTTGAGGAACTAAATCGGGTCGATAGTAAACTGGACCTTTTCCAAATAATAGTGACTCAAATTGAGAGGGGGGGGGGGGGGGGGGGGGGCATAATTTTATGAGGTCACTGCAAGTGCGCTTTTGGCACACTTGCTGATGTGCACATGGTGCAACCATATATGGCCATGCAAACATTATACTTCAAAAAAAAACTACAATCAAAATAACACATATTATGCTCAAAACCTCCATCAAACATGGGTACAGCGTGACAGACTGCCAGTCAACTTTAAGCCGTTAACAAATATATTACAAGAATAAATACTGCATATGAAACAAGAAAAAAAATAGTGGACAGAAACTACCACCATACCAGTGCACACAGTGCGCAACAGGCCCTAGATAACCCATATGCCACATAACCTAAAATTCCCCTGTATCATCTACTCTTGTCTTTACATCCATCTGTGGTGTAGTCTCCTATTTAGGACAGACACAATAATGCCTTTTTTTATCAGTTTATCAGTCACATATTTGAGAACTGGTTATGAGAACATGGCCAATTCCAGTTTGTTTGAAAGTGTCACAACTGATACAATTGACACCTGGAGTATATATCACAAAACTGAAGACTCATTTACTTCTGACACTGATTACAACTCAAATGCCACATTGTCTGAAGATTCAAATGCAACAATCTGATTTTCCAGACAGCATACCGAGAAAACACCAATTCACCAAAGATACTTATTTGTCAGGAATTACTAAAGCTAAACCTGTAAACATAATGTCGATCTAGTGACACAGTCAAATTTAAAGCAGCCATTTCTATGTCAACAACAGGTCCAATGTATACAAGCATGATTAGTCCATCATGCAGTACAGGTCTACAAATGTAATCAGATCTAGAGTTTAGTCCGCGAAGTGCATCACTCAGGCAGCAATTGTGTTTATGGACAAAACTTAATCCCAATAATTCAAGCAAACTAGGGCAGCCTACTTGAAAATGCAAACCATCGGGAATAAACATAGCTTCATGTTCAAAAGAAAGACAAAGAAGAGCAACTAAAAAATAATAAGTGTTCACGGCTTAACACAACGAATATTACTGAGGAAACACAAAGATACAGAAATATCTACTTGAAACTGGCTCTCTCCACCAAAGAGACAGGATAAGAGATAAGATAACTAGGAAGCAACCAATTCATTGTAGCCTCACAAGATTCATCAGTAACCATAAGTCATAAACTGCTCGTGCTTCAGAGTATTAGAGCGACCACAAATCTAAACACTTAGTTAACCTAAGAAACTCGCCGATAGTTGAACTGGATTTGATCCGTCCCGAATTTTAATCGGCCGAATCAAAATCAGCCGACCTCTCGACCAACGACAATCAGCAAGATAACTAAACCTTAGCTACAACCACTCCAGAATTCGTCTAAAGACAACTCCCAGCAAAAGGGTTCAACCAGAGATTTCAACCTATTGTCGCCAACCCAACAACAAATGCCTCCCTCAATAATCGATTCAGCAATTGAGGCCGACCAAACCGTCATATCCCCAATCAATTCGCCCAGATTCCTAAGACGAAAGGGCAGCATAGAGATCTATCGAGGGAACAGGAGCGTACCGGCACGGGTGTTTAGGAAGACGGCGGGTAGCCGGAGTGGCGGATGATGAGGTCGTCGTAAGGGTCCCGGCGGCCGACGGCCTGGCTGATCTGGGCGTCCAAGGCGAGCTGCGTGTTGAAGCGGTCGAAGGTCCAGAAGCCGTAGGGGCGCATCGGGAGGCTCCACGCCGCCTTGGTGCGCTCGCACCGCTCCTTCATCTTGTAGACATGCTCCCGCCGAACCTGGTCGCGCTTGTCAGGGTCCTCCATCAGACGGAGGATCAGGTTCTCCGCGAACTCCATGATGAAACCCATCGCCGGCGCCGGTCGGCCTCTCCCTCCTCCCCGGTGAGCTTGGGATCTGCTGGTGCGCGTCGGCCTGTCTCGTCGCTCCTGTCTTCGAGTTTAGGGGTGCGGTGCGTGTGCCTTCGGTGGGAGCCGGTGACGATCTCAATCGGCACGGAGGTCAAGGCCCATCCGGCCCAACAACATTAGACGTGGGCCAGACCTTAGTCATGCTTTTCTCTTTTATTACTGGCTTTTTTTCTCTGAGCGATGGGGTAAATAAAAATAATTGGTTATATAATATTTTATCACTCCTAAAAATATATTGGAAAGAATAAATAAGTCCATCTCCAAAATTTTATGATGCTCCACTACTAAGACAATTCTACATCAGGATTCCCATAGTATCTCTAAATTATCCTAACTTTTGTTATATATTATTTCGCTCTTTTACATTTGCATCAGGAACTCTTTTCTACTCTTTATTCTTTCACATCCTTCCACCTTTGGATTGACCCACAAACACTAGAAGGGAGAGAAGATAAGCGTAACTCAAAAACGCAAAACTTTACACGAAATATGTGACTTTTTCCAAGTATAGAAGATTATGAAGATGGATTAGGAGTTGTTGGAGAGGGGTTTTCTCATCTAGTTAAAAAGATAAGGATTTGGAAGAGATTTAAGGAACTCTTGGAGATGCTCTGATATGGAAAAGTTGCAAACCCCTGTACTATCAAAAGATTTTTGGTCCCGTGAAATATGTTTTGGCAACCCAAATCACAAGATAATTAATCCGGTTGTCCTTTTTGCCTTGTTTGTCTTTGCTTACTTGTTGTAACTTAGGAGATAGTGCTAGTGCGTGTGTGTGTTTGTGTATAGGACTGCATGCTATGTGCCATTTGTTAAGGACATATTTAGTGTGATGGCCATGAGGACTTGACATTAGTGTAAATCTTTAGTCCTTAGTCAACAACCACATGTGGAGTGTGATAGATTTACACAGGCTAAAGTTAGTCACGAGTTAATATTTTATAGCCCCTCCCCTTCTTGGGACTATTTAGACCTTATTTCACCTGCAGTGAAACACGTGCATCAATGTCTAGTATTAAGGTGTTGTTTGGTTTTAGCACTGACAACGTGAATGCAAAGACAATAGGTGATGTTCGACAACAAGAAGGAAACCGATGCATAAGCTTTTTGTTTGGTGCGGCGGCAGTAAGAGAAAAGCAACACCAATGTGATTAGTTACCGCCAAGCAAGCCTCAGAACTGTTCCCGTGGAATGCGTTAACTGACATGCGTTAAACAAACAAAAAGTAATATAAGTGCATGACACGTTGTGATCAGATTACGCGAGGAAGTGAACCAACCAAACAACACCTGGCAGGGACATCGTGCAATCAATAGCACGCCTTGTGAATAACTAAATCACAATTTGAGTAAAGCCATGATGTGCAAGCTAGGCAATTAGTGCTAAAAGAAACAACTTGAGTAACTTCATCTCATGGTCATGGACTCATGGGTTATATAAAACGATATATAACCAACTGTAAAAAAAATAGCTTACAAGGCAAACACCACCCCCGCGGTATTGTTTGAGAGAAGAAACCTCGACGTCTAAGAAACCCCTTGAACCTTTTGATGAGGACATCAACACCACACCAACACCATCTTCAGCACCACTTGGTCCTATTACTCGTGCTCGTGCCCGTGAACTCAATCATCAAGTAAGTTTATTCTCAAACTCTTGTCCATTATATTTAGACAATGGAGACACGTGCACTCTTGTTTTGCTCAGGAACAATGGAGAGGATCAGCGGGACACGGGATGAGCGCTAGCTGGATTTGGACTGCAGGACAACACCAACTTGTGATGGATGCCACGACTTCATACAGACTCCGATTGGAACATTCTCGCACTTTTTGGAAAGCTTATCAAGTCTACTTTCCAACGGATCTAGAAGCATGGCTATACCTTATCAGATGCGTCCAGAGTCATCGTTTTTGTACCGAGACCTTTTCTGTCCACCGGTGCTGCGTCACCTTATTTTGGGTCTGTGGCCCATGTATCAAGTTGGGTCCATTAGGGACGTGTCCTAGGGTTGGAGAACGACCCCAACACCCTTGTGGTCGTCCTCCCAGCTCCTTATAAGTCTTTAGAGCCGCCACAAACAGTTTAGGTTTTGTTTCGTCGAGTTAGCTATTGCTATCGTCTTTCAGCGCGCGTGTTGGATCAACCGTCCGTATGATTGTCATCAGAACCTCACCATATTGTGTTCTCAGATTGAAACCTTCATATTCATCTTGCAATTGAGTGCTTGTTCATCTTGTTCTTGCTGGTTCTTCGATTGCTTGCAGGACGGGAGCCCTAGTGGCTGGTTGTCGCGCCGCAAGATCACGGCAGCCATCGGAGGTGGTGTATCGGTTGCTAAGGCGCAGCGTCCTTGGACGGTTGTAGTCGAGCTGTGAACGTCATCTCCATCCACCAATCGAGTTATCCACCAACTCTCATCGAAAGATCAGACTGCGAACCCTACGGGTCGTCATCACCTTTCAAACCCTATAGTATCACGTTATAAGAGCAAGACTAATAATATATCCCACTGCTGGTTGTATGAATCCTTAGAGCCAACCTCTTAGCTCACTCATATAATGGTTTCACCTTCATATTCAATGCATGACTCACTTGTCTATCTCACAGAATTTTTGGGACGAAGGGAGTAGTGTGCGAGTCCCCTTGTCACATGAAAGGAAGTCTAGTGGACTCTGGGTCTAATCACTCTCCCATGCGACTCTAGCACAAATACAGAACGCGTGGCGCATGAAGAAATCACACGACTAAGATGAGAAATGAGTTTCAAACTCTCGGCGTGAATACCAACTCTCTTTGAGTCATGAAATTAAATGCCTATGAAATTATTGAATGAAACTCTCCATTGAGAGTGGTGTTTCATCCGAGTTTTATTTCATTTCATATGTCGTAGCAGCCTTGGAAACAACGCAGCGAAACTCGTCATTGAGACTGGCCTAAGGTGATGCGTAGAGAAGCTGATATGCTCTTGGTGGCTTACGATATTTTTGAATGACGACAGTGTTCGTGCATGCAAATAATCGGGTATATATGTGGGTCCTCTGCATCACCTCGTTTTTTAATTGCAAGGTAGCCCAGCACCAGTTTTTTCAGGGCTACCTTGCAATTTAGGAAAAAGTCTAAATAACCCCTGAACTATGGACCCTGGAACACATAACCCCCAACCTATGAAATGGTCTAATTTACCCCCTCAACTATCCAAAACCGTCTATTTTACCCCCTGGGCGGTTTTCGACAGCGGTTTGCTACAGTAAAACCACTTTTGTATTTTTTATTTATTTCAACTGAGTGTTTGAAAAATCATAGTAAATCATAGAAAAATCATAAAATGAAAAATTCAACTTTGTTGGACTCCACATGATTATAGCTACACAGTGAACATATAATATGATATGCTTTAGTATAAAGTTTTTGTTGTAGATTTACAGTGAACAAATCTAAATTTTTTACAGTAAAAATTTTGTACTAAAACATATCATATTATACACTCACTGTGTAGATCTAATCCCGTGGAGTCCAACGAAATTGAATTTTTTATTTTATGATTTTTCTATGATTTATTATGATTTTTCAAACACACAGTAAAAATAAATAAAAAACACAAAATTGATTTTACTGTAGCAAACCGCCGTCGAAAACCGCCCTGGGGGTAAAATAGATGGTTTTGATAGTTCAGGGGATAAATTAGACCGTTTCATAGGTTGGGAGTTATGTGTTCCAGGATCCATAGTTCAATGGGTTATTTAGACTTTTTCATGCAATTTACTTCAGTACAGAATATCTAGTGCTTGCTAATCCATGAAAGCTAGGACTGAATCTGAAACTCTTACTCTGCTGCTGTATTTGTTGGGTCCAAATAAGGGAAAGTTCAGTCTATTGTTAATAAATAGATCACAGATTTTTACCAGCCACACTAAATATAAACCTGGGTATACATACGACCTGGATCTGTTAAAAGATGGCCGCCCGCGGCAGCCATTTCCACACGGAGTCGTGTACGGAGCTAAAGACCTGAGAATCGTCAGGAGGGATCATATGCATCCATATGATGTAGCATATCATATGCTGTCAAAACAAGCTCTGCCTCGTTACTTCCTCTCCCCGGCGTCCTGTGCATTTTCCATTGCCCTCGATGAACCACTGCGAGTGAGCTGAGATGCCGCAGCAGTGGCTTTCTGTGCCTCAGTGGCACTTTGCGAGGCGCTAGCACCACCCACTTCTTGGTGTGCAGGAGCGGAAGCTGCAGCTTGATCAGAAGGATTTTGTGCTGCTTCAGCGGGTTCAACTTGGGAGCTCTTTTCTTTAGATACAACTGCAACAAGAAGAAAAAAGGCAAAGATATCAGGGTCAACCCAAAGGGTAGCTATGTTAAGCACACCTAGATGTCAGGGCCTGTTTGAGAAACCTTGGGAAGAAACAGTACTGTGTGACACTGGCTGCACAACTTGTGATGAAGCAGACGCAGTTGAGGTTCCTCTTTTACTTCTTAACTGCAACCAGAAAAAAAAAGGGGGAAATTTGACTATACGGATGGAGAAAACATCACATGGAGCAAACCTCTCAACACAACAAATGCACATCATACCTTCATCTCATCACAATACTTTACAACGGAGGATATATTGGAGTAACGTCCATGAACCAGGGTATATACCCACAGAAGGAGCTTTCTTGGAATACTTAAGTCGAGAGTCTCAACTACAGCAGCGGTTTGTGGTAGCCCTTCAATAGGCGTCTGCGATGGTGTTACCGTGTAGAGATTGATACCTGAGGGAAATGTTCCACAAGAGCTCTCCCGATAAAAGTTATAAGTGCTCTTCATTAAAGTAACAGCAGTCTCCAAGTTATCTTCTGATGTTTGCTTCACCGGGATGTTTTTAATTCTGTTAAGTGTCTCAAACCAGTTCATGTCAAGGCCTTTGAATTGAGCAGGCCCATCAGGGGATGAGATAAGAAGCTCATCAGGTTGCAAGTCAACATAGAGTAGAAGCCCGTTGGATAATGGAGCAGGCTGATTGGTTGCATCTGTGGATTCAGGCAGTGGAGTGATTGAGGCCAGTTTCATGAGAATACACCGGCCCCATGCCAGAGAAGCATGCTTGCATATCTTAGCAAAGTTGCTATTTGATAATTTCGGTGTCTTGAACCTCTTTCTTATCTTCTCGTTTAGTCCTTCTAGAACATCTAGCCGTACATCACTCTCAAGCAAATGTATGTACTGGTGGATATAACTGCCACAAAGAAGTGTCATTTTAAAACTATATGAAGCTTGTGAAATGATTTATGGCACTACGATTGAGTAATTTACCTGTAAAGATTGTTTTCTGATAATTCTGGACTGTTCACCTCTGGTATAGTGCTTATATCAGCCCACATGTTTGCATGATCCATGAATACAGTGAACATTTTCTCAAGAAGTTGCTCAACGGAAGCATCACCAGAAGCTCGACGAATCTCAGGATCATGAATTGCAGCCGTTAGAACTTGAAGGTACTTCCCAAGACCAACAGGAACAATATCACCCAAACACAACGCAAACTACAGAAGAGAAAGGAGAAAAAAGGTTGTTTAATGTGCAGAAAAAATACATAGCCTGGCATAGTTATTCTGTAGTTAGGAGGTACCCTCTTATCTGTTCGCAGATAGGTATAAGCCTTCTCAAGAGTCCACAGGTCCCTATTCTTCTCCAGAAGGTTTAAATAGAGTATCATATACTTCCTGATGCATGTAATGAATTTCCGTGAACTTTCTGACAAACTGACCTCCAGATTCTTTCTGGATCCACCCACATTTGGATTTTTCCTCCTAAGATGCAACAAAATTTCCAGGTAAGTTATTAATCTTATACTATCTCCAGGCTGAAATGAATAACCTCCCAGAATACATATAGTCAAACTGTTTGAACTTTAACCCACCATTGGTTATTGTACACCAAAGAATTTAGATATTTTTTTTCTATGAGAACAACAGATTAAAATCAAATGTACTTCTATATATCAATACAAAAAATATTACATAAGACAGAGAAATTGAACTTTACCTTCCTTTTCTAACAGTGCCATCAATCTCCCACATGTTTATTGTAAAGGAAGACCGAGAAGATTTGAAACAGAACGAGAGCTCTTCCTTAGCCTGCTCCAGGTCCCCTGCTTCACCTCTCCTATACAATCCTTGCGCAAGCTTGAATCTCGCCTTGTGGAAATGCTTGAGTTCCCCTTCCACACAAGTACCAAGAGCATACAGACAATCATCATAAAGGATGTGCCACACTTTATCCAGTATATCAGGCTCAACAAACTTAGTTTCCGCTTTAGTATCTAAAGCAGATGTTTTATCAGAAGAAGACTGCAAAACATTAGTCGTTGACACCAACATGCTCAAGACATTTTCTTTTGTTGACTGGTTATATGTGTAGTCAGCAACAACCTATAAAGCAAACACTCGACAAAGTTAACATAAAATTGTCTACTAAAGAACAATATCATAATGATACAAGACAGAAACAGTATATTTTTTTTCTCAAACACACAGGAGAGCTGGGTATCATTCCTAAAAAAATACCAACCAACAGATGGTTGGATATGATTAAGGAAAACCTCAAAGCATAAACAAGATGAAAAAGAGTAGCACTGGAGTTATCACCAAAGGCATAACTTCAGGCAGTAGGCTGACATGAACCATGACCCCCCTTTACGATTCACAATTACTTTCATTTTTAATGAGTTGAAAAAAAAAACAGATATCTCCTTTACGATCTGATGCGTTTTGATGTGGTCATCAGTCATCGCCACAATTAAATGATGCAGAACTGTGGCTCTCTGAGTAGGCTGAAAAAAGGTATTGCAACACAAATGTCCTATGGAAGTTTAACCAAAGCTAAGTTATATTATTTTTACAATGGCACCAACACATGCTGATACTGACAGCTAGCGCTAAACTCAAGGCTTTTTTTAAAAAATAAAATCTCACACTGCATCTTTCACTGTCAAGGAAGAAGAGAACGCAAGTGATTGACTATTTTCCTTCTTCTCTGCCTTAATATAACATGCCAAGTTCACAAAAAGCCAGGCCAGGTCAGTTGTGGGCAGTAGGCCACAGCAACAACCTGATTCCTATGGAATCACAAATCATGGCTAGAGCTTTGTACACAGTTTGGCCCAGCCTGCCTCAAGCTACCTGTTTCCTTCTTTGTTGATGTTTTTTTGTTCTGTTTCTGTTATACAGCTGGTTGTTTTTGCTTTAATAAAATCCTAACAGTGGGGTCATCCCCTGCTGTTTTTTTGGGTAAAAAAAAAAAAAACCATGGCTAGGTAGGATATGGATGTTACTCAGGTCACCTCACCCAATGCTTCAAGCTAGACTTTTTTTAGTGAGAATCAATCACAATAACCAGATAAAGTTTCTAGATTGGCATAGACAATTCAGCCCATTTGGTTATGTCCTCAAGGCTTTGGTAGTGAAACAATTCATTAAACAAGAGTAGACTAAAAAACACTCAATGAAGAAGCTCGCTCCAGTAATTTTTCAAGGAAAAATAACTCTAAAAAAACTGGTCAGATACATCTAGACAAACCTGTATAGCTTCAAGATTCTGTTTCCCTTGAGTGTAAAGTAACTTCAAGCGTGATGCATGAATCCTGTAAACAGGGTCGACTGCAGTTGGATTCAGCATCATGGCTTTGTTGTAGTATGAAAATGCCTTAGAAAAGGAATGCCCCAGTTTCTCACACAGTTTCCCAAGGTAAAACGCATGAAGCCACTGCTCCCTGCAAGTAAAGAAGTATGATATCATCCCATGTCTGAAAAACAACAGACAACATGAAAACAGATTAGGAGCGTATGATTACTTGATTTCAAAAGCCTTGTCAAAGTGCTTCATAGAATTTTGACAAAATGTCTCCCATGATGAATCCTTCACTGGCAAAGTAGCCCTTTGATCATAAAAAGGTACCACATTTTGGATGCTATCATAGTACACTAGAGCCAACAGTTCATGTGCTTCACTCTGAATAAGAATGAGTTTAGATGCCATCCAATTAATAAGCAAGTTCAAGAATAATGAAAGGCAACTAATTCGTTGGCAGAAAAGGGCAGCATGAATGCATGATACATAGAAGGCTAGAGGAAATCACCTGCTCAGGAGCAGTTTTTGCCAGTAGTGAACTCATCAATAAGCAGCGTCGACTATGTCGACGACCCATCTCAACCCTTCTGATTAAATCTGTGTTTGTTCGCCAATCCAAGATGCTTATATGTTTACTGCCATCATTCAGCAACAGATCAACTTCCTGTCATAAAAACACTGGTTATGCAACAGAATTGATCGATTATAAGAAAACAGATCCAATTAATTGGTACAGGTAAAAAGATACCACCTCGTCATAAAGATTGGAAAGCTTCTGCCAGCTTTCAAACCGCAACGGATTGTACAATAAATCATACTTGAAAATATTGGCACTCTGTTCAACAAATTCTTCTCCTTCCTTTTTCAAAACAAAACCTGTATGTTTGTCGGTGGCGCTAATATCTTCAGCTTGAGCTATGTAATAATATAAGTTTTCATAAACATCTGAGTAAGGCACAGAGCTGCACCAAACAATTGAACACGTAGTTAGGTATATATACCAATAGTTTTGTGTCAAATCATAGAGAAGGGATTCTAGGTGTAACACACAAGCCAACCTGACAGTGGAGAGCTTTTTGAATGCTTCGTAACCCCTTTCACCTGGGAACAGTACATTCAGGATAACTTCCCTAGATTCATTGCTTTCACAAATTTCAGAGAGTATTTTTTCACATGAGTCAGGTCCATCCAAAAAATTATCAATAGGGTTGTTAACAAATAAGTCATAGGGTGGCTGCGGAAAGTGTTTACGTATAGCCCGCAGCACTCTCCGTAATTTAACCAAGCCAGTTTTCTAAAACACAAATTAAGAATGGACAAGGCATTAGACACTATATTTGATGCTTGGAGTCAATAGCTACTGAAAGTACGAAACACAAAGGAAGTTATTAGAAATTACTCACAGATAGAGCTTTTGCATATGGCAGGACATATTGAAACACATCACCACACTGTTCTTTGGTTTGATAATCACCTCGACTTGTATTTTTATGTATTGCAAGATCATCTTCACTGCAAGAATCCGGGTTGATCTTCAAACCATACAGGCAGAAAAAAGCCTGGTCCAAGGCACTATCAAGACATGACTGTAGCTCATCCAATTCTGCATGAACAATACACTAATCAGAGAGTAGATACAAATTAAACGCTATAGAGCTCATTGCTTTACTTCAATGCAAAACCAAGAAATAACAATATGATAATTCATAAGAGATATAGCAAGCCAGTATTATCTCAAGTTATACTCCCTCAGTTCCAAATTACAAGTTGCTTTGACCTTTTTGGAATATCTATTTTGCTTCTTTTTTTTTGTGGCGGTACATCTATTTTGCTATGCATCTAGATATAATGTATGTATAGATACATAGCAAATTCTAGACTTATAATTTGGAACAGAGCGAGTACTTTATTTTCACCACAAGATAAATACAAAACCGCTGTATATTATTAAAATGGTCTGTGCAAATCCAGTTTTACCCGATTCTTCCTCATCATCAGAGTTCTGCTTACTGTCACTAACCGATGGTTCATCGGCCATACTGTCTTCTGCTCTGACGTCTTTTGGAACTGCATCTTCTTCCATCCCATTTGAATCTAAACAAGACAGAAAAAAAATGCTATTAATTGGCAAGAAAACATAAAACATGTCTATCATGACACATTTTGGTAAGAAAAAATTCTCAAACAAGAGTTCGGTAAGAAAAACATACTAAGTTGAGATTTTAGTTTCACATCTAGAGCCATCAGATGTTTGATTGCGAACTTGAGGAATGTCCCTTCCTCCCCTTCTCCACCCCTTCCAGCACAACAGAGCCCATACTCAGCAAGCAAATCATGGACTGCGACGATTAAGTCAACCTGCATTGGTGATTGAATGATTGAATGTTTAATAGGAAAAGCAATACTCCCTCCATTTCTTTTTATAAGGAACAGACATTTTAAATTTCAAACCATGTAATCTTCAACCTGCAATTAACCTCATGAAGTCATGATACAAAATTTGTTGTACGAGAGTGATATCACTGGATTATTGTTTGAGTGCTATCTTAAGGTTATGATTTTATTGCAACAAATATTGCAGTACAAAGTTTAATTCTGTGAGTGTTTTACTAAGGTTGGGTCGTTATTTACATGTATATTAGGTGATTATTTTTTGTGCTTTGCTGCAACCTTCTCATATCTCCTAGGTGAGGTAAAGGTTGCTTTGTATGGGATTGTTGTCCGTTTTTTTCTCTCTATAATATAAAGATGCATAGCTCTCGTGTGTGTTTGAGAAAAAGGAAAAAAAAAAAAGAGCTCTGTAACTTTGTCCAATATGAAGGTGGCATTGGCTCATACCTGAGTTTTGATGGATATTGTAGGATCAAGGTGTTGGAGCTTGCAAAATGCAATTGCTGCATCTATGAGACAGGAACTTTCCAGCTGGTCAACCTGATAGGAGGTTCCAGAGCATGAGAGTTTTCTCGATAGTATTATCTTGACAGCAGCACACATGATTGTCAGGAGCAATGATTGAATATCACCAACGATAGAAACTAGTGAGCTCCAACCATCTTGCCCATCCTGCAGATATGTAATTATGTAAATCAATCTATGACTCTAGTAACAGTGTTAGAGAAACTGAGACAGCATAGCAATATATGGAATTTCATGTAATGCCTTCAGTTAGAACATGGCAATGTCATGGAGCAATTCTCACAAGATGAAAGTACAAGCAGAGACATGTAGAATAGATATTACAAAAAAAACATAAAAAAGGATTTCCTGGCAACTGATTATGCTGGTTTGATCTTTTCTACAAGACAATGCAGTTTAACCAATTACATGGAATAAGCAAGTGTATAAATCTTTGTGTTTTTACCCCATCAGCAATTTACTCCGTCCAGTAAAAAATGTGCATTATAAAGAGCACGGAGTTTTCAATGAAGGCAAGGAAAGAATTATCGTAAACCACTTAATTGGTAGTTCAGAGCCTCCTTGAAAGGGCGGAATCGCCTCACCTCTTCGTTATCGTTCAGTTAGCTAGCCAATCCATATCACAGGTTCATTCAACTACCATAATATGTTTACAAACACTATAGATTATAAACTAAGAATAGATTCTAAAAGAATTCTTTTTTTACCACGGCCAATCTAGATGTTCATAACTATATGAGTGGTCAAAGCTACAAAAGTTGCTAAATGTGCCAAAGTTTTAAAGTCTGACTTTGTCACATCCACGGAAAATACTAATCAACCGCAAAAAAATAAGTTTCAATCTCATTATATTCTCATATATAATATATTTTTGCATGGGGCACACTGATACTAATATACTTCTGAATTAATACAATAGTGATACTCGACACCTATTGTGGCAAGAATAAAGAGTTGAGTTAAGAGGGCGATGGAGGATCTGAGAAAAGAAATATCCAACTCACAGAATTATCACATTGATCAATTATGTCTTTTGCTTTACTGGCATTTCGAGACACGTCTTTGACTGCTTCCACAACATTTTCTAGCCGGTTCCTATTCATTGCTTCCACAAAGTCCACGTCGCTTGAACCTTTCGCTTTCAGGGGTGTAACAGATCCAACCATGCCAGCTGCCACAGTTAGAACTTGAATTTTTCTTCGATGGGAGTCAAGATATACCTGGATGTTCATTGGTTTTGCTTTTTCACATGCAGATATTAAGACATCCAAGGCAGACAACTCAAGTGAAATAACATTCTCACTTTCTCTTTGTGGACCATATGCATATCCAACATAGGCATCTTTGGTGGAAAGCAAAAGTGGAGGTAGCAATTGCATGAACTCTGTATGAGTTATTTTGTTGATATTCTCATCATTATTCCAAAGGAGTGATTCAAGCCTGATCAAGTTAATTTCACGAAGAATCCTATCAGTTGTCAGTGATTTTACAAGCTTGGTGTGAGGTAGAAGAATGACCTCTCCATAGCTTTTGGTTTTGTTGCTATTTTTTAGTATTGACAGGGCAATATTGAACTCCTTATAAGCTTTCTCTTTGCAGTCTGATGAAAGGGACAGGCAACCACTCTGCCAGAAGAAGCGAATCCAGAATGCACAATTCATGTTTGAAGAAGAATCGTGTTTGGACTTTTGATCACTAAGCATATCAACAGGACCAGATTTGTCAGAATTTTCATGACTTCTCTCAGTTACATCACTTGAACATTCACCTGCCCTGCTACTCCCCAAATCCAAGTTGGCGGAATGTATTTCTCCAACAGATGTGTTGAATGGCAGTTCCAGAGCTACTGATTCAATGATCTTACAAAGATGGTAAGATGAATCAGACAGCTCAGAAGATGTTGATGGGCTTCCAGAACACAAAGCTCGATCATAGTACAGTTCAGCTAGAAATAAATTGCACAGTGCAGATCTGTCTTCAGCCCAGCCTCTAGTAAGTTTGTCCAGTTCAATGAACTTGACAAAATAATCTTGGAATGGCACTTTGAGATGAGACATCTCCTCAAGTAACATATAACCAATGTGATGAGGGCCAAAATTTTTGGATATCTTGCATAGAAATTGCTTAAGATCATTTGCCTCCTCATCGGATGTATAGTTGAGAGTGTCAGGATTTGAAGCATCGGCATTTCCAGAAAAATCAGCCTTTTCTACAGGACTTGGTCCTTTTAGAATAAATGATTCTAGAAACTGGGTCATAGCATGTGATATATCTTTACCATCAGATCCGTTTTCATCTTTTCCAGATTTGCGACTTCGCAGCCTCTCAAGGCGTGTGCTCCGTCTTTCATGAGGATGTTCCCTATCTGAATTAGCATCTTTCTCTTTAGCTGGAGTTTTGCAATCATGAAATGGCAGAATCTCACCATCATGGCGTGAATCATTTCCATTTTCACCAGCAGATTCCACACTTTTAATTGTATCTGTAGATATGACAACATCAATCATGTTATAAGCAAGCCCCTTGTCACCACTCTCACTGACTGAACACCTATCAACAGTATTTGTGCAATTATATTCACCAGCCTTCTCGTTGCTTGCACTTATGAAGCTTAGGATACCGTCTAAAAGGGCCAACCATTTTGCATCATTCAATTGCAATGTAGCACTCTGTTTACTCTTCTTTGTCCCTATTTCTTGACAGCTTTCATCATCTACAGATTTTCTTTTATTGGAAAAGATGAGTTTTGCATGCTTGGGTTCAAGTATGTCAACACCCCGAGGTGCAAAAGGTACCGGTTCAGCACATTCAATGGTCTTCTTCACATGTAAAGCACGATGATGCGATGGCCAACTCTTAAGTATTAGATTTGCTACAGAAAGGCATGCAACTTCATCACTTATTGCTATAAGCACCTCCAACAATTTCTCCATGCAGTTCCCTATAGAAGGCATAAGTAATAATTGTAGAAGAAACCAAAATAGGTATCACAAGTGTGATAGATGAACTGAATAAATCTATAATAATGAGTAAAAAAGAGTAGCATACAGTTGTTTGGGCTACATACAAGCCCTTGCTCAAATGCCCATCTTGATACGCTCAGCAAACCCATTGAACAAGAAAGTGTTCCCAGATGATTCCAGACAACTGAATCATTTGAATCAAGCTCTACAGCTTGTAGGTAACAATGAAGAGCATTATCATAGAACTCCAAACCTTGTTGAAGGAAAACAGATGCAAGGTTTTTCAATGTCAAAAACCTGTCCAGTTGAAAAGTGTCAACATTTTATCAGTAGAAGTTAATGTGACGTATGCTATATATCTTACTCAACAGCCGACGCCAGCCAAGTGAGTAATTATATGTATTTGGCAATAAAATTAAAGTATATTATTACAGGCACAGTAAACTTATGAATTATGATGCTGTTATGACATATATATAGAACCATAGGTCAATAACTAAAAGGAAAAGGGAATCTTTTCAAACATAAAAAGGGGGAAAATACCCTAAAAATATCATACCAAAATCATCAGAAATTCATGAGGAAAAACCGAAAAAGGCACAAAATGAGCAGTTTCTTTCTTGTATAATACTACAACATTGCCTTATTTTGCATTGGGGTAGTAATGCAGCTTGTGCACATAGGGCATAGATATTCAAATTATGATCACTTACAGGGCAAAATTGGTCTTCCGAAGTCACATATAGCAAGAAGGCTAGAATATCTGGTACCATAAAATTTAGAGGCACCACAGTTTTATGCAATTAAATTGTTTCATGGATGGTCTTCCATTTTGTATGTTACTTCAGCACTATGCCCATCAATGTAACAAATAACCAACTAGATACATCTTTACCATGAATAAAAAAGGTATGAGAGAAGAACACCTTAGCTGCAGCAAATGCTGATCACTGCCAATGTTATCAACCTGTTAAGTAATATAATTGCTGTTATGGATTTGATAATAAAACAACATATATATTAAAAAAAAGTGACATTGCCTGAACGTTTGATATTAGTGGGTCCTTCAAAACATCCTCGAGAAGTTCACGAGCTTTTGCATAGTCTTTTTGTTGCAACTTGAGGAGTCCCTCGTGGTACTTCTGAGAGAGTGCAAATTCCTGACAGCATCAAAAGGGAATCTCAGTAACACAATGATATTGAGACAAGTATTAAGAGTGTTCGACACTGAATTCACTCTTGCCACAAGAAAAGAATTATCAGAATATATAAGTCAGATGTTAACCTATACTTATCTAGAAGTAACCATTAATAACTTGCACCCAACAGATCAATACATCATCCAACAAATTCATGAAAAAAGAACTGATATGCACAGAACAACAACAATATATACATGGATTCTCTTCTCATGTGATAGGTACACCCAATAATTGATATAGACAAAAGCTACAGAAAGGTGCTCAACATCATTGCTGCTAGATAACCCCTACCCACCCAGCCTGCATTCCAAGAAAATTGAAGTGCTCCGTTCTTCAAAAGCACTAACAAAATCAAGGGCAGAGTGCATATCATGTTTTGGAAATCAAATACCACAAGTTCAGATTCCAATCCCCAGAAAACACCAGAAAAAATAAATTTCTGTTAACCAGACAACTGCTCACGTAATTAAACTACGAGTTCCTATTTTCCACCAATAATCCCACCTAAAATATCAATAGACACGTGAGATCAATTGATTTTACAGAAGTTAAGATTTAAGAACATAGAAATTAGGAGTACATTTGTTCATAAGAGATCTGATGTTCCCAAAAAGAGCTTTTTGTTCAATACAAGCACAATTTTAGTCTGATCAGAACACATTTGTCCCTAAGAGATCTGAGGTTCCGATCAAGAGTTTTGTTCACTGCAAGCATAATTTTAGTCAGATCAGAATACATTTGTTCTAAAGAGATCTGAGGTTCACAACAAGAACTGTTTTGTGCACTGCAAGCACAATTTAGTTAGATTGGAGTACATTGTTCCTAACTCCTAAGAGATCTGAGGTTCCCAACCAGAACTGTTTTGTTCAATGCAAGCACATGATATATCCTTCAGATACCCCTCTCATCTTTGATAGTTTGTGCGACACTCAAGGCTTGCACAAAACAGTCTTTCCACGCACGCACGTATCTCCTTCCACATAGAGAAAAGTAGCACTTGGTATAAACGTCTAAATCACAAGGCTCCTACAATCATAGTTGGCTCATTCAAAATCTACATATATTAAAATACCAATTTTAAGGATACACAGCAGGGCAGGGATATAAGCAGGGGTGGAACCAGTGTGGGTGCTGAGGGTGCTCACCCCCCTCCACCCTACCCCACTGGACTCCATGGAATGAATAGAGAGGGAAGTGAAAAGAGTAAGGGAAGAAGATGGGGGCTGGAAGAAGAAGAAGAGAGATGAGCACCCCCCTTAACTCCACATCCGTCCCAGAATATAAGAAATTGGTCGTGGACACTGTGTTTGTGTGCAGTGCCATATCCCGCTCGAACTTCTTAGACCTTCCCAGCTCAAAGTTCTTCGTCACAACCGCTAATTTACTTTTGATGCATGGATATCGCTGACAGCATCACCTTTTATACTAAAATATGCCTTGTAAAACAGACCTAAGCATGCAATACGTTTATGTGCATTTCCATCATAATAGAACTCATCATAATGAATAGCATCTTAAATCTTAAAGACCTAACTACCTCTGTGACCACCTATGTGATTACGTCTACCAAAACTGCATTTCATTTCAAACGATTAGTAAGAACTAAGAACTATACACTTCAATATCCAAAATCACAAGTGTTGCTCCAACATGCAGTACTGATAGATGAGCGGCGTTGTTCTTGACGTTGTGCCTAGGTGGAAAAGTCAGCAGGTAGAGTGGCAAATAATGCACATGGAACTGCCATGCCAGCTTAGATGTGGATTTTATTGTTGAGATTTTCTGGATTTTATCCAGCAGTAAACCAAATAACAGGACGATTGTACTGCACAGCTCATGATCCCTCAACGGTGGCTTGACAGTCAGGGCAATTGCGAAACAGTTTCGTCAGATGAAACACGATTGACCCAGCACATTGCTTTCCACAAATCAGAAGCCCTAACTCATCCCCCACCCAGAAGCTTGAAGAGACAAACCACTAAAATTTTCGGGCGATGGCTAGTTCGGAGCGATAAGAGAGAACGGAGGAGGAGGATACCTACCTGAGCTTCTTTGGTGGGCGCGAGCGGCTCCCATTGGCCGCCGGAGTCGCTCTCGTTGATGGCCGCGATGGAGAACTGCGAGCGAGCGCGCGAGAGAGGGGTAAGACGAAAAGCAGCGACAAATTCGAACAGGGAGCAGGTGTGCGGGGACGGAGTGTGAAAGTGTGGCTCACCATGGTTGGCGGCGCAGCGGACAGAGCCGCGGAGGGCCGCCGGCGACGAGGGCGCCAGCAGCGAGGACTGCTCGCCGCCGGGAAAAAGTTTCTCTCCCAAAATATTACGAAGTCACCACAAATTGTTGGGGTTTTGTGTTCGTTTTGTTGTTGTGGAGTCTAGTCCGGTTGTCGGGTCGCATGCTCCATCCCGCAGCCAAATGGGTCCGATTAGAAGCACGTGACGGGCCTTAACCCGCTAAGGGACGACTCGATAAGGCAGGCTAGGCGTGTTTACCACCCGCGGCCGCCCGTTGCGCGCCGCACGAACGCAGCCGCCCGCCGCGGTTGCACGAGACCTGATGCGCTCGCCGCCGGCCGCCGCCCGGAGCAGAAACGCCGCTGCTCTAGCCAGGCGACTAGCTCGATGCCTCGATGTCGCGCCGCCGCCCAGAAAATGCGAAAGGGGGGGGGGGGGGGGGGATTCTCTCACTCGGCCGTCAAAACAACCCATAAATTGTCCGGTTTCCAATAGTGTCCCTAACTAGAAAAGGTCGTACACACAGGGGCAATTTTGGATAACTCAAATTCTCATTGGTTTTTTAGACCTGTCCCGCGAGAGGGGCCGCCGCCCGCCCGCCGTCGCAGCTCGTTCCCCTTCTCCTTCGGCATCTCACCGGGGGTTGAAGTAAGTGGGATCTATTGATTTTAATAAGTTTCTCGGGTAGATCGAGTCCGTAGGGTTAGGGTTTCTCCATGCTAAAGTTCTTGGTATTGGAGTTTTATCTCCTTCTTCTCCTCTTCTCCGGCAATGGTGAAGGAGAAGGGTGTAATCGTCTTCTCTATGACGGCTTGATTGAAGACGAGGGCGACAACTTAGGCGTCACTATCTTCATCGACATGACGACATGGAGATCTTTGTTTTCGGACGACGGCATCAAGGCGGAGATGATGTCGCCGCCATGGAATAATTTCCTCCGGTCTTTTCTTCGTTTTGTTGTGGTTAGATCTGACCACAATGAAAGACTAGGGAGAATATCCTTCACATCAGTCTTCTTTATTCTTCGGTGGCAGAAAAAAGAAGAAGGAAGACACCAACAAGAAGAAAAAGATCCTCAGTTCCACCTACAGGAATGTTGGTCGTCGTTCGTTGGGCATCTGTTCTCAGGCTTGCCGCTATTGCTGGTGTCGAGTATTTGCCTGTGCGGTCATCTATACGAAGCGTCAAAAAGGTTTGGTTTTAAGATTTGGAGCTTTTCACGACGTGGGTATATTTTAGATGAAAATCAGTTTCTGGATATATCTAGTGTAATCTAGAGTGCTTGTAATATGTTGATGTACCCAGCTATTATATAATAATATAATTCTTCTTTCGCAAAAAAAAATCTCGTCGGTTTTCATGGAGACGCCCAGTTTGACGGTTCTATTAAAACTGTTTAGTTTAACCCTTTTTTTACGGTTCTACACAAATAGTCTTAGGCCTTTTAGCTCTACTTTTAGTACTAAAGATTTAAATATGTATACTAAAAACAGTGTTAAAGGTGTCCAAAGACTACAAGACCTGCTAAAATTTTTATCACCAAATGAGACCCTAAAATTTAGCAGTAAAGTTTAGCACGTGGCAAATAGATTCAAACACCCCCTTAGAACATGTTTGGATCTACCCTCTAAACGTTAGATGTCTAAACTTTAGGTGTTGTTTGGATCACTAGATATGGACTAAAGTTTAGCAGCTAAACTTTAGTATTGCTCGGTTGTTTGGATCCATAGTCTAAACTTTAGTTTTTCACCCTAAAATGACTGATTTGCCCCTTTTCCAATGCAAAAAGCATAGAGATCACCTCGCCTCTGCGTCGTCCTCTCGCCACGCCGACGCACGGGTCTGTGTCGGTGATTGCTTCCCATCCTCACCGGATCAAACAACGTCCCCTTACCCTCTGTCGCATCCTCTCAATGTGCCTCCTTCCCTCTCCCAGTGACCTGCGCCTCCACTCGCGCAATAACTCGTCGGCCATGGATCAAGATCCGGCCATGGCTGTGGCGGATTCGGCCCTTCCTCTTCCTCGGGGCGGCGCGACATGGGGGTGGGGCGGACGAGGCACGACGCGAGCAAGGGCGTGCGAAAGGGGGCAGCGCCGATGTGAGGCGGGGTTGGGATGGGCAAGTGCGAAGCAGGGCGCACGTTGGCAGGGATGTGGGGGGGTATGGGCAAGCCTAGTTTAGAACCTCTTTGGGTGCTAAATATTTTAGTCCAAACTTTAGCTATTTGGTAATTTTAGACCTTCGAGTTGATCCATTTGGCAAAAAAGAGTGCTAAAAATGTAAGGTCTAAAGTTTAGACCTGGGATCCAAACAAGGGTTTAGAGCAACAACTCCAAGCAGATGGTCTAAAATTAGCTCTAGACTTTAACACACATCACATTAGATCTTTACACATCAAAAGTGAACTAAAGTGCTCTAAAGTTTAGAGATAGGGATCCAAAAATGCCCTTAGACAGTCTTTTAAGTGAATCAAGCTAGCTTAGACTCAAATTCATTTTTTTAGCGATCCGCGATCCGGTTTAGACTTAATAATCATGTCTATTATATAGGTAGCAAATTCATATAAGCAATTTCATCAACCTAGATCATTGTTTATACATATTTGCATGGTTCAATCCTCTACTTTTTACAATTACATAGTACAACGTAGACGCTCGCAACGTATGCATATTCACTCCTATAAACACACGTATTGCAAACACTACTCTATCATTTTCTTTGAACAAAGCAATTCAATCTACTCTCAAGATGTCACATGACAACAGTAAAAAGAAGACTGATGCCACTTATCTAAATAATATAGATAACATTGTCTCGTCTTCGGCATTCAATTAAGTCCTCAAGGACATTTGCAATATATTGGAGGTAAGATACACTATCGATCTAAAAGTTCTTCTTTCAATCTACTCACCAGTTTGGTGTTGTGTTGACACTTTGTTTAAAAGACATGTATTCGTTGACCCTTCTATATCATCTAAGGTAAAAGGATGGCGAAAATGATGATGATTCACCTCCATCTCATGCTAATTACCCTAAGATGCTAGAGGAACATAAAAAGGCAAATGATAATAACTTTCTTTTTCGGTGTCAATATGACTATAACATGAATTGATAGACTAGCAAGTAGAGAAGTCAATCCACTTGTTACATTGTCTCGTGAAGTCATGGTTCATATACTAGTAGACCAGTCCCAATTTTTTTTTTACGAGGTAGACTAGTCCCAATTGATAGCATGGTCCTTACCTAAGCAGAATAATGGCAGTAGCTCGAGCATGAGGTTGAGGTCGCATTCTGCTTGTCCATGTGACCTTGCCTTGCCTTGCCCTGCAAGCACGAGCAACAATAAACTCGCCCAAACAAATGAGCCAATTCATCTTTCTCACGACGCCAAAAAGAATCTCACCTACACGAGTTTTAATACAGTCTAACAAAGAGAACCAAATAGTCACGCTAGCAAGAAATCCTAGCTAACAAACAAAAGAACAAAATAGTCACATCTTCTAAACACGAATCTGCAGGGAACCTCCGGCTGGAGAGGAGGCCACGTCACCCGCTTTTCCCGGTCGTCCGATCGGGCGCACGGACGGCCCGGATGCAGTGAGTTCATGTTATTTTTCATAAAAGTCCTTCAACTTTAGCGAAACCAACCCGCAGTCCAACCTCTTCTCTCGGCATGTTTTATTAGAAAAGCCCTCCAACTTTATCTAAATTAACCCGCAATCCAAGCCTTTTATAGGCAGATCTGCCTTCCGCTCCTGGGCCTTAGTGGGCTGAATTCGGTCCAACTCTGTTTTTCTTATATATTAGCCTTTTTATTTTATGAGTAAAAATATTGTAACTTTAAAATTACGTAGTAAATCACTTAAAATTATAAAATATAAAATAAATTTGTTTTGGAATCCTCATGAATAGATTTGTACAATGTATCCATAATAGAACATAATCTATAAGTTTTATTGTACATTTCTTCCTATGTTTTAGCGGTAAATATAAAATCAAATAAAGATAGAAAAATAGAAGAACTACTAATGAGAAAATATCATCATGTCCTAAATTTTATAATTTGAAGTCAAATTCTCCTCATTTCACAATTACATTAAGCTTTTGGCTACTTATGTCTTTAATAATACACTTACCCCTTCTTTCTCCACAAAAATAAAAATAACCAAAAAAATGTGATAGTTTCATTTCAATAACAAAATTTAAATGTTAATTAAATAATACCCTCAAAATAATGGAGTGTCCAAAATATTTACCAAGTACAACAACATGCCTCCTAAAAATAACAAAACTATTACGATCACAAATAGATCTTACTGTAAAAAGCTTGTTGTAAGGCTATAAACAAATGGAGTTTATAAACAATAGTTACTATCATTCTTTACCCACAATAAACATAGCCAAAAAAACATAATTAATGTATCTCAATACAAAAAACTAAAAGAATAAAAATGATACAATTCATCCTTCAAAATATATAAATAACAAAATGATAAATCCACCATGGTTAAATGATAATTTCCAATTAACACAAAAAATAGCACTAATGTATTGTATAAATAAAATACGTTAACATTATTCATAATCATCTACCTAACTACATAGAAAAAAACTAAGGATGGCCATGCGCGGCAAGAACCGCACATTTTTTCTAGTGAATGATGAATGTCAATATGGGATGAGTAATACAGTGTTACCATTTTAGCAATTATTAACACACTCGATTGCCCTCTGGAAATTTCTAGAAGATAAAGGACACCCGTTTACCAAATAATAATGGAAAAAACTCTAAATTGGTACATACTCTCTCCGTTCCAAATTATAAGACATCCCAAAAATCTTGAAAAGTCAAAGTATCTCAAGTTTGACCAAACTTATATGACAATATAATAACATTTATGATATCAAATAGATATCATTAGATTTATTATCAATTATATTTTCATAATATGTCTATTTGATTTCATAAATCTTTATAGTTTTTCTATAATTGTTGGTCAAACTTGAGGTGCTTTGACTTTCCAAGATTTTTGAAACGTCTTATAATTTGGGACGGAGGGAGTAACTACTTGTTATAAACCTTATGCATATGATTTTCGCAAGGTAGGCAATAATAATCATTATAAAAAATGAAAGGGTTATTACTTAAATTCACCCCTAAGGGAATAAAATATGAAGTCAAGGCGAATATCCAAATAAGATTCATGGTTTGTGTATTTTTTTAATATTTGGCCATGTCAACAACTTCATCTTTCCAAACATAAGTTTGACCATGCTTTGAATGTTGTAAAATATATTCCGTACTTCCTCTACCTCTATATTCAAAACTAAAGTTATTTTGAAAATGACTAGATACCAAAGAGTGATTAGTTATAGTGTATTTTCCTCTATTTAATTTTATATTAAATAATTTCTTAATTCACTTGAATTTATCAATCATGATACCGTCATACAAACTATGAGTCTAACAAGACGAGTATCTCAAGTGACTTTCATACAACAAGCTAGATGACTTCTTTTAACCTGTTCGCTTGGCTTTTCAGCCGACTTAAATCCAGCCAGAACAGTAATTTTCTCTCATAAGAAATCAGCCAGCAGTGAATAATCCTACCGGAACAATACATAATCCTACCAAACGAACAGATCATTTTTCTCGTGGCACGGTGAAGTTATATAAAGCTATGCTTTGAAACTATAAAACGTCTTTAATGACCACTCGGGATTGAGGCATGGCCGCACGGGAGACCACAGATGAAGAGGAGCCTCGTCCAAAATATCGACTAATACGTAAAACGACTTCAATTGTGATATGGAGTAGACTCCAACTCTAAAACAACTTTTTTTTTAAGTACTGAGGAAGTATCACCGTACGACTCAACTCAACTCAACTGTTTTTTTTAAATATGCACTGCAAAAATATGTGCAACTATCCGTTTTTTTTTCCTTTTCTTGAAAGGAACTCTCCACTTTCTTTCAGTTCCGGAAGAAAGACGACTCTGGTCTGGTGGGATCTGGACTGTTCCAAGCATATACGGATCGAGTACTCATCCTGGTCGAAATGGCATCCTACCGCACCCGCAACTGACATACGGACCCATATTCTTATGTCCCACGTGCACAATCGCGCGAGCCCACACGTCAGATCTTCTTGTCTCGCAAGACAGCCCCCAGCGCATCACAAGAAACTGGGGGTAAAATTGACCGAAAAAAAATAATCTTGGCTCGAGAGTGAGACATCGAGTGCCCTCTCCGCCTATAAAATCGAACCCTAGCCCAGGCCATTCCGTGTTCAATCTCCTTGCCCGTTTGTGTCTTCTGTCTGTCCATTCGTTCCCCACCTTGCCCCCAGCCGTCTCGCTAGGGTTTCATCACCGCCGCCGCCATGCCTCGCCGCAGCTCAGGTAACCGCCCCCTCTGGCGCCTTCTAGGTTTTCGTTTCCTTGCGTTGACCGGTCGGGCTGGCTCCTCCCAGATCTGGGGTTCGGGTGCGTAGAGTTGCGTTTGTAGATTTGATTCAGTCGGTATGATGATGCTGCTCGCTTGTGTTAGTATGTGCAAATTATATTGGGTATTTGGGGCTTGGATCGCGCATGATTGCCATGTTTGACAAAAATGCCGGATCTATTTCTTGCGTTCAATGGGCTAGGTCTTCGTATGTTTAGATAACTGCAAAAAAAAAAAAGAAAAGGGCGCGTTACTAATCGGCAGAGAACCGATTGCTTCTTGAATAACCGATTGCAGCCTTCGTCTGTGTAGATAACTGCAAAAAAAAAGGTGGGTTACTAATCGGCAGAGAATCGATTGCTTCTTGAATAACCGATTGCAGATACTATCTCTTCGCAGGCGGTTCAGACAGGGGCATAAAGCGAATCTAATCCCCACGAGTGAAGGGTTATTTCCATTGATCCTTTCTCGTTCGGATTCGTATAGATTTATACTACTGTGTTTTTGGTAAAATCTTGAAAGTTATTCACTAGTGGATTGGATCTTATGAGTGTTGCATGTATGTAGCTGTATCTTCTGTATCTTCAGTTTCTTTGAGTGGCCATTACAGTCCCTTGGTACTGTCTTGGTTTAGTTAGGAGGCGCAAAGCAATGGTCATCTGATGTCCACTCAGGCCTTCTTGAGGGGGCACCTCATCCGTCTTACCAAGAAGTGCCCCCCAAGCAGCCCTAGACATTTAATATCACTGTTTGATCCGTCCTTTCAATGCGATGCCTTCTCATTTAGTTTTTGGACTCGCTACCATTTGCCTTTTTGAGTAGCCATCATAGTTATTATATATATACCGTGGTTTAGTTAGGAGGTATGCAGAGATGTGACGAAGTCACCTTGGTTGTCTAGAGCAATATACATCAATCCTTTGTTGGATGTCTACCATTTCCTTTTTGAGTAGACATCAATAGTTACATATACTATATTGGCTTAGTTAGGAGGCACACAGAGATATGTGATGAAGTCACACCTTGGTTGTTTATAGCAATATACATCAATCCTTTGCTGGATGTCTACCATTTGCCTTTTTGAGTAGCCATCATAGTTATATATACTATATTGGCTTAGTTAGGAGGCACACAGAGATATGTGACAGAGTCACCTTGGTTGTTTAGAGCAATACATCAATCCTTTGTTGGATGTGTTCTTTGAAAAACCGTACATTGTAATGTTGCCGTCTTCCCTTTCTTCTTTGGCTTTTATCTCCCTATGTGGTTTATTCAATGTTAGAAATAATGCAAAACACTTGTAAGATTGCTTATGTACTTGATTAGTGTCAAGTTTTCAGGAAGCCAAAGGCTTACCTGAATATAAATGTTGTGGGACTATGGCCTCAGTAACCTATGACGTGCCTCTCGAATAACCAGTTGCTGTGATTATTATGTTTGCATTTGGTTCAGACAGGGGCACATAGCAAATGGGATCATTTTAGGGAATGGATTTCGTCTATTCTTCATTCCTTCCTAGATTGATTCCTATAGTTCACTGCTATTGTATTCATCACAATTTTGCTAATGGAGGTGGAGGTGTCATGGTTTTGTTTACCTTGTACCTATCTGTCTACTGCTGTTATCTGCTGTTTTTTTTTTGAGATAAACCGTGTTTATGGTAAAATAAGCTGTTTTGTTTGTGTATATACTTTATGCTTATGCTTTCCATTGTATTGGCAGCACGGTCTGCCCCTCGCCCTGCTCCGCGTGCTGCTCCAGTGAGGAACCCACCACAGCCAGGTACTAAGTGAGCCAAGATAAATATCTAGAATGGACATTGGCATGATCCTCTGTCTTTTTACTCTGCAGTATTATGCTGCGGATTTTGTGGTACAAACATGTAAACTTAGTTATGTTTTTGTACAACTGTATTTGTTCAATTGTTGAAAGTGCGTGCAGTATAACAAATATATCAATGGTCATAGCATAAATCTATTGGTATTTTATATTGGAGCTTATGGTAAAGTATGGAGTTAATAGTAAAGTGTTGATTGCTTGGGAATAAGAGTTAATTGTATTTCAGTTTATATAGGAATTGCCACTCATTGTGTTCATATTGGAACTTGAATTTGTTTCATTTCTGTTCCTATAGTTCTGACACTTGGATTTGTGGTACAAGTATAATTGTTGATTGCATTGGAATCAGAATTGACTATGTTTTGGTTTATATTGGGATTAAAGTTCTTTGTCAATATATATCAGAATTAGAATTTGTTCCATTTCTCTTCCTAATGTTTCATCGGACTTTTTTCTTTTTGGCAGCACGACAGGCTCCTCCTCCAGCTCCTGTTCGTGATGGTACTGGCTCAATGTTTGGAGGAATCGGGTCCACCATTGCTCAAGGTGGTATTCAAAGCTTGTTTTTTTCTCAATAGCTTCATTTATAAACATTGTCATTATCCTTGAACTAATTTGAATGGACGCGTTGTTTAGGTATGGCATTTGGTACTGGTAGCGCCATGGCACACAGGGCTGTTGACGCGGTGATGGGTCCCCGGACCATTCAGCATGAGACTGTTGCCTCAGAGGCTGCTGCCAACGCCCCTGCTGCTCCAATGATGAATGCTGATGCTTGCAACATCCATTCTAAGGCCTTCCAAGATGTATGTTTGCTTGCCACCTAGTTTTTCCTTACTTTTTGTTGCATCGGACCTTCTGTTATGTCTGACATCGTAGTAAAGGTTATGGTGACTTCTTTAGTTGTTCAAGGGCTGCATGTTACCACAGTGAAAATCCCCATTTTAAACAAAGGGTCTAAATTGTTTAGTGTGAAGTCAGTGATATATGGCTCTTTTCAGTTATTTCAACACGTTAGTTCAGTTATAAGTGTGACCTTGCTTATGAGTTATGCCTGTCAATTTCCTCTCGAGACAGTGAAGCTTCGAGTAGGAAGAGGTGTCTGTTGTTTTTCTTTTACTGAGCCTTCTAATAACTTATCAATGCTAGGCTCTCAATCAAGTTCGAGTAGGAAGAGGTGTCTGTTGTTTTTCTTTTACTGAGCCTTCTAATAACTTATCATCAATGCTAGGCTCTCAATCAAGTTCAGACAGCAATAATCTGTTGGCTTTGTTGATACCATGTTCAGAATAGTCGTCCTGCATTTCATCCTCACTGTTTTTTTTTGGTATACTTATTTGAAGACGGCACTCACTGGTTTTTTGGATGATGCAGTGTCTCAACAACTATGGCAGTGAGATCAGCAAGTGCCAGTTCTACCTTGACATGCTGACCGAGTGCCGCCGTGGTGGTGTGTCTGCCTAAGCTGTCCGCTATGGCGACTGATACATGTATTCTCTTTCACTCTGGTATCTCATTAATAAGACACCGTGAAACTTTGAACCATCTATGGTTTTGTTATCTTTCCTGGGATTAGTATATTCTGCTGCCCTCTATTGTTGGAACAGACTTCTGTCTCTTGGTCTCTGGTGATCATAAATATTTGAATGAACCAGTTATTATGGGAATATATTGGCGTGTTTTCTAATAATACAGAGACCGATCGCTTTCTCTTCGTGTGGTGCTGTTCGGCTGCAGCTGTTACACGATGCTCCAGCTTATTTTTCTCTTATACAGTACTGTAATAATATTTTCCTAATTCATCTCCCTAACTGCCTCGTCAGTCGTCACTCTCTAAACTCTTATCCAACATGCAACAGCCCAACTTGATCGCTATTGGTCTCCCACAGCCACTATTAGACGCCGTTAATCTCAACGCTGACCACCGTCGCACTAACAGCTTCTTTCTCCTCCGACAACACGCAACACCAGCCAAGCCCTTCCAATTTCTTTTGCTCGCACTGTTACCTTGCCTTTGTTGATCCTGCCTACCATTTGTCGTCTTCCTACTTGATCGGAACTGCCTGTGCCGTGGGGCTGGCCGCTGTTAGGCACCCGCAATATCGTTGCTCATAACCTAGGTCTAAACAGTGTTATGTGAACCTAATTATAGTACGAATCATTGCTAAAAAACAATCCATTGCACTATGGAGTTGAAACTTGACACAACCAAGGCACTTACTGTCACTAGCATAGGATGGCTTGGAGCTCCAACAGTTTCTTTAGCACTAGTGCAAGGCCCGCGCCACCGCGGGCACATGCAGTTACAACGAAAATTTATAGAACATTAAGGAGTCAGACATATATTTATATATTACATTATTGTTCAAGTATGTAAAATGCATAGAGTTATACTATATATATGCTGATAGTGTATACAAAGATCTGGTGTGAACACCTATTTTCTAGGAACAGAAGGGTTTCTTGTTTAGTGGTGGTCTGAAACCCTCTCGAGGAAACAGTGAGGTTCTTCGAGTTCAAAAAGTGAGCTCCTCTACATGTCGCAAAATGTTGAGGCACTCCCGTTGATCGCCGGCACCTGATGTACGAAGTTACATACTGAATTAACTGGCAATTGAAGCGAAAAAATAAAAGTGGATGTGTTTTCGTAACAACTTCAAGGAAGATAGCAGCCTAAACATTATAAACGGTAGTAGTTGACAAGGAGGTTACATTTAAGTGTTGACAAACACTTTATGAGTATAAACAGAAGTAGTTGACAAGGAGGTTACATTTAAGTGTTGACAAACACTTTATGAGTATAAACAGAAGTAGTTGACAAGGAGGTTACATTTAAGTGTTGACAAACACTTTATGAGAAAAATAATAATTTGGCTTCCAAGAGAAATCAAAATGCTAGAGCCAAGTGATGGAACAATAAAATTAAGGTAAGGTGATCTACAGCTGACAGCTAGTCAATGCTTCTTAATAACTGAATAAGCAACAATGAATAAATATTTTAATTAAAAAATGAAGCACAAAATGTAACAGAAGAAAGGAACTAAAGATGGGAGGCGATACAGATGGGAGGTGATACCAACAACTATATATATGTTTACCTTACCCCTTTAATGTAGTCAATAATAGTTTTTTTTTATCTCTATGAGTAAAGGTATGACCTGTATATTGATAGACACCACAACTTTGTGGCAAGACGGCCCTGATTATCCTTTCAAGGGCACATCAAATTTTGCCATATTGATAAGCCGTAATTACTTGTATGTGCAGTGTTACCTAAAAAACCTTTAATATTTGACATCACTAATGGTTTAAATATCTTTTGGTTTAGAAAATGCATTCTTGCAACATGGAACATTACTCAAATTAGACTACATTATTTTTATCAGATTTCATCATAGACGGCTGAAATGTAAGGCTTGAGGATTTTAATGATACAGCTAGCATTATGGTGACCTATTTGTAATAATGGAAAGTATCTATCAACAATTTGAGAAAATTCACACACAACTGAAGCATGTACAGATATTAGGTACCTGGTGTTAATGTACAGATTGTGGCGGGTAGTTTGTATTGTACATAGTATGTATAGGGTTTGGTACAATAATTATACATAATATTTGGTGGACACTGGTAAGCATTTCAGTTTACATAATGGAGATATAGTTGTTTAGCATACATCGGGTTGCAAAATACAAATGCAACAGCTACGGTCAGAATCTGGGTCTTTTTTATGCATAAAGTTTTTTCATAAAAGCGTACCTGAGCTCTTAACAGACTTGTCTGGTCCATCTGTAAGGCTTAGAGTGCAACTTCCAAAATGGTGAGGCATCACTTAGGTTGGCGTGGTCACCTGAATTAAGGAAAACCCATCTAAAGTGCTGAGATTTGGAACTATTGTATCCATACAAAACAATTGGCTAAGTAATTTGTCAGTTTCTTGTACAGACTGAGCCTTATATAAGATCACAGGTTGATATGACAGGTGATATAGAAAGAGTAAACAAACTGTATGAGTTTTACTGGAGATGTACCTTTTTTCTTTTCTGACGCACTGCGCACTGAGGAACTGGATGGTTTGTTGTGGGTTTTACCTTCCGGGGACTGTAAAAACAAACGGGGAGGTAATCATGTGGATTAACTATGTGAGATTTAAGATGCAAGTAAAAGAGCTCTTTTTTGTGTGCCTAGACTCATGGCATATAGGAGGGTACCTTTTTGGTGTGAACGTTTTCTTCGTGGCTGTTTTCCTGATAAATAAAACTGTGTTTGTTAAATAGTGTGTTTGAATTTGGGAAAAGATGGAAACGAAGTATCTGTATGAGGATACACCTGTCTGCGAGTCTGTGCTGCAACTGGGGATAGCCTAGTTTCATTGAACACAGTTGGGAACACAGAGAATTAATAAATAATGGTAAGCATGATACAGGAGATCAGGTATGTAAATATGGTAGTAGCACGTACTGAATGGCATATTCCTTTACTGGTGTCTGATCAGGTTCAGTCGTCGGAGGTGGTCTCTGCATAGGAGAGAAGAGCAGTTCTTTGTGAGCATATATTGCACGGCGTAAGGCACCGTGTAAGGGTTATGAAGTTCAATATGCAATATACAAACGATCCTGAAACTAAAATATAAACTGGCAGGGTTAGTTTCCGATTCTTCAATAATTTTCTCCTTTTTTTGCCTAGAGACAGCAGGATCAGATCCGCGGTGAACACAGGGACGAGTATTTTCTGTTAAAGAGTCTCAGAAGATAAGGAGAGACCAGTATTACATAGATTTGGATACGCATAGGGTGGATGAAATGAGCGTCCTGAGCCGTTGCGTACCTGGAGACTGTGATAATGGGGGACCTTGATCCGAGATGATAAGAGACAGCAATGATGGAACTAACAGGGAAAAGTAAAGTGTGTGACTACAAATTCGCACACTAGGGTACCTGCAAATGAGAAGGCATAATGCTGCATACATGTTTGCCGAGTAGATGTCTCAGGCAAAGCGTCCATGGTCTGTCCAAACCATGTACCTCATGTATCTTCTAAAGACTAATGATAGAAGCAAAACATTTTGTCCATCAAAAGCCAATACAATCTGGGCTGAGGCTTTCTTTTTGAACAAAAAACAACGTTATAATTATGAATTCTAAGCAGACAACAAAGATTCCTTTTTTTCCATGGGATTACAAGGCAAGCTATCCTTTGAGAGCCTCAATGAGCAGGTTAGGAAATCATAGATTACATTTTGTATTGCTCCCTCATGGTTAGTGACGAACTAACCACATAACGAAGAGCTACAAAATCCAATAATGCAGTTTTTATTGCTACCTCGTGGTTAGTCATGAACTAACCTATAAGCATAATACTTTAACCTTATACTTTTCCCTACTAATGTTGGCAGCATCAATATATTCATCCATCTAGGATTAAAGTACATAAATAGATTATGGAAGCCAATACTGCAAGACGAGAGTACCATGGATTAACCAGGTGTGACAAAAAAGCAAGGCAAAATAAGTACAGAACCACTCTGCTCCTCAACGGAGCTAACTAAAGCAGAGGCAACAACATCAAAATTCAGGGAAAGGTCGTTGTACAGCTGACCTCATGCATTAATAGCCGAACACAATAGAAATGGAGGACTAAATATGCACCATGAGAAGCAGGAATCTGCATATGGGGAAGGGAACCGGAAAACTGAATAGAATAAATAAGGTAAGCACAAACACGGGAATGTAATAAAGGCTAGAAAACTAACCTGAGCACAAACACGAAGGCGACTGTATCCGTAAAGAGGCTGAAGGGCTGAATGCGCGAAACGCAGCAGGTTGATTAAACGCGGCGGGAGCTTCGGCGGAGACAGAGCAAGGCAGCCTCCACACACCACCAAATCGTTGCACAGCCCCCGGGCAGATCCAGCCCCCGAGCAGATCCAGGCGGCGTCCCACGCAGAGGCAGCCTCAGAACAAGAACCCTAAGATGCAGCCGTCGCCGACGCAGGAACCGAGGCGGAGGCCGGCGCGACCAGGCGCAGCCCCCGCGCAGCCCGCGGTCGGATCCAGCCCCCGAACAGATGTAGGCGGCGGCCGGCGCGAAGGCAAGCGGAGACCAAGAAATCGCAGGAAAACGAGGGGTAGGCGGCGGCGGGCGGCGCGGTGGTGCGTGCACACCTGGGGCCCGGCGTCGGAGAGGCCAAACCCTAGGCAGCCGTTCGCATCGGGAGATGGAACTACGCCGCGCCGGTGTTGCGGCGCGAGGAGTAGAGGAGCATGGAGGAAGAGGACGAGGCTTCGCGCCGCCGCGGTGAGAGCCGGCGACCGGTGAGGCCGGCCCGCTGGCTCCTTCGGCCTGCGTCGGAGAGGCCAAACCCTAGGCAGCCGTTCGCATCGGGAGATGGACCGACGCCGCCCCGGGCTTGCGGCGCGAGTAGTAGAGGAGCATGGAGGAAGAGGACGAGGCTTCGCGCCGCCGCGGTGAGACCCGGCGACCGGTGAGGCCGGCCCGCTGGCTCCGTCGCCCCGTCGGTGTCGGGAGAGAGGATGGAAGATGAGGGAGACGAACGGGAAGATTTTTTTTTTTAATCGGAGCCTCGCAGATCTGTACGGAGCGGCCGTATATATTTGGGTGAACCGTAAAAGTTTTCTTTTACAGAGCAGGAGTAGTAGTTAGTGAATGATTCATGTGATAAGTTGAACTCTGAGAATCTGATTCAGTAAATCGTAGCCATGTAACTCAAGATCCAACGGTGGTAATATTTCTGGGTGACGTGGCACTAGGGAGCCACTGCCAAATCTAGAGAGTAATTCATGTGATAAGTTGAACTCTAAGAATCTGATTCAGTAAATCGTAACCATGTAACTCAAGATCCAACTATGGTAATATTTCTGGGTGATGTGGCAGTGGCTCCCTGGCAGTGGCTCGGAGCCACTGCCAAATCTAGAGAGTAATACCGTTTTGTCCTCGTAGAAGATGTAGTAGGTGCTAAGTACAGCACATGTAGCATCCGTCGGTCTGTGGATGGTTGAATGAAGGCGGAAAAGAAATTTAGAACTTATTTTTCTTTTTTTTAAAATAATATTTTTGATTCGTGAAGAGATGCATGGAAATGTTGTTCGGGATTTGGGACCAACCCTGCAACCAAAAAAAAAGTTGCTAAAATATGTTTAGTCTGGTTGGCTAAGTCACTCAGAGCGATATCCTCACATGTCTCGATTTCGATTCCGAATTTCAGGCAGTGGTTTCCTGAATTTATTTTAGGATTTTTCGGTGTTACGCTTTCAGGGGTAGCCAATGTTTCCGTCAACATTGAGACGTCTATGGTAACTTCGTGAAATTCGAGATCTGCCAGCGTTGTATTGTGTAATTCTGAAAAAAAAAGTCTTTGTATAGCAATTCCATGGGCCGAAATTATTATTAACCTGGTATGGCCGTACGGGTAACCTCTTGGACTCCATCACGGAGGCCAAGTTTCGTCGTGCCGAACTATCGCTGTTGACGAGCTACGGCCACCAGCTCCACGGCCATTGGAATGAAACGATGGAGTCATGTGATGGTCTGAACAAAATGTCTGATGGGTACACGTTCGGAGCAGTCTGGTTCGACGAGGTTCAATGCACCTGGACACCCGCCTTATCTCGGGTCGCTGCTCTCCGTGGCTGGCGGTCGTCGCAGTCGCGCGGCACAGTTTGGCACGCTTTCGTGCAAAATGTTGTGGTGATCCGGCAGGACGGCAGGAGTCGTGACAATCACTACTACAGCTGGAGTCCCAATATAAGTTTCTTTTTCTTTTTCTCTCTTCTTTAGAAAGTAGTTCCGGCCTGATAGTATACTGCTAGTAGTTGGAGACTTGGAGCCATGCAAAATGACGGAACCACCTTTTTTTTGTGTCACGAAAAGATGGGATCAGATCTTGACCTGCACCTGCACCCGGAATCCCGAGACGACAACGGGTTTCCGGCGACCGACCGGGGACGCACGTCGCTGGAGTGGAGTGGAAACCCAGCCGATGCAGCCTGGCACGGCAGTCCCCACTCCCAGGGTCCCCCGTTGCCGCCTGCCCACCCGGCACCGCCCCACCGGCAGCAGGCACCCGCGCTGAACAGGACAAGCAGGTGCGGACGCCGTGCAGCCAGTGCGGCGGATGGGGGCTGGCAGTGGCAGTGGCAGATGAGGATGATGACGCGTACGTACGTGGCTGGGAAGGCCAGTCCGGGTCTTCCGCGAGCCCGGGAACGGACAACCTCGGCTGGATCTTGTAGGCCACCAGGATCCCCCGTCCCGGACCAGCAGCTGCCAGTTGGTACATCGAGTCCGCTGTCCGGTCAGGTCACCTTTACACTCGTCTGAATCAACCATTCACCAACATGTTGTGTTAGATCCTGAAAATTGGGTGAAAAAAAAAAATCATGTAGCACTTTTCGCGACCCAATTTTGTTTTTATTTGATAATAATTGTTCAAATATTGATTAATTAGGCTTACAATATTCGTCTCGCAAAATACAACAAAACTGTGCAATTAGTTTTTTATTTAATCTATATTTAGTACTTTATATATGTACCGGTACTTTGATGTGATGGAGAATAGAAATTTAATGGAATAGGGATGTGATGGAGAGTTGGGGAAGTTTGGGGAACTAAACACACATGTAATTGTCACATGTCAGATTGGTGCACGCTGCGTGGGACTGCTTGGTGGTGGTACTGGGACTGCACTAGTGCTCCAAGCTAGAAACATAAATATCAGAGGAAGCAAAACAACTTTGTAGGTGCCGATTAGTTTCAACGGCATCTATTTAAGGGCAGCGCTGTCGATGGGGCAGCATAAAGGCCTTTTTTTAAAGGAAATAAAAAGAAACAAGTCAATCGTTTAATTTGAGTCCACAAATACCATAAATAAAAGCAGCCTATGTTACGTGTGATTAAAAAAAAGGTGGATGCAAAAAGACGGCACACGCACCAGGCACGCACCACTACATCCCACGAGACGAGAACGAACTGTGGGGCCGTGCTAGCAGGAAATGATAAAAACCGACGAACCATTTTTTTCTCTCCTTTTTATTAATGCTTCGTTCATTCAAATATTAGTTTCTGTACAACTGTTGAGCTCTGATGAACAGTGAAGCACAAAACAAGGATGAATTGACCTAGGCCTCTCCAATACTCCCAATTTCCTCCCCCTGTAATAACTTGCTCCTCTCCCGCGTCAAACTCTAAATAATGCTGCCTGCAGTGTGGGTTGTTAATTTAGTGGGACGCTGCTATAGCGCCACAGCTTGCTGCTGCTGCGACTGGAGCCTCCCCTTGAGGAAGCCCCTGCACACCTTCTTCCACAGCTCCCTGTCCGGCTGCCGCACGTCGAAGCTCGCCTTGGCCACGTCCACCTGGCAGTCCTGCAAACAAGATACATATATTTTGTTAAGCACGTGAATCTGCAGTATAAATACTTGGACATGGATCATATCACGAGCGGTTAGTGTCTGATGAGGTGGGTGATCACTACTGCTTACCAGGATTTGGTTGTGGCGGAGGAGGCGGTCGGCGATGCTCATGAGGATATCCTTGCTGTACTCGGGGTGTCCCTGGACGCCCATGACGCGGTCCCCGAGTCGGAACATCTCGACGCGGGTCTTGTCGGAGCGCGCCAGCACCTCGGCGCCCGCGGGGAGGTCCCACACCTCGTCCTGGTGGAACTCGATCACCGGCATGTGCACCGGCAGCTTCAGCGGCGCGAACAGCCGCGCCGCCGCCGCCGTCGGGTGGATGCAGCTCACCCCGATGTCCCACCCCTTGGTGGACCGCCCGGTGCGCCCGCCCAGCGCACGGCACAGCACCTGCAATTCATACACAGCAAGCAGTTTCGTCAGGGATCGATAATTAAACTTAAATATTAGGCTGCTGTACTGTAATAAGCTGTCTCTAAACGCGTTTCGATCGGTGGTTCGCTGATCCGTCCGTCCACCGTGTGCGACCCAAGATGGCAACGGGTACGTGGGTGAGCGGGTACATTGAAACCATACCCGTACCCGGCTACACACCCAAATCCATGCCCACGAACCCGCTGAGTCTATTTTTTAACCATTAATAAACCTATGGGTACAAAGATTGACCCATATGATTACCCTAATAGGGTAAAAACCCATCGGATTTCAGGTTTCGGGTACCCATTACTATCTTGATGTGCGACGAACGGGACTCGGGGAGAGAGGACGCTTTCGGTTTCAGACAGCGCCGATGGATCTAACTCGAACGCACACCGTTTTCTTCAGGAACACGCGAATCATTCATTCACATCTTGACCCCACCCGTGCGTAAAGCAGCAGTTGCTGGCGCTGAACAGAACATGGTCGCCACTTTTTTCTGTAATATAAAATATATAAAACGGCTGTGATTGCACGGTGACGGAGGCCTCTGACTTTGTGCATGGCACGACTGCTGCAGCCTGCTAATAAACTCTATGATATTCATCATCGGTTGGGAACTCAACCTAGGATTCCATTACTAAGACAAACAATTGGCCTCCACTCCAGTGTACGACGACGACGAAAAAAAAAGCTAGCGGCTACTACAAGAGGAGCAACCCAAATCGAGGATTCCAAGCTCAAGGCACACCTCCCTGGCCGGCTCTTCCATCAAACTAGGGACGACGACGACGGTGTTGTGGTCTTCAAAGTTCAGAAAGACCTCGTCCTGACCGAGACCATTGTCTATATGTATATATATATATATACTACTTAGATCTTCAACATCAAAGTTCCACCTTTTCTTCTTCCACGCAGAAAAGGTCGGTCTTTCAAGTTTTTACCACACTCCGTTTACTTTACCGAGTTCGGAGAAAGAGTCCTCAAGCGGTCAAGGCATGCTCTGATTTTTTTCTTCTTTCTTTCAGACAAAGTGGTGCGCTTGGACTTTTGGACCACACCCCGAGCTGCAACGCTAGCTAGTAGTAGTAGCAGCTTCGTCATCTCAAAAGCAACCGCTAGGAGAGACGCGTCACGCCATCTGCGTTCTTCCTCCCTCTCCCGGAGAGATTTGATTTTAAATTGCGGTGCACGGTTTACGCGCCAAATGCCAATCGGCCAATAGGAGGGAAGCCTCTATGAGCCACACGGCCGAGCCACAGGACCAGCGGGAGGGCCGTAGGAGATCCTGCACAAGGAAGACACAGACAAACACACACTTTGTTTGTGTGCCTCCAACGACAACCGAGGGCCACGTCACACCACGTGAATCAGCGAGCGAGGGCCAGCCTGGCGTCTTACCACCTTGTGTTTTGTTTTGTTTTGCTAGAGAGATGCTGCTGTCTTAAACTAGATTAGCGTGGAGTTTGTGTCCGTCTGTTTGCTTCGACCCGTATCAAAGCAGGGGGTCCTCTCTCCTCTGCGTCTGTGAACTGGAATCGACTGAATGAAAGAAAACAACGTGGTGGCAGAAGCAAGAGCGGTGGGAGTGGGACGGCGCTGGTGGCTACGTCTACGTCACCGACATGTAGGGGCCACCACCACGCAAGAGGTTTTCTAGCCACAATCATAGGCCACCCCTGAGATACGCTGTATTTTGTCTAGTAGCAATACTTTGCACCACTACCACGAGTCTAAGATTTTTTTTTGAAAGAAATGATGGCGCATTGTCCTAAACCTACGGCCTGACCAGCATTGGGGGCTAATTGATTTTTTTAAATAAAATTATTGCTGTTACGTTTTCCGTCCCCTTGCTCCCGCTCACCAATTAAGCAGGCAAGTACGCATCAAGAATGACCACATTTCGCTTGTATCGTAAATGAAAGAACGAAAGAAAGGAAAGGTCCATTTTTTCGCCGAACGCCGGGTAGAGAGGAAGGCGCTAGAGCTAGAAGAGCGGCAGCCCCACCAGCTGGTGCCGCTGCGTCCTGCGGTCCTGCTCCTGCCCGTGAGCAGCAACAACGCAGACCCCGCCAGCTACGCCTACGGGCGGAAGGAACTAGACGACCGGCTCTCAAACAACCGCACCGCAACTAAACCGAAGCAAACGGCAAGTCGGCAGTAATGGGGGACGCACGCACGCATCAGCGCAAGGACGGGGCGAGAAGGGGATGATTAGGAACCTGATGGCCGAAGCAGACGCCGAGGATGCGCTTCCCGGCGGCATGGATGCGGCGGATGAGGTCGACGAGGTCGAGGATCCAGGGCTCGTCGCCGTGCGCGTCGGCGCAGCTCCCGGAGATGATGAACCCGTCGAACCCGGCCGCCTCGGCGTCGGTGGGGAGCTCGCCGCGGACGGCGCGGTAGACGCGCCAGCTCTCGCCTTCCTCTTCCAGCAGCGCGCGGAAGACGGTGAAGTAGCCGCTGTACTTCTGGCGCACGTACTCCGAGTCCTCGCCGCACTGCAGCACCGCGTACGACCCCGCCGAGGGGGCGATTGCGGCGGCAACGGCAACGGCGCCGGCGCCGGCGGTGGCGGCCTCCAGCGCGGCGGCGGACTCGACGGCCGACGCAGCGTTCGGCCCCATTCCCATGGCTGGCGACGGCGCGGGCGAGCGGACAGGTGGGTCTCCGGCCCGGGAATGGAGGCGGGGGATCGGAGGTGGCACCCTGGCTGACTCGCTCGAGGCTGGGTGGGGAGGGGGCGGAGAGGAATGGGGGGAGAGCTGAGGCTAGCCCGCTATTTAAAGCAAGCCCGAGCGGTTTTCCCTCGGAAAGTTAATTGTTTTTTTTTCTTTTTCGCACCTGATTTTTTTTCTATTCCTATTACTGTTTATACGTATTTATTTGATGGTATGGCAACGGCCAACGGGCACGGAGCGGGGCTACCGGCGTTTGCGCGGGCTGTTTTGGACTGCGCGGCCGTGTCCGCTTCACTTCCTTCCCGGGGTCTTTGTCAGGGGAGGGACTCCGATCCCTTTCCACTTGTGTTTCCTCTATGTTTGGCTACAAAAAAAAAAAAATCTTTCCAACCAAATTTGTGCCACAAATATATTCGTATGGTATGTAGGTTATATTTTATTTACAGTAGGATTTTTTTTTGTTGCAACGCATTTTGGTGGTTTGTGCGTGTGTGTTTAGCCTAACTGACCAACGGGGCCAGGGACGGGCGGCGGTTGGAAATCGCCGTTACAATACAATGCAACTTTCAGTGACATCGGAGAAACAGGGCAAATCATGCCTTCGTGTAGTAACCTTGCTTTCAGAAATGAGCATGAGCATGGGAAAATGTGTGTGACCACTGACCAGATCAGTCCAGATCAATGTTGCCATGGCTCGCAGAATACGTACGCTGCTGTACACTTTCACTCCTGGCCAATAGGAAAACCACGGCAGCCGCGCGAGCTCAGAGGTGTCCGAGGCGCCCAACTGTCTCAAGCTACGCAGCCTCGCTTTCTTATCTACTAGTAGCTGGGTGCCGAAAACCTAACGCCGAGCAAAGGCATTTTACCGGCCTTTTGGAATGGACCTGGACATGGTTTGGGATAAAACAAAGGGCGTCCAGGTTCAATGAACCAGAACGTACACTACGTTGGTCGAAGGCGAAGCAAGAAGCCTCTCACTGCCGGAGTTTGGATATACCGCGCGCCTTGGCTTTCGGCGAGGCATTTCGCATTGACGAAAATTTGGCCGAATCTTTGACTTGTCGTGATCGTGAAAATGGAATGGTAGCATGCATGCTTTTGAGGCAAGGCAAACGAGTCATGCATTTTCTCGTTGTGGTAAATTAAACGAAGGGATCTATTATTTGTGCTGACTGTATCATCCATGCACAACAACAAGTCAAGTTTAGTACTTATTAGGCGTTCTTTATTAGGCGTTCTTTATTTGTACTGACCTCAAAGACAATATATTCAAAATCTTACTCAATCGATTAGGAGGATTATCTATATATATCAGCCACTCGTTTGAAATCTTAGATTTTAGTCACTCGCTCATGCATGCATGCGATATATCGATAACAAATAAGACAACAAATGTGGTCCCTCAGTCTCACCTTTGGAACATATCTTGACAAAAGTTTTTTTTTTCTAGACCATCTTGTCAAATATATACCTGCCTACTAGCTAATAAGATTATTGTAACACAGCTAGCAACACAGAATCTCCAAGTGCATGATTCAATATTGCGTTTCGAAATGGAACCGTGTCATAATAGCCATTATCAAATATAGTAATATACGTGCGTAGTATATTTGATTTACCTGACATGACAAGAGCAAAAGCGTATACCAAATTGATTGACACGAGATAGTCCATTTCTGTGCTCAGAGTATCTAGGCGAGCGGGGGAGGTTCCGTCCCCCTAAAACTAAAATTCCGCAAAAAAAAAAAGGAGAGAGAACATTGTAACATATAGTATCGGACTTCATTTATACAGCAGCTATACTTGTACCTGCTTCTTTTTTTTTTGGTGACGGCAATACTGGTACCTGTGTTTTTGCTATGTCATTCAACCCGAAAAGTATAGTAAATGGAACTCTTACACGTACATTAATAGGTGTGCTCGGTTCAGCTGTAATTGGGGCAACAATCCATACTGCTGCCGCAAAAAGTGTATACGGGCGGAGTCAATAGAAATAGTTGTGAGCTTGCCCCCCACGTTAATTTATACTATACTAAACTCTCTAGTCCTGCTTTGCTCATAGCTGATAAGTTAATTGATCGAAGCTATTTATTCTGAGAAAAAAAACATGTTATGATTGATTTGATTGAAAATGGTGAGTTTAGAAAAGGCAGCTGCGCAATACACGGTACTCCAAGACATGTTTGGCATTGTTTGATTATTGATTTATTTATTTGCTCGAGAAATTGCTCTGCTGTGTTTGCATCTGTAGACTACCAAGGCTGGCCGGCCGGCTGGGTACATAGAGTGATTGGTTGCTCGGCTTATCGGCGCCTGGCTAGGAGAACTAAGTCTGGTTCACTCAAGCCTGGTGTATGCAATGCAAGAGGTTGGTGTTTGGTTACACGGTAATAGCTAAGCCTGTATTGCCTAGATCTTGTTTGGTTGCCTGGCTAAATCGAATACAATTACCTTGTACATGTGTGGGTGAGTTTAAAGTTTCAACTGTATTACCGTCACCTCTTCAGCACCTACAAAGTTCTCAATTCTCAGGGACATTTCGTCGAACAGCTAACCCACGCCACCACCGGCGAGCAGGAAGAAAAGAGCAGTGCCAGGCTGCCAGCACCGGCTGCCAGTACCGTGCCATCAGCAGGCCCACGATACCGTCAAGTAGCCTCATACACAAGGCATGGGCAAAACCACGGTGAGCACTTGCGCACCATGACCAACACTCTAGCAAGGTGGCCAGCGTTGCTAGCACAAGCCAGACTTGCTGGAAACGGTGGGATGTCGCGTTTCCAGCAAGCCAGGCCAGTCCCTCTCTTTTGCATTAGCTAGGCCAAACTTAAAACCTTATTCAAGCATCCAAACACGAGAAAATCGCATTAACTAAGACTGGCTAAGTCCTTAGTCAGGAAACCAAACACACTCATACCGTACAGCGTACACGTGCGACCGTGCAGCGACATGCACATGCAAACACCGCGCGAGGGAATACCGAGGTGAGGACCACATGCATGCGCTGCTGGACCGCTCTTTTCATGTGAGTGCCACTGACACCACCGATTCGGAACCCCGCGCGTATGCGTATTGTATTAAAAAAAATCAGAAACGTTTTTTTAAGAAAAAATCTTACTGTCCCTGCCGCCGTATGCAACATCAGGACTCCAGGAGGCTAACTAGCTCGGTAAAATGCTGAAGGTAAATGTTTTTTTTTTCTAAAAAAGTTCCTTCAAGCCCTTATTTGAAACGCATGAATTTCACAGTATTCAGTTCAGAACAGAAAAATATCCCGCGTTCCAAACAGACCCTCAACGTTTTTTTATAGTTTGACAACTACTACAGTCGTAGTTCAAAGCTTGCCAGGCTGGGCAAGGGAATTTTAGTTCACTTTGACCAGAATTTTCAAGACGAAGCTGAAGGCGAAGTCGTCATTTCCCACATCTCTCTCTCGCGCGCTCCTTCTTCTGTCGCATCGCGTGCGTACATGATGCGTGTTCAAGATCATTGAAGAATCAGGCATTGTTAATTTTGTCTTTCGCTGCCATACATTCAAAGCTAATTAAGACTCAATTATACTACTGCTAGTAGATATAAAAAGGGGTATCAGTACTACGTATTCAGTGGAATAGTGTACTCCCGTATGTAAATGTTTGTGCGGTAATCAAATTAAACCTGAATCAGCTGGCGCACAATATTCGGAATCGGATCCATAGAATCTGCTACATATGTAATTTTGGTAGTAAAACGGAATGAATAAGATGGTGCGTATAGTACGTAATTGGATCAAGCAATAATTCAAGCCGATGCAAATAAAACCGGATCGATGCGATTCGAATAATCGACGCGTAGACGTATTAGTGGGATCCTTAGAGTAGTAGTTAAGGAAGGTGTGTGTAATAATACTGACCGGATATAACGCTGCGCAGTAATGCAATACGGATGATCATAACCCGAGAGAATATTCGGATCAACAGCATCATCTTTGCTTTACAAATATAAATTTGAACGTTTCCCGGTTTTGGCAGTAATAAAGATCGATTAATTGTGCGTAACATACTTGCACCATTCTCAAATGGAATGAAATGGATTTCGCACGGGATTGGGGACTATATATATGTTGCCATTATTGTGCATTATAATTTTCCCTATATTATTCCGTTTGGCTAATAAGGTTATTTCTAAACGTAGCAATAACCGTTTCAGTTAGAAATCTCTTTCTTAATTAGTTCCCCGATCGATCGACCCTTGCAGTGTATACCATTTCACTCATTAATTTGTATACGTGCTACTTATCATTGATTTATTTCATTCACTTGGAGTATAGTACGTATATATATCAAATACGCATAGCTGTACTATCTAGTTTAGGATTAGGACTACGAACAAGCACCAAAATGAGCTGATTTTGACAAAAAAAAAATAATTCAGCCTGAAAGCCTGGGATCAAGGGAGGGACACTATCGTGTCGTGGCACACAGCGCTGAAAATTCAGCTGCATGCATCAGGTGGGCCGTGGGCTCGCTGACTCATCAGCCACCATCGACGTTAGATCGTCGATTGCGCCGTCGTCGACGATAGCAGATCGATGAGTAGATCACCGTACCGACGATGGCGGGATGCATGGATATGGGCCACACACATGCATACACTGATGATAATAGACACGCATCGATCACCTTTAATTTGTTTGCGTTTATATAGGAGCTAGCGAGCAGCAATGTCATCACCGTCATCCTGCAACGTACCTGCCGGCCCAACGAAGGAAAATCATCTATCGCCCCGGCCATCGTCTAAATTCAGCTAAGCCGCCCGTTAATTACCGTCAAAATCACGCCACACGCCACGCACGCATGCATGCGTTCCAGCACACAGGCACTAACAACCCGGCCGGCCTCGATCTGCCTATTGCGTTTGCGTCTCGGTCTATACAACACAACACAGCTGCGTACGTACGTTAAGGTTGGCTGCCAAAGCTTAGCAGCAGCTGGAGTAGCTAGCTAGCTCGCTCGCGCGCTGGCTCGATCGTCGTCACACTAGTACTCCGTACTAGCTAGTTCCAAACGGCTATCAGCTCCATGTGCTCATGGACCATGGTACTTAGTGTCTATATCAAAGTGATGAACCCAGACGCTTAATCCGTCCGCATTATTGCCCTGCCTGCCGGTTCATCGAACCTGCCCGCGGTTTCGACCGCCGGCCGGCCGGCGACGTTGCGTGTAACGTCGTCGGAACGCACGCATGTCGTCGCGCGGCACTAGCTAGCTGGTGTTGCGTGTGTGTCTACTTTTTAAATTTGGTGGAGGGTAAGTGGCAGTACTACGCCGCCGTCCGTTTGGTACAGCTTATAACAGTTTTACAAAGTTGTTGTGAGCTATTTTTTTTATTGCTAAATACCTTTTTTTAAAACAGCTTTATTTACGAAGCTGTTTTTCTTCCCATCTCACAAAGAAAACAGCTTTGTAAAGTGGTGTGAAGCTGAAAACAGTAGCTTATCACAACTTTCTCTCCCCTTTTTCTCTCATATTCATGTATAAAGTTGTTGGTGAAACTGTTTTGTCAAACACTTTTTTCAAAATAGCTTAGCTTCACCTAAAAAACTGCTCATGAAGCTATTTTCTAAAACAAACAGCTTCACTAGTGAAGCTGAGCTGTACCAAACGGACGCTACGTCTGGCACGCAGTGGATGGAGTGTCACTCACTTTAATTTGGTGTCTGGATCGAGCAAATCAGGTCAGCTAGCTAGCTCTGCTGGTGCCTGCCTGCCTGCCTGGGACTGGGACTGGGACTGGGACTGGAGAGCGGATATGACAACGGCTTTCAAAAGCGTGCTGCTGCAATGCCCCCCGCGTTGGCCCCGGTGCGCGTTGCTTGGAAGAAAGATGCTGCTAGCTAACGTATATATGGTCGGGTGGATCGGCGAACCGGCCAGGCGCCAGGGCGATGCATGATGGCCATATGCATGCGGTTGTTGTGATGCATCATGCATGCTTGCTTAACAGCTTAAGATGAGTTTGTTGATATTCTGTTGAGGAGCATGTGTGATGAGCTAGTTTACACACACGGACACGATAGATGAAACAAACAGGGTGGTGGGCAAAGTGATGTGATGTCAGATACGCCATATTTGCATATGCATGAATTGGACATGATCATTAATTTCGTTATTTTCTTCTACATAATATTTTTGCTCTTTTTTGTTTTGTTTTGTTTTGTTTTGTGGTGCCTCTCTCGTTTTTTTTTGTAAGTCTGTAAATGATGTTAGCCTGCACTTCCGTTCTTTTTCCTACAGTTAATAAGTTTCACAGTAGGGGGCGCAAGCCCTTCCAGATTTTTTTATTTTTTTAAAAAAGGCACCGCCAGTCAATCGGTTTATGTTTGCATTATATTGCTAAAGAAAGTTATACGGAGTATAATCCAATTAAGTACCATATTAAGGTTAATTTTTGGATCCATCCTACACTACACACGTTGTTTTGTGGAAACTAGCTAGGTGTAGAAGATGGGGTGTGGTGGTTTGTATTTTTAGACGATGTGTGTGCGTGTTTGTGTTCGGATGCAGCGGCTTGAATGATTATTGATTTTGGATGTTTATAAGGGCATTTTTAGCAGAGCTTGCAAAGTCATTGATGCAACCCCTAGGAGTAGGATCCATTTTTTTTTTTGGTGAAAGGGAGTAGGATTCAAATTAAAGCCATTTGAAACCTCACTACACTGGTTTCCACCTATGAGAGACAAGATAGCTCCACACTATATTGATGTTGTAGCTTTTTTGGCGGGTGGAGTCAAAGCTGGCTTATGTTGGGCCCTAATTGTCTATAATACCTTTAATAACGTGTGAAGTTAGGGTGAAATATTTTTTAGAATCTATAACTTGGTAAATCAAGTTGGATGAGCTAGAGGTTTTGTAAATCATGATTCTAACATACATGTGAATCTAAACATGACCTAAATTAGTTTTTATATTTGATAAAACTATTGGTGATTAAGTTAGATTAGGACCTACTTGGTAGGCTTCCAAAATATCCCAAGCTAAAAATTTGACAAGCGACAAGCCATGATTTTGGCTGTCATTTGGTCCGCACTACCGAAACTTTTTATATACATATCTGACTTGCCAAATCTATTGTAATTTATTTTGGTCAACTTTCGCTTTCTAAATCTTTCGCATGACAAAGTTTTATCACAACCAAGCAAACCCTTTAGTCTTAATTCGATATTAGCTTCCTCATATATTTTTCCGTATGAACGGCGGCGTACATGGATTCGAAGTTTCAACCACATAACCTTTTTCGACGTACGGCGTACTGAATCCGTAGTCCCCTAAATAAAAAGTATAAACTCTGAGACGCTTGACCTTGTGTTAGCCGTCAATGAAGGAAAATAATTAAAGAATGCATGTTAATTATTCTTATTCGATCTCAAGCCGTAGTATAACCTCGATCCGGCGACCCGGCGTTGGTAAATTGCAATTCCGAGCGACGTGTTCCTGAACATGACTCAACGGCGGCGAGAGACGAGAGATTAAATCCAGACAATCATCTTATTTGCGCAGCCACGACGGAAAATCAACGACGATCGACACACACCACACACCACACCACACCATGTGCATCGTCCTTTGGACTGAGTGATTAACTGATTATATATATTATTTACCTAGTGGACGGTTAAAACTTTGGTTACGTCCGAACACGGTCAAACAAAGCAACAAGTACACGATACTAGCTTCATTCAGAGCCTGTTTGAAACTTTGAATGAGTTTAGAGAGTCAAAACTGTAGATACTTTAGATTAGTTGAAATTGGGTAGACGTACAACTAGTCCAAGACTTGTTGACAACTAGTCAAAACTGCTTCGAATCCATGTAATAACTATCATCATATCGCCCAGCGGTGGAGGCGAGGCGAGAACGAGAAGCTGCGAAGCATCGGGCGCCAGCGACCGGGCGGGCGGCTGCATGCCGATGGATCGGCCGCCCGTCGTCAAAGCCGGCCGCACTCACACGGATCGAACACAGCAGGATCCAGGACTGTACGTCTACAGCGATAAGGCCCGCGTAACGCACGGTCCCAGCTGACTTTTTTTCGCGACGAATATGTCCACGAGCTCACACATCACATCAGCATTCAGCAACACTGTGTTGTTAGTTTTTGCACCCTTTGCAAAGTATACGTACTAGGAACTAACTTGCTGCGGTTTTTGATTTGTCAAAACACGGAGACGGAGGTGCGTGCATACGTACGGGTACTCGCACGTTGATTGGCCGGATGAGTTGGGACCGCACGTGGTCGTGCTGCTCGTGCGCCGCCCGACGGTACGTGTTTGTTTGTGACAGAGTCTAAAACGCATATCATTCCTCTCACACGTTCTCTGAGAAGCCTTCTTCTTCGCTTCAATTCGGTCATAGTAGTATAGTAGTCTGTCTGCATGCAACTTTTAGTTCCAGGGATTTAGGAATAGTACCTACCTAGCCGTGCGTACCAAGCATAAGCATGCAGATCGATCGATCGAGTTCTCAACACCGGCCGCCGAAACATGGCGGTAGTCTCTTCCACCACCAGCGCGGATCCTACGCATGCATATACGTCCATATATGTGGTCAACCACGTGTGGGCCTCTCGTGTCAGCGACTCTGCAGGCTCGAGATCGATGTGTACGTACCGAGTGCCCCGATCGACGTACGGCCGGTCAACTGGAGAGTCCGCGCGGTCACGTCGTCTGAAACTTCATGTAACCACACTCTCCAGGCTAATGGAACCTTCGGCTTCGGCCCATCCTATAACGTATCGACAGCACTCTAGTAGCTACGTAGCAGATTTCTTCAAAAGGAATTATATATGGAATTCTGAAATAGGTCATTCTCTTGCTAGGAATGCTTGGAAACAGGCTGATAGAATTAATTACTCCATCTATATAAGCTATAATAAATACTCCATAGTATTCAATAAATGTACAATGCACTTGGAAAGTATTAAAAAAAAAGAAAAGAAGAATCAATTTGCTCCGGTGGCTATTATCACTAGTGATGAGTAGAGTATACCGTATTGGTGGCCAGATCTTTCTATTAATTGTTTACAAGAATTTCTACAGATCATTTTTAATTCTTACCTGCCCTGTGAGTGTGACAATTATTGATCGACCGAGATCAAAAGCTTCACGAAGAACCTCCTCCTCAAATGAAAAAGCGCCATATCCTCCTTGAAGGCTATTTGGACATGTAAAGACAAAAGAACCCATGAGAAATTTTACTGTACATGTTTATGAGCCATAATAACCAGAAGATCAGGTTACACACAAACCATTCTTCATCATCGCCCAAAGCAAAAGGATGTCGCTGTTGGTGAATTAATGGTGAAACCATTCTTATATATATATGCAGCCAGCGTTCATGCATGTTCACTCCTGTCATCCGAGCAGAGCAGCCCAGTGTACGTAGGAATAGGAATAGGAATATACGTATATTGTCCACCACAACGTGATGCTGACAACTCCCAAGAGATAAGGGTTAAGGAATACGCGCACGACAACACGAGAAGCACGTCATTAGATGCTGTGGCCACTTGCCATGGCGTCGAGCATCTTCCCAAATTCTTGGGTGTTCTTGTCCAGGTACAATTCCGAGCATACGGCTAGCGGCTTTAACTATTCTCTGAGCTAGTGCAGGTTGCATTCGACAAGGGACGATTTAGAATCGAGATTCTGCTTTCACTAAACCCTACATGACAATAGTTATGTATCTCATAATTTTTTATCGTGAACCTAGTAAATATCTATGATACAAAATCGATTTAGGGAGTGTTTGAATTTAGAGGCTAAAATTTAGTCTGTGTCACATTATATGTTCGGATGTTAGCTAGAAGGGTTAAACATGAGCTAATTAAAAAACTAATTACACATGAGTAGACTAATTAATGAGATATATCTATTACATCTAATTAACCCATCATTAGCAAATGTTTATTGTAGCACCACATTATCAAGTAATGAACTAATTAGACTTAATAGATTTTGTCTCACAAATTAGCTTTAATATATGTAATTAATTTTGTAATTAGTCTATATTTAATACTCCTAATTAGTATCCTATAAGATTCAATGGGACATGACTAAACTTTAGTCCAAAGGTAAACCAACACCACCTTATATTTATGGTAAAAAGAAGTAGCGTGTCAAAAATACTACAGATCATTAGCACATGACAGTCAGTCACTAGTGAAAAAAATAGGCCATCATTATAACATGCAGGCTAACGTGCTACAAATATGCATGGTTGCAGGCTCCATTGGTTTCAATGGACTGAGCCACAGACCTGAGTTTCCTTTCCACTAGAGCCCCGCTTTAATTCAAAAGAATGACGCACAAATTTTCCAGATTCCTGCTGCATAATTCGAACTACTTAAGTTTTAACCCCCTATGAAACATAGTTCCAGGAGATTCGGCAAATGATAAGGCCCGACATCCATACATGGGCAACTCTTGAAGTCTGAAATCCCTTCCCAACAAATAAAGCGAAATATTCCTCAAATTCTCTGAACCAAGAAAAAGCCACCAGCATGCAACCCATATGCATAGCACGAATGAAGCTGCGACACAGACCGCAACAACTCAGCTTTCTTTATGTGATCTGATTGCTAGAGGACTTCCCAAAGAGAAACCCAGATAGTATCATTCACCAAACTGGCAGTGCTTAATTCAGAAAAGTGATGGACCAATCAGTGGCCTTCCAATGCTATTTTAGAATATCACAGATCTATCAACACCACCAAACCCAAGCCAGCGCACTGCAAAACACCAAAAGGATTGAAAGCAAGCTGCCAAATGGCATGCGTTGCAGGAACACCAACCCTGCGTTATTCAGAGTCAGAAAGAGAAAGGCAATTATATGAGTACATGGGGCATTGTCATTGACAAGGCAAAGATACCACAGTTTCACGAGAAAACATGCACCCACCGTGGCACGCTGGCCCCTGGAGACAACAACTTGCCTATATTGGCATAGCCAGAGTGATAATGTTGGTTAAGATGACGAGTGCTATACACATGAAAAGTTCTTTCATAAATAAAGTATATAAAGCCATGAATAAATGAAGCAGCACGATCTGAAGCATCTAGGTCCCCCACTTTTTTTAATAGGAATGAACTGTACTGTGAGGAGATGCCAAAGCCCAGTAGATATTTATGTTCGTACCTGGATATGATTGGTCCACCACCGCTCTCTGTTTGTACTTGTGAACATATGAGATCCAAGTTGAAAGCACATGATCGTTTCAACAGTGTTTCACGGAAAACTACATTACTTAAGTAGGAGGCAGGGAACTGTACAAGTTTAGTTCTGAAACAAGTAGCTGATGTTCCAGATGGCAGCTAATCACCGAACAAGCATAATAAGGGCTGTCACTATCACAGGAAAATAACAAGGGATCTATGCACAATAACATCAGAATCACTAACAAAAGATTTGGAGAAATGGAAGTTGACAAATGTTGTCATACCACCTCGTATAGAATTAATAACTATTACAGATGCAACTACAACCACCACATAATTTCTTTCAAGAAGTCAAGTTTTGAAAGGCTACACCATCCTATACAATTCAGCCCACAATGACAAAATAGTTGAGACAATATTTTTTTTCTTTCTCTTAAATTTAATTGAAGAAAAAGTTAAAGATCAGGAATAACAAGAAATACAAACAGCTTGTTTGGTTTGACAGAACTCATCTGGCATCAGCTGAACCTGCCGACATAGAATGGGTTGATCCGTCACTTTTTACAGAGTGGCTCTGTACTTCATGTTCGCTTACGATTAACTCTCCTTGGAAGCACTTGATGACAGATGGTGCAGTTCCACGCCGCAAACCAAACAGCATTGTCAGCTTCGGTTCTAGGATAGGATCATTCCAGATGACCTTGTGCTGAAAACCAAACATGTTGAAACTCTTACCACCTTTCCTTGTCTCTCTTTTCTCATATTTCATCAATAAACCTGGAAATATTCCCTTCATTCTAAATTATAGGTTGTTTTGGCTTTTTCAACTATATTTTTATGTGCATAACAAAAGTTACATACCTAAAAACTGAAAATGACCTATAATTTGGGACAGAGGGAGTAGCATACAAATGGCTCCCTAGGTAATAGTCTTGTTTAGGATAAGCAAATCTTCTTTTAGATTATGCAAGTCAGAAACAGTATTGGAATATATAAGCTAAAAGCCTAAACCATTTGAATCCATTATTATCAAAGAAAGGGGAACAGTGGAAGGTTTGTAATGAAAGTTTCCTAATGGCTAATTTGTAGAGGATGTTACTAACTAGTGCTTGAATCACCTAAGATAGAACCTGAACAATCTGTTCAATACTAATAGACAAAAAGCAAACTGACACATCAGTAAAGCAGTAGAGAGCCATGTTCCCAGAATGGTTTGTTCAAATACCAACCACTAGTAGTGTTTTGTTGCTTTATCCAACATTTTGATGTTCTGCAGTGCCAGCCAGCGCATGGATCAAACTTTGCTTTATCTTTGCTTACGTTAGGATGCCTTTTTCAGCTGTCAGCACATATCCCATTAGTACTTTGGAGGCAGTCATGGGGATGCTGTGATGTAGCTCAGTGGTTGACTCTCTAATCTTTCAGTACAGTACATGTTATGTAAAAATATGCATTTGATTACTTGTACCTAGACAGCCTTAGTGGTTGGTAGCTCAGATTGTGGAGATAAATTCCAAAAGGAAATTAATTTAAAAAGACCAAGCAGAAGTTGATAGTGAGTGGTCATATTGTTTATCATGAAAATATCTAAAAATAACTATTCAAATATAAACAAAGGCATAATAATAATTGTATATGCACAACAAACTCTTTATCAATTGGCAAAACAAGACCGTTTGAAAGACATTGATCTACCAAAGGAAGACATGAATGGAAGAGCACTACCATTTTCAGTGAGCGACAGACATGTAGAAGCACACGTCTATTACCATAGCAAATCCAGATTGCTTATGAGTCAGGATGCTCTTATCTGTTAACAAAACAAGCTTTCACCTAAAAGCATTCCTTCTGAGCACCAACTAACTAAGGCCGAAGTAAGTTGAAGTGACACCAATAGAAGTTGATAGTGTGTTTTATTTTAGGGGAGCACCATATCAGGTTAGCAGTGGTGGATCATGCAAGATCTTATAATAAATCATGTGAAAGATGTCATTGTGGTGCAGGCATAATACTAGGAGTTTTGCAGATCGTAATTCTCATTACGTAGATATATTTGACATTAACAAGAATCAAACCTGGTGCAAGCGGTAGAGCTTTACCGCCTGTGACCAAAAGGTCCAGGGTTCGAGCCCCAGCCTCTGCACATTTGTGCGGGAAAGGCTGCGGGCTATTTCCCTTCCCCAGACCCCGCAGTGCGGGAGCCTACGGCACTGGGTACGCCCTTTTTAACAAGAACCAAACCCAACTGAGAAGCACATATCTACGATACCATGTCAGCCTTTCAGTTATGTGAAGCCAATATAACTCACTGTGCTGTTTTCATTATGTATTGAAAGATCAAGGAAAACCCCTTCATCATTATTCAGTATCAATTGCTCAACTCTATTGCAACAAATTGCTCTAGTAACTTTTTTCACGCGCATGATTTTCGTGTATACTCATAAATTTATGCATTATGTATTGAAGGATCAAGGAAAATCCCATGGTGTGATCATGCAGTGTCAAATTGTCAACTTTGTGCAACAGATTGTTGTACAACAACTTTTTTCATACATTGGACAACAACCACCAAAATGAAGAGGAAGGAGCGGATAGCCCAAATCTTTCATTCTAGAAGAAAATAGGAAATCCCTGCTGTAGACAGTAATCCATACTCTCTACTTCGAACATTACCACACAAAAGAGCAGAGCATCAAGAAGACAGCAGTTAATCTGAATTTTCTCCTATAGTAACAGGTTCCTATAAAGCTCAGAATAGTGTAGTACAACTCTGCTCCAAATTAATAATGGAGAGTTTATTCCATGTATTGAGGCTTGCACAAAAACCAATGAAGGGTTCATCTCTACTAGCCTACTAGGAATGCCAAACATATATAGTAGAAGAAGGTCTAGCTTAATACGAGTTTATTCTGAAATTGCAAGCATTCGAGAACAGCTTAGTTTGCAAATTTATTCAACTGATGACTGATGAAGTACTTTTGTTTTAGAGAATAATTCTTGGAAGGGACAAATATATTTTCCATGACTATGAATCATTCATTTGGACTTGGGGTGGGCCTGTAGTACCAAAAGGCTTATAGCAAGCATTAGCCAGAATATTCTTATGTGATTCAGTGTTATCAAGTCGAGTAATTAATTGTGATTAGCGTGATTAGCTGTCCTACTCAGTATCCTGGACTCGACTAGGGGCTACAACTCGATTATACTGAGTAGTTTTCTGGTCATCTGATTAGTTGTCGACTAATCACGATTAATCCGACGACCAGAAACAGAATGGAACTGGGCAGCTAAGGACATGGGCTGCATCCGGGACGGCTTAGACCACTTGACCTCATGTTTTTCAGCCCAATTTGCAACCCTACAGCAGCCACCACCCTAGAGTTATCTTCATGCTTGATTTTTACTCTATAACTAGAATATATAGTTTATTAGTATATATTTGGTATATTAGTCCTGATATATATAGGATGACTAGGGGGCGAATAGGACCAACCAGGGCCGAGTTTCCCTGGTCGACGAGTAATTGCGACTAATCGTCTTGTTGGTACCATGGTAAGATTGACTTGATAAAACTGGCCATTATTGTTGAAAGGATTGCAACCTTAACTACAGCACTAAGCGCGTTATCCAAGAATCAAACGCAAAAGGTCAAAACTGTGAAGATTTGCTGTTGAGTTATTATCATGATGTGTGTATTAATATGCCATCACGGTATCCCTTAACTTTTATGGAGATATATTACATAATTACAAGATATAAGATTACTTCTATGTTCTATCTCAAAAGAAATAGCTCTAAGCCTCTAACTGTAGAATTAGGAAACATATCTCTAATACTAACCATTTCTGCATTCTATGCAGTGTCAAACGGTCTCATCAGAGCATTAATAATTAATCAAACCACCAAGAATTCTTCATTTATTAAAGAGCCAGTGAAATTACATGATACCATTTCCATGAGTCACAGGTCAGCAGATTCATTTTTCTGTACGTTATGTTTCTCATCCCTCAAAGGTAAACTAGATTAAACAAAATATTCTTTTACTTTGAATCGTCATTAACGATGAAGATAGAAACAACCAGAGAAACGAAAACAAAGAAAAGTTAACAAGAAGATAACAGCAATAGGAACATACACAATTAAGGGGTTGAAGTGCTTTTGTCTATTTGACCTTTGGGTTGTAACATGAACAAAAATATACCACCTGCAACTGAAACATTCAGAGATTCAAAAGTACCTTCCATTGGAATGTTTACAAGCTCACATGCCTGGAGGGTCTCTGCAGAGAGGCCATTGCCCTCACTTCCTAACACTAAGCACAAAGACTCATTCAACAGTGAATCAGCTAGTTCTTTGGACAGCGAGTAGATTTCTTTGGATGCATCACTGCAACTTTCTGGATGACCTGCCATCATTTTCATACCATACTTTGTCATCAATGAATGCAGATCATGCCAGGTACCAGAGACAATAGGAAGCTGCAAAGAGGCTCCACGGGCTGAACGAATAGCCTTTTCATTGAATGGATCACAACAAGCCGGAAGAAGGAATACTCCATCCTGATGGCATTTGGGTTTAGAGGTTGTTAGAAGTGCAGAGTTGGAACGGCAAATACTAGAGAGTGATTGATGTTGTCAACAGGAGATAGCTAATATATATAAATCATATATTGTGTACCCCTTAAAAAGAATATTGTGTACAATGGAATCAGATAAGGACATTCCATCCTATCTTACGTAGGAGCAGAATCAATTTCTTTTTAGCAAAGGAGCACTGGAGCATAATGAAATTTAGTGGCATTCCTCAAACTTTCTGCTAAAGTGACAGTAGATTATTTAGCACTATCCAATGCAACAGTAGTACAGTCTGACATACTTCAATAAGTGACCTTAAGGAAAGAATATGTCATACCCAATTGAAAGCACAAGCTGATCTTATCAGTGTTCCGAGGTTACCAGGATCCTGCAAGGTAGGGGCGCCATGGTTAGCATGAGACCCACTGAACAGATATATGTACACAACTACATTTGGCTCAAACAAAAACAGTATGCATGGATTGAATTTTGCTTTGCATTCTACTGCGTTAAAGAATGACAGCAATCATCTCTCAGCCCGTCTCTCAGCATAATGGTGGCCTTGGTGGGGAACTGCATATCCTCATGACCTCACCTGAATCCCATCAAGGACTAGAATCCTCTTTGGATAACTGAACAACCCATGAAGAGCATCCCCATCATCATGGCTCCCGAGGTCGCGGAAATGGTTAGGCATGTGCATGACAGCAATCGCCTCGGTGGAATCAACCGACTGCATCCCGGACACCTTCTTCATCACCGCGGCACTGGCATACACGACATCACCAGCGAACTCGCGCAGCACCTCCGGGACCTCTACGCCGTCCAGGAGAAGCAAGTAATCGATGGCGTCGAGCTCAAACCTACACACTTCCCTGTAGCAAGGGACAGAAGCACAGGTTTAGGAAGCGAAGCCCCGAAGGACAGGTAAGGTGACAAAGGCACAGAGGAGTACAGGATGGGTGCGAGGCCAACGAGGAGGAGGCGGCGGTAGGAGCGGCGGTACGCGGCGGAGAGCCGGAGCTTGACGCAGTGCTTCACAAGCGGGTTCGCCACGCTCGCCACCTGCTTGCGCTTTTGCCCGCCCACGGAGGAAGCCGCCGGCTTCGCCGCGGCAGCGGCCGTAGCAACAGCGGCACCAGCACGGGAAGAGGACGCGCCGCGAAGAAGGTGGCGCTCCAGGTTCGCCGGGAAGTTGGCCGCCGCAGAGAGCGGCGGCAGAGACGGCGGGGCGCGCACTAGTAGCATCGGGGTGGCGACTGGCGAGCGCGGCCGTGGCGAGAGCTGCATTTGTTAACTTCGGCTCGTGGGCTTGTCGCCCATCTTATCTGCTCATGGACTCGTTGCACTCATCGGCCTGGATGGGTTCTGGCCTCTGGAAATTATTCCTTCCATCCCCCAATTCCATTCGTGATTCGTCAAAAGCATTTGCCATTCGATATCACGGCCTGCCTGTCTGGGATAAAATTTGAACTCGGGCACATTCAAGATATTTGATTAACTTCTAGTACTAGGATCCATTTAAAATTCTCGCGCATTTCATACTGATTACTGAAGCTTGGTCACTGACCATTTTGCACATCACAAGCATTCCCATCTCCCGGCTGGAATTTCACGTTCCCGACTTGTGAGGAGTGATTCATCCAGAGTTCCAGACCCGGCGCAGAAGGAACCAAGCCGCAGCCACCTGCCGCACCTTGCCGGCGGCAGGTCGCGCTCGGTACACAGTGAACGCCAAACATTTCGTTCGCGCTCAGCCGCTCAGGTCCAGCAACCTGGAAGCAACGGCTCTTCTGTAACAAAACAACACAACAGCTTGGCACAATTTCACACAGTTCAAGTTAGCCACTCATAGCTTCACGCTGAAGATTGAATGCTGGGTAGTTTGTAACTCTACACACTTCATAATAAAGTGTCATCTGTCATAAAAGATGAGAAGTGTCCATCTTTAGACTGTCCGCAGCGCCTACTGCAAACCAAATATTGCACGCTCATTTGCAGGAAAAAACTACGCAGCGGGGAACTCTACGTGACCGGTATGCAACAGCTCGCATCGCAGTTACGCTGTATGTGAAGCACTTGTCGGGCGTACCCCAAAGGGAATCTTACATGCACATGCGGGCCCATATATCCTCGATCCACGTGCTGCTACTATTTCACTAATTAAAAATACTATAAATCACAAACTAAAAAGAAAAATTAAATTCCGTTTGCACCATTAAATTCCTTTTAATAAATACTTCAAAACAAGATCTTACATGAATATATTTAGATAAATTTTATTTTTAAACATATAAGTTTCACTGTTGACAGTTAATATAGAGTATAAGATATAGAGGATGAAAGGTGTGAAAGAAATATGTATAAAGGAAAGAATCTCGCTGATCAGGACGAAATATTCATTTAGAGAATGAATATAGAGTAATAGCGCTGCGACCAGTCTTAGGTTGTGCGCAGCGCGTTCTTTGTAGGTTGCCTGCAGTATCGTTTTCCGTAAAAATTCCACGCAGCGCATGCTGTATATCCGCACGGTAGGCGCGCCCGCACGCTATGGCAAACGTTGTCCAGTATGTGCGCTACGGCGCCGGGGCAGCAGCAGATGAGGCCCATGCGCGGCGGCAGCAGTGGAGATCACAGAGAGAAGAGAGAAGACGGATATGACAGTTGTGGGTCCTACGGATTTTAGTAACCAAAAAATACAATAACTCACAAACTAAAAATTCAAATTAAATTCCGATTACACCATTAAATTTGTTTCAATAAATCCTTCAAACCAAGATCTCACATGAATATATTTAGATAAATTTTATTTATAAACAATTGATATAGAGTATAAGATATAGATGATGATGATGAGTGCGAAAGAAAGATGTATAGAGGAGAGAATCTTGATGACTAAGACAGAAAGAAGATGAATTTAGAGGAATAACCGTGCAGACAATCTTACAAGAGCATATTGCACATGGCATGCTGCTAGGGCCTAGAGGACAACAGGACATGGAAAATTGAGAGCACAGCAAAAACTTTTTCCTCTTATCACGAACCAAGTCCGGGTGCTCCAAGTGCTACCAACCGCAGAAACAAAGGTTACAACCATGATACTGAAAGGAAAGAAAGCTAAGAGTGAGATTTGGAGTCAAAAAAGATAACCGGTATATTCAGAACTCTAGGGATTCAAATTTGAGATGCCACAACCTCTCAGGCACAGCTCATTCGTCTGCCATTGCAAGCTCTAGCGCATAATCATCTCTTTCCTGAAAAAACAAGGAGTTCATTTTTGTCTTAATTAAGTGTCGACAACCTATAAATCACAGCTGTGTAGAGTGTTGTTACTCACCACAGGCCCTCGTGCAAAATATCTCCCGAATTGGAGCCAATACACCTGCAAATTGACAAACAATTTGTTTTGTAGAGTGAGTTTCCTACTACATATTGAGCTTGATATTGGCCTAATTAATTTCAAAAGGTGTTTAGACTATATGCCTACCTCATCTTCATCTTGAGTCTCGACTTCAACATCACCACAAGGGAAACCAACACACAACAAAGCATAGCCCTGAAAAAGAAACCATACAATAGAACTCAGTAATCCTTGAGTACCATAGTTGATAGGTAACATTGGACAATACTCCATAGTCCATCCATCCCAAAATAGTTGACAGTTCAGCTATGAATTTGGATTTCTCGGGAATCATAACTAAAGTGTCTACTATTTTAGGATGAAGGTAGAACTTTATAATTGGTAATTGATTTGCATTGGTAAATATTTTTATAATATTTGGCCAATAATAACTACTCAATAAAAAAAATTGGCCATATCTATAACACAAAAGATACAAATTAATTCTTGGGTCACATTGTAATCATAATCCTTCATAAAAAGGTGACACAATAGTTATTCATCAAAGCTTCTAGCAATTGCCCACGAACATTCAAGAACTTGTCAAAATTGGCTAAACTGAAGGACAGGTTAATAGGACAGGGAAAAAAATACTTCAATCATGTTCCAACTAGCGGAAGAAAAAATGGATGTACCTGATCTCTTAGTTCTGCAGATATCCCAAGTGCTTCAGGTTGTCTTATTTGTCCTGATTTTATTCGAACTGCACAACTTGTGCAACAACCTGATTACCAAAATGAGTTTTCAATTGTTATCTAGGCCACACGGAATAATCAAAGAAGGGATGCTACTCAAACAAAAGGTTTCATATTTAAACAATATATCAAAAGCCAATGGCATGTCTACCGTCGAAAAGAAAATTTACAGTTGCTATAAGTATATGACAAATAGAATGAGTTCCAAATGATTCCATCATGGTTCGGTTCTGACTACATGTTACAAAAGTGAAACCAACTTAGTTGAGTAACTCATAATGAAAAGAATCATTTATTTTTTGACAAAGCAACGTGAAATGATGGATGCAAGTATGCAACCCACCATGGCGGTACGCAAAAGCAAGAACATAAATCTACCATCAATCTCGTATTGGAAGACTGGTGGTGTTAGTCTATGAAGCACGACAATTCCCCTTATATGCAACCTGATAGAACAATGCATTTCCCATGATTATGACCATGGACATATGAGACTGGAGATGCGCACAGGTGGCTATACGTTAGAAGCCGATATTACTAAATCCTTATTTTCATTACCCTCAATGGCTCAACTTGACCAAGGCCCTCGTTGAGCCAGCCACTTAGCTTCATCGATACATGGGCCTCGTTGGCCGGGTGGAGCATGACAATGTTTATTGCCTCTCGTTGGCCGGGTGGAGCATGACAATGTTTATTGCCTCTCCAACCCATTTGTATGGTCGTTGATGCTATGAACAAGTAACATTGTACCACTTTTCATTTATAAGATCAATGTCCCTCATTTGTGTATTAGTGTAGCAACAATCAATTATGCTAATATATCGATGGAGTTTTGTCTTGACTTCAAAGCCACAATTAGATTCAGGTTCAAAGTCAACAATGAGGTTCACCTCCAAGATATTACTCTACCTTTTGCCAACAATTATAAACGATTGCTAGGTCAAAGTGGGTGGATCTTAGAAAAATATAGGTGGTCTAGATTAAAAAACAACCTCCATGTAGATTCTATTTTGGATTCAGCTAGACCAGGAGTTTTTAGATTTCTACTCTTTTTGCCTGCTTGGGCTTTATAGATGGAGCAGGGTCTTGGCTTCAAAACCGACAATGAAGTTGAACTTCAAAACAGACCATGAGGTTCAGCTCCAACATAACTTTGTCGATCACTCTACCTTTTGCTAACAATTATAAGCGATTGCTTGATTATAAGTATGTGGATCTTAAAAAAATCTAGGTGGTATATATTAAAAAAGACACCCTACTTATAGATTTTATTTTGGATGTAGTTATTATCCTATGAAACTAATAATCCAAGGAAAGCTTTTGTGATCAAATGGCACTATCTATATCAGCATAAAGGAGAATGAGGAATAGCCACCACTCAGTTTGCACCACCATCTTATACAAGAGTATATTGGAATACTAAATAGTTTACTGCTAGAAAGAGTATATGGAACACTAAATAGTTTGATGCTTGGAAGTATGAAGGGTAAAGACCCAAGTAGGGTAGTTTTGCCAATTGCCATTGTGGACAGCCAGTGGCAGAACTTGGCCATATGATATGGAGTGTAAAGAGAGGGGGATAGATTAGTATTTCATCATTATTTATAATGGTCAAACTAAAGCTTTCATCAAGAACGTTTCTAGCTTAGGGGACTTAAATGCTTGGTATTACTAACTAGCCATGCATAACGACTTAATGAGTCATGCATTGGCTTACTTTAGCATATATGTTCATGGTTACTACATGAATATTGGAACATATCATGCACTTTAGGTTGTAGAAATTTGGTACTCCCATGGTCATTCTCAGTCAGCTCCAGCCTTTCAGTGTAGCTGTGCAGTGAGCACTACATGCAATATATGTACCTTGCTAAAGAGATACCACATGATCAAAGTTAGAGAAGTTTGGCTTAGCAGTTAGGACAAGACTAAAGTGAACTATAATTTGAAATGGAGGGAGTCTCTTAACTGCATCATATATATGGATTATACCTGAAGAAGGCACATAGTCTGGTTTTACTGGTAGGGATTGGAGTAGGGAGTTGTTGGCTCAGCCTTTGAGCCAAGCATGAGGCATGCTAATGTAGGTTCATGTCATGTGTCATGCATGGATAGTTAAACATCGTACTAGCATAATCAATTCATCAGGAGTCAAAATAATAAGCTGCAAAAGACAGTATTCCTTTCTGAAAGGGTAACTGAACATCCAAAAATGTTCCATTGTCATGAGACCATCATGAATAGCCAGTTAACAGAATACAGCAATCTGATCAGCAGAAGGTTAATGTCATCTCGTCTGTAGTTGTGGTTTTGCTTAATTCAGTTGCTGCCCAACAGTAATGAGAGTGGCAAATGAGGGCAGAGAGTGGATGGATACAGAGGACTGACGAGCCAACCTACCGTGGCGGCACGCGAACGGCAATCTGATGTCCTGCGCCTCAGCAGTGTGTAGAATGTACTGGTCCTGTCACGACCATGAGCCCATGTCACTGGCGGTTCCCCGGCCGAGAATGAGAAACATAGGAGTAGAGAATGGAATGTGTTGGGGGTACTGTGTACCTCGGGCACGACGAATTCGTGGACGACTCCGCGCTGGCGGTCGTGGACGGTGACCTTGTGCGTCAGGACGGTAGTGTTGGCCGGGCGAGGCGCTTGCTGCAGCTCCGAGGCGGCGCGCGCCCTCGTGTCCCGGGCCGGGCGGTCCGGGAGCAGGGACGCGGAACCGACGAGGACGCTGGCGTTCCTCTCGCTCCTCCACAGGCACGGCCCTCTCCGCGCCCCGATGCGAGCCCTGCACGCAGCAACGCGCAAGGATCGCAAAGTTGAGCGTGCATCCAGTCAGTTGGGAAGGAATCGCGAATGGTGATCATTTGGGGCTGGGGAGGGTATCGTGAGAGTTGAGAGGATAGACAGTGTGGGGAGTGTGTACGTACGTGGTGGCGGCGGGGCAGGCCATCGAGGCGGCCGTCGGCCTTAAACTTGGTTGAGGGGCGGTCCGGCAAGCGGCGGCAGATGTGCTCTGACGGACGGATGGACGGGTTGGGCGCGGACTGTCGCCGCCGGCGCGAGGGGAGGGGAGAGCGTGCGCGCCGAGTGCCGACTGCCGAGTGCGTGAGCGAGCAAGACGAGAATTCTGCGTTGGGTGTCCACCGCTCGTATGTACTGTTCTGCGGATAAGGGGCCTCCCTGCCGTTGGGTGTCCACCGCTCGTATGTACTGTTCTGCGGCCGAGTGGGATGGGCCAGAAAAGCTAGCGTTGATCGCTCCGCCCCGGCCCCGGCCCAGTAGGAGTGGAGGATGGGGTCATCTCGTCCTGTACGCCTATTCAATTTTTTTTTATTCATGTTCGCCTATCCATCTTAGTCTATGCTCTCGCGGCCGACTCCGTTTTGTCGTTGTTTTTTTTTTTTGACTCAATCCGTTTTGTCGTTGTTTGATGTAACTACGATGAATGATTAAGAGGACAAGTTTCATATCAATCTTTCTCATTCTTCGGTGGTACAGAGAAGAAGAATGAAGACTCTAAGAAAAAGTTTCTCAACTCCGCCTGTAAAAATATTGGTCATTGTTTGTTGCGTATTTGTTCTTAAGCCTTTTATCGAGTGTTTGTTTATGCGATCATTCATATGAACCATCATATAGGTTCGGGTTTGAAATTTGGAGTTATTCACAGTGTCAGTGCAATTGAGATGAAAATCCGTTTCTAGTATGCCAACTATTATTATTATCTAATGTAATTCTTCTTCCATGAAAAAAAGGGAGATAGAAAAGGAAAGCTCACTGAAAATAGTTCCAGTCGAATGACACCGCACCAATTTACATGTGCATCACATTTTTTTTTGTGAGGATAATTGTACATCGCATATGGGAGCTAGCTTTATCTTAACCCTGTGCTCCAATGACGATTCTGAACTTATTAGCTATTTTCAGACAAGTCTCCGACCCAACAAGGTGTATATACGAAAGCCGTACGCCTCATGTTGGGATCAGAATACATGAAGCGTAGCTCGCCTAAATCGTGAACCTTGGACCTGCCAAAATGATATGCCATGACTCTCGAAAAATGTAAGAACATAATCTCTTTGTAGGGATGGAATCCAAGTATCGTAAGCCCATATATCTTTTTTCGTACCGCAATAGTAATCTTTGATTTCCACAGCGCTCTCATCGTCAGTCCCAATCTGAATTCTTTTCCGCCACCACTGCTGGTGCCGGCTTAAATTCTCGTGTATAGCCATCGTCTTCCAAAATCCAAGGCCTATCGGTGTGAGCATCCGGGTGCCCTGGATATATGCTATCAAATCATGGTGGCTGGCGCTGTGCTTGAGTAGCCACTGCGCCTTGCCGTCAGATTCGTCGAGGAACCAAACGAGGACACGGCATGTGTCATCAACGGCCGCGCTGCGAAATAGATCCCATTCTTGGACTTTCCAAGGTAGTAAAGGTCATGTAAATCGTCATTGCTACTTGCAGTAGCGTCTGGTGGCAGATCAATCACTTGGTACTTATCATCTGACAAGTTTATCCTGCATTGTTCGACAAATAAATTAATTATTAGTACGCATATAAACAACACTACTTTAATTATAATAATATAATAAATAGTTTAAGGAACGCGATCGAGTGACAAACCTGAGAATAAAATGGCTGTTGCAATGCACATATAGCACTCCGCGCCAATAAGCGGCGTGGCCGTAATGCCTCACGCTCTCACCATCGATGCTCCTCTGAAGCCCGTCATCGAGGGCAAATCGCCTCTCCTCCCACCTCCCCGTCCTAGACGAGTAGACACGCATGACGTACACCGGCGGCGGCCACTCCAGTCGTCGTACGTCGCCGCCCTCGCCGCGGCGGCCATTATTGAAGGAAGGATGCTGCATCGAGACCACCTCGTAGTGGGGCGACACAGTCGGATCGAACGCGAGGTAAGAGGACCAATAGAGCCCGACGGCGCCCTCGTGGCCCTCGGGCAAGCCGCCGTCGCGGCGAAAGAAAGGCAAGCGCGCCGCCCGCCTGGTCGCCGGGTTCGCCACGTGGTCCTCGAGCATGAGGAGGTCGTTGCAGCATCCCACGACGTCCGGGACGTCGTCGTCGCCCGGCTGGTCCATCCGCACGAAGCTCTCGAGCCTCATGCCGCCGCGCCACCGATGATGGCCGCGCGAAGAAGTCCGGGGCCTCCCTCCCGTGCCACTCGACGTAGATGCCGCCCACCGTCAGGGGCAGGAGGTCCGGCCGCAGCAGGTGGCCGCAGCGCGCGTCCACCACGGCGCGCCAGTCCTTGCACACGCTGCGCGGCGCCGGCGCTAGGCGGGATAGGACGTCCGCGAGCACGTCGTCCGGTAGCGACCGCGGCGGCGGCGGTGGGTCATCCTCCTTCGGATCCATCCCGTCTGCGTCTGCCGATCCGATTCTTCGAGTGCACGCACGCAAGGAAAGGTACGCACTTCTACATACGTACGTACGGCGTGGTGGGTCTGGGTCGAATCCCGTTCGGTTTAGCCGTTTAGGAACGACTCTCGAGTTGGGTGGGGCATCCCGCGCGGCCGCGCCCGCGGCATGGCACAAGAGCCACAATACCGGCTCGGCTCTCGGCCCATGCCCCCGTTACGCGTTCGGACACCCGACGATCGGTCGGGGGCGGTTCTTTCTGTTCTGACCCATCGCCCCCGGTCCAGTGCTTGGCTACTACGTACAGGAGTAGCTACCTGAAATACAATACCTTTCGTAAGATCGACCGTCCAGCTTATTGACACGTTTTGACACGTTCTGATTGATTGCTTTTTAGTCTGGGTCCTATATGCATGCATGTTTTTTTTTAGTTTTTTACGGTACTTGTATTTGGACTCAATAAACAAAGATAAAGTGATGAAGCTGACACAAATCTCAAAAAAAAACAGTACCCTGCACGGTCACATACGGATTTTTCGATCTCGAGTAGCTACTAACGGCCTACTTGGCTCTTCTAACGCCCAGAAGACCCGCACCTGGGCTGTGGCGGCTGTGCTGTTCGTCCTTTTCCGGTTCTCTATTCTTTCTTCTTATTATCCTATTACCACTAAGCACAGTAGTAGATGACATATCCTCCATTCACATGACATGAATCCTACGTAGGAGTATTCTTAATTACAAATGGATGGGATTTTGAGATCTACGTAGTATATCTGCTCAACCGGGTGAGTAATCTCTCTCGGTCTTCTTGCGTCGTTTTCTGACATTTTCTCCCATGCATGTTGCAGCGCTAGTTGGCACCATTTATATTCCACTTGTGTCGCCGCCAGCTTATCGTCTCTGGTGGCACGCACAACGAGACAGATACAGATACAGCTGAGTACGAGCGAACGATGGAGTCTTGTATAGAAGGGGGGAAAAAAAAGAGGGAAGGGAACGACGAAGGAGGTGTCAGGGACCAGCTAATCTACGATTTTGCAAAAAGAATTATATATAATTTTGGCAAATAAATGCAAAATTTGCTTCCTACTTCTGTATACCGTGTACGAAACAACACAATAAGTCCTCAAAATCCGTATATATTACAATGTAAATAGTTTATAAACACTATTTCTATAGCAGTCAATGTTGAGCAAGAAACGTCAATTTTGTTTGGAGCAGTCAATGTTGAACTTCCCAGATATATTAGCAGCAAGTGGCCACTTATAACAGTGTAGGTTAGAGTAATAGAAATAGTACGTACTACTCCCAGCATCGCGTCGAGTCGTACACGTATCTTCTCTGAGCAATAGTGTTGCATGCTTGTTGTGTCGCCTCATCGGGCCGCAACATCGCCGCCCGTGTGTCCACTTCGTCGTTGCATCGACTTCGGCATCGACCCTCTCTTTCCCGCCTCGATTACATCGTCACCTTTCGTCTACATCTACGACGGCCCTGACTGTGTCGACTTCGGCATCGCCCCTTCCATGACGACTGCCTTGAGTGTCTCCGTCATCACGATGGCGCCCCTTGCAGCTCCATCGACACGGCAACCCAACCACAACTACGTCGACCTCGGCAATCTTCAGCATGACTTCTCCAACCACGGCTATTGCGCCCTTCTGCTCGGCTACTCGACATCGGCACAAAGGGCTACCGCCTTGCATGAGGACTCATTGGCTTCTTCTCCAGCCACAGCATACGCGACACATCGACTGTTATGACTGCGGGGGATGTTAGCTTGTCAGCTTCTTCTCTAGTCTCACCGTCTGTAACACTTCCGCTGTGAGTGCGGGGATGTTAGAGTAATAGGAATAGTACCCAGGGCCAGCTCTATAATTCAAAGGGCCCTTGGGCAACTAAGACGATAAGGGCATGTCAAAATAGTTTTCTAATATAAAGATTAAGGTATATATTATGAAAATAAAAATACTATGCACTATAGGTTTAGTTCATGAAACATGACTAGTGTAACAAAAAACTTGAAAACAGTAACAATTATGATTGCCTAAAAAATGTAATGTCTCGGTGTCTTGTAAAAACTGTATTTGGAATTTTTTATGCATATCTTAAAAAACAGTATCAAGATTAATATCGTTCAAAACATTTTTCTTAATACTGCACCTAATTCATTCAATCTTTTTGTAACATATAGTTGATATGTGATTGTATGAAGTGATCTTCTTGTTTTCTTTTATTTTCTTTTACTAAGCACCTGACATGCTTTTTAGACAACATGTAACATATTCAAATAAATACATGGAATTAGAAATTTATAACCTACCACTATACAAGAACAGCACATACACAAAACAAGAAAAATATGCACGCGATGGTTCACGGCTCGATAAAGCCAAATAGAAATTATATTATGTATTAAATATTAAATACATCTACTAACTATTTATATGGTCATGGCCCCCCGGCGGTTGCACCGCCTGCCCTCCTCCTAGAGCCGAGCCTGATAGTACCATATTGTCTAGCCACAAGAGTGTTAGTGTCCATGTGACCCAATGCAATATATCTAATATTCCACCAATTATATTATCTCACAGTGTACTACATCTCTTTTTCTTAATACTGGAATACCCAACCGTTGAACTTCTAAAATAAAACACGATTTATCCAGGACCAGCTTGTTCTTGCACGAAATATCCTCAGACCTTAGGGAGTACAAGGCTTCACCTTCACTTATTAATTTTGGATTCACGCAAGCTGATTGCTTGCACCGGCGATTTGTTGGGCGTGGAGGTTTGTTGGTGAGCGGTGGCCACATGATCGACATGGGACAGCAACTTCGGCAGTTTGGCTTGGGGAAGAATGGGGACCCAAATCAGAAGAAGGGAACAAGGAGGAGGCGCGCGTGAAAAGTACGTATCCCACTGCCTGTTTGGCTGTTTCTTTGTTTATATCATCATCTCAGTCTCAAGTCTCAAGTCTGAACTGAACAGTACATAACAGAACAGATCAAAACAGCGGGCGACTCTCCACGCCACTGAAGAGGTCACCTCCCCTCATGGCCTCATCACAGCGGCTCCTCCCACCCACCCAAGAGCTCACCTCCCCTGTCCTCTCGCACCTTATCTTACTCGTTTAAATTACCAGCGCTTCTTCTCGGGGGAGAGAGAAATAGCAGAACCCTCTAGTAGATAGTACCACAGAGAGAGGGACCGGGACTACAGGGAGGATGGCTTTGCTGCAGAGGCAGAGCCTGCCCGGCATTGGCTGCAGCAACATCGTCTTGGCACGAGCGAGGGTGCTGCAGCAGTGTCTGGCAGCGGCGTCGCACTCACACGCGCCCCTCCTCCTGCGAGCCAATGGCGGCAGGACGGGCGTCTCCTCCTCCTCCTCCTCCTCCTTCTTTAAGGCTGGCAATGCGACCGGCTTCAGCCGGCGGAGAAGAAGGGAGCTGCGCGTCGTCGCGGAGGCGGCCAAGGTCACGCCGGCCTTGTCTAGCGGCGTCAGCATCAGCGACGTGCTCTGGCCTTCCTCCGGTGAGTCCCAGACTTCGATGCTTCTTTTTTTCTTTCTTTTATCTTTTATCTTTTATCTTTTTTTCTTTTGCCATGGCTGGTGTGCTAGTTTATTTTCTCTCTTCGATCCGGTCTGCTGACTAGTTAATTGATCATGAGCTGGCTCTGCCTTTGAATGAAACTCTGTGCTGCTGCTGCCAGATGATGACAACTGTTTCTTGCATAGTTATTTCATAAAACAACTAGTTCTTGCATATTGGCAAACAAGTGCTGAATTTCGGGCTTTAAGAACAAGTTTATTTACGAAGAGAAGGCCTCCTGTTTGATACCATGCAGGAGCATTCTTGGCCATGGCGGTGCTGGGGAAAATGGACCAGATGGTGGCGTTCAAGGGAGTATCCTTGACGATTGCGCCCCTTGGAGCAGTCTGCTGCGTGCTTTTCAGCGCTCCAGACTCGCCTGCAGCCAAGGTGCATGGTCAAATCATATTTTATTATTTATTTATTTTTGGAAGAAAATACTCACATCTTAAAAAATAGTTCCACAATGTTTAATTTATACTGTAACTAACATAGGACGAAAAGGCTGCTCTGCTCTGGGCTCCAGCGATGAAAAGGGGTCATACATCATCCTTTTCTGTTGACAAAAGTGTTTGGTATATATACAGACAAATTAGCCTCAGACACTTTTCTCACATATTCCTTACTGAAATGTCTGAATTCTCTAAATTTACTGAAAAAATATTAGAATGGTCCACAAACAATCACTTAGGCGTAAATATGATTAGCCAGGGTTGATTTAAGGGTAACTGAATTTAAACGAGAAAAAACAAAGATATCATTAACCGAAGAGTAGCAGTGGCAGACACAATGAGTTGCAGAAACAAAATATCCAGTTAAAAAGCATGTAGTAGCTAATATTTTTGAAGTTAAAAAAGCATGCAGCTAATATTAGTAGCGTAACACTAGGAACATAGCAACAAGGGCTTCATCATTTGTCGCCAGAAGCCCCAAAAAATGCTCATGAACAACTCAGCTCCAAGCCATTCCAATGTAACCACAAATTTAAATGTTTACTGAGTTATTCTGAATTTTTTTCAAAGCAGTACAATACCATTGTGGCAGGCTTACAGTTACCTTGTTCCATTTTGAGATGATTCAAGAATGTAGAAACCTGTAGCTACTTGCTTACAGCGAATCAAAACATCTTGAAATCTACCTATGATAATCAATACTAACACAGTAACGGTTTGTGACTGTACAAACTTATAGCTACTCTAATGGTGAATCAATGACTGTACAAACTTGTAGCTACTCTAATGGCGAATCAAAAGTTCTCGTGCTTCATCTATGATAATCAATACTAACACGTGTGGTAACAACTTGCAGAAATATAATATGTTCGTCGCCCAGATTGCTTGTGCGGCTTTTGGCGTATTAGCCCTCTCGTTGTTTGGGCCTGGCTGGTTAGCAAGAGGCGCAGCTCTTTCAGCCTGCATAGCATTCATGACCATCACTGGCACCTCACATCCTCCAGGTAAAACTCCCGAAACAAATATTTCGTCTGGTTGTGTTGCCCCAGCTGTCTGTACTTCATCTCCTCTTTACTGAATTCTTGTTTTGTTTGCTGCTTATCATTTCTGAATTCTTGCAGCTGCAAGTTTGCCCCTCTTGTTTATCGATGCCCCGAAGTTTCACAATTTGCAACTTTGGTACGCGCTTTTCCCTGGAGCTGCAGGCTGCATCGTCCTTTGCTTGATTGTAAGTAAATTGTACCCCAGAAACTGCTTTCTGAAAGAACATAAAGCTTAGTGCACAAAAAATAGAACATTAACCCTTGTGCCACATTATTTTGCAGCAAGAGGTGGTGCTTTACCTGAAGAAGAACTTCAGGTTTTGACTCAAGCAGCTTGACTCTAAGGATCCTTGTGGAAGTGATTAGATTACTTATTCAATCATGTACCATAAATGACATTGCCTGCATTTGCGAGCAAGTTGCGAAAATGAAGGTTTACTGTCTCTTAAAGAAGAAAGAAGACTTTCCTTGATACCTTATGCTCATCAAAATGCAGAGGATACAAATGTGTACATTCCATTCTCCCATCAAATGAAGTCTGAAAAATTGTACACAGCAAATTCTTGACATTTTTTTTTCTTCTAGTAGCATCAATCCTGTAATGTAATTGTGCAAATTGAAATAACCAGGAATACTTTATGATAACCTCTGATTATCTGAAGGCAGATAAAACCATTTGTTCTAGAACAGAGTTGCAATTGCATGGACAGAACCCATAGCTACAGATTGCTGACTCAGGACTCTTAACTAATAACAATTGGAAAGGGTTAAATTCAGAAGCGTTTAGTAATGGAATATCAGTGCAAGGATATGACACAAAAAGAGGAAGAATCTTTGAATAACTTACAGATAGTGGATATGTGCTAAACTTATATGGCAAACTGACGAAGTTAGTAGTTACACGAATGACACTGCACTGGTCCAACACTCGCCTGCCTACCTTATAAACTATAAGCAGACATTTTAAGAATCAAGAAAAGCTACGCAGTCATCTATGTCACTATACATCCCAGCCATCACCCCGGCTGTTAAAAGACCTCTTGGAAGTCAAATTCCCAAAGATTCCTGAAAACATAGCAAGGCACTTGCTCCTAACATGGTAATGTGCCTGCGTGTTTCGACTAATGGCTACTCCTGAGAACTTAGACATATCAATTGCCCAAGCTGGTTTTACATACTCCACTGTGCTTGCCGAGCTTGCATTTGCAAATAAGAAATTTAGAAGAACATCTTCACAATTAAAGAAACTATCAACAATCTGCCTTCCTATCTCTGCCTCTTTGCTCCAGTACCTCCTAAAGGCTAGCTCATGATCCATAAATGCTGCTCCTGTTAGTATGATGTTATAACCTCCTTGTTGCCGAGCATACCTCTCATTGCGGTATTCCAAAGGCAAGCCCTCAGCAAGGCGTGGATAGTATCCAACAATCCTATCAGGGTGCTCCCTCCATATCTTGAACCCACGCTCTAAGTCATCACATGTCATCATGATGTCATCATCAAGCTCCATAACAGCTCCGGTTTTAATTTCTTTGTCTATTTTGAATCTGTTGTTCAGAGTATTCTTATTTTCAACTCTGATCCTAACAGGTACCATAGACTTCAATTCACCTTGCTCTGGGGCTCGACCTTTGTTCCAGACAACTACAATCTCCCTCACCGATGCACATTTAGAGTAATGCTCCACAAACATCTTCAGATTCCAAAATCGGGCATCATAGGTCATGGTCAACAATGTGAACTGTGAGTACCTACCCCTAATAGGATATGGTTCGTCTACACCATTGCCACCAAAGATGTAGTTAGTCCCCAAAAAAGTTAGGACTACTAATATCAATATTATAACAGCTATATAAACTCGGTCTTTCCAAGCTCTGTAATTAATTTTCCCACCAATAAGAGATCCCAACCTGTTCACATTGCAGATAAACCAACTAAACTTATGGCACAGAAATACCTGCTTCTCTATATCAAAGGTGTCGCTTCGTTTCTCAGTATGTGGCAAATACCATCTAAGTGGTAAGGTGCACTTGATTGCACCAATAAGCCCACCAAGTAGAAGAACCAAAATGCAAGCAGCACCATAAAACATACATCCTATGGTCAGGCGATGATTTGAGTCACCTGAGAGCACTCTGTCACCATCCATTACCCCAATCCAATGTTGACTCAATGGAAGCTGCTGGACATCAAGGTGATGGGACCTTGCACCATTCCATGCATTTCGGTCCTTGAGGGTTTGTCAAGGACAAATGGGACTGCAACTTCCTTGTATTGATCAGCTGTCAGGACTTGAACTTTGAATACTTGGATGGTATAGTCAGATCCACCACCATGATCTTTGCCTATGCGATAAAGATTGTCATTGTACATGAATGGCCTGCCTCCATTTCTGGCACTCGGCCTGTTGCCTGTATTATGAATTGGGTTCTGCTTGTGTGGATTCCAAGGACCAAGAGGAGAGCAGCTGTACCAAATAAAGAGTTCACCTGTCTGTTTTCCGCCATAAGAACTTAAATCTGATCCAAGGAGCCAATAGGAACCCTTGAAATGTATGATGACCGAATCTACAAGGGGCCTCTCCAGAAGGACCTTTTCTAATTCCCACTTAAGGGGAAAGTCCATGGCACGATATAACTTAAGGTTTCCTTTCTTGCTGCTTTCAGGCATCATGTAAGTCTGTCAAGTAAGGCAAAGGAAAGAAAAACAGATATAGATAGGAAAATATTAGAACAAGAGTTTCTTTATTGATGATCAATAATGCACAATTTCCTCCAATACTGTGAATAAAATAGTTACCTCGTTACCATAACTAAACACATATGGATAAGAAAGGTGCCACTCCTCATCCAACACCACACCCAGTTGCTTCCATGTTCTGCCAGCGTCCTTGCTCACGGCGGCAGCAATGTCGCCTTGTGATGAAATGGGGTTCTTGGTCTCGAAAAACATATAAATAGAGTACCCCTAAAGACATTGTAGCATTGCATTATTATGAATTCACCAAGAGTGGAGAAACTGCAAAGTGCAAACTACTACTAGTTTCAAACCACAACAGACCGTCAAAATCGTGGCGCTGTCATGAGATTATTATGATTACTATGTCAACTCTTTATGTAACTGAGACAAAATGTAACACAGGTGATGTTATTTGTCCGCACCCGGTACATAATTCGTCCCTTATAAATGTCTTATAAACTTCTAATAAGGCTAGGAAAGCAAATCAAAACTCTGAACCTGGACGAAGAGAAATGGGTTGGCGACGAAGCTGCTAGGGAATCCAGCCTCCGTCACGTCGGCGCACGTCACCACCGGATTCGCCACTGGCCATGCGGCTCCAGGGTCACTAGAGATCCTCCACTGCATCCACAAAAACCAAGACAATTAAAGTAGCATCACCACGAGGAGAGGGAGAAGGGGATGAGCTCGGGGAGTCGATTACGTACGTGCTCGATGGGCTTGAGGGAGAAGGGGAGTCCCCGAGGAATACGCCGGCGGACCAGGACCCCTCGGCGTCGGGGCGGCACCCGCGGGTGGCCGGCGGGTGCGGGAAGCGGGGAAGGCGGCGCGGGAGTAGGCGACCGCGGCGAGGGTGAGGAAGGCGAGCGTTGCGGCAAGGTAGGCGGGCGCGGAGGGCGCTGGAGGCTGGCGGCGGCGATGCTCCATCGCCGGCCGCGGGGGTGACGACGGCATGGATCGCTATAGCGGTTAGAGAATTGTTGTTGGTGATCCTGGCATTCCACCGTCGCCGCGAAAAGAGCAGGCAGCGGGGTGCGCCGCGCGCAAAAGATGGCGTCAGCGACTCAGCGTTGCTGCGTGGGCGGCTTTCTTCGATGGGCCAGAAACTCAAAAAGGCTGAACCGGCGGCGCGCGACACCGAAGAAGGCCAGCAAGGCCGTGTGATGATCCATCAACAATAGGGGAAAGCAGGCCGAAGGGAAACCTGGCTCCTGTTTCTTATTTTTGGCCAACACATATTTTTTTTCACTTCTATTTCTAAAAAAACATATTTTTTTTACACTTCTCCTACATTTCAGTTGGCTGATTTTTTAAAGATAATTTCAGACAACACTCTTATACAACCAACTAGTACAAATAAATTGTTACTTTTATGATTTATTGTTCGTCTTTGTATCATAGTATATAATTTTTTTTGTCGACTAGAAATAATGATAAATTTTTAGTTCTTTATGTGCCAACACAGACAAACTCAGTTCGTTTAAACTACTTCCAGCTTGTTTCAGCTTATTCTCGATCACATAACAATATTCAATCAGACAAAATCAGCCGGCTTTTTATACCGATAGCTCGGTTTAGGTGAATTTGCTCACAGGTTCCCTTGGTCACTAACATTCATCGGCTCCGCCTCCAATGATTTGGTATGGAATAAGTGATTTTTTTTTTGTCTATTTTGAGATAGAGATATGATCCTCGTGTGGTTGGAATCAAGCTTTGTGGATGCTCACAGCTCTGGGCAACTGTCAAATAAACCAGCAAACAGGCCACCTGTGCGGCGGCGGATGCTGATTTGGTATTTGGTAATAGTTTGGGTGTCTAACCCGGCGACGAGGCAATGGATGCGCTTGCCGCCTTATCCGACCTTGTCTGAAGAAAAAACAAAGGTATTACGATTTTTGGTACCTTGTCTGAAGAAAAATAAAGATATAAGTCATTACCATATATAGAAGACTCCGTCAGATGTAGACACGAATTTACAATATAAGATAGTAAAGTGCACCTTCAAGAAAATCGTCTATGAAGGAAATCAAATATTTGCTTCTGAGTTGTAACCTATATCCGGAAGTCGGCAGACGACAGACACCGTAAAGCATTTGTCTCAACGGGCAGCTCCAAGTACATATGGTGGCAACATTCTCTCCAGAGTACTGGCAGAGTACACAAGCCATGCAATAGGTTGGAGCACCGAAAGCCATATCAAGAATAAACATGCATATCCATCACTGGATTTGCAAATGACATCAAAATTGCTATATTTACAGCCCCCCCCCCCCCCCCCCCCCCCACACACACACACAAAAAAAAACTCTAACATACATACAGATGTTACAGGGCTCACAATATCTTCCTAGCCTTTAGATATGAGTACACGAGGAAAAATCCAGCTACTGCTCCAACTACTATTCCACCAGTCGTCACCCAAAATGCCCACTGCTTGAAAACAAACTTATTGTCAACGATGGGGCAGGCATGTTATATGACTATGGATAGTGGCCGATACATGGCACACCCAGAAAAAAAGGTCAAGAGTGCAAGGCTATACCGCATTTGTTTCGAGATATGATTGAAGATTCATGCCAAATATTCCTACAAACAAAGTACCCAGCATTAGTCTAACAATGGTGTAGCAAATATATCTGAAAAAGAACATGATATAAAACATAATATATTTACAAATTATAACAAAATTAAGATTCCTATACCAGCAATTAATGCTCCTATTGCAATGCAAAATGTTCCCACTTGAAGAAGCAGCTCCACTCTACTTACTTCAAGTCGTCGGGAACTGCAAGGGTTCCAAAACAAATGGTAAGCAAAACATAACCCATTATATGTTCAAATTTAGAGCAAGTTTGACACATCCATTTCTCATGACAGAATTAGCAGTATTTCATAATTCTTGATTGTAGGATGCAGGATTCAGAAAACAAACTTGAAACATGAGTCAGCAGAGAGAGCCGAGAGGCGGCAAGTAACATGCAGTATTTACCGTCTTTACTTTTGAGGCATGTAGACAATAAGTTGGCCATATTTTGGATTACTTCTGTCTTATGTATTCATAGTAATTCAGATTGATGAGCATGTTTCTATATACACACTCGGTCAGCTTCAAATTCAGAAAAAGAAACCAGTAGAAATGACGAAAAAAATATCATTTTTTTAGGTACCCTGGCAGAAGCAATAAATATACTATTATATTGGTCATGTGGCAGATACTAGTTTATTTTTATATTCAAAGTTGTTGCATCTACTGAACTCTTATTGGTGACTTTATGTTAATATTCAATCTATAGGGGAAGCCAATAGTTCCCACAAATGTATGTATCAAGTATCAACTACAGCATATAAGAGAGGCATTAGCGAAAGAAAGAACACAAAGCATCTCTTGAGCTCAGCTGGTGACAATGGACAGACCTTAAGTTCACAGCAATCGAGTCTTCCATTTCTCTTGCAGAATCCAGAAGTCTCTCTGCTTGACCATGGCATGATTCACATCTGAAAGAATGAACAATAAAATGATAATGGCTGCCAGCACGAAAAAGATTAACAAACCCCCCCAAAAAAACATAGTGTTTGCTGGAAATAATAGGAATACCGTTGAAGATAATTTTCCAATAACATTTCAATTTCTTCCTCTTCCTCTGTTAAAGCCAAAAATAGTTAATCATAAATCAAGTCAAAAGCAACAACTTGCTTCCAAAAGTAAGTAGAACACAGATCATAAAAGGAAACTTCAATGCTGTAAGAAAAAAAATTCATCAATCAAACAAAATCCCAAAGAAACACAATCTCCTAATTGAATAAAATTATAATCCACTCCTTTTTTTTTATTCTAGTTGTCTTCTTTATTTTCACCTGAAACCGTTTTTTTATAAAACATTACATGGTACATGTTCTTTGACATATGAAATACTTATGTGGAAACTAATATGTAAATTGTTAGATATGTACACATGATTTATACATGTTGTACAAGCATATGGCTATAAACATGTATCTAACATAAAGACATATATGTCTGCTATAAGATTTCTCCGAGATAAATAAATAGCACAGAATTACATAGACTAAGCTGTTAAAATCCTTGCTAAACGCAGTCTTTTTTTGCATGTGTCAATTCAACTAGACAACTAGTCTAATAGCATGACATCGATTGGCCATCCAGCTAAAGATGCAAGCTTTACCGAGATAAATGCAACAGTCATAATTTCCAGAAATATGCAAAGTTACAATGATAAATTACAGCTGTACCTTCAGCAATCTGCTTCTCTAAAGGAACAGAGCACTCCATGTTATCACTCAATTTATCAAGTGTGCAATTTCTCCCCATTATGCATATTCGTCGGATTTCATGAGGATCATCTAGGAGATCAATAAGCATCTGTTTGAGGTCACCTGCTCGTGAACCCAGCTCAACCTTGACACATGAGTACATACATAAAATCAAAACAAAGTTTGAGAAGTGGCCACTGAAATTGATTCCAGAGTGTAGTTTTTATACCAATGCTTGTTTACTTAGACGAAGCTGCTCCAACACATCAGCTGTCAACCGATTTGGTAGAACTTCTAGCAATGTAGCCACCTGAGATGCAAGTGGAAAGCAGTATTTATCATCAAAGGTTCAAGTGCTCGAGTAATATTATGATTCAACACAAATGCAAAGACCTAAGGCGGCGTTTAAACCACCAAGCAGCTCATAAACTTCATTTCACAATGAAATGAAAAGCAAGAAAACTACTAACTGCACTAGTGAACTACTAAGTCCCACAATACCTAGATCAGTACATTGAAAATGTAGAATCAACTTGGTAGGGCTCTCTCCTATTGGATCTCAAAGGAGCAGAGTCAAAAGCTGAGGACAAATTAATGGATTAACTTTCTGAAAGTACTGCAATGACATTTGACACAGCATGTCCTGTATGAGGTCTGCTGTAGAATTAGTCACTTAGTAGCCAAAACTGGGAGTATATAATCAGGAGCTCGCGGATTAGTTAAGATGGGAAATGTGTTATAGGAAAGGGATGGACTGTGAATTTGCAGTTGGACTTCTGAAAGGCATATAAGAGATGGAAATAACTAGAAGCATTGCTGTTTAAATTCCACTGTGTGCACTATAATAAAAGTTGCCTAAATTGAAATCCCAATGAAATAGGGTATGGGAGTAACAGCTTAAAGGTTTGAAGCTAATGATTGAGAAGCATGTAAGTGATAATGCTTAAATGGAGTATGCAGTAGAACACACACACATCATCATCATCATAGTGTACAGTTTTCTACAAGAAGAGCAAGAGTTATATGTAATATAAAAAGTTTATTAAGGATGCAGAGACTTCTTTGGTACTCACATGAGGCTCAATTTTCATTAGTCTCTGCTCCAATCTTTGTATTCTAGAAATAAGTGCAGCTTCAACAACCTGAACACATGGAAATCATGATGGGAGATCAGTTTATATTTTGAACCGACACTTTAAATTTACATGAAAATGCAAGCACATAACATTTTCTTACAATAAAATACCACATTATGCTACAATATTTTAAACAAAAATAAGTGTATGATTAAATAAGATCAACCAGAAGAGTATAAATTTAGTGTATAAATGGATGATGCCTGTACAGTTGCTCAATATTCACAAATCAGATTATGGATCACAGGAAAATCTTGCTTCAACAATTAATTTGGGTGTTGATGCAAATTTAATTTTCATAAGAAGCACTTATTGATGTTTACTTAGCGTATCTGTTGAAAGTACAATACAGATGTAAACTGTGTGCTGCTGTTAATAATCCAGGAGAAGAAAATGCATTTTACTTGGCAGAATACCAGTATATCATAAGTACACAAGTACACAACTGCTACCAGACCACAAATATGGATTATTGGATATATCCGTTACCTCAAGCTGAAAAGGCATTGCAGGCCCACCATTGATGTTTCTTGGATTTAATCTAGGCAGTAATAACCCTAGAAAGGCCTTCCCTCCTGGGCTACACAAGTAAAAAAGATAATTGATAAGTTCATAAAACAATTGGTAAGATCATGAAAAGGAAATAACTTATTATTATAAAATGAGCACTGACCTGTTATAGTTGAATATAAGAACACGCTCATACATCGCAATTGCTCGCAAGGAACCAAGATTGAGTAAAATAGCTTGCTCACGTACCTACAGACAGTAAATGATGAAACATGGTTTCACACGTTATAGAAAGGATAGTCTTTAGGAGCCATATTAATGAAGGTGCAAGGAGGCAACATAATAATAAAGTACAAAATACACCAAAATACAAATCAGGAAAGAATGGCATCCCAACTAAAAGGCATCAATACATGGGTTAAAAAAGGTTAAGAAAAGGCAGAAATATTCTTCTAGATGTAAATCAGCAGTAGTCGTCCTTAATATTTAACTCAATAAATCATGAAAAGTTTCTAAAACAGTTCGCTGAACACAATGTGAGCTGGGAAAGCATGACAAAAATGGTATGATCACCCTTTTCTCAAATGCAAGCATTTGTGCCCTCCATGATCTACTATAAAAGTGAAAGCATGACAGAAATGTTATGATCACCCTTTCAGACTATTCATCTAGTGTGTACATCATGCTAATATTGATCATCAGTATACAACTGAAAAATGCAGTATAGCATAAACAAAGCAAACTCAACACATATATATAAAAGCGTCTTATTACCAGCAGGGAAGGCATTGAATTCATTAACCATAGTGATGGGTCAACGCTTCTAGTATCACGGAGGCGGAGACCTAGCATGACAAAAGATGGAAATCAGAAGAAGTCTTTGCACGTGCTTGGAATCATAACATAGGTAGTCAATTACACGAATTGGGCATTTTACAGTTAAAAGTAGTACAAAACAAAGTTGATGTATGTGGCATGTGCACATTGCTGAGAAACATGTTCCTTGTGCATACCACTAGATTTCAGTAGCTGCCGCCTGCTTATTTTCTTGGTGGACATCCTCCCATTAGATCTCACTTCTATCGCCTGGATAAAGTTAATTCCGGGACGAAGATTAATGACCATATGCATTTTGCAAGGTTGTAAATGACAAAATATCTAACGGCCAAATCTCGTCAATTCATCATAAAGCCAACCTAAAAGCATGTATGCTTATTTAGATTAAGGTACGCAATGCTCAGATTAAACAGCGTTCACTGCCTGGCAACAATGGAATATGAAACAGCGTGCGAACAATCAGCGGGAAGCCATTTGCGGATTCCTGGCTAGCTTGCTGGCCGCTTACCTCGTAGACGGGCTCCCTGATGCCGAGCGAGATGTAGTCCGCCGCGAACCGTTCCGAACCCCTTGCCGCCGCCTTCTTCGTGGCACCAGTACCTCCTCTCTCGTGAGTATCCTCCTCGCCCTCCTTGGTCACGTCGACCTCGACATCGACCTCGACCTCCTCCTCCTCCACCTCCTCGGTCACGGCCCACCCGTCCTTGCCCTCCGCGGCCCGGGGAGGCACCAGAAGCGGCAGCGGCAGGAGCCCTCCCTTCCTCACGCTCGAGAGCTCCGGAGGCAGCCTCGGCAGGCGGTAGCGGAGGCATGCGCCGACGGCCGGCTGCAGGAGCGGGAACGGGAGGACGCGGAGGCCGGCCTGCGACACGGACGCCATGGCGCGGGCATCAATCGCGGGATCGCGCGCGGTGAAAATCCTCCCCCAACGCTGCTGACAGCCTTCTGTTCGGTAATGGCTATTTTTCCCGTTGGGCGTTGGGAGGGAGCGAGGCGGGAGGAGGACGAGACGCTATCCGGACAGGTGGTTGAATTGGTGGTTGTCCGTTCTCCTCCTCGGAGAGACACGGGCCGTCCGATCCTCCATCCCACGGCTGGGCATGCTGGAGTTCGTTCACGTGGCCACGTGGGCACGCGTTCTATACCGAGAGCGACAAGTGCGCGGTGGAAAAAAAAAAGAATAGTTGGGCACGAGGGCGTGCCACCGGCGAAGCCAGGTGCAGACGAGACGCCGGCGTCAACTTCAGTTTGTCCTTTTGTTGTCGAAAAAAACCCTCAGTTTGTCTTTTGTTTGGATAAACATCATTTTTCTCTTTTTTTTCTCATCAGATATCGTTGCGTTAAGTTAACACCCAAACACTATAATTAGAGAGAGAAGGTACATGTCTTTGCCAACGTGGAAAGACCGAGCTCAGTGGAAATGCAAAATCCGAACTCTCCCTCCCCCAGTCTCTCAGCTCTCCTGTCTCCCATCTCGTCTCTTCGGCTTTCGTCGACGAGGACGACCACGACAACGGAGGTGGACGACGGCTGCTGGGTCTGAACGTGTCATGGTTGACTCGAGTCGGTGATGCTGACGTGGTGGCCAAAGATGGGCCGTCTATCCGGGGAGTGACTAGTGAGGTGAGGACGTGAGGTCCCAGGCTGAGTGTGCAAGGCTCAAACCAGGGCTTATCCCTATAATTCAAGTTTTATTTATTCTATAAGCATGATGATAGCCAGATGACGCTCATGAATCATGATAAACTGTTTAGCATGATGATTTATATCTGGATCAGTACAACGGTGGCGATACAATCCAGGATCACTAAATATTTAGGAGAGTTGATTAAACCAATTACTGCTAATAAGCAAGGTGTCGAAGCAACCGGAGAAAAGGGTCAGCCGGCCAGGGATCATGATGGGGAAGGGGGACTAGCAGCGACTGAGAATGGCAAGTAAAATAAGTTGTAAGCCTCAGCTACTTCCAAGTACCACAATGCTTCACGGTCTGGCTGAGAAGAGAGGTCCACCATCTTATGCACCTGTCAAAATCAAGTTCATAGATCACTTTGACTGGCTAAGGAATCAGATCGCTAATTTACTGAAAATGATTGACATTTTTTATTCGCCAACATGGATCATAAAGAAATTTCCCTCACAAGAACCATCAGAGCACTCGATTGGTGGATTTGAAGCATGGGAAACATTACATGTCAGGAAAACAGCCTCTTTGTTGTGTTATAGAGCACACAAATAAAATTACATAATGTGAATAACTATTATACATTTCCCTTTATTTTCTAGAAATGATGACAGGAAAGTCTTATAATTTATATATACCTGCTCAATCAAACTTCTTAAGAAATCAAGGAGTGGCATGTTATGTGAAGAGTGAAGACTTGATTTCCTGGATGTAACTATTGCTCGATGCTAAGCAGCTCCTATCCGTAAAACTGGTAAAAATTTGTTCCTCGTCACCAGAATGTATTAGCATAATTTGCAATGAGCTCAGCCTAAGTGTAAATTACAGACGCTTTTCTTTTTCTATTTCCTGTAAGTCAATGAAGCATCATCCAGGGTTTACAAAAATGAGTTTGCGGAATTGATTTTTTTGGATCATTGAAAATGAAGTTTGCAGTAATGTAAAGAACAAAGATCACAGAAAGAGAGCCTCCAATTCTCAGTAAATGGCAACAAACAGAGGACCTCCAATACTCAGTAAGTGGTTGGAAAAAGGCATACAAGATGACAGGGGCAGACATGAGGAGTGACTAGTGAGGAATATTGCACCTTGATAGCTGGATAATTGTCCTTGGACTCTGCTGCAATGTATGCACCAATAACCATTACATACATCCCTACAGCACAAGAGTGGTCATCAGCCAGTGTAAACAAAAAAGGTAACCCAGAAAACAGCTTACCATTTAAAGAACACAAACAGAATACTCTCTCTGCAGTCTCTCTGTACCAAATTATAGCCACTTTAGCTTTATCCTAGTTTAAACTTATCTAACTTTGACAAATTTATAAGAAAATACACCAACATCAAAATAGTTTTATTAAATTATCAATGAAGTATGTGTTGATAGTGCATTTATTTGAACCTGTTCATGTTAATACATTTTTGTAACTTGGTCAGTTTAAGAAGATTGATGTAGGACAAAGATTCAATGACATGTAATTTAGGACGAAGGGGATAACCTATTAACATCTATACACATAATTACTCTTCAAGATTATCAAGAATAATATAATTGAATATTGAATATTGTTTCGATAATGTGAGAGCTATGCACGGAATTTATGGTTTCTCACAACATAAGGCAAGATCAAGAACCGGCGTACCTGGCCGCCAGTACCCGCCCTCAGCTTCTCTGGGCAAGACGAAGAGGTCGGCGATGCAGGACCCGTCATCCAGCAACAAGTGCCCTTCGCCGGCTTTGTCGTAGTCCGCTGACAGGATCACACCCTGCCGCCACGAGTCCTCAGGCTACGACAAACAAAATGCAGGTGGGAGAGAGAGAGAGGAGGGAGAGGAGGTTCATTTGGGGACCTGCAGCCAGGCGCGCTGGAAGCGGATGCCGGAGAGCATCTGCGCGGCAGAGGAACCCTCAGAGGATGGCGCCTCGGTGCAGTCGGCGAGCTGGGAGCCGAAAATCTTCAGCGCCGCGAGGGAATAGTCCATGGCCTCCGGTCACCGGACAGCCGTCGCCGACGCCGCAGAGGGGTTTGTGGGTCGCAAATCTTGCGAATGCTCCGATGTTCGTGTCTCTAAAGCCTGGCACTATTAAGGGTGTGTGTTGGGCTGAACTGTTCGGGCCGTGAACTGGCCATTTTCTTTCTTTTGCTAGACTGGATCACGTAAAAAGCCCATCAAGAGGAACTCTGAGTAGGATGGGCTGCCTCGACGCGGGATCCCCATTCCCCAATCCCAATAGCGCATCCGCACCTCGAAACTCGAAAGCGTCCTGTAGTTCAAGCTCCGCCGGCCAATACTCAAGGTCGCGAGTCGCTAATCTCCGCCGGGCGCCGGCCACGCCGCAATGACACCAGGCGCTCCGCAAGAGGATGTCCTCGAAGAGGGCGAAGCGGCGCAGGACGAAGCGTTCCAGTCACCGCAGGAACGGGATGAAGCAAGGCTGAGAGAAGAGGATGGCGGCGTCGAGGAGGCCGACGAGGAGGAGGAGGCTCCCAGTCACCTCCCGTTCGCGCCACCTTCCGAGGTTCGTGGCCCTCTTCCTTTGGTCTACTGCTCACGTCCTAGCCCCACTGCTATGGTGGCGTCGATGTCGCCTTGACTGGCCTTTGGGGTCTCCGCCTCACTGGCATTCCGTCGAGGAGTTGGTGACCTTCGTGTGTCCCTCGATTATGGACGGTTTTCGTTTAGCTAGGGGCCTGTTTAGATCCCCATGAAATCCAAAATATTTTGGGTTTTGGTTTTTTCATTTTGCAAAATGGAACTAAACACCACCTAAAATACCCAAAATATTTGGTAAAAAGTGTTCCATTCCCTATTTTGGGTTTTGGACTCAAGAGGCCAAAATAACCCAAAATTTGCATTGGTTTGTGTGTCACCCTCACAATTCCCATCATTGGAATCCAAAATAAGCCAAACTTTGGTTGAAACTAAACACCCCCTGAAATATTTTGCATTTTGGATTTTGGAATCCAAAATAGTTGGCATTTTGAATTTTGGATTTTGGGATGGAACTAAACAGGCCCTAAAGTCTTGGAAACAAGTGTTTGGCTGGCATTCCGCTGCTCTTCTGATGCTCGATCTCCTGCTTGTAATTTCCTGCAGCTGCTTGATGACACGACAACAGTTGATCCCAGCTACACTATCTCCCTTATCCGGCAGCTACTACCCCAGGGTTCCAATGTGGAGAAAGAGTTCAGGTAAGCGTTGTGTTTAGAGGTCAAATCCGTATGTTAGCAAACAAGCTGACTCTATGATACCAAACAGTGTGAAGCAAGGTGTCCCGGAAGAGAAGGATGCACATTCTAGTAATGGGGAATCAGCACAACCTGATTATAAGGATCCATGGGAAGAGTGTGGATGCATTCTGTGGGACCTTGCAGCTAGTAAACCTCAAGCAGAACTGATGGTGTGCTATCAGTATCTTCTTACTCTATGTTTACATTATTCTGCCATATCAAGCTGAGTTGAATGGTTTTAATAAAGAGTCTACTCATCCATACATCTAGCAATTTTTATAGCAATAATATTCGATTTTTAAAACTTCACAAGAAGTTTATTAGATGTCGCTTGACGTATTGAAGTCAATTCTAATGATTAATTTCTTGAATTTGTTGCACTTTTATTTTTGCTATTGAGGGCACATGTTGTAGGCTTGTAGTGTAAGTGGATCCAGTGCTTGCTGACAATGAGATCTTTAATTCTTGTAGATGAACAATCTTGTGCTTGAAGTGCTTTTGGCAAACCTCCATGTGACTCAATCCCCTAGAGTAAAGGTGCCTTTTTAATTCTTGCCCTCATTGCCCCACATTTTTTGTAACCATTATCTCAGTTGTATATTGGATGTCTTATCCCTACAGGAAATCTGTCTTGGAATCCTAGGAAACCTAGCCTGTCATGAATCTCTAGTTAATGCTATCAGCCTGCACAATGGTTTGACTGCTACGGTTGTGGATCAGCTAATTCTAGACGACTCTGCTTGCCTTTCTGAAATATTCAGGTTGTGTTTTCATTTTTCAATACTATGGTGTAGATTTAATCTAATTATGGTTACCATGCATTGCCTGCTTGGTATCTGATTTGCTAAAATAAAACTTATACGCTGTTAACCGTTTCCCTTTTCCTTTATTATCTCACTGTACATCACTAGACCGTTTGCTGTACCAACATTAGTTTAGCTCTCTACGGTCTGTGATCTTGGAACAAATCATGTGAAAGAGATCTAGGGGGCTGTTTGCGAGGGTGTACCTGGCCGGCTCGGCCCGTTCCACAGGACTCGGCCTTGCTAAGCCAGGCCATACTGCTGCAACTCCTCATGTTTGCGTCCATGTACCAAATGAGGCCGGCCCGAGCGAGCTGCTGTTTGCCACCCACCCACCCCAGCTGGTCTAAGAGGCCACTACTGCAATTTGGTCCACCGCGAGCCCACGACGCGCTTCAGCCAGCCAGGCTCCAAAGAAACAAAGGAAATCCTCGTTCGCTGGGAGCCAGGCCAGGGGTGTGATTTGCACGGTTTGGGCCCGGCTCGCTGGTGGGCCAAAGGTCACAAACAAATGAAGTTGCAGCTGGAGGGTGCAGCCGGGCCGTCCGGCCACTCTCACAAACGCGGCATCTCAATACAGCCATTACTATCAGACTGATAAGTACTGAGTATTCACGGTGTTTCATGTTTCCTTTACAATCAGTTTGTGCAATGTTTATGAAGGTAGAAGGTCCAGTTTGGTTCTACCATAGCAGTATGCAAATTTCCTCACTCAAAACTAGTCATGCTTATGGCATTTATTCTGTGCAGACATACAGTTACATTAACTCTCATTTGCTGAATTGCAGATTAAAATTGTTTGAGCCAACAGCCCTTTTGGTAAACATGTAGCTATATTCACTTTATAGCGTAAGAAAGTTCGAATTATGGTTTATGTTTGAGCCAACACCCCTTTTGATCATGTGAATCTGGAAAGAAAAGAATGAAAAAAAACAATGCATAATTTCTGCAAAAAGTTATTAGTCTTTTGTGCCCTTTTTATCCTCTTGTGGTTGTGCTTTTCAGTTGTCTCTTGATATTGTATATGGTTGCACTTATGTAGTCTGCCAAGTGACTGAGATAGAACAAGTGTTTTTCACTGAAAGTTGCTGTACCCATAGTCAACGTAATATTTTTGTATGACAGGTTTTTGGCTGCTGTTCTACGTACCAGTGTGTCTGTTTCTTGGGCTGAAGCTCTTTTACCTGATGAAGTTCTTTCACGTATTCTGTGGATAGTTGGAAACACACTGAATTCTACGTTGCTTGAGAAGGTACTATAATGAATTCATATAGGCCGTATGCCCCTTGGTAATCAGTTTTTATGATTCTAAAAAGTTAAATACTATAATAGTTTTACTTAGGTCTTGATATATGATACGGTTCCTTTTTTTAACATTTTGTACGATGAAACTAAGAGCTACAAAAGAACTTTCCAAGCCCCTGTGCTTTCTACATTCCACTTGCAGGAGATGCAGTGTTAGCAGCCAGACTATGTAAACTGCTTATAATAGAAAACTCTATGGCAACCGCTTCTAATGTATTATGTATTTCTCTTTGTTTATCCTTTTTCTAGATGACAATTAGGCATGTGTGTTTGCGTCTTAGTTCTCTATGAGCCTACCATATCATGATGCAGTGTTAAGACTTAAGAGGCCATTACAGTTATTTCTGTTGATTATTGCATACCTGCCAACTGCAATGATACAGTCTTCTTGATCACTGCTATAGTGTGTTTATTAAAGCATCCAAACAAGTTATAGTTGCCTTTTATTTATTATCACTCTTGGTTTTATTACTGGTAGCTGCCAATAGTGTGGCTATAATATGTTAACACTTTTATTGTATTTCCCAAATACTATATATTACTATCTTAGAGTGTCTAAAGATTTAACAATGTGATTTCAACTTTGTAACTATAGTGTGGAAATGCAGTGTTTACAGTCTATGCACTATACAAAATTGTAGCCATTAGACAAAATTGTTGTTACATTACTGTTATGGGGTTCAGCTGAAACTATCTTAGGACATCTGTTTTTATGTTCTGGAGCTTGCTTACTAAAAGGTCAAAATTGTGGTTTCTCTTCTTTTTTGGCTAAATTGTTGGTTGCAGGTCATAGACTTTCTGTCAACTGTCGTTGATAATCAAGATGTGACCACCATTCTTCTTCAGCCATTGATAAAAGTGGGGTTGATTAGCCACACTATCAGTCTGTTAGCAAGTGAGATTGAAAAGTTATCAAATGAGGGTAAATTAGACAGGTATGGTGAGTAGTATTCCTGTGCAATGGACCAACTTCAGTATATCCTCATTTCATGACATAGTATTTGCACATATTGAGTTTTGTTCTTGGTAATCTCAACCTTTCACCAAAAAGGGGGGATCTATTAATTAATAAGAACGACCTGTATGATTATCTGATGTTATGAAGATCTATATATGAGGATTTTATGCTCCAACCAAAATCCAAAACTTAAAGCATTTCCACAAGCCTCTAAGGTCCCTTGTCTGGGTTGAAGGCATTTCTTATTTTTTTTACAGATTGATGTGAGAATTATACACTTGTATTCTAATTTTTCCTTTAATCTTGATGCTTAATTCTGTGACAGTTGTAGTCGTTTGTCCTTGTTATTAGCTTTGTTAGTCTAATTTTGAGCTAAGAACCTGGGACAACAATGCAGTATTATCAACATACACTTTATGAATAAATTTCAGGTCAGATTCTCTTGATTTGATCCTTAATTTCATTGAAGAATTATCTGCCATAGACAGCTGTTCAGGAGTGATGTCACAAAGTGATCAGCTGATTCAAGTACTTGAAAACATAGTTAAGTTACCTGATAAATTTGAGGTGGGCTCCCATTTCATTTTTTCACCATGTCTTGTTCATCCTGTACAGTCTAGTTTGATGCTCTTGCATTTTGCCTCTTTAGTAATTTCATTGTTTCAGCGTACAGCGAAGTCTTTTAGTCTCAAGCAAGTTGGGGTAGACTAGAGATGAAACACTGCATGACTACATGACCCACCAAAGATGTCAATCTGTATTAGTGTTCATAAATATGAAGTTCTCTTTTTTCCACTATCAGTAATTTTCTTGCTTCTTGAATATTTTATACTCTGTGAGATACCTAAAGTTCTATATATTTAATATACTGACAAAATTATGTTAATGGTGTTAAATTTGCAAAGTCTGCTTCAGAGGTCCCAAGCTCCAACTGATTATATATTAACTCTGCTTCAGGTTACAAGCTATTGCGCTTCTGTGGTTATCGTATTAGCAAATATGTTGTCAGATGGAAAGCATATTGTGCCTAGGCTCTCTCATGGTGGGTCACATTTATGAACAATGCATCTTACAATTTTAAACCATGTTTATATTCACACTATTACCACACTCTGTTTTATGCATTCAGATTTACCCTTTCTGGAGGGCCTCTTTGACATTCTTCCACTGGTCTCTGATGACAACCAAGCCAGGAACGCTCTTTGGTGTATCTTAGCATGTTTGCTGGCACAAGCACAACAAATTGATATGACCTCTTCATCTCTCGAGAATTTTGTATCTCTATTGCTTGGCAGGTTCACACACATTAAAGATGACCTTGAAAGCCACAGAGTTGACAAAAAAGAGTTGTCAGCTGAGGAAGCTTACTTGAGGCATGGGGTATCCACATCTGTATCCTTCCTTCCCAACTAAATAACTTGCTTTATTTTCCCGAGAAAAATCATAACGGCTTCATGGAGATATAGAAGTATTTATTCACTTTCTCAAAATCTAACATGTCGAACATGGCGAACCATATTGGAACAGCACCACATTGCATTTCCTATCCTAAAAATAATCAACAGCTCAGAGCGATCTGCTGTGTCATGGAGAAGTGGATTGCGGAGAAGTCCTCCCTGGGCGAAGAAGACGCCTCACTGACTGAAAGCACCCTTGTAGATGCTAGACATCTTCTGAACTACTGCCAGAATTATGATCCGTAGCTTGCTTACTGCAACTTTAATGGACATAGCTGACCTGTGACTGTGAGTGTGTGGTTGCAATCCGCGGCTGCTTAACCGTAGAAAGTCGTTTATGTAGAGGACAACAGTGCTATAGAATACTCAGTTGTTCAGCTAGTGTGTAACATTTTATATGTCAATTTGCATTGATGTGCCTGTAGTATGAGATATATTTATGTTCTGCAGCTCCCATAGGGATGCTGGTGAATGGCTGAACGTGGTACAAATGAAGTTCCTCATGAAAGGTGATGACATCCATCACTAATGCATCAAATACTTTTACTGGCAGTAAAATAAAATAAAAAAGTGATGGTTTGGCCAAGTCAACCGTCAGCTTGAATAGATTTCTACTAGTGCCCCTTCAGCAATTGCCAGTAGAAATCAATTAAAAAAACAGCATGAAAAAAAAAATAGGGGCATTGCACCCGAGCCCACATGAAACCACCAAGGACCCTTAAATAAAAGCTCTCCTCGCTTCTTGTCTCCACCATGCACGAATTATGTTCTTTTCCTCGTTGATCGTTCGCATGATTCGGTCGCAATGCCAAATTTGCGCCTAAACGAATTTTGTGCCTTGCTGCCACATGAGCCATGCCCATGCCCCACGCATGACCACTAAACGAAATTTGCACCTAGGTGCCACCGTCCTGTTCGGGCCATCGTTTCGGTGGCTGATAAGCTGACTGATGTTGTTTTTAGCTGTTTTGTTGTGAGAGAAAAACACGGTTTTGATGACTAATAAGCAAGCATTTGCTTATCAGCCTTTTCTCTCATGATTCCTCCGGCTGCTGTGTACCATATGCATGAGAACGAACGACGGATATGTGCTGCTCGTTCTTCCTTCATATTGTCTGTCTTGTTGCTGGTTCAGTACTAGTATCAGCACCAACATTGTTGCTCTTGAGGCTGGCCAATCGAAGAGGGGAAATCTGAATCTGATGGAATTTGGTTGTGCCATGACAATGCAGCCGGTGGTTGCGACGGTGGTGCTCAAGATCGGTTCCACGGGGCTGCACTGTGACGGCTGCATGAACCGCATCCGCAGCAAACTCTTCAAGATCAAAGGTACACACTTGCACTTGTGATGGAGGGGGACTGAAGGAATTTGGCTCCGTTCACTATGCGTGCATGATGTTTTATTTGTTGTCAACCATGGCGGAGGTGATACTGATTACTGACCGTGTTTCTATCTCTACTCGATGTATGGATGGATCATGGACGGTGCAGGGGTGGAGCAGGTGCGCATGGACATGGGCAAGAACCAGGTGACGGTGACGGGGACCATGGACGCCAAGGCCCTGCCGGAGAAGCTGCGCAAGAAGCTGCGGCGCCCCGTGGACGTTGTGGCGCCGGGCAAGGAGAAGGACGGGAAGCAGGAGGGCGGCGGCAAGGACGTGAAGGGCGGCGGCGGCGGCGGCGGCGGCAATGACGCGGCGACCAAGGCGCTGACGGCGGAGCTGGAGGCGTGGAAGGCCGCCTTCTTCGACCAGCAGCCGCTGCTCAACGCCGAGTTGATGCTCAGCGACGAGAACCCCAGCGCCTGCGCCGTCATGTGATCGTGATCGTGATCGTGATGCCAACTAACGTTCGTGTGTGTTGCCGGTGGCCGTGTGTTCGATGGAACTTCCATGGATCAGCTTACCTGTGTGGGTTATAGTCTTATAGAGTAGTAGCTAGGATCTGAGAAGAGACTGCCGGGATGTTCAGTGTCCGCTTACTGTCAGCCACAGTGATCGAGCACAAGATGGAACACGCGACACAGATAGAAGTGGCCAGTTTGGTACACCAACGGTGCGTTTGGTTTGCTGAATTGAATGAGATTGGATGAAATCATTTATGGATGAGTAGTGTTTAGTTGAAGGACCGGATGGAATTGAATAATACCAAAAAAGAATATGCTGTGAAGATATTGTATTTGTTGGTCCCCCAAAATATCACGGATCAGCTGCTCCACGCGCCCGCTCGTCCGTGACTAGCGAAGCCTCGTGCTTCATCTCACCCTCTCGTTCCTCCGATCCAACGGATATTCTTCCAACCAAACAAAAAAAATGGTTGGTCTCATTCATCCAACCAAACATGCATCATGGATATCCTGATCCCCATATTCATGAATCATTACATCCCATATAACTTGGTCCTCCAACCAAACGCATCCCAAGTGAATCAGCTTTTTAGCTTTAGTTCCATAATAAAGTCAAAAAATGTTTGGTAAAAATAACTTTATAAAAAAAGAAAATAGAGAGAAAACTAAGGACTTCCTCAACGCTCCATGTCGGCGTATTGTCCCAGCCACCACATCTATGTCACACCCGGTTTTAAGAACAAAACCGAATACACACCATATGTGAGCCCAGGAAGTCAAATCTCACATATAGCCACAAATTAAGGAAGTATCAAAAGACAATACTTAAATACATAACATATAAGGTCAAAGGATAACCTCAACACAGCGAACAGCAGGAAGACAACTCCGAACTTCAGATGAAGACTCCAACTTCACAGGGACAACTGACTGGTTGATCACAAGCCTAACTCTTTTAATTGTTGCTCTTTGCAATCTGATATGGTTGATAAGGCAAGGGTGAGCACTTAAAGTACTCAGCAAGATTAACACAGGGTTATGAAGCTCAAAAGGCTGACACTGGCTTACTGCGGTTGCTTTTAACTTGGTCAAGTTTTAACAACAATTAGTTTTAGTTATGCTTAACCCAGTTGGTAACCACATGATCATTAATGAAACAATCTCATATATCATATCTCCAAACTTACCATCATAAGTTGTTCAACAACAGGAGTATCTAACACTGTGAGTTTTCCGAGCCGCTCGTGACCGTGAGCACGGTTATCATGATAGATTTACACTTTGCAGAGGTTACACACTTTACCCACAAGCCGTGTAACCCATATGCCCGGGACGGCCAATCCCAAAATACTGGCAAGGTGAGCGGGCAGGGTACACTATGAAGTCTTTCAAAAGCTCTTTCTAGCATGTAGCGGACCCTACGGACCCAATGCAAAGGGATATATGGGACACCCCGATGGTACCACCTGCAGCAGTCCCCACACAAGCTATACCCCATAACCAGCTCGGCAAAGGTGCCTTTCACGAACCACAAGCATGCTAGTCCAAACTTCATACTTAACTAAAGCCAGAGCCATATAGCACTCGTGGTTGCATTTAAGTCTCAGCTTTTGCCCTACAGTGTGGTCCTATTTTATGTTGCTATAAAAGTCAATTTTATCTCATCGTTGCATATATCATTAGTCAAGATTCTTCTCATAGATCATAAAACGTAGCAGATCTACCCATATGCAATAGTAACCCATGGTGACAAGGTAAAAGGATAACAAAGCTATGATATAGATCTAATAGGAATCAATTGAGACACATGCAATCATGACTAGATGAATTATGGTGAATAGGACAACAAGGATGATCCCATGTTAAACTTGCCTTAAACTCTTAGATCCTTTCTTCACTTGATTCTCGATCTTCTGATGACTTCTTCTTGATCTCTACGTAAATCTCACTGATTGGACAAGATCATAAACACCACACAAGCATCTGAACAATCATACAAAGCATACAATATATCTACTTTAGAACAATACACCAATCAACGAAAAAGGTTTAAAAGAAATCTACGTATTGCTACGATCACGCAGACGCGAGAATCACGCTAATCGGATCTATAAAGGAAAAGAAATGACTACCGAAAGATTAGCTTTTATAAGATAATTAAACTTCATTTATTTTATTTAAAAAGCATATATTGGATACTTCAGAGAAATACCCAAATTAAATTAAGTCACATTACTTTGCTTTGTAAAAACAAGATTAAACTAAGTATGTTTTGTTTTATGAAAAGCCGAGGTGGAAAACCCTAATTGATTTTAATTGGAAAATCATTGATTATATAGATTAATCAATTATCATTTTATTTCAGAGAATAAAAAATATTTAATATTGTTACTAACAGGTAGATCTTATCGTTACGAAACCAACGCAACTCGAACGGGACAAAACGGATCTAAAACGAATAAACTATAGATTAAACAAGATTTTGAAAAGGGCAAGATTAAAGCATTAAAAGAATTAATTTACTTTGATTTTAAAAAGTAATTAACATAGATGAAAACTATACTACTGGATAGAGCATAAAACTACGAATCTAACGCAACTTGAACGGATCGATTTGGATTAAAAACAAAGAAGTTATAGGGTTTTGAAATCAAATGACAAATCTGTAAATAGGGATTTTCATTTAAAACCGAATTAAACAGATCTAAAAAGAGAATAACGCTTTCCAGAGGGAAAACGTAAACGTGAAAACCGCTTTGGATGGAAGGGATACACTACGACGAAGAGAAAAACAAGACGAACCTTGTAGCACCAGAAAAGTTCGCCGGAGTTGATTGTCAATGATATGATAGGAAGAGAGAAAACTATAATTTACTACACAAGAGATTTCCCAAACTAGGGGCTCCTCTTGCGGTAGTTGTGGTGTGCTTTGGCAAGAAGCTAATAGATATATATATATATAGGGAGAAAAACTCCCTACATGTTCATCAACTGGCGATATGGTACTAATTGATGGTGCACTTCCACATTTACTAATGGGCTAAATAGACATAAAAGCCCATTAGTAAATAAATGCATGAACTTTTGAGATTTATTAGGATTATTGCACATTGCACATGGGCTTTGAGGACCAGTGGGAAATTGAGATATTTATTATATATTTTCGGAATAAATTATTTTCGTGAATAAAATAATTTCAGAAAAGTCTAGAACTAATATTTAAGTCACGAAAAATACTCCAAAGTCTCCAAAATTTCTGGGAAAATTCTCGGAGACACTTTGGAATATTATGAACCCAAATAAAGTATTTGGAGCTCACGAAAAGATATTTTGGAGCATCTAAAAATTAGATTAAGCTCATAGAAAAATGAGAAAAGGTTCTGAAAAAGCCAAAAAAATTCCCCGGAAGATTTTAGAGATATTTTTATGAATGATGGACTCAAGAGAATGATTTAGGGTCAAAATAAAAGAATTCGTGGGAAACTCCAAACAAGAGGATGGAGTTAGGGAACAATGAATTTGATGATAGAAAAGACGGAGACAAGCTGGATAGAGGTAAACTTGTAAATTAGGTGGATCTAGTTTCAGAATAAAACAAAAGAGAAAATCGGATTTTAAACCCAGCCGTGGACTGCGGGTTAAATACTTAAGATATCAAGGGCTCTTTAGCAAGATAACCGGCCGAAGGGGTATCTTGGATTAGGGATCGTTGGATCTAAGGCCAATGGCCCAGATTAGATGGAGGGAGAGGGAGATGGATTCCCCACCGGGGAACAGTGGCCCGGCGGTGAACGCCATGGACGGGAGCTCTGCTCCACGCCGGCGTGGGCGGTTTGAGCCGGAATGGACTCAGGAAGGGTTCCAGGAGGTAGGTGAAGGAGATGTGAGTTCACCTGTACCGATAGGGAGGAACGGAGGAGTACGGTGTGGGCCGACGACAAGCAGAGGCGGGCGGAGTTGTTCTGCACGGTATGCCGAGCACCTGAGAGTAACGCAGAGGGATAAAGAAGGTTAGGCGAGTTCGGAAGAATGTCCCGAAGCTCGATGATCTCCTTACGGTGGTGGCAAAGCACGGAGCGAGCTCGGCGGCGTGAGGAGGGGGAAGGCGCTGACAGCGCGGGACCATCGCGTCGGCGAGGCAAAGCAGCCCATGTAGATGGAAGGGGAGAGGGAACCAGGCCGGCTAGGCTGGTTGGGCCAGAAGGTGAGGAAGAGAGGATTTGATCCTATTCCTTTTCCTTTTGTTTTCAAAGCTTTTCTTAAATCCTTTTTGAAAACCATTTTCTAAACCGTTTTGAAAAGCTTTGAGTTTTGCAAAACCAAGCATCACAAAAAGGATAATGCAGAGACATGATGCTCAAGCAAAGGTTGCTAAACCCTAGGTCAATTTTTAATTTGATGAAAACGTTTTTATTTTCCTGCATTTTCATGAGCACAAAATTCAAAATTAACCCAATTTCAATCTATTTTAAAAATTCAAATTTTCGGGTGTTACAATCTACATCCATGCTCCATGTCACATGGGTTGGTGGTCTCGCAGACTCTGTTGATAGCAGAAGCACACACAAAAAATGCATTGTGAGCGGAAAGTGTTAGCTTGGGAGACGAGAGTAAAGAAAAGCTACTGCATGGGTATACTTTTTTTGCTCTAATGTGGCAGGACATGGTACCATGTGGGTTGGGGTTTTTTTTTTCAAACGTGGAATCTAACTTTAACATGAGGCTAATGCTACTATATGCCTGCACTGTAGGTGTCCTAATAGAAGCTAGTATTTTGAGCTTTAACTCGACGATCCATGTGTTGTGAGAGGAGTTGAAAAATAGTTTTTTAGGGAGAAACTATGAAACTAAAATCAACTTTACGAAGCTAGGGAAAACCATATCAAACAGTCCCTTAGAGGCTTATAACTAGGAGTATAGTTACACACAACAGACAAGACAGATATGCAGATTGCAAGCTTCTAAGAACTGCCAAGGCCGGCTTAGAACTGGGAGTGTAGTTACACACAACAGACAAGACAGATATGCAGACTGCAAGCTTCTAAGAACTGCCGCTGCACTGCATGAACTAGTAGCAGTGCACAACAACAACGTAACAAATTTGAGATTTCTGGAAATGTGACGTTGAGACATGGTATTCCTACTTGTTTGCATCGGGTTTGTATCCTGCTGAACGGAACAAATGCCGCATTTTGAAAACAATCGTCACGTCAGTATAGGCTCTCCGGTTTTTGCAGACCTGGGGTGGTGATGCTGGCGTGCTGTGTGTTTGTTGTTCCTGCAACAAAGGAGGAGGCTGTGTGGGTTGACGACGCTTACAGAATATGTCTTTCAAAGCAAATCCTTGGTACGGTCATCTCTTCTGACAGTATCCATGGAAGTAATTATCAAGATCAAGGAGCTTGTAGAGAGGCAAATTCTCAGGTTAGATGCTACTTAATCCGTTCCAAATTATAGTTTGTTTGACTTTTTTAACCTTAAGTTTGACCACTCGTCTTATTCAAATTTTTGTGTAAAATATTATTTTTTTGGTGTGACTTACTTATTTAATAAATAGTCTACATAAATAACTTAAATTTGACTATGTTTACACCATTTTTTTTAAATAAGACGAGTGATCAAAGTTGAGGTCAAAAAAGTCAAATGAGTTATAAATTAAAACGGAGGGAGTACATACTAGGCTAAAGAGCTTCTGTGACTGCGAGGGTGAGAAATGCTATACAAATCACAAATTTGAGCACAGGAGTACAGTAGGAATCACACACCGGATGTTAATGTTTATCAAATTGCAATTACTGATGCTTCCCAGGTTCACCATCAGGCAAAGGTGATTGATTGGATCGATGCCTTAAGATGCCCAAGGCATTTTTTTTTCAGGATGCGTTGGGAGAGATAGCTGCTCTGGCATTTCCTTTGATAAACTCAGTCCTGAAACCCCAACAGGCAACAGCAGTTGTCACGAGCCATCATATATGTGGCAGTTGACATTTCACCCCAAGCCAGCTGAGTATTTGCTGAAAGTATAAAGTAGGGGGTGAAATCTCTCTCTATAGATATCATGGTTTTTTTGTGTCACAAAATACACAATGTTTTCCTAGGATTTGAAACGAACTAGAATTCGAACTCAGAATTTATCCTTGCCATTCACACAGATATTACTGATAATAATATTAAGGGTCCCTAATATTAAATCACTGTCTGTGGAAAACTTTCAGAGGCAGTTGACTTAAACAACTACCACGGTTCGTTCACAAAAATGTCCTTCTAAAATAGATCTAATGACTTCTAAGAAATATTTATGATCCTAAATGAATTCAAATGAAAATATTTTTAAGTGTCATTTTAAATCACTTTTATAGCGATGGTTGCTTAAGATAACTACCTCTGACCTATATAATCGAGAAAATATCTATTTCTACTAGCGGCAGTTTATAGTCAACTGTCATGTAATACTATGAGCATTTCTACTAACGGATGTATTATATAGATCGCAAATAAAATATTTTTTCATTGGTGGTTCTTGGACGTGGCCTCGAATAACACTATAGACATGTTTGGATTCATTTGTCAAATTAGAAAATTGACAAAAGAACAAAAAAATTATTGTGTTTTTTGGCAAATATTCCATTTGTCCCTTTTTGTTGGTCGCTAGAAAAGTGTGTCTGTGAAGGCAACACGATTTTCTAGAGACAGATAAAAAGGGACAGAGGGAGTAGATTCAAACATGCAAGACATAAAATGATAAAAAACCAAAAACTTATTATTTGTCATTTACCACTTTGGAGTGACAAATAGAAAATCCTCTCAGTCATACCCCTCCCTCCTATGTATGGCATGTGAATGAGAATGCAATTATTAAGGGTAGAATTGTCTTTGTATTTGTCATTTGTCATTTGTTATTTGTCATGTGATGCAAACACTAAAAAGTGACAAGGGATTTGTCAAATTTTTTTTGGTCATTTATTATTTGCCAAATGATCCAAACATGCCCTATATTTACATCTTATTTTGAAAAAAATAGACGGCGTCAGACCGTTAGTACGACAGTACAACCCGTACGTTTGTGTACTAGATATCCAACTGTGTACATTGTTTTCAAAAAGGTTAGCAAAAGATTTGTCGAACCAAGAGTGCTCAGTCTGGTTGGCTAAGTCATTCGAGCGCCCCCCATAAGTTCTAAGCTTATTCTTCGTGGGAGCGAATTTCAGTCTGTGAATTTTTAGAATATTTCATGATTTACCGGCGCCATTTTGTTAAAAAGAGAGAGAATGTTTTGCATATGAAACCCCTCACTCTCTAAAATTAACTTTCTCTATAAAAGGCTATTACTCCGTCCTATAAAGAAAGCCGCTAACATTTATATTTTTAAATAAATTTATTATTAAAGTATGTTTAATGACTTATCTAATAATACTAATTATATATTATAAATAATTATAAATTTTTATATATAATTGGTCAAAGTTAAGAAAGTTTAAATTCCTGGAAAGTTACTTCTATTTAGGGATAGATGGAATACATTTGAATCAAGTAGCTATTTTGTTAACCGCTAGATAAATCATACCGGCTAATAAAACGTTTTGCATACCTTCATATTAGCTTAGTTAACCTATTAGCTAGTAAAAGACAGCTAAAATTTTTAGCTAAATAGCTTATCTTATCTTAAACTACTAGTTCGGCTATTATCTGAAGCATTTAGATCCACTAGAGTTAATTTTAACAGCTAACTATTAACTTATCAGATATATAGGACCTTCGTTGCCACTGTACGTTGTCATTGCGAACGACCATATTGGTACTAGCTAGAATTGCAATTCTATTGCTAGACTTCAGAATTAATCTAAGTGCACCAGCGCTGCATGAAAAAGTATCCATTATTATACTATCATGATCAATCTAACTAAGGTGCTAGCAGTTTGTGAAGAAAGAAGATTAATTATGGATAATAATGGATGTCCTAAGTGTTTAAAGTGGCAAACCTTAGGGATGACCCTATACATTTTTTTTTGAGAGTACACGAAGTCCACGCCTCGCTGTCGACGGGAACGTCGCCTACCACTTAATTTAATGCGTAGCGCCGAAAAATTCTGGAATAAATCCAGAATAAAATGTCGCACCCAAGATTTGAACCCTAAGTGAGAGCCCCCCAACCAATGGTCTTTGCCATTGCGCCGTGAACCCCTTGACAGGGATGAACTTATACATGGTAACCAATTAACCATACATATTAGAATCAATGAATTTAAAACTTAGCTTCAAGCAATAAAATAACGTACATAGAGAGAGATAGGTGGGAGATTGCTAGCTTTTTTTTTCCCATTCGGACGTGGGTTTTCACCTAGCTTCTAGCTCATCAAGAAACAATGACATAAGAAAGTACGATGTTTGCTTTTACTAATTTGTTAACAATGTACTATATATGCTGATTCATTCCTCTAAATAGTGAATATAGCACTATACCAATTAAGTAGTAAAAAAATGAATATATATAATGCACTGAGAGAGTAGTGAGTACGTTACAGCACAATTTCAAAAGCCTTCCAACGCTTTTATGAAAAAAAAAAGCCTGCCAACGCTTGCCTATTTGATCTAAATACCATATAATAGAAGTTCAATATAATAATTTGACCAACCTACTATTATATGTACATTATCTATTTCAAGCATAATCTAGCAATAATCTAGGGATTTAAATAACCAAGATTATTATCATAATTAATAACCTAATTAAATTAGTATAATCTGGTTCTAATAATCGAAAGGTGATCTAAACATGACCAAAAGATGTCCTTCTAGGTGAAATTATCGATTTATACTACAAATCATCATTTATTTGAGGTTGTATGCGCAAAAAGGGTAATCTGACTCAGCTATTCGGGCAGCTATTCCTTCGCATCACCACACGTTACACACCACTACAGCTCCCGCCCAGCATCATGGCCTTCCATTCCCCAATCTAGGGTTGCAAGCTCCCCGCCACCGCCGGCCATGCCCGACACGGACGTCGACACCCGAGATGCGCGAAGCTGCCGCGGCCGCGGCCCCAGCCGGCGACGACGACGGCGACGGCGACACCGAGGAGGAAAAGGAGGAGGACGAAGAGGAGGTCGACGAGGACGATGAAGAGGAGTTGCCCGCCGCGGCGCCGGCGCCGGCCGAAGAGCAACCCGTCCCAGCGCCCATCTCGGCCTTGGCAGGGAACCCGAACCAGCTGACGCTGGTCTTCCAGGGCGAGGTTTACGTTTTCGAATCCGTCACCCCCGAGAAGGTCTCTCCTCGATTCATTTCGTTCTGCTTTGCAGTTTACGTGGAAATGTTACTCGAAAATTCTTGCGATCGAATCTTAAATTTGACGTATTTTGTACTTAGTACTGTAGTGGTCAGCGACATATGGACGTATGCTTGATTTTTTGTGTTTCCGTTTGGGGGCATTTCGTTGTCGACTACTAGTGTGCATATTTGAATTTCAAGGTTTGCTCAACTGTTCTCACAGTTCCTGCTGGCCGAAATCTCTTCCCACCTGATTGATTTTGTGTTAAGGTTGGGCCTTTAATCAATTTTGGTTGGCCAAAACATAGTCATCATCAAGTACATAAATGAGTTACGTCGTGGCAGGCAAACTGGCAATGGCTTAATGACTTTTATGTAATTTTCTTCTTTGTGTTGACTTGAATAGCAATACTGTTCTGCAGGCTGGTAGTCTGATAGGTTATACCGCTTAACACTATACCTGTGCAGTTGTGGTAATCTTGTACTGTGTAGAGTGTAGAAGCTCTATGCTTCGGAATCGTGGTAACTTAATTCCAACAAACTAGTAGCCACCAGCCCACCACTGAGATTCTGTGATTCAGTAATTCGTTGCTGGGCTATTATGCAGCCTGACTGTATGATAATTTTGCTATACTGGCTTGAGGCAGTTTTCAACCCTGTCATAACATGTTTTTTTCCTGTAAGGAGCATATTAACCAAACACCATATTTGTATGTACTACTTTTTTTTTTGAAAGGAAAATACAGCAGGGGAAGCCCACACTGTAGATTTGTATTAAACAGAAAGAAACACACAACTTTGTACAAGAAGGAGCATGCCCGAGGAGGGCAGCAGAACTAAACTAGGGCAGCTGTACAAGAAAGGAAAACAGAGTGCTTAATAGAACTGAATCTATGGGCCTGTAATCTAACTTCTTTGTAGAAGGAGCTATGTACTACTTGCTCAGGCCATTATTCATATGTGTTACCAATTTACCATAGTACTTACTACTTGAGTATTCATCTGGTTATACATCTAGGTATAGGTAATTCTTTTTTCTTTTTAACCCCTTGGTCCACTTCTTTTTTTTCTGAGCTAAAGTTTATTTTCCAGGTTCAAGCTGTGCTACTTCTGTTAGGACGTGGTGAACTACCACCTGATTTAGCCAGCATGGTTTTACCTAATCAAAATGAGAACAAGGTATGCACAAATTGATTTGCAGTTTGTATGACAATAATCCTATCACTGAGTTCTGTGTAATAGTATCCTATTACCATTCTTCTGTAGGGTTATGATGATATACTTCGGAGGACAGACATTCCGGCAAAAAGGGTTGCGTCACTAATCAGGTTCCGTGAGAAAAGGAAGGAAAGAAATTTTGATAAGAAAATACGTTATGCTGTTCGCAAAGAAGTGGCACTCAGGTTTGTAGCTCGTCTTGACTCTTGAGCAACCATCAATTTTATTTCTATTGAATGTGGTGTGGTGCACTAGTATATATCTTCAATCGCCAGTGAACCTTGAGTGTATCTAATGGTGAAATTACTTTTGTGCCTATTGGAGCAGAATATATTTCTGATGAGTAGTTCCAGCTATTTTATCAGCATGCCATGCTTCTGCTGCTTAATTGAATAAATGATCATTATTGGAGCATAACAATCGGTTTCATCAGAGATGAAGGAAAGCTCTCGTCACCCTTTTTACAACTAACTGTGATAACCAAGAAACGTGCCATTAGTTTTTTTTCTTTTACTGAAAGTTCAGTTTGACCAGCTTATATATTAGCCAAGGAACCTGAATTTGTCCCAGCTACTGACTTTACTTGCTTGGTCAATTTCTTTGTTTTGTAAATATAGTCAGTTAAGGAAAACTAAAATAATTTGTTTTCATGATGAATTGACGATAGCAATAATGTGGTAGTAGTATCATTAAATCCTACATATACAATATAACAGTCACTAGATGTGAGGCCATATGCTTCTCAGCTTCTGCAAGCCATGGATGTAAAGATTGGAGCCTAATAGGATCATAGGATAGCCTAGGGCCTAGGATGCAGAGGAAGACATATCCTCTGAACTGCTTGGAACATAGGGACATAAAATTCTTCTACGTCAAAACATGAAGCCAACTAGCAACTATAGCACACAGCTAGTAGGTATATTGCATGTCTTAGTAACTGGTGGTGCATTTTTTTACTCTCAGGATGCAGCGTCGGAAGGGGCAGTTTGCTGGAAGGGCCAGTCTGGAGGGAGAATCTCCAACTCCTGGATTTGATCCTGGTTCGCAGGGTTCAGGCCTAGATTTTGCATCTCGAGAATCAAAGTCTGTCTTGTATTTCATTAGTTGATACTTGATATGCTTTTTTTTCCTGTTCATTACTTAATGGAAAATTGACCTCCTTTTCCCCTCCATGTCATACTTTGCAGGTGCCAGAACTGCGGTACTAGTGAAAAAATGACCCCAGCAATGCGTCGTGGTCCAGCTGGTCCAAGGACTTTGTGCAATGCTTGTGGATTGATGTGGGCAAACAAGGTACATTTACATGCTTCAACATGCTGGATTCTTTATTTCTGATGGCTGACATGATCATAGGTTCATAAATTCATATCATCTTCATTTTGTATTGTTAGGCGATCCCTTTTATGCCTTCTCTTGTACTTCAGGTCATAGAAAAGTGACGTGGATATGAAAAGAGCCTAATTTTATTAAAAATTTATGTGTGAAACTAAATAAATAATGGCATTACCAAAGGAACGTCCAAGGTGAATATATGCATACTGTTCTCATTAGTGGAGTCTATTCTAGGTCAAACTTAAAATCGATTGTTTGTGCTCCAAAATGTCACTCTTGTGAGTAGAGTGAGAACATGGTAATGTTGCACTGTGGTGGAATTATTTTGTATGGATGAACTTGGAAAATAATTCTTCGAAGCATGGATAACCCATACTTCATTGCAATGGTGTGACATGACATGACATGCTAAGGCAGCAAATTCTGTTTTGCCGTTGTTGTACTTGCAGCAGTGGTATGTGTGGTTGCAGCTTGGTTGGTAAAATGTTATGTCATGTGTCAGCCGAATCATGAAGATATGGCTACTCTTATTGCTCTTTTAATTTGTTATAATTATGAATATTCAGTTGCAGCCCCTTGTCATTTTCTTTTAAGAAAAAAATTGCGCCCCATGGAGGTCTGCTAAATGTTCGTCATTGATTGTCAGAATATTAAGTATGTTGCCCTCTGGAGATGAACAGAAGGAATGGTCTTAGTCGTATGGACTGCCAATAAGAAATAAACAAATAATGCTTCTCCCTCTTTGCTCTCTAACACAAAATCCTATGGACTGCCAACATTGTGACAACAACTATAAGTATAGTCCACCGACACAAAAGCTGCCCATATGGACTACCTAGTCTATATAAAACTTGAAAGGTGAAGGGAGCCAATTGTTTCTGTTGTGCTGTTAGTATACTGCTCCTTTGGCAATTATTTTTGTCGTACAAAGATTGGAAGAAAGCAACTTGTTCTCAAGCTATGAACATATCTCGCATATCCAGATTTGACCCCCCATTCCTACTACAATCTTTATACAGATTATAAAAGTTTTCTTTTATGCTGGCACTGGCCACCTTATTAGACTTCTATAGTTACTACTTCGTGTTTGGTGGCTGCAGGGTACCCTGAGAAGTTGCCCCAGGGCAAAAGTCGAATCTCCTGTGGTTGCAATTGAGCAGGTTCACTTTTTTCTTATAATTACTACATCAGCATGACTTTCTGCAATTTCTGGCCTTTGAATATTTTCAAACCCCCGAAGCAATGCTGCCGTCTCTCAGGGAATAAGTGACAACAAAGCGCTGGTGACACCGAGTAATGACAATGTTGCTGCAAGCAATGGCGAAGCGTAAGTGTTGAAATCGTTTGCCCTTTTCCAATGCTAACTACTCAGGCAGGGAGCTCATGGACGGCAACTGTGTGTTATCTTCTCCAGCACAAGTGTAGCAGAGATAGGAGTGCCCAAGGCGCGTGACAGCGTATAGACATTATTGTGAGAGACAAAGATTTCGGATTCTTTGCCTATAGCTAGACAAGACACCCCTGATAGAAAGATTTGCTAATGAGGATATTGATTCTCATCAAGTGTACATTCATTTTTGCTTGACAGTGTTAGACATGTAATTAACATAAGCTGTCCGATTGATGTCTGTTGTGTAAACTGTAAACCCAGATGGCATCTGTTGTGTCACATTTTCTAATTTCTTCATTCGCATAAAATCGTAAATTCGTAATCAAAGATTCCCTGCTACCTATTGATTGTCACATGGTATCTCAGTTCCGTGTAGCATGAATCACGATACATTTGCTCGATATGATATTTTTGGCGAAATGCACCCTGAGACAATTTCCAATATCTCAGATACCATATTGCAACATTTCATATTGGTCTGGGGAATAAAAATTAACTCATGGGTTGGGTTATGGCAAGAAGAAATCGGGTATCACAAGAAGAAATGAAGCGCGACAACCAAACATTAGAAGCGGATATCTAATGCTATCTAATGCACACAACCAAACAAAAACACAAGCAATGCAAAGTCATAATACATGACAACCAAACAACACTTGAAAGCATAAGACTATGTTATATTAGATTGGATACCCTGAATTTGGATTAGATTAGATACCTTGAACTACTCCCAACACTTGAAAGCACAAGACTACGTTAGATTAGATTAAGTACCCTGAACTACTCACTCTGTCACTATGACATTATGAGATATGTGTAGGTTAAATTTCTTTAACTTTGACTATGTTTATAGAAAATATGTGTAACATTTATATCTTTAAATAAATTTATTATAAAAATACCAGCGTTCTATCTAATGATACTAATTATGTATTATAAATAAATATTATTTTATATATAATTTGTCAAAGTTTTTTAAAAAATTAACTTCTCAGGTACCAGCAAAGCAACCAATCGGACCCGTGAGGCCGTGACGACAACCCGCTCGTGCCCCGGCGCTGTACATTTCGAAATCTCCCCGGCGCACTTCCCCACTCGCGAGTCGCGGCTCGGCACGCCCCGTGACGACAACCCGCTCGTGCCGTGGTCGCAGACGCGTACGTGATCCCCTCTTTCCTGCGCAAGCGCAAGCCTAAGCGTGCGCCTTCCCGGCTACCTGCATCCACTATCCACCGGCGATGTCGGTGCCCCCCGCCGGCAACCGTCAGGTCCCTCCCTCGCCTCCTTCCACTCGCCCTCCACATCTCCCTCTCTCGCTGACTCACTATTCCTTTTCCTCTTCTGCAGGTGTCCCTGCGGGGGTCGAGCGCGAGGGAGATCACACGCGACGCGCTGCTGCAGAAGGTCTCCGAGGAGCGCCAGCTCCGCAGCCACCTCCGCCGCGCCGCCGCGGCCGCCCTCTCCATCCAGGTACTTCCCACAAGGCCGCCACCACCCAACGCCCCCCCCCCCCCCCCCCCCCCCCCCCCTCTCCGCTGCCCAGTGGCGAAGCCGATCACAAAATGACCCTGGTGCACAGGTAACTTTCTTGAAATATATGGTAAAATAGAAGCTATTTAGTGGTAAAATGTTTTTTTAACCCTGGTGCCTAGCTGAGCATGGCGTCGCCCCTGCACCTGCCGCTCACCAATTCCTGTCTGAGCTCTGAAAAGTTCGCTTGCTGCTCATGACGCGGATTTTGCTTTCGATTTTTTGGGTAGTTTAATTGACCTGGTTCGTTTCAATGTTACACATGATTTTGATGTCTGTTTGGAGAGAGATGACTGCAATGGCTTAGGAGTATGTCTTTCTGTTTCAGTTTTGCACTATGTTATGTTGTCAAGTGTACATAGCTAAAGAAGTTGATAACCTGATTCATGTTTAATGTGTTCGCTGCATCTTGCATTTATACTACGTTATTGGAATGCATGAAAAACATTCTGAAACACTATTTTTCAACTAAATATGCAGGGGATATGAACAATAGCAAATTAGCAATAAGCTTAATGCATAACCTACATGCAGTACATAAAAATGTACTACATATAACTTCATGAGCATGAAAATGTGCAATGACTGTATGGTTGTGCTCTCTTGCGCTCATTCAATTGATGGTCACTGTTCTTTTTATTTTCTTGTGCCAGCGAATATGGAGAAGGTACCATGTGATAAGAATGGTTTCAGAACAGCTCCAGGAAGACTGGGAGCTATTAATGAACCAGCCTAACATCGACTTGACTATTCAATGGATATCTAGAAAGATGCTTAGGCCATTTCTTTTCTTCATTACTCAACCTTCTAGCTGGTACAATGGACAACGGAGCAAGACTGTGGAATCTATCTTAACATGCTTCAAGATTATCTTGAATAGTGTAAACTCAATGGGTATGCATCTTTTAGTAATATTACTTTTGCTTTGACCATTCTGTTGTTTGTGGTATACTTGAGTATTTGAGGTTCAATCTTTTTTAGGACTATTCGTATTGCTCAACCCTGTACAAGATGGCTGAATACTAGAAACAGATTAGCCGATTTAACAGAAACATACAAAAGCCTAGCAGGGTGACCACTGAGCAAGCACACATGTTTTGTTTGATGTACTTGGGTACTGATGGTTGTGAGTTGTGCCCATATGAGACAACAAACATATGACTAGAATGTTTGTCTTGAACTCGTAATTTATGGTTTATTTCTGGCACTATTTGTTTGACTCTACTATCTAGTCAGTGATCTAATAATGGAAGTATTTTGGCCTTATGGGTGCCATAGTGATGGTTCATGAGTTCTTAAATAAAGTAAATTACCTTAGTGTCATCACTAAGGTGCATACGTTGGAAAGTTCCATCAATTATGAGGATGGCAGGTGGGGCCTGGGTCACATGCCAGCAGCACATTGAATGGTATTTCCCACCTTGGCGATGTTGTTTATGGACTGCACAATATATGAAATTTAACAATCAGACAATCAGTTCCTTCGGTGCTGACTTTATTTCATGATATTATTCAAACTGATTTAGTTCAGTGCTTTAAGTTAATATGTATTCCAAGCTTTGGTTGTATGAAGCAGAAACGGGTCTAACCAGATACAGCATGACTTTGTTGATGGCAGCTCAACAACAGCTGCATGCTAAGCTTGAAAAAACACCCCCACTATGATTATTCGAAAGTTGAAACTTAGACGAATATTATTAAATCATAGTATTGAATTTGATGCCATCCACAGTAGTCTTGCTTTGTTATACGATAGACTAGCTATTCGCCAAAAGTTAAACTTAATTAGATTTAGTCATATAGCAGAACACCAAATTGTTGGGCAGGTTCCTCATGTTATTTCTTCTGATCAACACGCATTCCTTTACTGACTCGTATTTATTTTTCTGTAGATGCAAGCAAAAACTTCTGCTCCTTTGCTGTGGGTATACCAGAAGAGAGGTCTATTTGGCTTTATCAGGCCAAAAAGCTGATTTCACTGTGCTCTTTCATTCTTGCCAGGTGTGACCATTCCTGTTGCAAGGATGGAAGCATAGTTGACATGACTGCTATTGCTATGAGATTGGCTGTCTCTCTAACTGATTGCAAAACATGGAAAAGTTTAAACAGTGAGAACACTAGCGCTGCAGATGCCTCTGTAGAGAGTTTGATTGAATTTATTGGTACATGCCAGAGTGGCACATATAATTGTGTTAGGAAATATATAAAGTCTCTTGGCCCTCATGTTACTTCAGGGAAGAAAAGTTCTGCAACTGCAACAGATGATGATTTTCTGATTACTGCTAGTGCAGTCACTTTAGCTTTGCGCCCATTCCACTCTAAGAAAGCAGAGAGGGTGCTGATCTGAATGGTGCTTCACAGAAATACTTCACACTTATACTTACAATACCATATCTGTGCAAACGCATGCCACCTCTGTTGTTACCTGCTCTTAAGCATTTTTCTGTGCTGCAACCGAGTCTCAATATTTTACTGGTAAGGTCTTATTGTTGTTATGAACAAATCCTGCTCTGGCATTTTCCATGTTATTGGATTAACTTTTATGAAATCATAACTCTCTAAAGATTTAGGACTTCCAAATATTACTTTTTCTGTGTGTGTTTACATGACAAGACAGCAAGAGTTATTCATGTAATTGAAGCCGTTAACTTGCAAAGTGATGTTTGTTTTTCAGAGATCTTACTTTACTGATTGTGGCCAATATATTGCTCTGTATGTTGGCGTAGCATTGCAAGATACTACCATGTTACTAATACTTGCTACCAACTTTCTAATTTTTAGTGCGAATGACCTAGTCATAAGTGAACAAAAAGACTATCAATCTTATTCTAGTCCATTTTCTATTTACCTCCAGTGTTTATAAGAATTTTTTGTTAGACAATAAATAAATAAATTACATGCTGCATGTTGATTTTAATGAATCCTTGACGCTTATGCTTTAGGTGTTGTAGTGGACATATTGATTGCTTTGCTGCAGCAGTCAGTGGTTTTTATTTTACATGAACACATGGGCTATGGTGCCGCTGTGTATGGGTGGGGCAGGGGTTCGGGGTTTTCTCGACCTGCGTGAGAAGGTCTTCTTCTTAATGTAATGCCTGGGGGCTGTCTTACCCCCCGCAGGTCGAGTTAGTTTAAGAATGGCATATTGTAAATGTGGAACTGATCAAGCCATGGCAGGTGGTGGCAGATCTCCAAGGATAATATATTTGAAGAAATAATAAAATTGGAGCAGTCAGAGGTTTCAGTTAGTATTATTCCTTGCTCTGGTTGGGCTCTTGGAAATATAGTGAACTTAGCTACCAATCATGATGACTTATCCAATTCAGGGTGCTTCATTCAAGAGCTAGATTTCTGCTTATATGTTGATGTTATTAATTGTATTTCCCAAAACTTACTGGAAAGTTTTGAGAAATGCAAGGGAATGTCTCAAAATGTTGGTATTATCACTTTCCATGCCGACACATCTGTTGCAGAGGAAGGGGATACCAATGATGGCTGCAGCATGAGAACATTATTTATGGACCTTCTGAAGCCAATTTACCAGCAATGGCACCTTAGAAAACTTTTGATGTTGGCAAAAGAGGATGTTTCATGCTGCAGGGCAACTAATTATGATCTGAACCTGAAGAATCATTTTCGGAGCCTAAAGTTGTCAGATGTTGTATGCTTCTACTATCACATGCTTAGAATTTTCTCATCACTCAACCCTTCTATTGGTGCATTGCCTATTCTCAACATGCTTGCATTCTCACCTGGATTTCTAGTTGATCTATGGGGGGCACTGGAAATGTCCATTTTTGGTCCACCAATCCAGAATTCACAAGAAACAGGACATGAGAAACAGTTGGCTACAAGTAGTTCAGGTGATCAAGTATCCTCCATGAGGCAAAGAAGGAATGCCAAGGACACAGCTAACAAGTGGGCAAATGTGCTCCAGAAGATTACAGGAAAATCCAATGATTCAGAGGAGGGCACTTTACCTGATAGTATTTTATTTTCTCAGCAGTCTAATGATGATGCATTAACTTCATGGGATATTGAAGCCATGAGACATGCATCCGAAGGTATTGGAAAGGACTTAATGTGCATGATGTATCTCTTCTGTGCTATATATGGGCACCTATTACTTGTCCTAATGATATTGAGTTTTATGAAAAGCAGGTAATATGCTTTGTGTACGTACGCATCTTTATATCTTTGTCTCCTCACATTTTTTATAACATGCTTTGCCTTTTGACTTCACAGGTTCCTTTTACTTTAGAGCAGCAGCGGAAGATTGCATCAGCACTTAATACATTTGTATACAATTCTTTCATTCAAAATAGTGGAAGCTACAGCAAGCCTCTTGTGGATGTAGCTGTCAGATGTCTTAATCTACTGTATGAAAGGGACATTAGGCATAAATTTTGTCCTATTTCCTTGTGGTTGGCACCTGCTAGAAATGGCCGAATTCCAATTGCTGCTGCTGCCAGGTCTCATGAGGCAGCATTTGGTAATTTTCCAGGAAATAATTCTTCAGCAATTCCTCCACGGAGCTCTGTACTTACCACATTACCACATGTATATCCATTTGAAGAGAGGTACGTCACGGTTGTTTGGTCTAAACAATGTCAATAATTTGAACGATCATCGTGAACTTAATACAAACGATATTTTGATCTCTCTCTCTCTAAAAAGAGATCCTAAACTTATGATTATGATCTGAGTCAATTGGTCTTACCTAGCCTACCTTCTTATCATGTGCTCCTTTTTGCAGTGGATTTTCTTTCTCAAACACATTTGCAGTGAATTTGGTTATCACTAGGATCTTTGATTGTTGTTGCTTTTCTCACACATAGAAATCCTCTAAAGAGATACTTGCACACCATGATGCACTTAGTGCTATTTTTTCTTGGTGGATCAAAACTTAATACTTCTTAATTCTTATCACAGATTGTAGAAACATGGTATTTCACAAAGCTTACATGGTAATTCTGTCTGATGGTTGAGGAAAATTTGATACACTTGTACTCCTTTACAAATCAGCAAAAAAACTCTACTTGTTTTCATCTGATATTTATTGAATGAACTGATATGCATACATTATCTGCTGGAGGAATCATGTAGTGGTCATACTGTGCTTGTGTAGTTGTGTACTCGTGTCAAGTACACACTTGTTATGTTGCTATAATGTGAGAAATATCTCACTAGTTTCTATCCACTTTTTTGTTTAGTTGACGAGTTTGATCTATATTTGTCAAGGGCAGCGGTGCCCAAGGTAGCTGGTTCGTAGTCGCGTTCCGTCTTCGCCGGCGAGGTTATGCCCCTCGGCCGTCGGGTTGTTGTTGTTGAAGAAGGGAGAGAGAGATTAGATTGGTAATTATTGCTTAATTCCTTAATGTCTGGATTACATATATATAGGCCAGAGGCCAACCGACCCGGAGCCAATTGCTCCCTAGATACTAGGACTCTAAACCGAACTAACTAGATACTAGGACTCTTAACCGTATCTAATAACAGAAATTAGTCTTAGCCACCTTCTGTGGCCTGGGCGTCGCCCGCCTCCTTCTCTGCCCGTGCCGCGCGTTCTGCGGCCCTGCGTACGTCGCGGGCTCTGCGGCGCCTAGTATACACGCGCCCGTACATGACATCTCTCCCCCCGTTGAGGACCAGCTCGTCCTCGAGCTGGAAATTAGGGAACTTGGCGGCGAAGGGCTCGACGTCTTCCCACGTGGCCGAAGCAGTAGGCTCGCCCTTCCAGCGAACCAAGAGTTGTCGAACGCCGCGAACTAGCCGGCCACGGACCACCCGTTCAGGCTCAGGGAGTGTTGCTCCATGCGTAGTCGGCGGAAGAGGTGGTGGCGCTGCGGGCGGTGCTCCCCGGAACGGCTTGAGCAAGCCGACATGGAACACATCGTGCAGACGAGCGCGAGGCGGCAGCTCCAGGCGAACAGCCATGTCGTTGATGAGCTCGGTGACGCGGTAGGGCCCAAAGTACTTGGGCTTGAGTTTCCCAGTAGTTGTCTCCGTTAGGGATGATGCGGCGCGTTGACGAAGCCGCAGGAACACCCAGTCGCCCACCTTGTAGGAAACCGATCTGTGCAGCTTGTCGTAGTGGCGCTTCTGCACCGTTTGCGCCTGCTCGAGCCGGAAACGGATGTCCGCCAGGAACTCATCACGTTCCGCCATGCCCTTGGCGACAGCAGCCACCCGAGTCTCGCCGGGCTCGTAAGAGCGGATTGTTGGCGGATCCCGGCCATAGACCACCCGGAATGGTGTGTCCTTCAGGGAGGACTGGTACGCGGTGTTGTAGATGTACTCTGCCCATGGCAGCCACCGAAGCCAATGGCGCGGCCGATCTCCGGTGAGACAACGGAGATACATGACGATGACACGGTTGGCAGCTTCCGACTGCCCACCCGACTGGGGGTGGAACGCCGTAGTCATGTGGAGGCGTGCCCCGGAGAGCCTCATGAGCTCGCGCCAGAACGTCGACGTGAAGACCGGGTCGCGGTCCGACACCATGGACTGCGGAACGCCGTGCAGCCGGACTATGTCGGTGAAGAAGGCTTGTGCGACCGACTCGGCGGTGTACGGATGGCCGAGGGGGATGCAGTGGCAGTGCTTGCTGAACCTGTCGACCACCGTTAGGATCACCGACTTACCACGTACCCGGGGTAGCGCCTCAATGAAATCCGGGCCGATGTCTGTCCATACGCCATGTGGAACGGGGAGGGGAAGCAGCAGACCTGCAGGGTGCAGGTGTTCGGCCTTGTAGCGCTGGCAGGTTGCACAGGTGCGGACGAAATTCTGCACCAGCCGACGCATGTCGGGGAAGTGCACGTCCCGGCGAAGGCGATGTAGAGTGCGGTGCACCCTTCGTGCCCTTCATCGTGGACAGCCGCGACTATCTCCGGAATCAGTGGGGACGCCGGTGGGATGTAGAGACGCCCCCCCGACTGCAGCACGCCATCCATGATCGCCCATGGGTCGCCTCGTGCGCCGGAACGGACCTCGTCGCGGAGGGCCATTAGAGCTGGGTCGGCCACGTGGGCCTGTCGAAGCCGCTCGACGAAGTCGAAACGTGGGGCCAATACCGCGAGGACAGAGTCGCGGCGAGACAAAGCGTCGACCACCACGTTCGACGCACCGGGCTTGTACTCGACGCCAAAATCGAATCCCAGCAGTTTCCCCACCCAGTGGTGTTGGGGGATCGTGGACAGCCTCTGATCAAGCAGGTACTTGAGACTGTAATGATCAGTCTTGACGATGAAGCGACGCCCCCATAGGTAGGGCCTCCAGTGGCGGACGGCGTGGACGAGGCCGATCAGCTCCCGCTCATAAGCGGCGATGGAGCGGTGGCGTGGTGCGACCGGCCGGCTGAAGAATGCCACCAGGTGTCCCGCCTGCAGCAATACCGCACCGAACCCGTACGTCGACGCGTCACACTCCACCACGAACATCTGGGAGAAGTCCGGCATTGCCAGCACCGGGGTCGACGTCACCGCGGCCTTGAGGTCGGTGAAGGCAGCGGCCGCAGCGTCGGTCCACGAGAAGCCGTCTTTCTTTAGGAGGGCCGTCAGGGGTGCAGCCACGGCGCCGTAGCCGGCCACCTGTTGACACAAAAAGCGTCAGATCCGTGAACACCTCGGGCTATTACCCAAAGCTCGATGTCGAGGGCGTGCCAGTCGATTTGACCAATCAATCGACAAGGATGATAACTATGACAAACTGAACGAGACGACAGCGATGCGCCCGGACGTCAAGGCTCAGGTTGATCACGGATAACTTAGAGCAGAGCTAGACGAGGCAAACAGCGATGCGCCCGGATTGCCAAAGCCTAGAGGTACTCCCACACGGAACTAACAAGGACTTTGACGGAGATCAAGGTGATGCAGCCCGTCGAAAGCTTGAAGAACTCGTTGATAACTACAACTAATGCATAAGAAGGTAAATTGCGATAAAAGTAGGATAAAAAGTAGAATTGGTTTGTTTTTTGGTTGATTGATATCTATTCCATAGCCCTCGGGCTCATATTTATACTCCCGCATGGAGAGTTGTATAATAACACGACACATATCTTTCCTAAAACAAACTCCTACTCTAAAGGAAACTGACTTGCGCAGGAGCCGGATAACAATATTTATTTCCTAAACAAACACACCTATTTTAAGGGAAAATAAACGACCCATGCAAGAGCCGGACTCAAACTACTATAATAATACTGCACAAAACACCAGTTTCCTTATACTTCTTCTCGATGGAAACTCTCCATCGGCAGATTCCTTTAATCCGCACTTTCCTTCTTTGGACCATCGGTAACCTTCAGCTGCCCCCAAGCGCTAAGTTACGCTCATTGGCATTGGCAACACTTTTCCCGATTGGTAGCATCCCCTCGTCGGCAATTGGCAATAAACCCTTGTCGGCAATCGACAACTATTTTCCATCGGCAATCGGCAACGTGCCCTTATCGGCAATCGGCAACGAGTCCTTATCGGCAGCAAAGAGTCTTCATCGGCAGCAGCTCATCAGCAATCGGCAAGACCGCCAATTAACCCTTGTCGGCAAAGACTATCCAGCTTCCATCGGCAACATACTTGGCCTTCTGTAGCATTCTCCCGTCGACCATATCAACTCATACTTTACCGATGCCGATGGGGAATAGTCACCAGCCAGTCAAGCCTCGGCCCATTTGACACGTGTCGAAAAACGGTGTCAACACCACCAATTTGCGGTAGTACTCCGACAAACCGAGGAAGCCCCTCACAGCGCGCGCGGACCTGGGTACCGGCCAGTCGTGAATGGCCAATACCTTAGATGGGTCCATGGCCACGCCGGCTTCGGAGATGATGTGGCCTAAGTATGCCACGGCTGTGACGACGAACTCGCACTTGGTTCGCTTGATGAAGAGGAGGTGGTGGCGCATCAGTGCAAGGACGGTGCGCGGGTGACGCAGATGCTCGACCCAGGTCCTGCTGTATATGAGTATATCATCAAAGAAAACCAGGACAAACCGGCGCAAGAAGGGGCGGAGCACGTTGTTCATGAGGGCCTGGAACGTCGCTGGGGCGTTGCAGAGCCCAAATGGCATCACCAGGAACTCATAGAGGCCATCGTGCGTGCGGAACGCCGTCTTGTGAACGTCGTCGGGACGCATCCAGACTTGGTGATAGCCCGAGCGCAAGTCCAGCTTGCTGAAGAACCACGTGCCGTGGAGTTCGTCGAGCAGCTCGTCCACCACCGGAATGGGGAACGCGTCCTTGACGGTGAGGGCGTTGAGGGCGCGATAATCGACGCAGAAGCGCCATGTTCCGTCCGCCTTCTTGACGAGGAGAACCGACGACGAAAACGCCGAGTCGCTGCGGCGGACGATGCCCTGCTCGATCATGGCGGTGCACTGCCGCTCAAGCTCGTCCTTGTGGGCCGCCGGGTAGCGGTAAGGGCGGACCGCCACAGGCTGTGCGTCGGGCTGCAGGACGATGTTGTGGTCGCGGGAACGCTGAGGAGGGAGGCCCGAGGGCGTGACGAAGACATCCGCAAACCCGGCTAGCAGCTCGTCGAGGAGGGAGTCGCACGACCGCCCAACAGACCTGCCGCCCGCGGCGGTGGAACATCACGGTGCCGGTCATGAAGTCCCACGTCAGCTGGCCGAGTGTGGCCATCCACTGGGTCCCAAGGACCAGGTCGTATCCGGCCAGTGGCATGACAAAGAGGTCGACGTCGAAGTGGATGTTGTCGATGGAGATGGGCGCACGCCGAAGCACCCCTGGGCAGGGCACTTTCTCGCCGTTGGCGACTGTCGCCGTGAGTCGCGGCCTGGGCTGAACCGTGAGGCTGGTGCGCGCAGCCGCAGCCTCGGCGATGAAGCTGTGCGTCGAGCCGGTGTCCAGGAGGGCGAGGAACGTATCTGCCCCCAGGGACACACGGACCTGCATGGCGCGACCCTTAGATACGCCGGCGAGCGCGTGGAGGGAGAAGACCGGTGCCTCTGCGTTGGCTTCTTCTGTAGCGTCGACGTCGTCATCCTCCTCCACCAAGTCAAGTAGGAACATCTTCTTGCACACCCGGTTGTGGTCGCGGCCGAACTTCTCGTCGCAATTGTAACACAGGCCGAGGCGGCGACGTTCTTCTTGTTCCACCTGTGTGAGGCGTTTGACCGGGCGGCCTTCCACCGTTACCGTGGCCTGACCGGACCTTGGCGACCGGAGGGGCCGGAAGGGCCAGCCGTGGAGCGGGGGCTGGCAGGAGTGCCCGTGCGCCTGGGCGAGCAGGAGCCGCGACCTGGATGGTGTACTGCTGCATCAGGTCCATCTGCCTGGCGAGGCTCATGGCGGCCGCGAGCGACTGCGGGTTCTGCACCTGCACGACCAGACTGAGCGGAGGGAGCAGGCCGCCTGTGAACAGCTGGACGCGATGTGCTTCCTCAAGGGGTCCGGCGCGCGGTAGGAGCGCCTGGAACCGGTCCTGGTACTCCTCGACCGTCCCGGTGCGGCGGCAGTCGGCGAGCTCGAAGAGGGGCGCCGAGCGGAGGGGTGGCCCGTACCGCAGGATGAGGAGCTCCGTGAATCGACGCCACGGTGGTGTGCCCTCGTCCGTTTGTACTTGACGTACCACAGCTGCGCGCCGTCCTCCAAATGTAGGAGCCACCATACCTTCTCCAATGCGCTGCTGGTGGAAGTATGATTCACAACGATTGAGGAAGATCAGGGGGTCGGACTTCCATCTTCTAGAATTTCGGCGGCCGGTCTTGGTGGTGTTCGCCCGTGATCTGCTTGCTGAAGGAGGACGACGAGGAGCGCTCCGACAGCGCTTGGATTGCCTTGGTGTTTTCCTCCATCACCTTGGCGTTGGTCTCCGCGGTGGCTTGTAGGAGCTTGACGGCGGCGGCAAGGGTCTCCACGGTGGTCCGCAGGTCGCCGTTATCGCCCATTGTTGCGGCGCCCGACGCGGTGGATGACGCAGGGGAGTCTGTGGTGGTGGCGGCTGGCGGTGGTGATCGGGACGACGAGGAACGTTGAGATGCTGATACCAGGTTGTCAAGGGCAGCGGTGCCCAAGGTAGCTGGACCACGGCTACGTAGTTTGTAGTCGCGTTCCGTCTTCGCCGGCGAGGTTATGCCCCTCGGCCGTCGGCTTGTTGTTGAAGAAGGGAGAGAGAGAGATTAGATTGGTAATTATTGCTTAATTCCTTAATGTCTGGATTACATATGTATAGGCCAGAGGCCAATCGACCCGGAGCCAATTGCTCCCTAGATACTAGGACTCTAAACCGAACTAACTAGATACTAGGACTCTTAACCGTATCTAATAACAGTGTCGGGTACAAAGGTAAGTGGTACCCTAAACGTGTGATAATCTAAAGCTTAACATAACAACCATTTTTATGGCAGGATCCGATCAGCCGTTCAAGTCAATGGAGGAAGACCCATCACGCAAAGGCCCCCCTCACCGGTAACAGTGACCAGTTGTGGGCCGGCCTATTGCGGGAAACACAGAAGGCAGGATACCCCTCCGCCTCTACCTCGACTGACGGACAGGGGTCGAACGAACGACCCCTCCGTCTCTACCTCGACTGACGGACAGGGGTCGAACGAACGACCCCTCAATCTCCACCTCGACTGACGGACAGGGGTCGAACGAACTACCCCTCTGTCTGCACCTCGACTGATGGACAGGGGTCGAACGAACGACCTCTCCGTCTCTACCTCGACTGACGCACAGGGGTCGAACGAACGACCCCTCCGTCTCTACCTCGGTTGACGGACAGGGGTCGAACGAACGACCCCTCCGTCTCTACCTTGACTGACGGACAGGGGTTGAACGAACAACCCCCCAACCTCGACCCCCCGTGACGGACGGGGGGTCGATCGAACGACCCTTGAGAAGGAAGCTCGATCGACTTACCTGCTCCCGGTATGGGGTAAAGGGGATCCAATGCGCCTACCTGCCCCCGCCTAACGCCATGGGCGCCCACTACCACAGTCAAATCCATCAACTCGCCGCCCATGCCCGGGACCTCCGTCAACTGTGCGGCCGCTGTAGCCACATCGCAGGTACGGAATCCAGAGGCACCCCCTCGAGCCATGAACAGGACAGCCCTCGACTGTGTCTTCAGGGATACGACAGGGTCACGCTGGCCTCGCCCCCCCTCGACCAGGGGCTCGACCATCGTCTTCAACCACTCCGGTATGGCTCCCGTCCAGTCCGTCCCGCGTCAAATGTGGGACTCGTACTCATCTACAGAAGGCCAACCGTACTGCGCCATGCTGTACGGCGGTGTCCAGTCTGCTATCGCCATGCCCTGAAACACCGGAAGTACAGAAGGAACATGCCGCTACAGCGATCGACGTCTCGTCGCAGACATGGCACACGGACATGTCTCCCATTCCGATACGTACTAGGTTTCTGTAACCCTAAGCCTCCCCTTGGCCTATAAAAGGGGACGCTGGGATAATAGAGAGAGGGGGATAACACAGAGAGACACAGAACTCCACCTCCAAGCCGAGCGGAGGGTCAGATCATCGGACATCCGCCCACACTCGCAACACCACTCCTTACCTGCTTGATCAACATCTCAAGCAATCCACCAACCGACCACCTAGGGTAGCCCTGCTAGTCCTAGGCCTCAGCTCATCCTGAGCACCCCCGTGTAAACCAGCTTGTACCCCCCTGTACGAGCACTTCGGTGCAAGATAATACAATCCATCCTCCTCCGCTGGACGTAGGGCCTTCTTTGCCCGAACCAGGATAAATCTTGTGTTCTTCTTGCATCACGTCTGGGAGAGGGAGCACGCAATATACAAATTTACTAGTTGGTGGTCTTGACACCCTGGGTCATAACACCGACAGTTGGCGCGCCAGGTAGGGGGCTTTGCGTGTCGATCAACTCCGAACTACTCTCTCAGATGGATTCCACCATCCCACCATTTCCATTCGCCACCATCGTCTGGTTCGGGAGTCTAGAGTTCATGTCCTCGGGCCACGGCCACGACATGGTTCTACTCTCCAGTGGTGGCATGGATAGCAACGGCTCCGGTACGCCGGGGCCAAGGGGGACCACACGACGGTCCCACCACTCGCGCCTCTCGCCTGTCACCAGGAGGAGGCGTGAACGACGCCGCCGCACTCTTCACCGCGCGAATCCCGAGACACCGGACGCCATCTCCCCGGCCTCAGCTGGCGACACAGTTCCTCCCTTCGGGAGCCTGTTTAACCCATGCTTGTGGGTCGGGAGCGGGTACCTTGCTGAGCCTGACTCTGGCTTCGCCACACCGTCATCTCAGAAGGTCCCTGTGGCTTCTCCGACATACTCGGCCGCGCCGCCCGCGCAACCTGTTTCCACTCGGGCTTGTACCACCCCCCCCCCCCTTTACGAGCACTTCGGTGCAAGATAATACAATCCATCCTCCTCCGCTGGACGTAGGGCCTTCTTTGTTCGAATCAGGATAAATCTTGTGTTCTTCTTGCATAACGTCTGGGAGAGGGAGAACGCAATATACAAATTTACTAGTTGGTGGTCTTGACCCCCTGGGTCATAACACCGACAAACAGAAACTAGTCTTAGCCACCTTCTGTGGCCTGGGCGTCGCCCGCCTCCTTCTCTGCCCGTGCCGCGCGTTCTGCGGCCCTGCGTACGTCGCGGGCTCTGCGGCACCTAGTATACACGCGCCCGTACATGACATATATTAGCATATATATTCTTTTTACAAGCTGCACACTTTTTTATTACTTCAACATTTCTGCAGTGTAAATTTTCTTAGTATTATTTTATGGCTTTTACCCAGAGTGCAGATGTTTAGAGAATTTATTGAGTCTGACAAAGCATCAAAAAGAGTTACTGGTGAAGTTTCTGGGCCAGGCCCGGGATCTATTGAGATAGTTATTCGTCGAGGTCATATAATTGAAGATGGATACAGGCAGTTGAACTGCCTAAGATCAAAGTTAAAATCTTGCATTCACGTGTCATTTGTGAGTGAATGCGGTCTTCCTGAAGCTGGTTTGGACTATGGTGGTCTGTCAAAAGAGTTCCTAACAGATCTGTCAAAGACCGCTTTTAGTCCGGAGTAAGCATACTGTTAAACTTTTCGCTATTAATTCTTTTATTTATCTTACGATGTACACAACTTGTTTTTCTAAAAAGTGAAGACTGAAGAGTACTGCCATTCATGAAGGCGATTTTGTTAACCTTTTTCTTCTATTTCTGACAACACTCAATAGGTATGGGCTGTTTTCACAAACATCAGCATCTGATACTAGCTTAATTCCCAGCAATACTGCTAAGCTTTTGGATAATGGCATTGATATGATTGAATTTCTTGGCCGAGTTGTCGGCAAAGCACTCTATGAGGGGATTCTGTTGGACTATTCTTTCTCACCAGTATTTGTGCAGAAACTTCTTGGACGGTATAATTTTCTGGATGAATTATCAACTCTTGATCCTGAGCTTTATAGAAACCTTATGCAACTAAAGGTACTATAGATTTTTCTTTGGTTTGGTTTCCAAGATACAAGCAAGTTAAACTACTACTTAGAATATTACCTTTTCTATTGAAAACAACATAAGATGGGTGGATGGCTATTATTCAACCCCTTTGTTGTAGTATATCTCCTGAGAATTCATGAATATGTGATATGTCTTATTAATCTTTCAATGTATATTCTTAGTTTGTATTGTTCGCAGGTAGGTGACACTGTGAGTCAATCTTATGCATCTATTTTTTGCTCATAATTTCTACAGGATCTTGCCATTTATTTAAGCATTGTTAAAAGGGACAATTGATTGTACTTTTGGGATTGATGAGGTTTCTCTTTGTAGTGGTTCTATATGATAGGAGTATTTGTTTGTTGATCAGCTACCTCTGTAAAACTGCATATGGTACCATTTTGGCTTTTCTTTTTTCATACTAGCATTAACATAATAATACAGTAACATTTTGATGCTATTACCGATCTGTAACAATAATGTACACTACCAAACAGCACTATGATGGGGACGTTGAGGATCTATTTTTGGATTTTACTGTAACTGAAGAGTTGGGTGGTAAAAGAATCGTCCATGAGCTTAGACCTGGTGGTAAAAATATATCTGTCACAAACGAAAACAAGCTGCACTATGTTCATGCAATGGCAGATTTCAAGCTTAACCGACAGGTTCATGACACTCTGTTTTCTCTTGATTTACAAGGTTTTGTTCGGTATGAGTAAAGCTTAGCACCATTGTCCTTGCAGATACTTCCATTTGCAAACACATTTTATAGAGGACTCAGTGATCTCATTTCACCATATTGGCTGAGCCTGTTTAATGCAAATGAATTTAATCAGGTAACTCTTCTTTCTTTCCTTTTTTTTTCCTTGAGAGGATTCTCTTCTTCATTTTCTATACTATTGAAACTGGCATCGCACCAGATACTGTGGGAATTGAGATTTGGTCTAACAGTAATAAATAAAGTATAAAACTCGAATGAATTCAAATATATAAAATTAAGAAAACAAAATCTAACTTAAAATTTTCTTGTTAAAAGTTAAAACGAAATTGTGATGTATGTGATATAAATAGAGAAATTAAATTTTGAATTATGCTCGTTAATAATAATACTACATTGACCCCTCAGAAAATAATAATACCACATTGACCCCTCAGAAAATAATAATACCACATTGACCCCTCAGAAAATAATAATACCACATTGCTCTTCTTTTTGTAAAGAAGAGAATCAATAATAGCTTGCCAAACACCCTAGCATTCCCTTAACAGATTAACAAATACTCCCTCTATACCCATATTAGTTGACGTTTTGGATAAGGTTTGAGTCAAACATTGGGAATATAAATAATGAATAACTTTTAACTTATTAAGTTTGGAAAAATGAAAATCATATCAATAACTTTTAACATGTCAAAGCTGAATCCGTGTTAGGCCTCTGTTTCAAATCCTGCTAATGTATCATTGCCACATGCAGTTACTTTCAGGCGGCCTGCGGGATTTTGACGTTGATGATTTGCGGAACAACACCAAGTATACTGGTGGTTATACTGAGTCAAGTCGAACTGTTAAACTTTTCTGGGAGGTATATGTATTTGTATAATTTGCTCATTTTGCATTAATGGTTCTTGCTATTTCCTGTTTTGCATGATATATTTTGGGATGCATGTAACTTGGTAAGGTCCTAGGATTATAAGCTTGGTTATCTATCTTCATGGAAATTACATACCCAATTTGGAAATTTCTGGAGCAGTGCACTTGTTCATGTATTTTCTTGTCTGGTGATAATAACTTTGGGAAAAATATCATTTGGTATTCTGTATAATTGTGAATCACTGAATTGTGATCCCGACATACTGGCAGATGAAACTTGTGTTGTACACTCCTGTCATACTTGCACTGCATTTCTGGCCTATTTGCATGTGTAGCATGCATTTGCCCACTTCTTTTCTATGCTATATAAATGATTTGGTCTGTTTGCCTCTGGCATTTCAGCCAAATTTGGTGAAATAACTATTTTTGTTTACCACCAGCAAATATAAATATTAATATGGTTTGCACATTTTTACTCATTATGCAGGTCATCAAAGGATTTAAGCCAACAGAGCGCTGTTTGCTCCTAAAGTTTGTGACAAGCTGTTCACGAGCTCCATTGCTTGGATTCAAGTACCTGCAACCTTCTTTCACAATACATAAGGTTTGAGCATATTACAAGAACTTTTCCTGTTTTGCTGATATGTGACACAGATTGACTTAAGGAAGGTGGCGTACTGTATTATTGATGTGCTTCAACTTCTCAGCCCTTGTATAATTCAGAACAGACCATTCCATGTGAAAGACTATTTAATCAGATGATAAAGTGATGCAGATATGGGCTCAAATTTCCCTTTCTTGATTTTTCTACAGTGACATCAACTTAAGACTCATAATAATGTGCTCTAAATTTGTTTATGCATGAATGATAATCAGTGAAGTTACTTGATGGTATTGCTGTTAGTTCTGTAACAAATTGAACTCTTGCAGCAGGGTTTCAATCCATGTATTGTTTCGTCCCCCACCCCCCCCCCCCCCCCCCCCCCCCCCCTCTATCTGATTCGTCAATCTTCTCATTGTTGCCCTAGGTTCCATGTGATGTAACACTTTGGGCATCAATTGGAGGCCAAGATGTAGACCGCCTTCCATCTGCTTCCACATGCTACAATACGCTCAAGGTATATCACTGACCGGTGACATTTCATACTGGCATGCACGCTCTTTTCTAACTTTTTTTCTAATCCTTTTTGTTGCCTTTAGCTTCCTACATACAAGCGGTCAAGCACGCTAAGGAGCAAGCTGCTTTACGCCATTAGCTCAAATACTGGGTTTGAACTCTCGTAGAGGTATATTTAGTGGTGGTGGTAATGGGTGGTGTGATCATGTCTTGGTTTTGCTGTGAATAGAGGTATAGCAAAATTCGATCGGATGTACAAATGCCACAATTGCATCTTGATTATTCGGATATCCGCTTCTCTGAAGGTAACACGAATTTCTATGCCAGTGCATAAAAAAAAAATTAGTTCGGCAAGTAGAAGTGCTAGTGCCAGAGTGGTTGGCTTGTTCTTTTTTTTTTTTGAGAGTAGTTGGCTTGTTCTTTTGCCGTACGTTCAGCAGTTGCTAGTCGCTATGGTACACGGACACAGGGGGGCTTGGCTATCTAGTGGCGGTCGTGGTCCTGACCTGCTGAGACGAGGAAGGTTGCACACCATAAAACAGTATCTCGGTGGTCGCTGGTCGCTGGTCGATGGACTACATAAAACAGTACGTACTTTGAAATATGCCACGAGCTGTACGTCAATCACTCGAAAAATCAAGATTCAGCTAAGAGATTGGGAAGACGTGGAATGTAATTATACAGAGCGGCACTCTTACAGCAGTCCACCACTTTTTTCCAAGCATCACAAAACTACGGGAGATGATGGACATTCAGCAAACATACAGACAAGCACACAGTAGCAGCACAGAAACAGTACAGTAAGACCAAGGACCAAGGGCGTCGGGTATTTCCTGGAGGCCGTTGCGTTGCGTTGCGTGGGTCATCACGCGATGAGCTGGAGGCCCTGCAGGAGGAGCGAGTCGGCGAGCACCTTGTTGGCGGCGTCCGTGGGGTGGAAACCGTCCCAGAAGACGTAGCCCGTGGCGTTGCTGCACGTCCCCGGCGCCCCCTGGTGGCACAGCACCGACGTCTCGATGGTGCCCGTGCCGCAGCACGCCCGCCGGGACTCGAAGAACCCTGCAGGAACCAACCAACCATCGTCGATCGATGCCATAAAAGAAAAGAAAGAGTATGGAGATCAGATGCAGAGCATCGTCCGTGCTCTCGATCGATCGTCCGTCCGTACCTGCGCTGGTGGGGTTGTCGACGAGGTCGAGGAGCGGCTGGTAGATGTCGAAGACGACGAGCTTGAGGTCCGAGTGCTGGCGCTTCACGGCGTCCGCGGCGGCGCCGAGCTTCCGGTTGAAGATGAGGGAGTCGTTGTTGAGGCGCTCCACGCAGCCTGCGTTCCCGCCGCCGAACAGCGTCGCGGACGCCGGGAGGCACCCCATCGGCGGCAGCGACGTCACGCCGATCCGGCGGGCGCCCAGACTGTACAGGTCCTGCATGCAATTTGCAATTGGTTGCCAACACATGCAACAGTACGGTGATCAGCAGCTAGCGCAGTATAGTAGTACTAACGGGGAGCTGATTGCTAGCTACTACAAACTTTGCTGAAAGTGTGCAATGCAATTAGAAGCAGACTGAGCATTATAGTACTAGTTACTTTCAGTCTTTCAGATATGTATGCATGCATGCATGCGTTTTATTACAGACTGGATTGATAGCATACACTACCACAATCTAAAAGTTCTCCTAGTAAGGTGGAGTTCTCCTAGTGTTTTGGTACTCAAAATTTAATACAATTTTTCCCTAGTAAATATCTCCTAGTGAGAATTGTCATGTGTTATGATTTATTGTAGTCTTTTACTACTAATTAGAAACACTAGGAGAAGTCCACCATTCTAGTAGTAGTGATAACATAGACCGGCTTTCTAGAAGAAGATTAATTTGGCAAGCAAGCCCTTGACGCTCACACTAGATCGCACTTACTGGGGGTACACACCATTTAAGATTTCACTGCCACGGCCAGTGGCCACAGGCCGCCGTGTCGGTCTTCTTCCTGTAGAGGGAGGCCAAGGGCACATGCGTGTACAGTACAGCGGCGTCCGGCCCCGGCCCTGGCCCTCCCTCCAAGGATGCATGTGATGAACTGACGCAATATTAGTGCGTGCTACCCGTACGTCTTGAGTATGTTGACTAGTGACACACCGAGCGAGCGAGTACAACAGAGGGTTTACGTGCGAGCTGTCGTCTCTAACGTTCTTCTCCAGAATGACCGCGCGTGCCTTTTGTTTTACTCTCTCTTCCCAGTTCTCTTCTTAGAAATCATCAGCCGGCCATTGCCTCACAACAAAACAGTATCACAATTAAGCTTATCAGCTATAGGAATCGTCAGACTAGACTGAAAAACCGACCATCTCTAGACACCGTCGTTGCAGAGACGTACGTAGCATGGAAGCAGCTGGTTGGGAGAAAACAGCTGAACCGGCCGGCCGGCGCCAGCTGGTATGACGTTGCAAAGAAACATATATATGCAACTTGTTGGCACAACGGCCAGCCACCGTCTCTGCTTCGATCTAGTTGTAATACTAAAAGTTGTAACGTACAGATGGCTGTCTGTTTACATGCAACACAGCAATAACGAATTATACTGATTTGTTGTAAGAGTTTGTTCGCTCAAAAGTAGTGTCACGAACATTGACATCGGCAGTACTTTTTTTTCTCTCACAGCACAAAATTAAAGCCGATTTCTTTCACAATCGAACAAGGTAGAAATCTTGAACCAAACCGCACCCGTCTCCAATAAGCATAGTAGTAGTAACTACTAGCAGTGGAGTCTGGAGAGGACACATGTGACGACAGTAGTGGTCTGGTCTCTACAGTACAGGCTGATCGAGGTCGTCATTGATTGTCACACAACTACTGCTACTGTTACGTGTACTACAGGCACGTACAGTGAATGGCAGCCCATGCATGTTCACCCAGAACACAGCTAGCAGACGACGAGAGTTTTTTTTACTGTGAGGCCCATTGACCCTACCCGCTGCTGCAACCTGTGACCTCAGATCGTATCCCGCCACTACGCCCCTGCGACGTCATTCAATTGCGTATTCGCAGTTGCATGCCCATGCCCATGCCCACTCGATCTCGAGGTCGATTATTATATTCTCAAGGTTTGAACTTTCTCGAAATACATCCTTGTTGCATGCATATGGTAGCTACCGTACGTACAGTACTTTGCAGATATACCGTCAATGAACTACCATCCATCCCAATGTGGTAATCAAGTTGGAGGAAAATTAAGGCAGATTGTTGTTACGATAAACCACGCTCTATTCGCTTAGCTTATCAGCCACCGATCGAAACACTGTTTTTCTCTCGAGTATCAGTTAACTTATCCGTCACTGAAACATGACCGTAAATTTCTAATAAAAAAACAACAGAATTAACGTACCTCGATGAAGGAGGTGAAGGGCTGCATGAGCGCGTCGGCGAACTGGTCGGGCGTGTAGGCGGCGCTCAGCATCGGGTTCACGTAGTAGTTCTGCACGTAGTCGCTGGTGCCGGCGCTCACCACGTAGATGGACCCGGACGTCAGCTCACGGGCGCGCCGCTCGCCGGCCGACGCCGCCATCCGTGACTGGTACTCCCGGAAGTACTCCGTCTGCCGGCTCAGCGAGATGGCGCCCTGCAATGCATGCAGATCGAAGCTTCGGTTCAATTCGTGCAGCTAGCGCGGCTAGCTATAGCTGTAATGCTGATGCGCATCACGTACGTAGAGGGCGGCGGTGCCGTCGAGGTATCCGGCGGCGCCGGATGCGAAGTTGGCGCCGTGGAGGAGGCTCTTGTTGTTGCTCTGCGCCTCCTCGCTCAGGTACGCCGGCGGGTACGAGCTCAGCCCCAGGCTATCCACTGCGGGCGGGCGGCATTAATGAATGAATTAATGAACGCGCGGCACCCTTCTTGCAAGAAGCTAGCTAGCTAGCTAGCGCAGAGATATAGAGATGCATATATGTATGTATGGAACTGGAACTGGAACTACCCCGGCCCCTACGTACGTACCGGTGTAGTCCGTGGCGAGCTTGCCGTTGCAGAAGCGGCCCGTGGGCGTGTGCGTGGCCGGGAAGTCGCGGCCGTAGGGCGGGAAGTCGGCGCGCACCAGCGTGGCCAGCCGGTTGTTGTTGCCGGCGTCCACCACCGAGTCGCCGAAGATCATCACGCCCGGAACAAGCGCCTGCCCCGTCACAGTCGTCGTCGTCGTCGCCACCGCCGAGAGCAGCGCCATCACCGCCGCCGCCGCCGTGGCCATGGAGCTCATCTTCATCGTACGTCGTCGTCCTCTCCGGTTAGCTGGAGCTGGCAGTGTGGGACTGTGGTGGTGTGGACGTGTCAGTGTGATGGAACAAGCTAAGCTAGATGGAGGAGTCACCACCGCGTGGTTTTAACGAGGTGGAGTGAAGTAGTACTGCTGCTACCTTATTAACTGCTTGTTGGAAGGGGGGTGGGAAGAGGTCGGGGAGCACGCATTCAATGAGCTAGGTGGAGTGAGTAGTGGATGAGCGCCTCGCTCGATCCAACGGCTTGGTAAGACCATGAGTATCCTCACCGTAGCTTTAAGGCTCTAAATGGGCTGGGTCATGGTATAATCTAGGAATGAAACAGTCCACAACATTCACCGTTCGAAGGAACCTCCGGTTATCGTCAGATTACGCATGAAAAACGTCATAGGACCAGATGGCAACGGCTCCGCCTGCGGAGACAGATCCCGAAATGCATTTTTTGTGGGGATGTTTGGGGCTTCACAAAAAATGGCCTCGGTATTTCCACGATGCTAAAGTTTAATTGTATCACATCAGATGTTTAATACTAATTAGGAGTATTCAGTATAAACTAGTTACAAAACTAATTGTATAGATTGAAGTTAATTTACGAGACAAATCTATTAAATCTAATTACTCCATGATTTAACAATGTGGTTCTACAATAAATATTTATCAGTGGTGGATTAATTAGGCTTACTATATATATTCGCGTCTCCCAAATTAGTCTCCTCATATGTAATTAGTTTTATAATTATCTTATATTTAATTCTACTTATTAACATTTAAATGTTCGATGTGATATGAACTGAACTTTAGCCATTGGATCCAAGGATCCCATATCTCCGCCATTTATTAGCCGTTCATAAATAAGGTAGTCATCCGAGTGACCATAGCATGTTTCTACACTTGCTAGTCAAATTATTTTCATTAAGTTTAAAAATTGATTTTTTCCTTGATAATGCACAAGATTTATTTGTGGCTTTCTATATAAATTTGAATTCACTTATGAAAAAAACTAAAATAATCTACATTTTGGAAAAGAGGGAGCACTAGCGACTCTAATTTATGTAGAACAGTAGAGCATCTCCAAGAAATTAGTTAAATCGTTTTCTAAATCTAAATTTAGCTATTCTCAAAGGAAAATCGTCTCCAACAGATTATGTATATGACTCTCTAAATTTAGTAGCTCTGCATACTCTCTATTTTTTGATAGTTTATCTCATTAGCCATCCAACTTCTTTATTTTATAGAGTCTGTTGTAGTACTATAGTATTATCTATTTTAGAGAGCAATTAAATCAGTAAATTTATCTATTTTTTGTCTAATCTCTTGAAGATGCTTAAGAGCAACTCCAACAGAAGAGCTATTTGTGTTATAAAAGCCAAATTTACATAATTTGACAAAAAATAGAGGTCCAACAACTATTCTATTTCCTTTTCTAAAATACCAAGCAAGCTATTCCGTACTTCTAGCTGGGTAAAGAAAGCAAGCCGCAGCCGCTTGCTATCCGCCTCCGTGTGTCTCTTCCTGCTGCTCTTGTCCTTCCATACGAATGGACGGCAGATCTTGTTTAGACGCAACAGTAAATGGGAAATTTAGATCGGTTGTTGGAATGGTATATTGTTTTAGAGAGATTTGTATTTTGCAAAATCGCTAAATCATAAATTTTGTGAGTCTGTCTATACGTCACCCATGTGTTTCATTGGCTTCCAACACATGAATTTTTTTAGCCATTGGATGAAGATCAAGCGGTCAACATTCTTCTTCAACCTCCAGACGGCGGACAACAGGACCTCCCCCGCCGCCGACCACCTCCCCGCCGCGGGCGTTAGGGTTCGTCGGCCGGAACCCTAGCGCTCGCGGCGACCACCCTCTTCCCCTCACCCCCACCGCCGCCATCTTCTCCAACTTCGGCGAGCTTCATTCCCCCGCCCCCGGTCTGGCCCGACTGCCACTACCGCCGCCAGCTTCCCCTAAACCGCCCATCGACCATCCCCACCGTCTGGCCTACCTACCTCCCCCGGCCGGTCGGCCATCTATACCCCACCGGAGTTGGAGAAGAAGAGGTGGAGCTCGCCGGAACCCTAGAAGAAGACTCAGGGGTGGGCGTGGGGGCGGCGCGGGGGCGGCGCGAGCTCCAGCAGAGCAGGTCGGGAGGGAGAGGAGTAGGAGAGAAAAAAAATCCGTGTGTTCCAATACACGATATAGCGCCTGGAATATATATATATATATACAACTTCATATAGCGCCTGGAATATATATACATATACATATACAATATACATATACATATACATATACATATACATATACAACTTCATATAGCGCCTGGAATCCGCATGATGAGAGCGCCCCTGGTTACTGTTCTATTACTGTTAACTAATCGTGTGCATCCACGTTAGTCCACTTTAGTTAAGCATGCTGAGAGCGCCCTGCTTTCGTTACAATTTATTAACCAATCGTGTGCATCCACGTGAGTTCGTGCGTGTGCCTCCCTCGATTTGGCCACGCTTCATTTACTGCGCCGACCCTCGCTCCCTCCGTCCATCCTGTGCATCCTCAGCCTGACTCGCACCTTGCCGTCTCTGTCCGTGCTTCTTCTTCCTCTCCCTCTCCTCTAGCTGTGGCGCGTCCTCTCACCAACGGACACGGACGCGGATGCGTAGGCCTTCTTCGACGGAGGTTGCACGAGTCAGCTTCATCGCCTCTTCCTCTCCTCTGGCGGCGGCGGGCACAGCCTTGCCTACGGTTGTGTTCCGGATCCGCCGAGGAGCGGTTACCCGCCTAGAGCTTGCAACCATGGTGAGGTGCGCCGCCCATATGTTCCTTCCTACTACTTACTGCTCGCTCGATTTTGTGTAGATCTGGATCGCCGACACGCCGTTTTTGCTTCATCTGGCGTAGCGCCGCCGCTCTAGGTGTCTCTACCACCACGGTTCTTCTAGCTCCGGTAAGGTTGCATTTTTCTCCGGTTTCTCCATAGGTTCGTGACTTCCTTGCGTCCATGAATTCCTCCTGTCTTATTCCTCTTCTCGGTTCGCCTACGCCTCCGGTCTTTTCGATCCCAGGTGTTGTGTACAGGCTCCTCCGCACAGGCCGATCTGCAAAAATTTTTGGTCTTACGCACTTTGAAGGTTGCCGCATCGTCTCCTGTCCTACGCCCTCCGTCGTCGTCGCTTCGTGCCCTGCGTATGTCTCCTTCGACCACGGCGACCTCCGTCCACGGGCACTCCGCCGCCACAACCTCAAGATCTCCACAAACCGCACTGCCTAAACAGCAGGCACAAAGCAACGCCGGCCTGGACAGCGTTCTCCTCTGTGAGAACCCTCGCCATCTGGTACGTGCTCTCAAACAACCAAATACTCATTGAATTAAATAATCACTAAAATCGCTACAAAATAGAGATTCCGGGCGTGGAATGAGTCGATCATGTGAGGATTAGTTAGCATCCTCTCGGTGATACCAGTACATGCAGTAGATTTTAGTAGATTTTTTTTTCCAGAAAATTTATTCATGGAATTCTATTGTATCCTTTTCCTTTTCATTCAGCGACCAAGATCAGAATGGATTTTTCAAGGTGATAGAAAGGCACATGTCTCTATTAGGATCGATGCTGTCCTGCTACTGGTCCTACTGTTCACCCAATGAGGTCTCCCAGTCCTCCCCAAGAAGGTGACCTTCTTATTTGATAGGCTATTATAACCTTATTATTAGGCCAAACATTCATCTTCATTTGGACATTTCCCAATAACTTTGGTCCAATAGTATTTTACTTCAGTAGGATCTGAAGAATGGAATGTGTGGCCTAAAATCAGGGCTCACTTTTTTGTTACATATTTTGCATCCTATTTTTAGCAATAATTCATCATCATTGCCATTTTTATGGGGCATGTTACTTTGGATTGCTTTGTGTAAATAACTAATTCACATTAGTAGTGGAGGATTTAGCCTATGTTACATGACCACAAAATCACATAAACGAAAGATCAGGACTTAAGTTAGGTTCTCACATGTCATTTTGCATGGAAGGAATTGACAGCTTGATTTCTCCTTTCAGGTTTAATTGCAGAGAGATCAGAACAAATCTCAGAACAAATCTCAGAGATGGAAATGATGCCAAATGTAAATTTAGTTCTGACATTGAAATGTTCAGGATGCATGACTCTTTTTTCATGAACTTGATTCCCAGGTTCCATCACCTAGATTGGCTCTATGAAACCTGGATTGAACACTCAAACTGGCAGATATGTGCCATGTTCAAGCAATGATGCCAATGCCATTGCAGTGAAGGAAAACTCCATTTGCGGACAGAACAATTTCATGTGAGTAACTGCAGCACCATCTCTTCATGGTTGTGTGCAGGACCCTGATTTAAATTCCTTCGGTCTCAAGGTTCAAACATGGTGTCACTGTTGGTTTGTGCATATTTGAGTTCATACTAATTAAACAATGCTAACCGATTTTTTTCAAAAACCAGTGACCCAACGAATTGCTCATGTTGATGCTGAGTTTTCTATATAGTCCTTCATATGGTCAGGCCCTTTCAATTCTCAAGATCGTGCTATGAGTTTTAATATTTTTGTGTTACGATAGTCCCAACTGCATGCATTCCTAATAAATTGTCTGATGAACCAAAATACTTAGGTGTGCATGGGGATTACATTGAAAAGTAGGTTACCAAGCATAGGTCCATAGTCCTATCACCATGTCTAAACTGATTTACCTGACAGTATTGTTACAATGTCTCATATTAAGGTACATGAATTATATGCCAAACTTACTGCAACTTAGCTTCATCATGTCACCATGTTTCATTTCAGTACTCGCTCATAATATCATATTTTTATTATTGATCTATCCTTACTTACCGAGAAATGCTATGTGCCATTATTTTTTATGGCCAAATATGTTATTTACTTACTTGCTATTAATATTTTCAAGCTTTTATCTGTACCCAACTATTTAATGGTGAAGGATATAAATTCTTATAGCCTTACATGATTTTCGGGTGAATCATCTTTTGCAGACTATAACAAGTACCCATCAGGCTAAGACGGTCGTGTCAACCAGGTACTCAGCTGAACACCGCTTAGAACTGATGAAGATCACTACTTTTCATCTCTGTCCTACAAGCATGTGTACTGCTTTTGTTTTCCTTTCCCATTTTAGCTTTAGTTAGTGCTTCCATGGAGGCTTGCAGTTGTTCAGTGTCCATAGCTAACAGACCTATAAGTTGTTGAATTTGTATACATAATAATACTCCTGTTAGCGAGTAAAAACAATATACAAAGGAATTGCTCATAGACCAGGTGACTAAGCCCCAAGGTTGGGAGTTGTCCTGCCAGGGATCGATCCCTCCTTCCTACAATGGCTTCCAAAGAAGACCGTGTCAAGTGGTCCTTATAAAAAATATAAAAGTAAAAACAATATATCTAATCAAGTTGGGTGATTTATCATTGTTATAAAAATCAATGGATATATGTTTGGTGCTAATTCTTCAGCATTTTCTGCAACGAACAGGTTAAGGATCTATCTTAATAGCTGGGAGGTATACATTTTGCATACTGGTCCAACTGCAGTACAATGTTTTTTTTAAAAAAAAAACTTATAGAATCTTAATTAAGTTAGATGAGTAGAAAGCGGGATGCAAATTGAAAGCAAATTTGATTAGAACAGTTTTTCTTCTTGTGTAGTTTTGGCTCTTATAGAGTTTTAATGCCCGGGCAATATGAACTCTGATAAGAACTGTACACAATATGCAAAGATAACTCTCCTCTAGATGATAAATTGATTTATTCGTCTTTGCTGAAAAGTGTCATGTGAAGTTTGAACATGCATCCATTCACGTATTACTCATCATAAGGGAAAATAATTAACTACTGACAAAGTTGTCAGATACTTTTTATCTGGGCAATATGAGCTCTCATCTAAAATATACTCGGTACAAAATAAGCAGATACTTTTTTTAACGAAAACAATAAGCAAATACTTGATCTCCTCCATTAGGTGATAGATTAGTTTATTCTTATTTCCTAAGATTTTTCATGTAATATTTTGATCATCCATATTGATGATCAAAATTCCTCTGCTCTTATCATCGACCCTATAGATACTAAAATTATTGACAACAAGCTTGAGCTGTTCATCTCAACATTTTTTTTGACGAGATCTGTTCATCTCAACTTTGAATACTAACCAAAGAATGCTTGGTTGTTTCAAAATCCTGTTCTCAGGTCCCTGAGTATCCTGATGGAAAAAAGACTGGAGACAGCACTGAAAGAGCAAAAAGGGAATGTAATAGGTCAATAGTTGTGGTTCCATTCTTTTCGCTATAGTTATACTTTTCTATACCTGTTTGTAATATTCTTGCGTCACAACAAAATGAATGCCTCTCTGATAGATATATTAGGCAATATATTCGGCAAGTGTGTAACAGGCAATCAGTGTGATTAGCACCTGCCATGTAAAGCATGTACACGCATGGCAACCTTCCAATCTGTGGGATTGGTATCTGCTATGTACAGCATATGACCCTGCCATATTGGCTATATATAAAGGTCAACACGCCCCCCCCCCCTCCCCCCCCCGATTGGGAGTGTGGTGTTTCCTCTATCTCTGTCTTTCTACATGGTATCACAGGTCGGGTGATCAATCAGATCTCGGGCTTCCGCTCCTCTCCCTCTCCGGTGGCCACACCCACCTGGTTGCCATGCCTGACCCCCCCCCCCCCCCCCCGAGGGCTCCACTGCCCCGAACACCACCGCAGGCTATGCTCGTCCATCCCTACACCACTGTCAACGTCAAGACTCACGTTCCGATGAATCTGGAGATGAAGACTCCCAACTTCACCAAGTGGGCTTCATTCTTCAAGGCTTTGTGTGGGAAATTCAGTCTCCTTCCACACATCAGCGAGTCTGCTGCCCTCACTGCTAATGATCCATCGTGGCAAATTGCCGAGTACACTGTCCGCGGTTGGATCTTGAACACCGTCGACGACGCGGTTCTTGATCTGGCCATCACTGACGAGAACCAGACCGCCCACAAGTTGTGGGTGGCCAGTGAGGCCCTGTTCCGCTCCAACCGCGCACCTCGGGTCGTCTTCCTGCTTGAGGAGTTCCACTCCATAAAGCAGGGCGACCTGACGATCGACGAGTACTGCCAGAAGCTCAAGGTCACCGCTGCTGCCCTTCGGGACGTCGGTGACACAATCGACGACAAGCAACTCGTCCTCAGTCTCCTACGCGGTCTCAATCCGCGCTTCAGTGCCACCGCCGACGACATCGCCAACGCCAACGTGCTGCCCTCCTTCTCCAGGGCGCGCGAGATGCTCTCCTTCAAGGAATTGCGCCTTGCCAGCGATGAGAAGACCATGACGGCCTCTGCCATGGTAGCCACCTCCGGCTCTAGCTGCACATCTACGGAGTGCCATCCCTCCACCTCTGGTGCTCCTTCTGGTGCCCCTTCCAAGGGTTCAGGGGGCAGCAAGAAGGGCAAGGGCGGCAAGAAGGGTTCCTAGCGCGGCCAGGGCGGCTGGCAGCAGGGCGGCGGTGGCGGTCAACAGCACGGGGCAACCGCCCCAGGGTGCCCTGGCTCTGCTACCCCCCGTGGGCCACCCAGGGCGGTCCTCCTCCCTCCACTGGCCCGGCAGCAGGGTCCTCGCCCTGGCGGCGGGTGGCAGCAGGCCAATACCCAGGGCGGGCGCCAACAGGGGCTTAAGGGTGCCAACCCGCAGGCCCACTTCGCTGCTCCTCCCCCGCAACCGATGTGCGATCAAGCCGGCCTGATTGCTGCCTTGAATCAGATGGCGATCCAGAACTCTGGCTGGGTCATGGACTCCGACGCAACCTCCCACATGAACAACTCGGATGGTATACTTTTATCTCGTCATCCCTCCTCCTCTTCCATCACTGTTGGCAACAGACATCAATTGCCCGTGTCCTGTTCTAGGCACTCCCATCTACCTGCACACCCATCTCCTTTCCCTCAACGCAATATTCTTGTTGTCCCCTCCCTAGTACGCAACTTACTTTCAGTTCGCCAATTTACTCGCGACAACCATTGTACTATCGAATTTGACGTGTTTGGTTTTTCTGTCAAGGACCTGCAGACCAGGCGTGTGATTCTTCGCTCCAATAGTTCCAACGGTCTCTACACCGTACCCGCCATGCCACAGGCCAACCTCGCCACCTCCACCGACCTATGGCACCATCGTCTTGGTCATCCAGTCACTGCCACCATAGATTTGCTTAGACACAATAATTCCATTTCATGTAATAAATCAGCTCACACTCTATGTCACTTGTGTCAACTTGGCAAGCATGTGCGGCTGCCCTTTGGTACTTCCAGCTCAGTTTCATATCTCCCTTTTGAGCTTGTACACTGTGATGTTTGGACATCCCCGGTTGCTAGCATTTCTGGTGCGCAGTACTATCTTGTCATCCTAGATGATTTCACCCACTTCTGCTGGACGTTCCCACTCGTCCGCAAATCCGAGGTAGCCACTCACATCATTAACTTTTGCGCCTACGTCCACACATAGTTCAGCCTTCCTGTCAAGGCTCTACAGGCTGACAATGACACTGAGTTCATAAATCATGCTCTCACCACCTTCTTTGCCTCCAGCGGCATTCACCTACGCTGCTCCTGCCCTTACACTTCCTCTCAAAACGGCAAAGATGAACGCATCATCCGTTCTCTAAACGATATATGTCGCACACTTCTCATCCACGCTCACATGCCACCCAAATACTAGGCCGAGGGGCTCACCGCAGCCACCTATCTCCTCAATAGGCACCCCAGTTCAGCCATCCACCATAAAGTCCCATATGAGCAACTCCACCAGCAGCCCCCAGATTACTCCACCCTTCGTGTCTTCGGTTGTCTATGCTATCCCAACCTCACCACTACCTCCAAACACAAGCTAGTCCCCCGCTCCACCGCTTGTGTCTTTCTTGGTTATCCCTCTTCCCATAAGGGCTACCGGTGTCTCGACCTCATAGCTAAACGGATCATCATCTCCCGTCACGTTGTCTTCGACGAGACCACATTTCCCTTTCGATCTGACTCCACCAGTGCGCTACCAAGCTCTCTGGACTTTCTTGCAGGTTCACCCGTGTCGGAGATACACACTGCAGCGGTCTCTCTGTTGCAGCTCGACGTTGAGCAGCCGCGTCGTCGAGCTCATCTGGAGGAGCTCGCTGAGGACCCGGCCATTCTACACCTTGGCCTGGTCCTTGCACCAGTCGCGCCTCCTCCTGCGCCGGTTGGTCCCTCACCCCTCCGGGTTTACACCCGACGGCATACAACTCCAACTGCATCGACCCCTTCTCCGCCGGCACCAGAACAACCTGTTGTTCCCGAACAGCAGGCCCCGGCCCTGGCTGTGGTGGCTGCTCCACCGCCGCCGGCCCCGAGCCGACCTATGACGCGCCTGCAGACAGGCTCCCTCCGGCCTATCGATCAGTACAGGTTCCCTCCGGCTGCTCACGTCGCCACCGACTCCATTGCCTCGCCCATCCCGCATGATTACAGGGGGGGTTGCTAATTCCCAGTGGCGTGCGGCCATGGCTGAGGAGTACAAGGCCCTCGTTGACAACGACACATGGCGCCTCGTTCCCCGTCCTCCCGGCGCCAACGTGGTCACCGGAAAGTGGATTTTCAGGCACAAATTCCACTCTGATGGCACCCTGGCTCGTCACAAGGCTCGCTCGGTCGTCCGCGGCTTCACTCAACGCCACGGCATCGACTACGACGAGACTTTCAGCCCCGTCGTCAAGCCTGCCACCATTCGGGTCGTCCTCAGCATCGCGGCATCTCGTCATTGGCCTATCCATCAGCTGGACGTGAAGAATGCATTTCTTCATGGTCACCTGCATGAGACGGTCTATTGTCAGCAGGTCCCCGGCTTCGTCGACCCGGCACGACCCGACATCGTCTGCCTCCTCCAACGCTCCCTCTACGGCCTCAAACAGGCCCCTCGGGCGTGGCACCAACGCTTCGCCACGTTTCTCCGACAGCTCGGCTTCGTCGCCTCTGCCACCGACGCCTCCCTCTTCATCTACACCGAGGGCAGCTCCTCCGCCTACCTGCTGTTGTACGTCGACGACATCGTCCTCACGGCTTCCTCGACCGCTCTACTGCGACTATCATCGATCGCCTTCACTCTGAGTTCGCCATGACGGACCTAGGCGAACTACATCACTTCCTGGGTATATCTATCACTCGCTCCTCCGATGGCCTCTTCATCAGTCAACGGCAGTACGCCGTGGATCTCCTTCAGAAGGCGGGCATGGCCGAGTGTCACTCAACGTCAACACCAGTTGACTGTCGTGCCAAGCTCTCTGCCTCGGTGGGCGCCCCTGTTGCTGATCCCGCCACGTACTGGAGTCTCGCCGGCTCTCTCTCGAGTACCTAACGCTCACTCGCGTGCCCCTGTTACTGTAGAATGCGCCGCGTGCTACGAAGAATAGGAAATGACAATCTGGTTGCCAGGTACGCGCGGTGCACAAGGACGACGGGAAAAGCATGTGTGATTTTGACATGTCAGTACTTCAAACAAACACGGCTATATATAATACTATTGCTCCTTCCATTTTTTACATGTCGTGGTAGGTTTATCTTAAATAAAAAAACTCTTAATTTTGACATCAATTGTTTATTCAAAAAACATGTAATTTCACAACATTTGAGCTATGTATTACGAACGTTTTTCATGTAGTGATCGAGTTTAAAAGTACAAATCTTATGTTCTTAACTTTTTCTTTCTTTCTTTTTTGAAAAAAAATGATGGCAAATAAAGAGAAATTTTGACTTAGTACAAAACTATATATTACAGCACTGCATTACCGATAGAAAGATAGTATCGTGTCTTGTTTATTTCCAAATGATCGATTATTTGTAATTGTAATCTCCCTCCACTGGCAGGCATATAACGCGTTGGTCCTATACGTGTGCTATGCCATGACGATTCACGACCGTTATCACAACAGAACTAGGCATGATGGCCAAACCTAGGCAAACATTGCATTACGTCTTGGTAATTCCTACCGGTAGTACTATTTTTCGCGGGTCGCAGCGCGGCGGATCCTGCGTGATTGGACGGATCAGGCGATATTGTAGCATATCCTCTTGAACTCCTCGAGGTGGCCCTCGAAGAGCGACACGTAGGCCTCGATGCCGCCGTCGCCGAGGAAGGAGGGCAGCAGGAACATGGTGCCCTCCATGGGCAGGTACGACGGCATGAAGTAGAACGGGCACCCGCCGCCGAAGTCGAGGTCGTAGAAGCTGATCCCGAGCCAGCTGTCCACCTCCAGGTCCGGGCACATCACCACCTGCGACTCGTCGGCGGTGGGCGCCAGCCCCTCGTCCTCCACCGCGCCCGACGACGCGAAGTCGACGAACGACCGGAAGTAGGCGTCGTCCACGCGCGCCACGGCGCGGTGGATCAGGTCGGCGGCGTGCTGCACCGGCCGCGACACCAGGTCCCCGGCGTCGCACCGCGGGAACGCCCACAGCACCATGTTGCCGAAGTAGCTGTGCGGCACGGCGGGTCGCATCCGCGTCCGCCCGTTCACGGAGATGCGCAGCCTCGTGGTCTCGCCGGCGCCCAGACCCCGCGCCGCCGTCACCGCGCGCCACAGGTGCCCCACCACGCTCTCGAAGGTGCTGTAGTGCCCGCCGCGCCGCGGGAGCGGGAGGCCCGGCGAAGACGAGACCCGCGCCTTGAGCCGCGCCACGAACTCCTTGGTGAAGAGCACCTTGTGGACCTTGATCTTGTCGTGGGCCACGCCGCCGATGTCGTCCTCGTCGTCGCCCTCGCCGCGCTTCGTCTTGGCGGGCACGGGCAGGTAGTACTCAGTGCCGCGGTGCGGGAACTCCACGAGCGGCGCGTCGGCGCGCGGCTGGAACCGGGTGGCGCGGTCGCAGACGGGGAGCGGCTCCACGGGGAGGCGCCGCGTCGCGAGGCCCCACGCGACGAGGAAGTTGCCCGTGGCCTGGCCGTCCGCGACGCGGTGGTGCGCGGTGAACCCGACCACGAGCGAGCCGCACGCGAAGCGCGTGAGCTGCACCTGCACCAGCTCCTCCACGCGGCCGGCGTCGTGGATGCTGGGGTGCAGCCGCAGCAGCTCCGGGGACGGCTTGAACGGCATGGACCGGGCCAGCGGCGCGTCCACGGCGGCCTCCACGAGCCGAGCGCCCGCGTCGTTCAGGAGCAGGGCCGGGCGGCCGTCCGGCCCGTTGCCAACGAGACGGCCCGCCCACTCGCGGTACACGGCCAGCGCCCGCGCCAGGCCCTGCTCCAGCGCCGCGTTCGGTGGGTTCGGCGGCCGGAACGCGTAGATGACGGCAATGTGCACGTCGTACGTCACCTTGTCGAACACGCTCAGTGGCACGCTCTCGTCGGTGCTCGGCGGTGGCGTCATGCCGCCGCCGCCACCGGCGCGCGCTGGCTTCACGATCTTGGAGCTTGTGATCTTCACCTTCATGATCGATGATGTCGTTACACCACCGGCCGGCCGGCTATATGCGCATGCACGTACAAATGAAGAAACTACTAGCTAGGTGCCCACACTTGGTGTGTGCTAGAGCTAGCTCTGTGTTAGGATGTTAGCTGTGAGCCTATGATCGATGACCCTGGCTAGCTTAGTTGAGATGTGAAGTAGAGGTGTACGTGTGACTTTGTTTTGGTTTTGAACTATCTCTCTCTTGGGCTTTGGATTTGTAGCTCTTGTTTTTGTTGGCTAAATACTGGGACAAACACAGCATATATAGAGTTGTGCAACACCTCTGCAAGCTTGGAGCTGGACGTACGTGATATAGGAGGATATGAAATCTTGGCAGGACCATATCAAGCTGGTGGTAATTGAGTTGGAAGGCTTGACGGTTCCGGTGAATTCGGAGCTCCACCTAGGGGCTAGGGCCCTTCCGTGTGTCTCTATCACTATCCCCAAAACCTCTGCTCTAAGCTCTTATTCATGCATGACGACGTTATTGCACCATCTTGTTGCTCCTACCTAAATTGTACATACTGGAGTTTCTTTTTTATTTACTCTCTCTTAGCCTAGATAGCTAGGTTATGCTTTTTTGAAATAGAGAGGCATTGTGAACTCTTACAAATTTTAAACTCTTTAAGTTTCTTGATATTATCAAGGACGGTTATGAAGAAATTATTATGATAATATAAGCAAATGCATTTCTTCTTCAAACCAAAGACAAAAAGGCCGGGTTCTGTCAAATGTTCATCGATCATGCATACTCCCTTCGTCCATAGAAAGTGACTTTTTTTTTTACTTTTTAACACCGTGTTTGACCATTTGTTTTATTCAAAATATTTTTACAAATTATAAAATAAATAAATTATTATTAAAGTATCTTTAATGATAAAATAAGTCATGAAAAAATAAATAATATTTATACAAAAATTTTGAATAAGACGATAAAGTGATACTTTTAATGGGACGGAGGAGGTGAGTGGCAGAGAGATATGATTACTAACTATTCCTGGAATGGAATTAAAATGTCATGACTATTTATTATATATATATTAGAAGAATTCAAGAAGTGCTATTTAAAATGTATAGGAGATGTATCTGCAGACCAGGACCTGCTGGAACCTAGTTGGACAATCCGATTTTTGGATCAACCACAGTTGGCGGCTATCTATTGTGAGTCCGGAAAGAACAAAAAAAATAAGCAGTACTATTATTTTTCTCCAAGACCAAGGCAAAAATTAAGAAAGCAGATAAATAACATATATACATTCCGTCATTCCATATATTAACGGAAAACAGGTTGACCGGCGGCAGTTTGGATGCACACAGCACAACGGCCGGAATCAATCCTCCACCACCACCACCACCACCACCACCACCACCACCATTTTGGGACTTGGCACGAGACCGGAATCAATCCACCACCATCACCACCACTAAACATGCACTACACCAACGCGTTGTTTGCGACTGACTTTTTCGGAGATGTCGCAATTTAAAAAGAATGGGATCGGAGAAGGGGGGTCAAACAAGGATAACTACTACTCAATGTAATAATCACTGTAATAAAGCAATGAAAATGGATAGAGGGAGTGAGGGACTTTACATACTAATCAGTGTAATTAAGATGCAAGGTCATGATAGAATTAGGATAGTTTTGGCTAGATTTTTTTTTATTCTTTTGTCATTTTTGATTAATTGAAAAATGATTCAAGTACATTAAATAGCAACGACATTGAACATATGCGCAGGGCCGGTCCCGGGGGTGGGCAGAGTGTGCCACCGCCCTAGGCCTCACTTTACATAGTTCATTAGTGCTAGTATTAGTATATATATTTATATATTATGGTGTACAAGCTATATATTCATTAGTACTCGTAATAGTATATATTTATATATTATGAGTGCAAGCTATATAACTGAGTACTGGTTGATTACATAGGTCGGAAGCTACCAATCAGACCACACTGGCTGAGAATAGGGAGGACAATATCTATTGGCGATGGACTTCAGATGGAGAGTACACGACTAAAGCGCTTACAATATCCAGTTTCAAGGAGCCTATAGTAAATTGAGAATCATGCCGATTTGGAAAGCAAAGGCCGAACCAAAATGTAGGGTTTTTTGCCTGGACTCTATTACATAAAAAAATTCCCACCGCCAATAACCTAATAAAACGACAGTGACCGAATGACCCAATTTGCAAGCTATGTGGTAACCTAATAAAACGACAGTGGCCGAATGACCCAATTTGCAAGCTATGTGGAGTAGAACCGGAGACGCCAACCCACTTATGCAAAAAGTGTGTTTTCTTGAAACAAGTCTGGACCCTCATCAAGCAATGGCTTGGAATCCCCGTGCTTGATCCCCTCACAACAAATGGATCATTGCACAACTACTGGTGGAAATGTCGTCGGCAGATTGAAAAAAATCGGAGGAAAACTTTTGATGGAGTCATGATATATTTTTGGTGGAACATTTGGAAGAAACGAAATAGAAGAATTTTTCAGAATAAAAGCTTACAACCACAACAAGTTGCTCACTTGTGTAAAGAGGAGATTCAACTCTACGCGTTTGCATCGAGTCTATCTTCTTTTTAGAGCCCGTGCCTAGTTAGGGCAGCTTTGGCTGGTCTTTGGAGACCGGTTTCTTTTCTCTATTTTTAGTAAAAGTCGAGTGGTGTTGAGTTTGCAGACAGGATTTCCCCTCCTGTTTTTTCTTTTTCTTTGGTTTTGTTCCCCCCCCCCCCCCCTTTTTGGGGTCTTTGTACATTCGTTGTTTTTTTTTCTCTTTCCTCGTCTAATAAAAATCCGGCAAAGCTTTTGCCGCCCTTCGAAAAAAAAATGAATGCATCATAAATCATTAATTTATTTGTAGCTTACATACATTTTACTTTTTAACTATTAAAAGTGTGTGTTTATTTAAATTAAATGTAGTTTTGCTTCTCAAAATATTAAAATAATGTCATTTGCTAAGTAAGTAATTTATTATATATTTTTCCATTTATAAACTTTGAGATATTACATAATTTATTGAATTATGTTGCAAAGTTTGGGTATAGAGTTTGATTTCTACCCGTATTAAGTTCTGTTGAACGCATGGACATATTTGCTAGTATATATATTATATATATATATATATTATCTATACCTTAATAATAAAGAGCCAAAATTTCTCCCCTGCAGTTTTTGTCCAGCTCCCCTAACTACTAGACAAATTACGGAATCCGATTCCGACAAGTATTGAGTTTCGTCGTAACATACGAACATGGAGTCCAATTTCTGTATTAAGTTCAACGCAAGGACATATTGCTAGTATATATATAAGTTGAAATAATCTTATTCGTATTCGACCTAGGCCTCGAAAATCTCAGGAACGGCCCTGCATATGCGTGGAGATTATTAGATCATCTCTTATGCATGTTAGCAATTTATAGCCTTTTCTGCTTAACTGTTTTGCCGCGACAATTATGTTTAGCTAACAGAGTACTCATATGTACGTGTTTATATAAACAGAGGCCATCAACATCACATAATGAGTTTCTCATCCCCAGTTGGCACCTCTGAAGATGTGGTGCGGGTCGCAGCATATACTGAATATGTGTGTTCTTCCCTAGTTGTTAGTGTGCACCGACCGAGAAAACTATTTGTACTGATGCTGAATTATTGGCCTGGGCTGGATGCTGAGAATAATCACTTGTGTGTTTATATATGTCCATGACCCATCGATACTATTGATCCGCAAGTTCCTCCAACCGACTAGATTAAAAGTTGGATATGGGCATATGGCTTTTTGTGAAAAAATCAATGGGAACCAATTGAAAATGAAGTTGGTAGAGATTTGAATAATACACCTATATCATACAAAGTTTAAATGGAGATCAATTGAGAATGAAGTTGGTAGCTAGGCATATGAATAATATGATGCCCCTTAGGCCCTATAGTTATGTTAGGAGAGTGCGGCAGTGCGCGGAGGGGCTGAGGGGGACCTAGCCCCTCCCAACAACCTGTTATTTCCACATCAGGTATTTAAATGTATGGACATTATATAGGCTTTGGTCTTCCCTGATTCTAAGCTCGCTCCCTCTATGTTGGATTCCTGGCTCCGCCCCCTAATTGCACGATGATCATCGTAATTGTCATATAGACTGTTTATGCACTTTACATGCTACATAAATGTTGGTCCAAAATTTTTGACAAATATGTTCTTATCAATACGATTTATTACTCCACATTAATCTGCATGTTCCCGATAAAATAAAGTGCTAAAACAAAAGGGATAGATAAAGTAAGAGCTTAAATTAAATATTGCATAGTTTGAAACCTTTGGATGCTTTTTCATCAATATGATATGATATCTAATTCCATTCCTACAAGATTTTCACCAACACCCCACATTCATGTACGTGTTCTACTCAAGCACGTGACAACAGACCTAAACGCTAAAAACGTCGTTTATGCATTATTCGAGCAAAAAGGTACCGACCTATCGTATACGTGTACCGTACGTGTGTCTTGAACTAGTGGGTATATATGGAAATTGATAATTGACGTGACTATTTATGGACTTAACAGGATAACTTTTTTTATATATAACAAACACGCTTAAAAACTAACACAATATCTGGAAAGGGTTCATGAGAATTGAGGCCATGTTTAAACAATGGTAGTAGGTAGGGAGCATAGTTTGACGACGTCACGTCAGACCTCATTGACTTATATAAACAATCCAAGTATAAGATTAATTGCATTCTTTCTTATATATAAATATGATTTAAATTTAGTCAAAACGTAGATATAATGTGGTTTTGTATGATTGATACAGTATACTGTATGCAAGTAGCATAAATCTGAATGCGCATAATGCTATAAATGAGTGTTCTGCTCATCAGGGTAATCAATTCGTTGAAGCTCAGTCTTGCAAGAAATATAATTTGAAGTTCTAGTTTCGATCTAGCTATATACGCAAGATATATCCTATATCTGTGCGAGAAGGACTGTCCAACAGATCCTGGATTCGGAGCAAAACCGGGGGGGTCTCTACAGACCATCAATATATGAATACCTTAGCTATGGGACATCTTGGAAAACATTCAGTTCAACAAGCCACTGACGCTGGACACAATCAAGACGGAGATTTACTCAGCAAAATCTGCCTACACTATGTTGCACTCCGTCCCTGCACCATTCCTGGATCACAAACTCATCTGGAGAACCAGCAGGCACCGTTACAGATAACATTTTTTTTTCTTTGGCTGGTTTTTAGCCGCCGGCACTGGACAGGTGACAGTATGGCAAGGTATGGTCTGGAGGCCAAGGAGCAGTGCTACTTCTGCGACCAAGGAAGTGAAACCATTGATCATATCCTGGCAGACTATCCATTCACCAGAGAGGTTTGGTTCATCATCTTCCAAGCTCTCGGAAAAAAAGATATATCTTACAATGTATGAAATATATTCTAGCTTGCTAAGCACATTGGAGATATCTCGCAATAACAGGGGTCAGTAATATAGTACTATTTGACCAAAGTTTACATAATTAAGATAGCAGAATGGATGCTGCAAGTGGGATTAATTTCAGGCACTTGTGCTCTCTACAGCTTTACCTAGCTAACGAACCGCGTAAACCGTTTATGTTAGCAGCGAGATATGAATAAACGTCCCTATCTGGATTTTTTCAGTTTGACATTCTATTTTGCTATATCCTGTAGTACATATACAAGGTCACAACTTGTATAGATTAGTTCATTGTCAGGAAATATCACAAAGTCAAAAACCATAGTCTTTGTTCGGATAATTGCTAACGAATGCTAATACTTCCTCCGTCCTAAAAAACAATAGAGGTCGCTATGGGATGCATGTAGATTAAACTTTCTCAAATTTAATTAGATTTATAGAAAATGTATACAACATTTATATCTTCAAATAATTTTATTATAAAGTATATTCACCTTTTATATATAATTAGTCAAAGTTTTTAAAAAATATTTTCTAAAAATGACTTCTATTTTAAGACAGATAGAATAGATCACATCCCAACAGAATAATAAATCAATGAATATTTTTTTTAGAAGCTAATAAGGTACATCGATCTCAAAGTCTATATATGGCAAATTCAGCAGTTGACCAACCCACCAATCGATTTGGGACAGGAATGTATCCATTATTGTTTATTTGTACAATTTGAGTCCTGGCCTCCGGCTGGGAAGTCGCAAAATGTTTGAGTGATTCCTTATGCATACACTACATGAACATCAGGGGTCGGGAACAACTGGTGGAGCAGCAAGCAATTAAGCTGGACAAATGTTGAGGCCGGCCTGATTACAAGCTAGCTTAATTGTCGCATGTAGAACTTCTATCTCAGAGATTGTTTGCATTGACGTCTGTGCATATGTATTGTCATTTGGCTTGGTTTAACCTACTACATCATACTATACCTACAAATGATCAGAAGAGTTCAAAAGAGTATAAGAAGATGAGATCGAGAACGCCATTAATTATTGCTGTTTTTTGGACGTACTACTATCGGCTGGGTAGAATAATCCTTTACCGATCAGTGCTGCATTATTGTGTATGCTACATTTGTTCAACGATGCATGTGATGGAAAAAACAGACGCAAAGAGGGTCGCTGTATCTGAATGAAGCCTAAGTTTGCTACTCCACTAGCGTATATACGTTGACCAGATTAATCGGTTTGTTCCCAATGTTTTTTTGGCTGGATTCCACTGTTTGTCTCAGGGCCTGTTCTCGTTCATCCTCTGCCAAACTTCCATCCAGCAGGTGACAGCTTATATTCGCAATTCAGCCAAAATGCACTAACGACACTGTTATATGTTTTGTGGTCAGGAGAGCACATCTAGATACCTTATCTAGTTTGGCGCAGTAGGTTGCATGCTTTTTTTCTTTCCACGGGCCTCTTGTGTTGTCGACGGAATGTCGCTCGCTGCCCGTCGTCTATCACTGATCAGTACATCGGTATTAAATCAGAAAATTACGAGCATTCATGCTGAATTCGGATAGACAAGTTCCACGCTGCAGAGAACCCGACCAACTGTATTCATATACATATGCGTCGGTATTCATCACTATAAAGTGCACTCTCTCTGATACTACATGCAAGTCATGTACAGTGTGCAGCTGGTACAGTGGCATATATACGTACGTCAGTACGTGGACGACTGGATGCGTCCCCTCTGAACTCTGTTTTGCGTCATGCAGTACAAGGCACATGCTGTTAATCTTTTCTCTTTTTTTAAAAAAAATAAATAACACACACACATATACCAGGCCCTGTTTAAGGCATGTTTGGATCCCCTTAGCAAATTGACAAAAGAGCAAAAGAATTGATGTTTTTTTGGCAAATGGATCCAAACATGTGAGTGACAAATATTGGCAAATAGAAAATGCTCTCACTCATATTTCTTCCTCCTATGCATGACATGTGAATGAGAGTGCAATTATTTGAGGTAGAATTGTCTTTGTATGTGTCATTTGTCATTTGCCATTGTCATTTGCCAAAGGACCCAAACACTAGAAATTGATAAAAGATTTGTCAAATTTATTTGTCATTTGTCGTTTGTCATTTGTCAAGGGATCCAAACATGCCCTTAGTTCCAACCAAAATTTAAAATCCAAAACCCTAACTATTTTGGATTTCAAAATTCATAAAGCAAAATATTTTGGTGGGGTGTTCAGTTTCAACCAGAATTTGGCTTATTTTAGATTCCAATGATGGAGATTGTGAGGATGACACACAAACCAATGAAAAGTTTGATTTATTTTGGCCTCTTGAGTCCAAAATCTAAAATGGAGAATGGACCACTTTTTGCCAACTATTTTAAGTGGTGTTTAGTTACATTTTGCAAAATGAAGAGACAAAACCTAAAATATTTTAGATTTCATAGGGAACTAAACAGTGCCTTAGTTTGTTTGGTTTGGAGGTTTCACGATTTTGCCCTATAAGACACTTCACTGCAAAAGCCCACCTTGATCGATTTGTTGTAAAAAAAAGCCTTTTCACCACATTCGCCACCTCGATCATGAAAGACTTCCTAGTCCCAGGCAAGGGAAGAGTGGTGACGACGATCCAAGAACAAAATTTAAATTTTATTTATAAATAGTCTTTCTCGAATAAATGGCTAGTGAATAAAATATAAATAAAAGTACTACTAGAGGTCATGATGGTACTTTTCCAACCATTGCAAAAAAAATCTCTTATTTTAAAGCTATCTAGCATTCGTTTTATTTTCTTTCGGGGTGGCAAAAAATACATTTTATAACCAAAATATTTAGATCATTTCCACCTGATCTCTTATATTGCATCTCCTATAGATTCTTTTTAAGAGAATCCTAAAATCAATTTAGCATATAGGAGAGCACTATTAGAACATATGTATTACTTAAAACTTGTCTAATGTGTTTCTTTATGTTTGGGAGAGGGTTGTCTCCTTTATCTAGCAGAGATGAGATAATAGATTTGAGAGGGGTGTGTTTGGTTCGATGGATAGCACCTGGATATCTCGAATATCTAGGAACGGGGCTTGTTTGGTTCGATGGATAGGTTGAATCTGAATATCTAGCATATAGAATGTTTTGGGTAGATGCTAGATATCGTGGCCCTCATAAATCTGGCGGATAAACATATCCATTGTTTTTCTAATATATCGATCATTAACAAATAAATTAAGAATTATTAGTATGTTATATTATTAATTAGTAATTATGATGTCAAGATAAGTTTTGATAAATGTTATTATGTTGATTAGCGCATCTTTTGTGTGACAATTAGACTAGTATAGTGTTAATTAACTTATTTTTGTGTTTAATTAGTGATTATAATAACAAGATTAATGTTTATGGATATTTATTAGTGTATAATTAGTTATTGTTATTTTAAATAATAGATATAATTAGTCAAGTATTCTTATCAATCCAATCTCATCCGTCCAACCAAACAAAAAAATGGTTTATCCCATCCATACAACCAAACAGACAACATGGATATTCATATTCCGAAATTCATGGATGACTATATCTCATCCACCCTTATCCTCAAACCAAACGCATGAGTGTAGCTCTACCCGGGTTCTAGTTCTTGATTTGATATGGGTGCGTGGTAACATTTTTCTAGATTTATTCTAGGATTTAACCCATCGACAACAATGTGGTGCTCATTCGTCTCCCAAAACACTACTTTTTCGGCATATGAGATTGGATAGGATATTTTTGGGTGCTCCATCTCCTAAAACTTTACTTTTTAGGTATATGGCCGGTATTGGATGGGATACCTGATGGGAGATGCTCTTAGCCCCATTTGGTATAGCTCTGTACTCGTGGAGTCATGGAGCCATTTTTTTTTCTTTGGCTCAACGCGAGTAGTTCCCCCTTGAACTGTAATTATATATGAATATAGAAAAATACGGGAACTTGTACCACGTTCACTGGATAAACGTGTTTCACCATAAAGAATCCAACTAGCTAGCAGAGCTACACTCAGCTCAGTTGAATTGACTATTTGGTAAACCTCAATAGAAAAACTATTAAGGAATTGCAGTAGGTTATTGACTTCTTATAGAAAGTTACTGGCTCTAAAAGTATGATAAAATGGATGGATAAGTTTAAAAAAAAATGAAGCACACGTAGAACCAGAAATGCATTTGCATTTCAGTGTTACCTTTTTCAGATACGGCTGAGGTTGATGTTTTCCTGAAATTTTGGATCTCACACGTTTGATTTAGAAAATGCATCGTCACCGGAAATCACATTTTTCACGTGAGATGTATATTCATCATCGTAACCCCCCAGTAGCCCCCAGTACTAGTGCACTATTTGGATTACAACTTCATTGTATTGGGATAGATAAGTAGTGCATTCCACTCCTTTAGAACATCTCCAAGTGAGATTATTCAAAAATTATCAAAAAGTACTGGGAGAATATCTCACTTCTGCTAAAAATTATGGATTGAGAGAGTGCTTTGAAAACTCTTGGAGATGCCCTTATTTTTTTAAGGCAGGTCAATACTGTTCTATTCGAATTTCAGGATGGAATCCAACGTCTACGTTCAAACAATGCTGTTGTTGTACCTGTACTGCAATGCTATATATTTGGCCTATGGCCAAGAATGAAACGTTTCCAAAGTCAAAACCAAAAGTGAAAGTTTATTGATTATTCCAGGTACCTAATTTATAACCTTTTTCGCAAATTGCAGCTAGATTGTGGTTACAAAGTCAGCGGATGCAAAGATAGCCCTGTTGTTGGTGAAACTCCGCATCGCCGCGCGAAACCACGAGCCGTCGCGAATGCGGGGCGAACTGTGCGCATCGCCCTCGCCGCCCATGCCCATGCCCGGCGCTCCTGCGACGACCCTATGCCATCCTCGCGGGTCCTGTGCTCCACAGCGTCGCCGCTCGCCACTTCGGACCTCCGGGCTCCGGTCCAACAAGGCCGACGTCGCCGCTCGCCGTTTCCTTATATAACTAGCAGGACCCGACCTGCTCCACCTCCACCTTGTCCTTGATGTCCTCCGCCGCCGTCACTTCCGCATTGTATAGAACACAAGTCCCACTGCCGTCAAAAAACAAGAAGCTGGCCGTTGCAGAGGAAAGAGGAGCCAGGAAGGAAGTGATCCGAAATGATTGTCATCTGCGGCACTGGCACAACCACCGAGACGGACCTCCACGCGGAGATGCTCGGCAAGGGCGGCCGCCGGTCCAGACTCGCGTGACGGAGACATACAGTGGATGTTGGATTGGTGGGAGGGTTTAAGTGCTTAATTGTCCCACCTCCATCTAAAACCATCGGATTAGAATCGTGTGAGTTTGATTAGAGTTTGATTAGAGTTTACGTAGTTTGCATAGCTAATTGGTTTTCATAGCATACGGTCCCTTGATAAAATACATTAAACAATCTAATTTATAGGAATGGAATCATACTAACATCAAGCTCTATATCACCACTCATGTTGGCAAGGCGATTAAGATCATGTAGCATCTATATCTGCATAAGAAAAAGACGATAAGACATTATTGTTGCAGACTTGCAGTACATAGCCAATTCCCATTAATTAAAGAAGGTAGATGAGGTAAACTTTCTTATTGTGTTGATAGTTACATATACAATTGGCATGTACCAAGGCTATCTGAATAAAAACAAAAGGGAAAAAAGACAAAAGGTAAAACATGAACAGGTAAAAGAACATAGTTCAATACATTTTCGACTCCTGAGCAACTAAACTATAGGGAATACCTGAGGAACCTACCAAACAGATCTTGTGCTCATAGGTCTGAAGCAACCAACCAACATGGAAAAAAGGGAGAGAATCAAAAGCGCTTAGGATCAACATGTGGAAACTGGAAGTGGTAGGCAAAAATGAAGGTGGTTACCATTAGCAATTATTTTGATGAAATGAAAATCACGAGGGATTATGATTTCTATTGTTTTATTTACAACAATGGTGCCTGACACTCTGACAGCACAAAGGAATCCTTACCTTTACTTGGTATAAGCAGAAGACTGTTGTGTGAACTCCAAGGAATGGAATATATTACAAACAACATGGTAAGCTGGCATGGAACAACAGAATTTTGAACCATATGTGTTTTGTTGTTTTGATGCACCTCATAAGACTATGAAAAAACACATTTAAGCTAGGAGCTCAGCATGGACACATGTCTTGTACCATGGAGCCTAGCTGAGTTGGTAAAGAGTTTGATGGTCAGGAAAGTATAAGATGTTTGACATGGTATAGAGAAATAGGAAGCTCATATACTATTTAAGTAACACCAGTATGCCTTTTTTTAATGATTAACAGCAGCATACCCTTTTTTAGTATTAGCAGCAGAAAGCCTTTACCAAGTTATAGGAAGCCAATCTGCATTTTATTGTTAATTAGATCTTGCTAAATTTAGGGTACCCATGGCGGTGAAATACGCAAACTATGTGTATATCTGAGAACAGTCTCATAATCAGACATAAAAAGGGAAAATAGAAGAATCGCTATGGTAAAATAAAACATGGGATATAGCCATACCGACACTGCCTGTGATAGAGAGGAATCAGTAGACAATAGAGTAGAGTTGTCTGAAGCTATATGGACGGCATAACTAAACTCATGAAATTATTCTAGGAAGTACATACTGGCATGGTCAGAATTAGACTGGGCACTTTTTAGGGTAACAATTGGCCCTACGTATGTGGGGTGAAAATATCCAAAAGGCATATAGTATTCTCAGTACCTTAAGTGATGGAAGCAGAATGGAAAAATGCATGTACCTGTACCATATTAGGCAAATGAGGCAAACCTGCAAAATATAAGACAAAAGTAAAATGTCAAGAAATTGTGTGGTCCCAAGTTATCTATTTAGACTGTGGCGGTATGCATTATGCATCGATTTGTCCAAATTAGCTTTTTTGCAACTCAAGAGATATTCATAAACATGAAAAGACCATCAAGAGTGTGATAAATCATACATGGTTCCATGCTAGGTGTAGCAGATAAGAGTATATGCTTATAAGTGCACACGTCATCTTGTATAGTTCTGATGTACTAATGCAGTAATGCTCACATATGAACCGTAGGTACGTACCGAACTATATGTTTATGGGAAATTATTAAAAAAATTGTTTCTGAGACCCAGAAAGCAGTGCAGAAGGAACAACAAAGTATGATAAGCACTTTCATCTAGCCCTTTCATTCTTCGGTTTGATGACTATTCAAATACTTAGATTTTGATGTGAATGCTGATTTATGTTGATGGACCTTAAAGAAAGTCATAGCTGCTAATGTGACCTAACGTTACTCTAAAACTACACTGGCCGAGTGAAAGGTCCTAGATGGCTAGAGGGGGGTGAATAGCCTAATAACAATTCTACAAATCACTAGAGCAAATGGTTAGATAACACTTAAGCGAAGCTTTTTGCTCTAGCTCTACTTGGGGTGCAAAGCCACCTATCCAATGCAATTCTAGTCAACTAAGTGCTTGTCAATCAATAGCAAGAACCTAAAGCACTTAGCACAAGCTAGCAAGAACAACTACTAAAGAAGCTAACTAGCTAGCTAACTAGACAAGATATGAAATAGTAAATACAAGAGAGGAGGTGATTGCTATACCGATGCCTTGTGATGTATGGATGTCAATAGAATGGACCAATCACAATGAATACCAAAGAGTAGCCGGGAGACAAGAATACAATCGATTTTTCTCCCGAGGTTCACTTGGTTGCCACCAAGCTAGTCCCCGTTGTGTCGACTACTCAAATGGTGTTTCAGTGGCTAATTTGCAATTTACAAGCCAAGCCCACTAACTCGGGCGCCACAAGAAACCACCCAAATGAGAGTAACTCAATGACACGAGCAATCCACTAGAGTTACCCTTTGGCTCTCCGCCGAGATGGGTACAAGCCCTCTCACAATCACCGAAGTCGGCCGCAAACAATCACCAATTGCGCCGAAGTTTCTCCACAATCGCCAAGCCGTCTAGGTGTTGGCAAACACCAAGAATAACAAGAAACCATGCGGCCATGACGATAACCAAGTGCCACTAAGATGCAATGCAATGATCAAAGCACTTGGATCACTCAAACTCTCACAAGTATGCAACAAGAGTGAAGAGAGTGAGTTGGGGGCTATCTCAAGCAAGCACAAGTGTATCAAATGAATGGGAGGTGCAAGAGTGAGCCCTAGGAGCCGGCCAAGCCAATTAAATAGCTTCAAAACCGAGCTAGCCGTTTTGCTCCTCATTCTCAGCTTTCTGCGCCAGTCCGGACGCACTTTGCATGGGGGGTCCGGACCAACGCGCATGCGTCCGGACCCTCCTTCACTTTGAATTCAACCGTTGGCGCCCTCTCTGCTGCCGACGTGTCACCTCCGGACCCTGCCAACAGTAGCGTCCGGACCTGCTTTTCTTTGCGTCCGGATCCAACTCCGAGAGCATCCAGAGAGCTCCTGAGCTTCGGACGATGGTCTGGTGTTCTCCGTCCGGACACAACTCAGCGTCCGGATAAATAGACCAGAGGAGTACAGAGAGCGCTGAGCTCCGGACGCTGCGTCCGGAGTCTTGCGTCCGGACCATTTTTAGCGTCCGGGCCACCTGTCCAGAGAGGCCGAGCCTTAGGGTTTGCCTCCGGTCGCATCTCTGATGGTCCGGTTGGCCTCTGCCCTGCATCCGGACCTTGCGTCCGGAGCCTCTCTGAGTGGCTAACCGAGCCACCTCTTCTTCTCCAAGCTTCCATGTGCTAACACCAAGTGTTCCAACCACTTAAGCCATGTGTTAGCCTTTTACAATATATTTCTTGGATTTTAGTTCATGTTTGTGTCACTTAGGTTCATTTTAGATATGCAATGCAAATGACCTAGTGGCACATGATAACCGCAATCGAAACGAGTTTTCCCTTCTTAATAGTACGGTTATCTATCCTAAATGTGATCACACTCTCTATAGTGTCTTGATCACTAAACCAAAAATGGCCCTATAGATATACCTTTGCCTTGAGCCCATTTTTGTTTTTCTCTTTCTTCTTTTCCTTAGTCCATGGAGCACTTGATTCACCATGATCATCCATCTAGCTCCATGTACCAAGGTGAACCACCCTATCTTGATCATACACTTAGTTTAAGGGTTAGTCCATAGGTTTCATCAATTACTCAAAACCAAACAAGGTCTTTCACCGAGCAAGTACCAAGTACCACTGTGAGAAAACAACAAAAAGCAAGTGAACCAAAATAATAGACAACAATTGTATGCACAATTCGAATGCGAAGACAAAGCAAGACCTTCTTAGAAAAGGGAGGAAGTTGGACCATTTGCCGCCATTTATATAGGTCTGATGAACAGGATGCTAAAAATGGAGGTGATTATACCAGTGAGGGCAGGAGGACGCTAACGATAGAAGTGATGCAGTGATTATCCATACCTGAACAGCAGGTAAACAACCCATATAAAAAATACCATAGGTCTATTTTTTGAAGACAATGAATTATTCGATACCACAATAACAATATCCAATAAAAAATCAAACTGGAATCCAATAAACATGCTTTGGTTGCTGGCTGAGGTGAGAACTCACAAGCGCATGTGTGGCAGGGTAACAGGACGTGCGAAAATTTATCAAAATACTCAAACGTGAAGCATATAGCCGAATTTATTGACTTGTACACGGAACCCTCAACAATAACCTGTCATGCATAAACCAAAGATCATGTACAATTAAGCCAATAATTAGATAATTACGATGATGCAAGCACAAGTTATCAATCAACTATGTTAATTATTGATACATGAAAGAAGGCTAGCAACTATAATTGTGCGAGAAGAACGATCAGGATTGAGAGGCACCATTTTGTGTGGCAGAAGGCTAGGTAGGCAAACTGGAATGTGGCATATGATGTGTTGCTTATTCAGGAGGAGGGATTGACATCTTCTCTTAATAATCACTGTTCCAAACACCCACAAGCTGCACTTGACAAATTTCAGGTGAATTAGTACAGGAAAAACACAGAGACATCAGTTGAGTATCCATTGACAATGGACACGCATGTTGTACCTCTTCTTGTTCGTCGTAAGATACAATCGGACACGATTAACTAACTTTCACCTGCCACGGATGTCCTTCCTAACAGAGTAGAAGGAGAGACAGAAAAGGCATAAATGAATCATAAAAGCAACACGTAGTCCATCAAGCACAGTAGCATCTGTTCATCAGACTATACCAACATAAACAGATATATCCACATGGGAGCTAAAGATCTCAGTGAAATCGAAATTTATCCCCAAATGCTCAAAATCGTAGATCATTTTTTTTTTGGAACAACCCTAAATGTGCACCTAGTTGAATAGTACGGGTAATTTTTACCTCGGCCAGAGGCGTGCTGTCGGCGTACTCGTTGTGGCTACCGCGCTCAGGCTAACGCACTGGGTTAGCCGCGCCACCGCCACGGATGAGGAAGCCGCGCCACCGCCGTGGCCCGTGGATGAGGAAGCCACGCCGCAGACGCTCCATCAGGGGCCCGCCTCGGATGAGGAATCGTGCAGTCGTCGTCACCGGTTGAGATGGCCGCCGCCACGAAGAGACCCGAGAGCGTCGTCTTCTCGAGGGCCGACGGGGAGCCGGTCGGCCCAGCGGAGGTGGGGTCGTCGTAGGTGCCAGGGCTGGCTTCCCGTGCGGGTGCGCCGCCTGCGCCTGGCATGACAGTTGTGGGCCCGCACAGTCCCGCCTGTGCCTGAGCGGCATAGCCGCAGGGGCGCTCGCGCTCGCGCCACCAGGGCGACCTATCTCGCCCGCGCCAGGCCGTAGGCGGTACGGAAGCGCGGGAGGCGGCCGCGTCGAGAGGGAGAGGCCACGGGCGCGGAGATGGAGATGCGGCGTTGGGCCGAGCAGAGGAGGCGATGCGGCCGCGGGGCACGCCGACCGGGGAAGCGGGGCAGCAGGCGGATGCAGGAGGGCGTGCATTTTTTTTTCAGCGCCGAAGATGCGGTGGGAGAGGATAAGAATAAGAATAAGAACAGAAAAGAAAGCCTGTGATGGTGGGAACGGATGTGATGCGGTGACGGTCAAACTGTGCGGTATTGTTCTTTCTACAGTGCAGTGCGGTACTGTTCTTGCTACCGTAAATGAATAGTGTCGGACGGGAAAAACTAAAGATATCATATGATACCAAGGCCGCCGGTCGTTTCACTCTCCCTCCCTCTCACACTTCTCCGTTTTTCTACAAACTAGAGTAGTAGAGTATGTGCGTCTATATTTATTAATGAATAATGGACGTATAGTAGAGTGTCTAGTTTTGTAATGTTTTTTTTTGTAAAACGACCTTTGTAATAATGTGATTTGCGTGAGAGAGAAAAATAACATCAAATAAATTTGAAAAACATGTTGTTTTGATCAAACATTGGGATATAAATCATAAATACTTTTTAAGTTGTTAAGTTTGAAAATGTGGAAACCATACGAATAGATTTGTCTTGAAATATGTACTTTCATAAAAATATACATATATCATTTTTAAATAAATATTTTATAGAAATATAAAGTCAAAGTCATGCTTTGGTAACCGTGTCATTGTGTCCAAAACGTCTTCTTTTGCAATACGAAGGGAGTGTACTCTAAAAAAATCGAATGTTAATAAAAATGTAAACATGAATGTTGGATATTTATTCATATTTTATTTTTTCTATATCTTTATACCTATTATTAAATAGACAAAAATTCAACATAATTTTTCATCATAAGCTCATGTATTGCTATTTTCGAACTAAATATATGAAAAAAAAAATCAGATTTCTAGATGAGAGATATGGTGTGTGTGATAGAGTCCATTCCTATTTTTTCTATTATTTTTTTCTATATGAGTACTATTGAACAACGTTTAGTATCTGTCAGAACTACACCTATAACATCAAAAAATACTAAATAATATTGACATGCGACTATTGAACAATACTGAAATTTTTCAATATAACAACTTGGTGTAGTACTACACCCATTATTAAAAAATACTGAATAATACTAACACGCTACTACTGAACAATGCTAAATTTTTTCAATATGACAGGTATAAGTATTCTACATGTAGAGAATAGCAGTTGTGTGTGTATTATATAAACTTTGATATCATGTATCACTCTTTAAAATTATTAAGAGGGTACGGGGCCGAATCCATGTCTCACTTTTTAAAAATTTAAGGTCCGAATATATCAATTCACTATTCTGGATTCCTCGATCTTATAAGAAAAAAAAAGTGAAAACCGACTCTCCAAAGTACGCATACAATATAAGGATGAAAATAGGATGCAATTTTTATGCAAAATGACTTTAAATATTAATTAAGAGAGGAATTTTAAGAAAAACTCTTGGGAATGGCCTTTTTTTAAAAAAACTCTCCTGTGTCCTAGTGCCGGTTCAAGCTGGCGATGCGTCCCGTTTTGTGGTGTCGCTGCAAGGTGCTTTATTTGGTGGGCCGAGAGTCCATGTACTGGGCAGGCAGCCCAAAACAGTTGATACGGCCTGTCACGAGACGACGACGACGACGACCCAGTCTAGGACTCTGGGCGAGGGCAGGGTCAGAGTATCTTCCTCCTCGATCTCTTGCTTACAAGTTGCAAGTGCAAGTGCTGATTATTTTGGGGCCTCAGCTCCTTGCTGATGTTGACCCTGACTGACCACGTCGAGTCGTCGAGACTCGAGACGGACTCGGCATAAAACGACTGTGACTGCGAGCGGTGGACCAAGTTGACGGTCAATGCAACGGCAGGCAGGCCGGAGAAGAACCACACGCACGACGACCGGGAGGTAGATGCATGATCCATATATGATATAATATGTGTATGTGTATATACATATATATATATATATATATATATATATATATATATATATTGAAAGTAGCTACCAAAACTATTTGACATAATTAACTCAGCTTTACGATCAGTTTTATTGTTCTTTTAGAAAATTGATTTTTAGTAAAACTATTTTGAAAAAACTCTGTGGCAAAATAGCTTCACCAACAGCTTAATACATAGATGAGAGAAAACTAAGATAAATTACTTTTTTCAACTTCATCTCAAATCTCAACTCATGTCTTTGTAAGAGAGAAGTAGAAACGGTTTCATTTGATAATCCTTTTAAAAACAAATATTTGGCAAAAGAAAAAAAAAACAGGTTACAACGTAGCGGTACGAAACAGACTTATTAGCGGCACCAGCGGCAGCTTCTCGTTGTTGCCATCCATGCATCGTCGCCGTCGCGCCGCCGGCGGTTTTCCTGGCGGAAAATGAAGCAAGCTAGGCCAACAACGCGCATGCAACAAATTAAAGTAGGAAGCCACCATGCACAACACAATGCACTAGAACATCAGGCGCCCGAAGGGCGCCCTACAATTATTTGAGGAAAAACAATTTTCACCACTATTAAATTATTATTGCAACAGATCAAAAATATCATATATCATATTATTAGATACTTAGGACAAATCATGAAGCATTTGTATATAAAACAAGTTCTATGAACCACTATGGTTCTATTTAGCCATAGATTACATGATCCTTCATTACATATATGTGTACTATAGCCATTATGGTTCTATCTAGACATACATTACATACCCATCCATTACAATTCATGAGTGGAATTCACGGCCACCAGTCCACCACACACTATAGCTGGTAGATTAGAATGCCACTCCAAATATACGGTGATTATTCGAGTAGATATATAATGCCGATAGGCACACTGCTGCAATTGGTAGAGGCAAAAGCACCATGACCCTATTTTGCTGGTAGCTATTTTTGACTGCACTGTAAATAGGAGAGGTCATGAGTTATGATGTTTAGCGAGGCCAAGAAAATTAGATACACATGTAAAGTCACCAAGTTTCAACTTTTCTATCTCACTGGTCACTGCAGGTTAACATTCAAACAGTAGCTGAATATACATTAAAGAATTTATGTTGAAGTTGCAACTTGGTGCGCATGAGATAGTAGGTGAATATTTAAAAGGAGCTTTGGACTTCTAGGAAAAATATCAGGATAAAATCAGCAAATTCCTAAGTATAGTGCTTCTATATAAGAGTCTGATTTGAGAAAATCAATTTCCCAGTTGAGTTAGCTAAGTGAACCAATAGAGCTACTATATCAGAGTCTCATTTCACGAATGTTCCATTTCCTTGTTTGTATATTAAATGCTTCTGCTCGTAGGCTTTTTCAACATTTCAACCTGAGCCATTCAAATGAACTGTTATAGCTAGTTAAGGACAAGCAATTTGATCCCTCCTAATTGGTCATAGAAAAGCAGTAGCAATCTAGTCTTCTACAAAGTTTTGCATGTCAAAAAATTAATCACCACTCCAGAATGGAAACACAGAAAGTTTAACAACCAATATCTTAGATCTATGATACGGTTCTCTATATAAGAGGCTTTTACCCATTTTTGGTTTATATTAACTAAAAGAAAGCATAAAAACAGTAATGGATCCAAGCGTCATCATAAAAGTCATTGATTTAGTTGAATTAACAGTTCATGCACTGAACAAAGCTTCATTATTTAAGGCATACCCCAACTTCAGGGTCCATGATGTTCAAATCGTCACACATCATCCTCGCAAATTCTTCAGGAGGACACGAGGGACTCCCAAAAAACACAAACACACATGTACATACCCATAAGAACTGGTCTCTAATTACAGTGTTGTTCACTCGGAGGTCAATCTGCAGATTCACCATATGTAAATTGCCACTTGAGTACATATACGCCATTCGTCTGAGGTGAAAAATACACCAGGCCTAGAAACAGTCTGCTCAGAACAGTAAAACAAACCTTGAGAGGCACAATCTTCTCCTTGATTTGCATCTCCTGCCCCTCATATGAGCGGAACTCAGCAAGTTGCCCCTACAAGAAAAGTAATACAATCGATCGACCATTAGCAGCACAGAACCCCTTCCAGGATAGGATAGGACAGGACGAGCAAAGAAGCAAAAAGAGAGGCATCTGGATGGACTGGAGCATCTGTGGGACGAAACTGGCTGATAGCTTTAGGTCCTTGGCTGTCCGTTTGGCGAAGCTGATGATCTCTGAGTCAGGATCTGCCGGGCAGGCACAAGGAACAAGCGGGTAAATCCAGCGAGCGAGCGAGAGCGCGTCGCGAACTGGAGACGAATGCAGCGAGAAGCGAAGGCCGGGTAACTCGCGGGATCCAGGTGACGGCGTCCCTGTAGCACTGACCGTCCACCTCGACGTCGACGCGTATCTATCTGATGCAAAGATGTCATGCTGGACAAAAAAAATAAAGCTATTATAATAATCATTGTTTTATAAAGCTATTATAATAATCATTGTTTTATAACTAAACAGTAATTTTACATTGGTATAGTAATTCTCACTATCAGCGTGGAGTCGACACCTAATAATATTATGATAAGTAAGAGAGTTATTTTTGTCAATTCGTTAGTAGCGGTGTCCTGTTAGTTATAGTAGCTCAGCACAAATCTGCATTTTTCCTCAGAGATCTTATTGGTTGTAGTAGCAAGCTCTTTTTCCAAAAGACCAGTACTTTGCTTTCTAGCCACTATAGATTGTACAACAATTGTCAAATTTAATAAACAATCACAACAATGAATCAATGTAAGAGGAACTATTTACATTGTTTAAAGTCCACACCTTTCGGCATAAAGTACTTGTCCCTCCTGACAACTTCACATATATTGGTAAACCGAAAATCTACATGAATAAATATAGGAAGGAGAGGATTACAGTCAAAAAAAACTTTTTCAATCAGAAAACTCTCTTCCGACTCTGAGCTAAAGTTGTTTGACATTCTAGAGAGACAATTGAAGCACAAACAAAAACATCCTTGCTAAAGAAATTTCTATTTCACTTCATCTGAATTTGTATCTACAAAAAAAATGACATGGGCAACCACCATAGATAGCCTGCATGTAAAACTACTCTAATTTAGTAGACCATGAAGGGAACTAACATGATCAGAGTCATCATTTTTATCCCTGGTGACCAGAAAATACCATCAAATAGCACGCCACTGCCATCTAATTTAGATAAGCCTAGAGGTAAAAAAGTCCTACAATTGATGCGAAAGCATTATCACAAATGTCAGGACAAAAAGCGAATCTTTCATCACCACTTCATATCAACACCATCATATCTTGTTCAATGTGTGAAGCTTTAAAATACAGTTGACTACTTTGTACATAATCATTTTGTTTATTCAAACTATATTTGTTTTATTAATGTATATGATTTTTGTTTTACTTTTAAACCAATACTATACAGAGGAAATTTCTAATTCCAGTACAACATGATACACAGTTGAGATCACAAAATATTACCTAGCCAAGTTATATATGCATATGATTTTTTTTTTTTTTTTTTGCAGAAGCATGCCTAACCCCTGAAGAAGAAACATCAGCATGTTTGGACCAGACACTGACTTTCAAGATGCATAACAGATTCATAGGTAAATCAATCAGCACTCGACAGATTCAAATCAAATTAATCATGAGCTCACATGTAGGCCAAGAACAGCGGCAAGCATGCCATGCTGCTATACCGTTCCAGCGCCAAGCTCCAGCTAGTGGATCTAATGCGTTGGCGGCTACAAGGCACAAAGCATTAAAAAAATCCCATGAGATCTCGTCCAAATCCACCCCCAACAGAGCCTAGGACCTAAAAGCTCCCGTATTTCTCACCTTGGGCCTCCTCGGGGGAGACAAGGGGACGTCGATGAGATCTGTGCATTGCTGAATCTTGCAAGCTCCCCATGCCGCAGAGGTCGCATGGCTTGCCATGCTCAATCCATGAAGGCACTCGTGCCAGGGAGAAGAGGGCGTGGGGAGGAGCCGAGGAGAGGGCAGGGAGGAGATAGTGCTTCCTTCTTCAGCACTGACCATGGCTATCGTGGGAACCAGCAAGGTCCGCCCGATCTGCGTCACCGGATCTCGCGTAGCGCTTGCGCTTCCTGTGCTGGAGAGGTAGTGCGGCTTCAATGCTCGAGTGTCGAGCGACGGCGTGTGGAGGCTGAGCAGGAGGACGGGTAGGAAGGGGCGGAGGAACAATCGCAACGATGGCGGCGGGGAGAGGGAGAGTCTGAAGAGAGGGACGGCGGAGAGGGCGCCGGGTCGAGCTAGGGCTGCGGGGGGCTCCCCGCAAAATATCAGGGGTGTTATGAAAAAAGAACAAGTCTCGAATTTCCTCTTCTTCACGTCAGAATAAACTTTATGTCAGGGGTTTACATGAAAACTATCTCAACGTGGACAGTGTTTATGGATCATTAGCTGGACCGCGGGTTGTTTCTAAAGATCTCAGAGGGTTTTTCTACAAAATGGACCGAGACAGGTGTCCAGCCATGGAATGGCCACGAGGCTTCGAATTCTGTGGTGCCTTCAGATCGGAGTAGGTTTTGATAACCCCGATTCGCGGCGCCCTTTCTCTCTCTCCCTCGCATGTGCCGCGCCATCGTCTCGTGAGTCGTGACTGTGGCGGGGCTACGGCCTGTCGTCGTCGCGGCCGCCCGCTGTCGAGCCGTCGTGCGCCACCACCGCGCCGCGCCGCGGCGCCACGAGCAAGGGGAGGCCCCCACCGGCAGGGTCTGACAGTGACCACTAGTCGGTTTCACGTGAAGGAGCAGAGAACCACGCACATAGAATTTGAGGAAAGATAGGGGTTTAAATGCAAAATGTTTATGCATTACTTTTGAGAAAAGGGAGATTTTCTGCAAGTTTGCAGAGTGCTCGGTCGTAGGCCGCGGGATTTTTCGTTGTTTTAGAGAAAAAGGCATGTTTTGTTTTTTCGTTTTATGTTGGGAGGAAGCTTAAAAAATTCACCAAATTTCATGAAAAATCTAGAAAAATGCCAAATAATTTTTTTAGCTTCCTAGTGTTATGTAGCTCTTTTCTTTGCACGTCTGTTAATTAAAATCACATATGTGTTACGTGCATTTAGGTTCCGTTATAACCAAAGAGGCACACTCGGAATATGAGGAGGTTATCAAAGAGTATGACGAGGAGGTCCTTGTTGGTGGTGTTCCTAAAGCCCTCACTGACTTCTGTGCTCACATGATTCCTGCCCCAAGGCAAGCCTTAACCTCTATTTTACACATACTTGTTTTGATTTTTGTGTATTAAGGGGAACCAGGGCCGACAGGATGCACAAACCGGTCATTTGGTTGCATGGTCGTCTAGTTAAGCCAGGCTCTCAAACCTCTATGCATTTTATTTCTAAAGTAAAATTAGGATTTTATTGGATGTCTACCTAATGTTTTAGATATACCTCTACTAAAATAAACCACTAAATAAAATGATATCGCTACTGCGAGCTTGAGCTCCTGCCTCATCATGTGGTCCTATGTCGCTCATTAGTAAATAGAGAATAGTTCGTGTTCTATTCGATTATGTTTTCTTTCTAAAATTAAATTAAATTTTTAACCGTCTGATCACGACTCAACGCTATTACGTAAACCCTAACCCACCTTAGACGCGCCCCCTTCCCCTCTTCTCCGCGCCGCCACCGCCACCGTGAGCGCAAACTCATCTCCACCTACCACCTCCACAGCTTGCCTATATATTTCCTTTCTTATCCCTCTTCATTTCCAATTGCTGACTCCCAACTCCGAGTGTGTTGTTGATTATTGTGTGCTCTAGCCTCTTACAGTAGAGAGCGTGCTTTTTTTCATCTCCCATTGACAACTCTCTTATACGTGATTTCATATGAGATAGGACCGTTATCGACAAGACCCTCGCCATGAAAGTTTTGTAGGGATTAGGCTTTGGATCCAGGACCCAAGCCCCCTTCATACACATTCTAAGTTCTACGAAGGAGTAGGCCAAGGCACAAAACCTCAAGCGTACATTCTAAGGTAAGAAATTCTCATGATTTTCTTATGTGGTACGCAGTAGAGTGAATGAGCAAAACAAAGTGATTCAAGGCCTCTTTCTAGCTTTTTTGAAGGAGTCATGTCAAATATTGCATGAGAGGAGCCTTTTCCAGTAAAAACTAGAGGAGACAATGCCCACTTGGAGGGGTCATAAAAAACTTAGAATTCCATTGTGTTTACGAGCTCTATCTTCTCCAATTTTTGCATGCATAGATCAGGAGGTGATGATGCTAACTAGATCACGCGAGTTGAACATATCTCCCGTGTGGAACCACAAACAAGCAAGTTGAAACACGCCCTCCACATGTGTTGGCGAAAATGGTAGATTTTCTGTTTCACGACACGGACACGATTAATGGGCCAACACGATGACGACTCGATATGTTCTAGCCGTTGGATGTGTCATATATTTTCCCAGACGTTGGATGAGATTGATGTGCAAAACCTAGATATAAAAAAGCAATTTTCGTCTCCCCTCTATCTCAGTCGCCTCTCCCTCGACCGTGACTCCTGCTCCCTCCGTTGCTCCCTCCATCTCGCTCCTCTGAAGTCTGAACCCGTCCTCGACTCCTTCCCTCTCGCTCGTTCGCTCGCTCCTCCGAAGTCCAGGTCCAGTCCCTCTCCCTCGCTGCTCGACTCCTCCCTCTTTTTCTCGGACATTCGCCCTCTATGATGTGGCACTGCCTCCCTCTTATAGGAGCTATGTCACACGCCTCTAAAGATACAACGGCGCGCACCGCCTTCCTGAGCTACGGTGCAGTGGAGGGCAATAACAGTGGTGGTGCGAGGACGACGCCCGAACAATAACGACAACATGTGACACCACTACGACAAGGACGCTCGTCGTGATGAGTTGTAGTGCCTATACTTGGCCATGCAGCCTGCAACCCGGTGGCTCGGCCCACGACACGTATTTTTGGCACGCCCCGAACCCGGTCCGGCCCGCCCGTCCCGTGCCCGTGCTAGCCCGCCCCCGCCTACGCATGCCGTAGTTGGGTCGACCACAAGGCCCGGGGGGGGGCACGACCCGGCACGAGGCAGCCGACTAGCCAGCGCCCGAGGAGCCCAGCGCCGCCTCGGCCCCCCGCCCCCAACCCTAACCCCCCCATATAAAACCCGTCGTCCCAACCCTCCCCAAACCCTAGCTCATTTCCCTTCCTCCCTCGTCGTCGCGTCTCTCGTTCTCACCACTCGCCGCTCGTGCTTTGGGGGCACGGGCCCGGCTGGCCCGACGTACCTCTCATGCCGGCACAACACGAATAAGGGCACGTATGCCCGTGCTTGGGGCGACACGACATGGCTTGTTGGACATGTATACTAGTCCTCGGACCGCACTGACGAAACAACACGACTAACTGACTATAGGGCCGTACGTAGGATCGAGGTGTTAGCACAGTGTGCCTATCAGGCAAGGTAGTGTTGTGCTTCAGTGTCCATAAGAATGCAATTCTCACTTTTTAAGAAGTCAAACCGTTTGATTTTTGACCAAATTTATATAAAAAAGTATCAACATTTGTTATATAAAATTAATATCATTAGATTTGTTATAGAATATATTTTTATTATAAAATTATTTAAAGACATAAATGTTACACGTTTTCTATAATTGTGTTGTTTTGGAGACGGAGGTAGTAGTTTGGATGGATCATGATCGACCAAAAACACCCAGCAGAGCGCCGGATCGCGACCACGATTTGATTGGCTGCGCGCGGCGGCTGCACACGCCATACGAGAGGACCGAGCCGGCGAGGCCGAGGCGACGGCGGCAGCCTGAGATCTCTTCTCGCCCGACAGGAGATCTCCTGCGACCGCATCTTTCTCGGCTCCACGACCGTGCATGGGCTCGGACTCCAATCCAATCGCCGCGGGGCTGCCTGCACGGGCACACCGCATGCCCGCGCCTCGGGCGCCGGCCGCCTGGGCGATGATGCCGATTGCCGCGCTGCGTTTCTCTGCTCGCGGAAAGGGAACTGACGGTAGGCCCCCCTTGAGCCCACGACCTCGTGTGGGCTGTGGGCCTCGTGCCCTCGTCGCTGCCTCTCTCAGACTTGCTGGATGGCCGGCGACACGTTTTCAGGGTCACCGACGCGTGGGGTCGACCACTAGTGGGGTCCCTGTTCAGAAATACGGTGGGTCTACGTGACGCTTGCAGATCGCTTTGTGTTCGCTCCGCAGCCCACGCGGCTTTTATAATCCGAAACTGAAGCGACCACGATCCACGTCTTCGTCGTCTCACACACAACGTCCTCTTTTTGCCTTGCCGTGGGTGTGGGTTGTGCTGTGTGCGTGCGTGCTCTAGGGTTTTCCGCCATGTCCACGCGCGGCGGCGGAGGGGGACGGCGCGGAGGCCGGGGCGAACAAGGAGGAGGAGGAGGAGGAGGAGGACGTGGAGGCGGGAGCGGCGCTGGTGGCGGCCGAGGGCGCGGCCAGGGCGCCGCAGACCTCGGAGGACACGGCGGGGGCGCCGGGCGTGGCGATCGCGGCGGGGCCCAGAGAGTCGGCCATGGACAGTCCCCGTCTCCGATTCCGGCGGCCGGGCCCGGGCGTGGCGGCTACTCCGGAGTGCCGCAGCAGGTGACAGCGCCGGTGCCGGTGCCCTCCTCGGCACCGACCCCGGCTGAGGTTGAAGCGATGAGGCGACAGGTGGAGAGGAAGATGGTGGTGGCCGAGCCGCAGGTGGGGCCGCGCCAGAGCTCGTCGTCCTCACAAGCACCGGCGCCCGGTCAGTTGGCACCAGCGCAGTCTCCGGCGTCCTTTCAGGCGCCTGCGGTGCGACCTCCTGCCTTGCAACAGGGGAGGCCGCCGGGTCAGGTCGCACCGGCAGCGAGACCATCGTCGTTCCCAGCGCTGGCTCCGGTTCAGGGCCCTACGCCCGGGCGACCTGCCATGCAACAAGGGAAGCCACCGGGTCAGGTCCCTATGCCCGGGCGACCTGTCATGCAGCAAGGGAAGCCGCCGGGTCAGGTCGCACCGGGTCCCGGTCCTGCTGCGCCCGGACGACCAGCCATGCAAGTGAGGCCGCCGGGTCAGGTCGCACAGGCAGCAGCGAGTCCAGCGCCGGTTCAGGGCCCTGTGCCCGGGCGACCGGCCATGCAAGTGAACCCGCCGGTTCAGGTCGCACCGGCAGCAGGGAGCTCATCGGCACCGCAGCAGATGCAAGTGGTGGCGCTTGCGCCGCCTGCAGGCACGCTGCCTCCGGCGTCGAGCAAGGCGATGGTGTTCCCCGCGCGGGCGGGGTACGGAACCGTCGGGCGGAGGGTCCGGGTGCGCGCCAACCATGTACAAGTCCAGCTCGGCGACAAGGATATCTACCACTATGATGTACGTACGATCCAACAGAACCCGGCCTACATGTTTCAAGAAAATTAAAACCACGTACAGTTTGAAGTTCAATGTGTTTCTGTCTTTATTTATTAACAGGTAGCAATCACACCGGAATCGACCTCACGGGCAAGAAATAGATGGATCAGAAACGAGCTCGTTAACTTGCACAAGCAACACTTGGGCGGGCAGCTTCCTGTTTATGATGGAAGAAAAAGCCTGTTCACGGCAGGAGGGCCACTGCCATTCGAATCAAAAGAGTTTGTGCTCAAGCTAACAAACCCTGATAGAGCAAGCCAGGGGTACGTGTGTTTGAATCCATTATTACCATCCAAGCAAAGTCCTACTACTACACGCATTCTCAAATATGTTTGTGTGTGCTAATTAATCGTTTTCGACGACTTGCAGAGAGAAAGAGTATACGGTGACAATCAAGTATGCTGCAAAAATTGATACGTACAGCCTTAAAATGTTCATGGCTGGCAGGAATCGGGATCTGCCACAAAACACTATCCAGGCTCTGGATATCGCTTTGAGAGAATCCCCAACTGCAAGGTACGTAATGCAGCATCGATGCACTCGTGCACAATAATCGTATTTGTCATTGACTTACGAATAATTATGAGGTATTTTTAATTCTTTATTGACTTGAATTCCGGTGGCAGGTATACACCAATCTCAAAATCGTTTTTCTCTCCACAAGCATTTGGAAAGGGTGGGCCTCTAGGAAATGGTGTGGAATGCTGGAGGGGTTACTACCAGAGCCTACGCCCTACACAGATGGGGTTGTCCCTTAATATAGGTAGAGTTGTGAGCTTGTATACCTGATGCTTTCTGCCTTGAATTGCTTGCTGCAAACCTTTTGTTTTCTTTGTGTATATACATTATGGTATTGTAACTTTTACATCGACCTGTCGCTTTGCCATGAATTGATTTCAAAACACATGCTTCTGAATTGGAAAGGATCCATTATTCCCATATTTGAATAAGCCCCTTCTTTAGCTTGATTTTTCACAGGCTCGTTTTTGTTAATTCATGCTAAATGTTAATCTTTGTACTGTACAAATACACTAAGATAAGATCTTGGTGCATAAGCACAACAAAGTAATTAACTCCAAAGTGTAGCTAGTTTAGATGAACAGTTCTGATACCTTTCACGCCAACCACGCACAATATTTTATACACTTTAAAATCTAAATTATGACGAATAAATCAAGCAATCACAATGTGTTCAGATATAAGTATATGTAGCAGTCATAATTTATAGCATATATTTCCTTTTTCTATAACAGTATGGTTTTATTTTATATTCTGAGTTATATCACATCTTGTTCAATCTGATGAGCTCCATGTTGATAATTGTGTTAATAAGTATATGAAGGTTCTTGTTGAAAAGATATACTTTTGATTTTGATGAAATTTATATAATTTTCTCTCTCAGATGTATCTGCAACGTCATTTTTCAAGGCTCAACCTGTTATTGACTTTGCAATGGAGTATCTGAACCTCCATGATACTTCAAGGCGTTTGTCTGATCAGGATCGCATAAAAGTATTGACCATATAGCCTTTATATTACCATACCCTCATTTAATTGTCTGTATGATTATTTCACCATATATATCACCACGTGTTTTTTTGCATCACAGCTGAAGAAAGCACTAAAGGGGGTCCGAGTCGCAACCAATCATAGACAGGATATATCCATCCGCTACAGGATTACAGGGCTAACCTTGGCTCCATTACATGATTTGACGTATCTATTCTACTGTATCTTGTTGCATTCTGTTTATGCAATCACATCATATATATCCTTAAATATTTATTTCTGTGTATACAGGTTTGATCAAGATGGCACACGGGTATCAGTTGTGCAGTACTTCAAACGACGATATAACTACTCATTAAAATACACTCACTGGCCATGCCTTCAAGCTGGCAGTGGTAGCAAGCAGATGTATTTACCTATAGAGGTTACACTGTTATTCTTTTTTCTTTGCCAATTTGATTACTCCAGCATTTTTAGGACAACTATTTCCAAGAATATATTTATCAACCTTCCTAGACATTTCGATTTATTCACATGTTATTATAGCATTTATACTTAAATGCAGGTTTGCAGCATAGTTGATGGACAACGCTACACGAGTAAGCTGAATGAGAATCAAGTCCGGAATATCCTGAGGTTGGCCTGTGAGCGACCATCAGAGAGGGAGAGTAGAACTTTTGAGGTGAATATTTTGTCACTAAAGCCCATCTGTGTGAGACCGTGTGACTTCACTTTGTAGTTTGTACCTTTTCGTGTGTATGTATATTTCCTTTTATTCACGTTTTTTTTAAAAGTGAATATGTTGTGTGCATTCTCAGGTATTCAGTAGGAACAACTCTGACGATTTGTATGCAAAAGAATTTGGCCTTAAGGTGATGGACCAACTTACGTTGGTTGATGCTCGAGTGCTTCCAGCTCCAAGGGTAAATGTGTTTCTTTCTTTTTTTAGTATGATGAAAGAACATCAATTTTTTAGTTACCATCTACTAACAACCAACCATTATTTTGTAGCTTAAATACCATGACTCTGGGAAAGAGAAGGTTTGTAACCCTTCCATCGGACAATGGAACATGATTAACAAGGTATCTTGTCTTGTTCTTCTAATCTCCATGTCTTCTCTGTTCACATAGTTTTGACTATCATTCATGTTACTTGGTTTAGTTGATTATTTGGTTGGTAACCCTTGTGTAATCCCTAGTTATGTCAACAAATGAAATAATTATGTAATGACTGCAATAGATCTATTAGATTCGTAGTCCCTATGTATTTATCTTATCTTGGAATATTTGGTGAAATTCTCAGAGAATGGTTAATGGAGGATCTATCAAATATTGGGCATGTATAACTTTCGCCTCTCGTATGCATCCAAATGATATTGGGATGTTTTGCGAGCATCTTGTTGGCATGTGCAATAACATTGGCATGGTAAGTCTATCTCTATATGGCACTTATCACACCTTCAGAACAAATATGGTAGTTAAAAGTATTTTACATTTTTTTTTGTAGCAAATGAGTACCAGACCGTGTGTAGAAATCAAGAAAGCACACCAAGAAAATTTGGAAGCCGAAATCAGGGTATCCATTTGCGTTCTGCACAAGTGCTTGCTCAACAAGGTCTAAAAGACCAACAACTTGAGTTACTCATCATAATTTTGCCTGATATGAGTGGTTTTTATGGTAAGCTGTTTAAATGGATCTTCAAGTTGAAGATTTTTGACCTTTTAAATTGATATTTTTTTTTCCAAATTAAAGTTCTAATTGCTTGATATGTAGGAAAGATAAAACGAATTTGTGAAACTGAGCTTGGTTTAATCACTCAGTGTTGTGCACCTAAGAATGTAAGGAAAGGAGGAAATCAGTATCTTGAGAATCTTTCCTTGAAAATCAATGTAAAGGTAGGACGAAGCTTTTTAAATGCTATGTTACTGTGCACTTTAAAATCAGGTTGAAAGAATAGTGACAGCATTGCATTTTGCAATTAGGTTGGTGGGAGGAACACAGTGCTTGACGATGCTTTAAACCGGAGAATACCTCTTCTGACAGATTATCCTACAATAGTCTTTGGAGCTGATGTTACCCACCCATCTCCTGGGGAAAGTTCATCTCCATCTATTGCAGCAGTATGGGTTCTCTCTCTGAGTTTCACTTTTTTTTTAGTCTTACTCTTAGATTTTAGTTTTCATTTGGACAGACAGATCGCTAATTGAATTCATTTGTTGGTGGTTGTAGAATCTTTCTTAATTTATTCAGTTTCAAAGTTGCCTCCTTTTTAAATATTCTTCGTGGACAGATATTAGTATCATGAGTTTTAAATGAAAAATGCATGGCATTTCCATGCTTGTGCTACTAGTTCTTCCAAACTTTGTGCTGCCAAATGATGTATGCTGTGTTCGGGATTTAAATATTTTCTAACTCATATCCATTTAGGTCGTTGCATCCATGGACTGGCCACAAGTTACAAAGTACAAATGCTTGGTATCTTCACAAGGTCATAGGGTCGAAATTATAAATGGTCTTTATACAGAAGTGAAAGATCCACAGAAGGGCACTATTAGAGGTGGAATGATTAGGTTAGTTAAAGACAAATAAATACTTTTTTCTTTTTTTTCTTATCGGAGTACTGACATTTATGTATTGCAGAGATTTGCTTGTGTCATTCAAAAAGTCAACTGGCCACAAGCCCTACAGGATTATATTCTATCGGTCTGTAGAGATAATTTCATACTTTTACTTATCTTTGTTTGATACTGATATGGAAGGTCCTCCATTTTTGCAGTGATGGTGTTAGTGAGGGGCAGTTCAGCCAAGTCTTGCTTTACGAAATGGATGCAATTCGGAAGGTCTTTTCCTATTTAACCTGCTTTAGCCATTTCCATAATTCCATTTCTGGCATTTTATAATGGCTACTTGACATGCATGTTGTTTGTGATCATTCGGCCAGGCATGTGCAAGTTTAGAGGAGGGATACCAACCAAAAGTCACATTCGTTGTTGTGCAAAAGCGGCATCATACCCGCCTGTTTCCTGAAAATCATCGTGCCTGGTATGCAAGTCCCATTCCCATATATAGCTAGGCAGCAGTTAATGTTGATATGCATTATTATTTTTAAATATCAATTCTTGTTTTGAAGTTTGAACCTACTTTGAAGTTTCAAGTAAACTCTGTCCTCAGGAACTGTTGTTGATACGAAGATCTGCCACCCCAGCGAGTTCGATTTTTACCTCTGTAGCCATTCTGGTATTCAGGTATACTGCATAAATGAATTGTGTTTATCAGCCTTAGTCCTCCTTACTACATATATTGTTGTTTTATTTTACTTATGATTCTCCTCAATTATTATATTGTTAATAATGATTCTGTAGTAATTTGCACAATATTTAGATATTCGTTTTTTTTTCTCCCTTGGACAGGGAACAAGCCGCCCAGCTCATTATCATGTTCTTATGGATGAAAATGGTTTCACTGCTGATGCACTGCAAACCTTGACTTATAATCTTTGCTACACGTAAGCTTCAATGATGATATTCTCTCAATTTGCGTAAATTGTACCATTTTACCAGGGTTGACCTTTTCATCATATTCTTGTCTTCTTGCTCATAGCTATGCCCGGTGCACTCGTTCAGTCTCTATAGGTGAGCACGAATACGGTTACAAACTATTTTACAGATTACACGAACTGTTTGTTCATCAGTTTAATTTTTTTTTCCTTAAAATTTGTCCTGTCTTTGGTATTGTAACAGTTCCTCCGGCATACTATGCACACCTGGGTGCGTTCCGTGCCCGTTACTACATTGAGGACGACATTTCTGATCAGGGCTCATCAACGGGGGCAACTCGGACGTTTGATCAATCTGTCCCAGTGAAGCAACTCCCCAAGATCAAGGACTACGTTCAGCAGTTCATGTTCTATTGCTGAAGAAGCTGGAGATCGAGTAGTACCCGGCCCGAAAAGCGTGCATGCGAGACTTTATGGATCGTTCTATGGTGCCGTAAGTGTAAACTTACTGTTTTATCGGTTTCATTCCATGATGCTTAGCTTAATTGCTTCTAAACCGAAGCCTTTTGCGACTCTGGAATGGTTCTGGCTTTTGGACTAAGATGTCTTTCTATGATATCGTAACTGTAATCATTTCATGATGCTTAGCTTAATTAACTGCTTCTAAACGGAAGCCTTTTGCGTTCTGTTTTTTGGACTAAGATGTCTACAGCAACATATATAAATCTGTTTTGTTGAATGGCAGTGGTCTGAAAGTTGCTTTGAGTCTCATTTAGGGTCTGTTTGGTACAGCTTATAACAGCTTTATGAAACTGTTATAAGCTGTTTTTTTTTGTCAAACACCTCTTTTCAAAACAGCTTCACCTCTAAAGCTGTTTTTCTTCCCCTCTCACAAACATATGAAGTGGGATGATGCTGAAAATCACATGCATGCATAAAGTTGTTGGTGAAGCTGTTTTGTTAAATATTTTTTTCAAAATAGCTCAGCTTTACCTAGAAAGTTGTTTGTAAAACTATTTTCTAAAAAAAACAGCTTCACTACCAAACAAGCCCTTAAATGGAAAATGTCCAATTCTCCTCTCTCAGCTTGGACTGCGTCCGTTTTTTCTCAAACTATAAAACCAACAATCTTTCCTCTTCCAAGTCGAAAAATATTTTGTGGAGACCAAATAAAATTGGATTTTTATTTATGATTTACTAAGTTTTTTTAAAGAATCAGTCAAAATGTAGCAAAATCATTATGTTCAAAGTTGAAGGAGGAAAGTTTTCTAGTTTCATAGTTTGAGAAAAAAAACTGAACACAGTCCAATGTTGATGAAGTAAAATTAAACTTTTTCTTATTTAAATAGACCCTGAGATATTTAGGCCTATTTAGATGGAGGCAGGTAACATATTCTGGCCCGAGACGTCTAAAATCACAGACCTAGGATGCATGCCTGACCTTGGCAACAAGCTATTCGAGCCCGAAATCAAAGGCCCTTGCTTGCAGACACTAGGCATTGCTATTCGAGCAAAATGGGTATGTCTGCGCGCTGCCTATATTAATTGGCGTGCAATCAAGTGGGGAACGACAATTTTCTACTATTAATTAATATAAGTTAGTTAAAGAGTTGTTATCCATTAGAGTACTATGTTATTTTTCTAAGAACATCTTCAACAACTCCTTAAAATAGGTTGCTATTCTTATAATTTTGGTAAAATCACACAAAATTCTCTCTCCAACAATTTGGTAAACCAATATGCTATTTATTCCAAGTTTGTATTCAGCGGTGTCGCACGCGGATATATCCGCAGTCCACACGCAGTGTAGGTTGATATGGGCGATTTTTTCTCATGCAACGTCTTCTCCCGCAATTTTTTTCTTTTTTCTGCCGTGAATTTTTTTCTTTTTTCTGACGCGAGACTTTCTCCGGGGATTTATTTTCTGCCGCGTTTTTTTCTCCTCCCACGATGATTTGCATGCATGTGATCAAATGTTTCTATTGTTGATGATTTGCATGCATCCATGTGATTGATTTTTTCTCCCGGGATCTTTTTCCCACGATTGTTTTCTCTATTGCGGTAACAGCCACCTGGTGGGTCTTCTTTTTTCAAATTTAGCAAGTTAGAATAGTAAATTGTTGAAGAGAGATTTTTTTTTCACTTGTCAAATAAATTTACAACTTGCTAAACCATAAGATATAGCAAGTCAATTTTTTAATAACTTGGAAAAATTTACTTGCTAAATCTTATGGTTTGACAAGTTGCTAAATTATTTGGCAAGTGGAAAAGAACCATCTCTCCAATAATTTGTTATTTCAACTTGCCAAACTTTTGAAAAAAAAAAGGAAATGTAAGTGCATTCGCCTCCTAAGTGTGAGTTTTGGATAATTGATAACAATCAACCTAGGAGCTAACACGCTTATCCTAAGTATATTCACATGTGTTAGTATATGAACAAGCTTAAATGATAATATTCGGTGATTGAAGCACCCCTAATTCGTTCTCCATGGAAAGCAGTCGCTCAAGTGCCAAATAGATTTATCCTTTTGAATTGAGTTATAGGAAAAGTCGCACTACCAAGAGGGATACATGTTTGGTTAGCTTGAAGAGGTTAAGGGTGTTCAAGTTATTAGTATAGAGACGCTTGAGAGATGCCGTGCGAAACGGGCTCTTGGAGGAGTGTTTTGGTGGCTGTCTGCCAGCCACCGATAGTACTGGTCTACCATCGGTACTACCAGTGAAGGACCGGTAGTACCGCTCAGGTACGGGTGGCGCTCTAACGCATGCGAGGGCATCAACCATTTTTGTACATTCGGTAGTACCGGTCACTGACCGGTAGTACCGGTAGTTCACAGTCGCCAAGATCTGCTTTGACTTTTTTCAACGGTCACTTTTGATCGGTAGTACTGGTGCTGCACCAGTAGTATCGGTACCGCTTCGGGCTGAGCAACTTAAAGTCTATCTCTTCCCCTCTCTCACACCATCCACTCATTCACTCACTCCCAACACACCTAGAAGCGAAAAAGAGCTCTCCAAGCTTGACTCACCCCCTTCTCTCTCCCTCTTACTCTAGAACTTCGAATATTGCTAGCTTAGAGCGAGAGAAGCGAGACTACAGAGCAGGGAACTTCGATCTACGACTTGAGCACTTGGATCCCTCTTCTTGCCGGCCGGATTTGTGTCTTTTACTCTTGGGTTCTTGGAACCCTAGCCGGCTAGGTGTTCTTCGTGGTTGCCCGTGTTGCTCCATTTGTGAGGGCACCCCGAAGTGTTTATATTCACCCTTTGATTCTTAGTGGAAACCTCGGGCTAACCTTTATGGTTGCTTTGAGAGAGGCAAGGAGGTGGAAGAGACTCCGACCTTTGTGGTCACCTCAACAACGGGGACGTAGGTGCTCCTTGTGTGGAGACCGAACCTCGGATTAAATCCTGTGTCTCGTGTGCTCCCTTTCTATTTCATATTATTGTGCCATCACTTGTTGTTCTTGTTCTTCGTGTTTTTCCCCTCTCTCTCGTTCTTAGGGTTGGAGAGGCCGATCTACGATTTGGTGAAGAAGCAAGGCAAGCGGAGCACTCCTACTACCTCTACATCATCCAAGGACTGTAAGGAATTAGCAGATCTAAAATCTAATTTGTTTCTCATTGAGATTTCATAGTTTTCGTAGGAAGTCAGTTCAACCGGCAGTAGCACCGGTAGTACCGGCTATACTAATTTCTGCCTCAAGTTATTTGAGTTTCAGGTTTTTAGAATTGCCTATTCACCCCTCCTCTAGGCCAATTAGGTCCTTTCAGGAAAGGCGGAAGACTAATACCAAGTTAGAAAAATAGCAATTTGGTTTGAGGAGTTGTTGGAGAGGAGATTTTGTGATTTTGTCAAATTTATAAGGATAACAAGTTGAATATCAACTTGTTAAATATAGGCGCGCGGAGGCCGTGAATAGCAACTTGGGAAAAATAGCAAGTTGGTTTGAGAAGTTGTTGGAGAGGGAATTTTGTGATTTTGCCAAATTTATAAAAATAACAGGTTTTTTTAAGGAGTTGTTGGAGATGCTCTAAAGTTCCTTGAGTTGATAGTGATTTTCACTCCGAGTTGGTTACAACATTTTTAAGAAACTTTTGTAAAATAGATCTAGAGGATCTCTAAAATAAATTAGGTAGCTTTAAAAAGAAAACTAGAGAACTGCAGCCGTTTCTCTAAAACAGATACCTCTTTTCTTTCTTTTTTTTCAGCCGTGATATATAGCGTAACATATCTGCGAAGCCGTGCGTCCTCGCCGTCATGGTCACCGGACGTGCAGGGCAGCCCGCCAAGCCATGGCCAACGCTCGATGCGTATGTGTAGGTGATGGCTAGCAGGCTAGGTGCAGTGCAGCAGATATCTCAGCGAAGAGATCGCGTCATGCTGCAGACTGACAAGCATGCTACTGTGCGGGACTTGGAGCTGCCGCAGTGGTCGTTTGGGAAGAGCAAACCGCGCGCGGGATTCGGGTGAGCGAGACGGACAGCGAGAGGCGCCCGCTCACCCTGTTCTAGCGTCTGAAAACGACAGAATAGGTGACTCAGTGATTTTAGAATGAACGTATTTTCCTTTTCTCTTCTAAAAACTCTAAATTGAATATCACCGGAGATATAGCAAGTCTCTTGAAGATTGATCATAAATGTAAAGTTGTGAGTATTTAGTGTGGTGTGACACTCTCTTGTTGCATGGTCTTTTATTAATTTCGGTTCGGTTTTATTAAAAAAAACTAGATCTATACTTGTTTTTTTTAATAAAAATGGTGGTAAAATTTTCTGCCATCCCTTCTATTAAATTTCTGCTTCTGTATAAAAGGTTCAGAAGTTGAAGTGCTAAAGTTCCTCTAAAATGATTTGAAGTTCAGCCCTTACCCCAAAAAAAAAAGCCTTTGAAATAAGAGAAAAAAGTCCAAAACTTGATCAAACGACTTTCAAATTTTGTGAATGTTTAACCGTGACTTTCCAAGAGCATGGTGAAGGCATTCTCACGGGATATATCACCAAAATGTTTGGGCTGCCTAGAACATTAAGGACCTGTTTGGTACAGCTTATTACAGTTTCTTTCATGAAACTGTTGTAAGTTATTTTTTTTTGTCAAACATCTCTTTTCAAAACAGTGAAGCTGTTTTTCTTCCTTTCTCACAAAGATATAAAGTTGGATGAAGCTGAAAATAGTAGCTTATCACAACTCTCTTCACATTTCTCTCTCACATGCATGCATAAAATTGTTGGTGAAGCTGTTTTGTCAAACACTTTTTCCAAAATAGCTCAGCTTCACCTAGAGAGTTGCTTATAAAGTTATTTTCTAAAAAAACAGTTTTACTAGTGAAGCTGAGCTATCCCAAACATAGCCTAAATTCCCCCTATCAAGCTAGGAGTTTTTAAAGGGACTCAAAATCACGGATTCAATATGTTCTAAACTATAAGTGTTTTGGATTTTCTAAATACAAAGTTTTTGCTATGCACTTAGATGTATACACTATGTCTACATAATAAAATATAATAAAAGAGGTAATGATGTACCTAGAAAAAACAAAATGTTTTATAATTTAGAATTAGAGGTCAGTACACTAGGATTGAGCACAAGAATCAACGTAAAATGTCCAACTCAAAGAAATCAAGTATTTCATTTAAGGTTGCTATAAGAGGGTTTTTAAGAAAAAAATAAACCTAAGAGATTTGTTGATGTTCGAAAGCCATGACGAGTTCTAAGGACAAAAAAGTCACACGCCAAATTTATGCCAAAAAAAACTAAGCCATAAATAGTAGCAGTTGTAGGGACACATGAGCCCAGGAGGGAGGGATGAATTGCGTCACGCAAAAAATAATCATATGCCCTAGACCCAACTTGATTTACACATGAGCTAGCTAGTATGATGTGCGCGCTATGTTTTTTTAGAGTGCTGTAGCCTACACAACACACAAAAGAGTTCTCCAACGAGCATACGTATGCTAATCCTAAGCTGAACAGTGAGTTTGTTTTGCCTTGGTTGTTCGATCAAGCTCGCTCCCTCGGCCTATAAACTTCCTTCGTGGGACACAGCAGGTAGCACGTGCAGCACTCCGTATTGGGAAAACTGGAGCAGCTAGCTAGACGAAAGAAAAGATGCCTGTTCACAGATGAACAGTGAGTAGCCTCCTCTCTTAGTCGGATCCTGGAAATGAGATGAAAAAAATTCTATAGCAATTTTGTTTTTATTTGATAATAATTGTCCAAACATTGATTAATTAGGTTTAAAATGTTCGTATCGTAAAGTACAACAAAACTGTACAATTAATTTTTTATTTCATCTATATTTAGTACTCCATATATGTGCCGGTATTTTGATGTTACGGAAAACAGGAATTCGATGTGATGGAAATATGATGGAAACTTAGGGAAAAGTTTAGGATCTAGACACAGCCTTACTCAAAAGTCACATCCTGTCCGGCTGTCCCAGGCCATCATCATCATCCTTCATCCAGGGTCCATTAAACGGGGAGGGAAGAAGATGACACACACCACCGCAGCGACCAAAAGATCTGGGCTGACGCTCCCCCGTTTCCCCGGGATCTTCTGCCGCCTCCGTCCGCTCCACCACACCACGTAACGCCTGAGCCTGACCTGCGCTGGACTGGATCCACAGTACACAGTACCCCAGGTGGTGGCCAAGCGCCGTGCCATTCGATCCCGGCCGGCCGGCCCCTAGCATCCCCTTCCCTGCTCCCGCCGTGAACCGATTTTGATGCACGTAACTGTGTCCATCCACCGGGGAGATTAGTCTTCGTTGAAGTTTCATAAATATTAAATTAAATATTGATCGTATGACACTACTGTGTAATAGTAGTATATTGATAAAATAGTAGTATATTGATAAAATAGAGATGCATACTCCCTCCATCCTCCAAAAAAAAGTCGCCATAGGAAGCATGTTAATCAAATTTTTTAAATTTTAACTAAGTTTGTAGAAAATGTATGTAACATTTATATCTTTAAATAAGTTTAGTATTAAAGTATATATATTCAAAGATCTATCTAATGATACTAATTACGTATCATAAATATTAATATTTTATTAAATATAGTTGGTTAAAGTTAAATTTTTTTGAAAGCGATAATGACTTTTTTTTTGGGACAGGGGTACGTCTGAACCGAACGGCCGTACGTTGCATGGAAGAGGTGAAAACGAAGGCAGGGGAACGCGAGGAGGCTTCCCGCCCGCCCGCCGCGCCCCCACCCGGCCCTTCGGCTTCCGCTCATCAGCGACTCGCCGGCTCCAATCGCTTGCAGTGATTTGCATTGCAGGCCAGCCTGGCTGTCGTGGCGCCTCCACCTCCTACGTCTTGTCGTTGCCGGCCGCGCGGCCTTGGCGCTGGTGGGCCCATCAGTTGAAACGTCGGCGCGTGTCGCTTGCGCTTTTCGTTCCTTCCTTCGCGTCGTCCCTCTCGGCCCTCGCTCCCCACTAGTAGACAGTACCCACTCCCCAGAGGCCGGCCACGCCAATATATATATATATATATATATATATATATATATATATATATATATATATATATATATATATATATATATGCTCGCGGGCGGCTCGACGACCCCACTCGTCCCCTCCGCCGTCAGCGCGAAGGACACCAGCTTCACTAGAGTTGTTGGCGGGTTGCCTACTAGCTGTGCTCATTGATCGAATTAGGGTTCCGTACGTAGCCCCATGTCATCGCGCGACGGCGGAGGCGGCCGGCGTGGGCGTGGCGGCCACGACGCAGGCCGTGGAGGTGGCGGCCGAGGGCGGGGCTGTGGCGCCACGAACATCGGTGGTGGCGGCGGCGGCCGTGGAGGTGGCGGCCAGGCGTGGGGCCGTGGCGGCGAGGATCCCGCTGGCGCCGAGGCGGCCGTGGAGGCGGCGGAGCAGGGGCAACATTCTTCCAGGCGCCAGCCGCAGCTCCGTCCAGGCCGCCATCGCATGCCGCTCAGGGCCAGGGCCAGGGTCAGCCGCACTGGCAAGTGGCCACGCCGGCGTCGGCGTCGAAGCCGCCACCACCTGCGGAAGTCGAGGCGCTGAGCGGCGAGGTGGAGAAAAAGGCTCTGCAGGCATCGCCGGCAGATCAGGCACGCGAGGGGCCGTCGTCAGGCACTACCGTGCATCACCCTGCTGCCGCCCCGCCGCGGGTCGAGGGCGAGCATGGTGTTGGATATGTGTCGAATATGTGTACAGTTTTGGTTACGTTGGACTTGAGTTGTATTAGGGGCTAGGATAGAGTTGGAGTCGAACTCTGTATCCTAGGGGGCCATAAATATGAGGCAACCCCTGTAGTAACCAAGAGACGACTTGACGGCTGGTTAGGGTGGCGGCGAGGCCGCGGGATCGCCCGGATGCCGGTGTAGCTGTTGTTTATTATGGGGAGGAGCGCCCGTAGTCAAAGCCCCGAGGATTAGGCACATCGCCGAACCTCGTTAAAAAACATCGTGTCTCGGTGTCGTTCTCGTTTGCGTATCTTCTTCTATGGTGGTTATACTTCCGCGTTCATCGGTTAGTAGATCCGTTTGGGTCTGGAATTAACCGAGCACTCTAACAAGTGGTATCAGAGTCTGGTTAATAGAAGAAGATCGTGGGAGGTGCGATGGATATGTTCTACACCGCGCAAGGCTCGCACGGTGTGTCTGGAGAAGGACATGGAGCAAGGTGGAGCATGACGGCGATCGACGACTCGATCGGTGGAGTTGGAAACTTCGAGCGGATGGCTCGAACCGTCCAATGGGCTGCAATCAACAGGGATCCATCCAGACGTGGAGATCGGGTTGATGGAGGCTGGTGGCCGCTGTTCGATAGGGGTCAGTCAGACGTGATGGCCAGGTTCGACGGTGCGGCTGGAAGACGTCATGGATGAAGACGACGGCTTCGACGTGTGATCAGGTCGAGAGTTTGACTATGATCAGCGTGATCATTGCGGGGTAAGCAACGATGGTGGCGAAAGCCAGGGTGGACTCGACATGTTTTATGGAAGAGTCATATTCTAAGTATTGTGGGTGTCCTGTATCTGAAGGTGTGCGTGCGTGATATCCTCCTGTAGAGGAGGTGCACGTGACGTGGCTGTCCTTGCATGGTTGTTGGAGTTTGTCTCGGTAGTCAGAAGGAGGCAAGGGTGTACGTCAACAGGTGTTGGTTTCTTGTTGGAAGTGGATACGGAAGGGCACCTGGTTGTCGATTAAATATTTTTGTATTGATCAGGTTGCTTCCGTGTCTTACAAGAGTGCAACTGTCGGTGTTATGACCCAGGGGTCAAGACCACCGGCTAGTAAATTTGTATATTGCGTGCTCCCTCTCCCAGATGTGATGCAAGAAGGACACAAGATTTATCCTGGTTCGGGCAAAGAAGGCCCTACGTCCAGCGGGGGAGGATAGATTTTATTATCTTGCACCGAAGTGCTCGTACAGGGGGTGGGTACAAGCAGGTTTACACGGGAGTGCTCAGGATGAGCTGAGGCCTAAGGCTAGCACGACTATCCTAGACGGTCGGTTGGTTGGTTGAGGGGTCGATCAAGCAACGGGGTGTGTGGAGTGTGGGGATCAGAGCCGATGTCTGAGTGAGAAGTGTCCGAGCGAATGTGGGTTTGTGCCAGAGTCGCCCGGAAAAAAGGTCCTCTTCTTCTATCTCGGCGTCCCCTTTTATAGACCAAGGGGAGGTCCGAGTGTACAGGGTCCTAAACTGTTGTAGCGCGGGAGGCGTGTCCGCGGCATAGTGTTGGCGACTGGACGTCGATCACTGTGGCGGCGTGGCCTTCCCGTCCTTCCGGTGCTCTGGGGCATGGTGACAGTAGACTAGACGTTGCTGCACGTCGCGTCACAATAGGGTCGACCTTCCGCAGACGGGCGCGAGTCCCATAGTTGAAGCGGGACGGGGCGGATGGGACGAGCCCCATACTGAAGTGGTGGGAGGTAGGGATCGAGCCCCCGGTCGAGGGGAGGGGTCGAGACCTGCGTGGCCTTGTCGTATCCCTGAAGATGTCGTCGAGGGCCGTCCTGTTCACGTCTCGAGGGGTGCCTCTGGAGTCCGTACCCGCGACGTGGTTACAACGGCATCACAGTTGACAGAGATCCGGGACATGGCGGTGAGCTGATGGATTTGACTGCGGTCGTGGGCGCCCATGGCGTTAGGCGGGTTCCCTTTAACCCATACCGGGGGCAGGTGAGCTGATCGAGCTTCCCGTCCGGGGGTTGTTCGTTCGACCCCTTTCCGTCAGTTAGAGTAGAGGCGGAGGCGGAGGGGTCGTTCGTTCGACCCCTGGTCCGTCATTCGGCGTCGAGGTAGAGGCGGAGGGGTCGTTCGTTCGACCCCTGGTCCGTCATCTTTCCAGAAGCAGGCCGACCCACGACTGGTCGCTATCGCCGGTGCAGGTGGCCTTCGTGTGATGGGCCCTTCTTTGCTGACTTGAGCGGTTGGTTGGTTCCTGTCTTAAAAATGGTTGCTATGTTAAGCGTTAAATTATCGAAGGGTTTAGGGTACCCCTTACCTTTGTACCCGACAGTAGCCCCCGAGCCTCTGTGCAGATAAGGAGAATCCGCATAGGGGCTTTTGGCATTGACCTATAGAGTTAGTAAGAGATTCGATTCTCCGTGGGGTGCGCGCGAGCGCACCCCGCGGGGGTAGCCCCACTCCTCTGGGGGCTATGATATGTGTTTTCTCGGGGGGAGTAAGGATTACCCGGAGCTTTTGCCCTTGACCTGCAGGGTCAATAAGAGGTTCGCGCGGGGGTAGCCCCCGAGGCCCCAGAGGAGTGATTAAGAACTCTTCTGGGGCTATGATGTGTTTTATCGAGGGGATTTAAGGTTACCTGGAGACGTGACGCCCTACCGAGGGGTCGATTCCGTTTGCCAGGCTATGAGCGTTCCTTTCCCTGAAAAGAGGTGCTAGAGGGCGGCTGTCGAACCCTTCCGAGGGCTAGCCTTCGCTCCCTCGAGCGTTACTGGAGTCACAGCGCCCCTACCGAGAGGTCAACTCTGTCTGCCAGGTCACGAGTATTTTCGACCCTCTTTCGTCGAGGGGTGTCGTGCGTAGTCGGGCCCTCGAGCCCTGCGTGGCTGGGCTTTCACTACCTCATAGCGTCCTTCCCACGGATGCTTGTGTTCGGATTGCGGGGCGAAGAGCATCGTGCTATCCCCGTTAGGACAAGCCTCGAAGTCCTCTGTGAGCTGGTGTCGGGCAGGTATCCATAGAAATGGTGCCCGGTACGGGTAAAAATCCAAGTGGGAACTCGTGCCCCATTCGATAGGGGTCGATTAGGAGCCCGGAGGCGTTCTCATTAAGCAAGACCGTATGGCCTACCTAGGTGCCAACTCCGTTCGATGGGAGCTAGTGGCTCGATGCCTCCCGGCGTAGGGATCCTTGGGTATTCCGTGGTTATGCCTTGGATATGTCCCAGGGGACCTCGAGAGTTCGTTCTCGATCTAGGGGCACGCGCCTGGCCCCCCGGGTCATCCCTGACTCGTATACTTGAGGGCGGCTGTCGAACCCCGTTCGTGGGGCCAGCCTCCGCCCCTCGAGATTTTAGGGGTGGACCGGAGTCCGTAACCATGGGTCCTTCCTGACCTCAGGTACTCGAGGGCGGCTGTCGAACCCTATGCAAGGGCCAGCCTTCGCTCCCTCAAGATTTGACGGATGGTTCGTCATCCGCCGCTAGCCTCCGAAGGTGACGTCCTATCCTGTGGAATGCGGAGGGGGAAGTGGGTAGGTGTATTGAACATGGGGACATACCTGTGTTTTTGCTGGATCTGCCCGTTGGGCTCGAGTCCTCGAGGGAGGCTGTCGAACCCTGTGTATGGGCCAGCCTTTACTCCTTCGAGACTTGGGAGTGGACCGGAGTCTGTAACCTGAGGTCCCCTCAGACCTCAGGTACTCGAGGGCGGCTATCGAACCTTGTTCGAAGGTTGACCTTTGACCCCTCGAGATTTTGGGGGTGGACCGGAGTCCCTAACCCGAGGTCATTTCTGTCCGGTACTCGAGGGTGGCTGTCAAACCCAGTTCGAGGGCCAACCTTCGTCCCCTCGAGATTTTGACGGACTGGCCGTCATTGGTTGCTTACCTCCGAAGATAACGCTTCCGCCGCGTGCCTTTTTAGGAGATGTCCGTTCGGCCGCAACAGTGGCAGGTACAGGGCGGGGTGCGGTGCGGAGCCCGATGATGCGACAGGTGCGCCTTATCCTGGAGGAATACGAGGAGGCGGTATGCACGCGCATTAAATGCGGAGATTCACTTGCCTGTTTGCTGGATCCGCCGTTGGCCTCCCGGTTATAAATACCGGAAGTGAGGAGTCGACCACTTTTTTCTCGCATTTGCCTTCCCCGCCTCCTTCTTGCCATCGCCTTCCCGCCTCCTTCTCCCTGCCGTTGCCTTAGACGCCCTTTGAGCCGGACTTCTGCGCGCGCGAGAGTAAGGAGAGGAGAGATTGGGAACGTACCTTCCGCCCCCACGTCCGAGCGCGTCAGCCTCCTGGCCCCCATGGCCAAGTACAGCCTGCACGGCCCCGATGCCTGGCTCCCGTCTTTTGCGACCGCCGCGCGCCTGGGTGACCTGGTGGAGAGCGGCCTCCTCCGGCCCATCACCTCCGTCGACCGGCCGGAGTGGGTGGTGCCGCCACAGGAGCACGCCGAGCCCAATCCGCCGGAGGGTTACGTGGTCAGCTTCGAGGTCTTCCACCGGGCGGGGCTAGGTGCCCCTCCCAATCGTCTTCTGCGCGGGATCCTCCACCACTACGGCGTGGAGCTCCAACACCTCACCCCCAACGGTATCTGTCACACGGCAGATTTCACCGTCGTGTGTGAAGGGTACCTAGGGATCGAGCCGCACTGGGAGTTGTGGTACCACCTATTCGAGGCGAGCCTATTCCACGCGTCGGCCGGCCTCGGCAATCGCAAGATGGTCAGGACCGGGTGCTGCAGCATCGCCCTCAAGCGGGCGGATAGCTGGATCCCGGCGAAGCTGTCGTCGAGCCACTCCGGATGGCATTCCGGGTGGTTCTACATGAGGAACGACGACGACTTGCTCCCCACTTACACCGGGAGGACGATCGACTCGAAGCCCGACCACTGGAGGTACGACGTCGAGAAGAATAAGCAGTCGCGCCTCACCCACCTGCTTGGCGCGGTCGACCGTCTGAAGAAGGCGGGACTCACGGCGGCGATCGTCGCGTCAGCTTTCCATCAGCGGCGGGTCGTGCCGCTGATGGCTCGACCTCTGCGCCTCGACGAGATGTGCCCGGGGGTCGACCTCACGGGGTGTCGCCTCATGGGGGACAAGCTACCCCCCGAGAGGGTGGCCCGCTGCGTACGTGCCTCCTTCGCGGGCGTGTTCGAGGTCAAGGGCGTCGCCAGCGTCCCCATGATGCCGGACCAAGGATACGTCCAGCTGGTATGACTCCCTTTCTCTGTTAGTGTTCTCGTGTTTGCCTTGTTCACCTTCTTTGCTTGCGTCCTAACTGCCTTGTGTTCCTCCGGGGGACGTTGTCTTCCGGAAGTCGCCACCGCCGGTGAAGGAGGAGTAGGGCGACTCCCAGGCGAGGCGCCTCCACACCGAGCAGGACAAGAAGGCCAAGGACAAGGCCAAGAAGGACAAGGGCAAGAGGGCCCGAGAGAAGCAGGAGCGGGAGCAGCGCCGGGCCCAGCAGAGGCGGGCCGGCCTTTCCGAGGAGGAGTCGCCCTCGGAGGAGGATGAGGAAGAGGAGGAGAGCAGCGAGGGGGAGGCCGAGCAGCAAGGAGGGCTCGAGGAGGAACAAACGACGCCCGAATAGCAGAGGGCAGCCGTTGGAACCGGAGGAGGAGAGGGGTCGACGTCGAGGTCGGCACCTGCTGGCGGGGTCGAGCCGCGGGGGGAGTGCCCCGCGGTTTCTCAAGGCGAAGTGCCGCGGCAGACGCGCGGGCGATCATCACAATCCCCGTCGGGGGGTCGGTCGAGCACTCCTTCGGCGCCCGCCCGGTCGAGCGCACGGGTGCTGAGCCCGTCGGCGCAGGAGGAGGCCAGCAGGGGGACGGCGGGAGCGTCGTCACCCCTGCCCAGGAGACAGTGCCGAGGGCGGCCTCGACCCCCGCCACGGGCCGCGGGAGGAGTGGCTCACGGCGCGTTCCGTTCAAGCCACCGAGCGGTTCGAAGTCCGTTGGCCGGAACCCCATGACCCCGAAGGGGTAAGTTGCTTTTCTGCCGATCGAGTGGCTCGAGTGGGTCAAGTGTTTTTTCGTTGGTTATGACCTGTGCTTACCGTTACGCATGGGTCTCTTTTTCAGGTCGAAGCGCTCGACCGAGGACGCGTCCCTCGCCCCGGCCAAGAGGCTGAGGACGGAGGCCGCGGTCGAGGCGATCGTCGAGGCCGGTCCTGCTGCCCCGTCCCCTTCGACCCCCACCCCTGAGGCGGCGTGGGCGGCCAGGGCCCCGGAGGCGATGGGGCGAGGGGCGGTGCGGGCCGCCGCGGAGCTGGCCCAAGCGGGGCAAGAGACGGGTCCGCCCGCCGCGCCGACGAGGTCCGTCGAAGTGGCGGGTGAAGCCGTGCCCGCCCACCTGTCGGAGGGAGGCGCACCCAGAGCCTCGAAAGGCGCGGGGCCGGTGTCGACGACGGTCGTGACCGAGGGGGTCGAGCCCTAAGCCGCCGCGGAAGTGGAGGTGGTGGACGTGGCCTCCGCGGATGGGGATGAGACCCCGGCTCGCACGACGCCGAGGCGGTGGCCCGAGAGCCTCGCATCGTGGGAGGCGCGCCAGCAGTGTGAGCACGGGGGCACTGCTGTTGCCGCACCAGAGGTGTCGTTGCCGGTGGAGGAGCCCTCCGCTGAAGAGGTGGCCGAGATGGTGGCCGAGCTGGTGGGCCCGGCGAAGATGGCCACTGGGACAGCCCCTCGGGCAGAACCGGAGGGGGCTGCCGTCGTGGTTCACGGGAGCGATGCGCTAGACGCGACGATGTCCGGGGCGGCTGCTCAGCCTCGTCTCGAGGTCGGGCAATCGTCGTCTCGAGGTAATCCGTCCTCTAACTTGGTCGACCCGCAGTGAGCCTACGGGATTAGGTACTAATCGTTTTGTCTTTTTCACCGCGCAGGGTTGTTCTCCCGGCCGGGACTTCCCCTGCCCAGGGGCGATGGCTCGGAGGGACCGGCGACATCCTCGTAGGGTGGCCCCGAGGTTGGGAGAGCCCATCTCGAGGGGGCTTCTCCCTTCCTCGATTGGACGGAGAGGGTGGCACGCCACGGGGGTGGCCCTGAGATGCGTCGGGCCGTCATGCGGGAGGTCCAGGAGAGGATCGACCGCCGCAGCGGGTTCTGGGGACAAGAGCCCCTCGAGCTGGCCGACCCTCGAGACCCCGGGCGCACCTTCCTCAAGCTCGACGACCAGGCCGAGCTCGAGGAGTGGGAGCACCTGGAGGAGTTCCGGGCGTGGCTCGAGCACGCGGTGCGCCTGGCCGCGGAGGTCGCTGCCGTGGACCTGCATCGGGGGATGGAGGTGAGTTTCGTTCTTCCTTTGATTTTGCTTGGATTGCCTGACTGTTCTTTTCTGATGATCTTCCTTTTCATCTTTGTCAGATGCTGAGGGCGAGGTCGTACGACAAGTCCCAGTTCATCCTCCGGACGCAGGAGCAGCTTCCTGCCCTCCGTGCTTTGCTGGAGAAGGCAGAGGCCGAGGCCGCCCAGGCGAAAGCCGAGGCGGCAGCCACACAAAAGGAGGCTTCCCGGGCGCGGTCGAGGGCCGAGGCCGAGGTCGCCCATGCGAGGGCCGGGGTGGCCGCTGTGCAAGAGGCTGCCCGGGCCGCCCAGGAGACGGCACAGTCGAGAATCGACGTCGCCCTCCAGGCGGTCATCGAGGTCGGGCAGCAGCGGGATGCTGCCCAGGAGGCCCAACGTCAGGCGGAGGAGGAGGCCGCCTGGCTAAAGGAGGAGCTAGCCCGGGCAGCGGAGAACATCCGGGGGCTCCAGGGGGATGTCGACGACGTCTCCCGCGAACGCGACGCGCTGGTCGTTGCGGAGGAGAAGGCTCGGACCCGGATGGCCTCTTGGGGGTGGTGGCGGCTAACTAGAAGAGAGCCCTTGATGACGCTGGCAAGGTCATCGAGGGCCTCCAGGCTAAAGTCAGCGACCAGGCCGCAGAGCTTATTGACGTACACCACCGACTCGAGGGGGCCGAGCAGGGCTACGCCACCCTGGAGGCGCATGCCAAAGGTAAGTTTTTTGAAATTGTTGCTGAGTCTGCCCGGTCTCGACCCTTTTCCTGCTCTTTTGGTTTTGACCGAGTTATGTGCTTGTTTTGGCAGAGCTCACAGCGAAAAAGGCCCGAGCCCACGAGGACCTGACCAGCCTTCAGGGCCTCCTCGGGGCAGAGGCGGGCCTTAACGAGAGGCTCGAGGGCGCTATCTCCTCCTTCTGCGACGACCTCGGGGTCAAGCCGGAGCCGACGGTCGAGGGCGACACTCGAGGAGACTCCTGCTGCACCGCTTCTACTCCATGACGCAGGAGGTGACGGAGCAAGTCCGTGCTGTCCTGCAAGTGGGCGTGAAGCGGGCACTCGCGGTCGTCCGCTCGGGCTACGTCTACGACCTCAGCATCGTCGCCAGTGGGTTCGTCACCGACCGAGGCTGGCTGACGAAGAGAACGAGGCGAGGTGCCATGAGCTGATCGAGCTTGCGGAGGTGCCTGGAGGCGAGCTGGCGAAGCTCTTCGAGCCCGAAGTGCTCCCTTCGGCGGACGGAGACGGCGCCGAGTAGCCCTAGGCCTGCGAGCCAAATCTGGACAAGAAGGTCCATGTAATAGTTAGGCTTTTGTAATGATACAATGCCGAGCCCCCGAGGGCTTCTTATATCTAATGCATTTTGTTCGAGATGCGTCTTGTTATTTTTATTTCTCGAGCTATCTCTGCTTTTCTTTGCCTGAGTCATCGCTTGTGGACTAAGTGTTCGACGCACGCTCGTATCCCTGGAAGGGGGGGAGCGAGTGGGGATACCGTAGCCCTGAGGCCTAGGAGAGTCCCCGGCTCGATGGCCCGCGACCCTTAGGGAGTTCGAGGCGTCTTTACTTAGTCATGAAGCGTACTCGGGGCAAAGATCGAGGAGGAAAGCCAAGTTTCGAAAAAACGTTCGGGTTTTTAGAGGACTTAGGAGGGGGGTCCCCCCCTGTCAGCCCCCGAGGGAGGCTTGACTTTGCCGGAGCAGAGTCGAGGCTACCTTAGAGTTATGAACGAATGTAGAATGTATTTCGAGGACATTTTATTCATTCGCAATGCGATAAGTGTACATAATGCATGAAATGTACAAGGCGTCGAGGCCTTAGGGATAGAAACGACGTAGCTGTTCGATGTTCCATGCGTTGGTGAGGATCTCGCCCTTTTCGTTCTTCAGTTTGTAAGTGTCGGGCTTCAGCACCTCTGCCATGATGAAGGGTCCCTCCCAAGGTGGCGTCAGCTTGTGACGTCCCTTGTTGCTTTGTCGGCGGCGCAGAACGAGGTCGCCGACGTCGAGGTCCCTTTTCCGTACGTTTTTGTCGTGGTAGCGCCACAACGTCTACTGGTACTTTGCCGACTTGAAGAGGGCCAGTCTCGGGCTTCCTCGAGCTGGCCGAGGGAGTCCTCTCGGGCTGTTATGTTGGCTTGCTCGCTGTAGGCTTTTAGTCGAGGGGACCCGTATTCGAGGTCGGTGGGGAGGATGGCCTCGGACCCATAGACCAAGAAGAACGGGGAGAACCCCGTGGCTCGACTTGGTGTCGTTCGGAGACTCCATAGGACAGCGGGCAGCTCATTGACCCATCTCTTGCCATGTCTGTTCAGCCGATCGAAGATCCTTGGCTTGAGGCCCTGCAAAACCATACCATTGGCGCGCTCGACCTAGCCGTTAGTTCGCGGGTGGGTGACTGCAGACCAATTCACCCTGATGTGGTGGTGGTCACAGAAGTCCAGGAACTTTTGGCTAGTGAACTGGGTGCCGTTGTCGGTGATGATGACGTTGGGGGCCCCAAAGCGGTGGATGATGTCGGTGAAGAATAGCACGGCTTGTCGAGACTGGATGTTGGCGATGGGTCGAGCCTCGATCCACTTCGAGAACTTGTCTACAACCACGAGGAGGTGGGTGTGGCCACCCTTGGTTTTCTTCAGGGAGCCGACCATGTCGAGCCCCCATACAACGAACGGCCAGGTTATGGGTATCATCTGAAGAGCTTGGGTGGGTAGGTGGGTCTGCCTGGCGTAGAATTGGCATCCCTTGCAAGATCGGACGAGTCTGGTGGCGTCGGTGATGGCTGTCGGCCAGTAGAAGCCTTGTCGAAAGGCGCTTCCTACCAGTGTTCTCGGCGCCGCGTGGTGGCCGCAAGCCCCCGAGTGTAGATCCTTCAGCAATGCCCTCCCCTCCTCGAGGGTGAGGCAGCGTTGAAGGATCCTGGAAGGGCTACGTCGATACAGCTCACGGCCGTCCCCATACAAGACGTAGGTTTTGGCGCGTCGGGCTATACGGCGGGCCTTGGTGCGGTCCTCTGGGAGCTCGCCCCATGTCAGATACTCGAGGTAGGGTGCGCGCCAATCCGTCGGGGGGGGGGGGGTGGCGTTGCGGCTGTCCCGTCGATCTCCATGACTTCTTCCCCGTTCGAGGGAGGATCAGTCGAGGGGGTGGATCAACCCCTTGCTCGAGGGTAGGAGCCCCCAAGCCTGGGTCGACGGACGGCTCGTGAAGGTCCCTCGAGAAGACGTCGGGAGGAACCGTACCTCTGGTTGACGCGATTTTGGCCAGCTCGTCGGCAACTTCGTTGTATCGGCGGGCGGTGTGGCTGAGCTCGAGATCGTAGAATTTATCCTCGAGCTTTCGGACCTCCTTGCAGTAGGCTTCCATCTTGGGGTCGTGGCAGCTCGAATCTTTCATCACTTGGTCGATCACCAACTGCGATTCCCCCCGCACGTCGAGGCGTCGAACCCCGAGCTCGATGGCGATGCCCAGACCATTGATGAGGGCCTCGTACTCGGCTACGTTGTTGGAGGCGGGGAAGTGGAGACGGATGACGTAGCGCATGTGAATCCCTGAGGGTGATATGAATAGCAATCCGGCGCCTGCCCCCATATTCATCAACGATCCGTCGAAGTACATGGTCTAGAGCTCGGTCCGAACTTGCGCCGGGGGTAGTTGGGTGTCGGTCCATTCTGCAACGAAATCTGTCAATACCTGAGACTTGATGGCCTTTCGAGGGGCGTAGGAGAGGGTTTCCCCCATGAGCTCGACCGACCACTTGGCGATTCTTCCAGATGCCTCCCGGTTTTGGATTATCTTCCCGAGGGGGAAAGATGAGACCACAGTAACCGGGTGGCCCAGGAAATAGTGCTGGAGCTTGTGCCGAGTGAGGACGATAGCATACAACAACTTCTGTATGTGGGGGTATCTCGTCTTGGTCTTGGAAAGTACCTCGCTCACGAAGTAGACAGGCCTCTGAACCGGCAAGGCGTGTCCTTCTTCCGCCCTCTCGACCACTACGGCAGCGCTGACTACTTGGGTAGCTGCTGCGACATAGAGCAAGAGGGGCTCGGCCGGGCTCGGGGGTACCAAGACAGGTGACGAGGTGAGCAAGGATTTGAGCTTCGAGAGCGATTCCTCGGCCTCGGCGGTCCACACGAAGTGTTCCGTTTTCTTCAGGAGGCGGTAAAGGGGTAGTGCCTTCTCTCCAAGCCTCGAGATGAACCGGCTGAGGGCGGCGAGGCACCCCGTGACCCTTTGTACGCTCTTAAGGTCGTTGATCGGGCCCATCCTTGTGATTGCGGTTACCTTCTCGGGATTGGCCTCGATCCCGCGTTGGGAAACTATGTACCCCAGGAGCATGCCTCGAGGAACCCCGAAGACACACTTCTCAGGGATTAGTTTTATGCGATTTTCCCGGAGGCACCCAAACGCGATCTCGAGATCCCCGACCAGGTTTCCGACTATTTTGGACTTGACCACGATGTCATCGATGTAGGCTTCGACTGTCGGCCCTATGTGTTTCCCAAAGACGTGGAGCATGCATCGCTGATACGTGGCCCCGGCGTTTCGCAAACCGAAGGGCATAGTGAGGTAGCAAAACATGCTAAAGGGGGTGATGAAGGAAGTCGCGAGCTGATCGGATTCCTTCATCTTTATTTGGTGGTAGCCAGAATCAAGGAAGCAGAGAGTTTCACATCCCGCAGTGAAATCTACTATTTGATCGATACGTGGTAATGGAAAAGGAACCTTGGGACATGCTTTATTTAAACTAGTGTAGTCTACACACATCCTATCCTTCCCATTCTTTTTCTTGACGAGTACGGGATTTGCTAACCACTCGGGATGATGTACCTCCTTGATGAATCCGGCCTTCAAAAGCTTATCGACCTCCTCCCCGATGACCCTGCGCTTCTCCTCGTCAAAACGGCGCAGCCGTTGCTTCACCGGTTTGGACTCGGCTCGGATGTCCAAGGAGTGCTCGACGACTTCCCTCGGAATGCCCGGCATATCCGAGGGGCTCCATGCAAACACGTCGGCATTCGCACGGAGAAAGTCGACGAGCACGGCTTCCTATTTAGGCTCGAGGGTGGTGCTGATCGTCAGCACCTTCCCATCCGCGTGGCCGGGGTCGAGCGGGACGGTCTTGGTGTCTTCTGCTGGCTTAAAGTTGCCGGCGTGTCGCTTGGGGTCGGGGATCTCCCTAGACAAGTCGTCGAGGGCCTCGAGGATGACCGACTCTTCGACGGCTTCGGCGTTTTCCACGCACTCGACGTCGCAGTCGTATGCGTGCTCGTAGGAGGTGCCGACGGTGATGACCCCCATGGGCCCTGGCATCTTTAGCTTGAGGTAGGCGTAGTTCGGGATTGCCATGAACTTGGCGTACCCTGGTCGACCGATGATGGCGTGGTAGATGCCACGAAACGCAACCACCTCGAAGGTGAGCTCTTCCTTTTGGAAGTTCGAGGGGACGCCGAAACAAACGGGTAGCTTGACGCGGCCGATCGAGAGTGCCTTTTTTCCTGGGACGACCCCGTGGAATCCTCCTACGCTGGGCAAGAGCTCGGTCCTCGGGATCCCCAGGAGGTCGAGGGTCGCAGCGTAGATGATGTTGAGGCTGCTTCCCCCATCCATGAGTACCTTCGTGAGGTGGGTATTGAGTACAATCGGGTCAACGACGAGCGGGTAGACCCCTGCGTTGGGGACGTGCTCGGGGTGGTCGTCCTGGTCGAAGGTGATCGGCGTGTGTGACCAGTCGAGATATCAAGGGGCCTGGGCTCGAACGGAGAAGACCTCTCGACGCTCCCTTTTGCGCTGGCATGTGGTGAGTCGAGTCGAGGGCCCCCCGTAGATCATGTAGCAGTCGTGAATCTCGGGGAAGCCCCCGTTCTTGCCGTCGCCCCCATCGTGTGGATCCCCTTTCTTGTCGTCCTTCTTGAAGCCGGGAGGGTTGAAGTGCTTTTTAAGCATGCGATAGTCCTCGAGACTGTGGTAGGCCGGTCCCATATTATAGGGGCAGGGCTCCTTCAGCATCTTGTCGAAGACGCCCCCGTCGAGAGGGGGCCCTCGAGGCTTCTTCTTGTCCACCACAGCGACAAGATCGTCAGGCTCGACTTCGGGCTCGACGTTATGTCGACCTGGCTGGTTCTTCTTTTTCTTCTTCTTGCCATCGTTGTCGTTGTTGTTCCTTTTGGGCCCATTGTTCTTCTTAGGCCCGTTGTCCGAGCCCCCGGCCTCGTCCGCCTTGCCCTTCCCCTTGTATGGAGGTATCTGGAAGAACGCGCCAACGGCTTCCTCGCCGGCTGCGTAGTTAGCGATGATGTCCATGAGCTCGTTGGCGGTCTTGGGGGGTGTTCCGTCCCAACTCCCACACCAACTCCTTGCAGGTTGTTCCGGCGATGAACGCCGTTATGACGTCGTGGTCGGAGACATGGGTTAGCGCGGTACGCTGTCTCGAAAACCGATGGGTGAAGGCGCGGAGGGTTTCCCCTGGCTTCTGCTTGCAGCCGCGGAGATCCCAGGAGTTCCCTGACCGCTCGTAGGTGCCTTTGAAGTTTCCCTCAAAGATCCTGACCAGGTCGAGCCAGTCTTGGATCAAGTCCGGGGGTAGCTCCTCGAGTCATCTACGAGCGGTGTCGGAGAGGAAGAGTGGGAGTTACCGAATGATGACGTGGTCATTGTCGGCTCCTCCTAGCTGACACGCCAGCCTGAAATCAGCAAGCCAGAGCTCCGGCTTGGTTTCGCCGTTGTACTTGACCAGGCTGGAGGGTGGATGGAAGCGGACAGGCAAGGCGGTTCGCCTGATGGTTCTGCCGAAGACTCGGGGCCCTGGTGGCTCCGGAGATCGACATCGATCTTCGTCACTGTCGTAGCGCCCACCTTGGTGAGCGCGGTAACCTCGAGCCTCGGCGTCGCCGTACCGGCGTCGATTGTTCTCCCGTGGTGGTCGATCGTCGACGATGCGGTCCCGGACTGGTCGTCGCTCTACTCGGCCTTGGGGCCCTTTGTCGTGGTGGACGGATACCTCTCGATTATGTCGAGGGGGTACTTCCTGACGCTCGGAGGCAGCTCCTCGGCGCCTCAAGGCCGAGCTCTCCGCCTGCTGCACGGCTGCAGTTTGGAGAAGCCCCTGGATTTCGTTCCTGATGCGCCATGCTTGGGGTGTCGATGGCGCCGGCATGTCGCGGAGCAGCATTGCGGCGGCCACGACATTTTGGCTGGCGCGGTTGTAGACGCGGGGTTCGTTTGCCCCCTCCTCGACGATTTGTCGATGGACTTCCCGGGCCCGCTCACGAGCTCCTCCACCCTGTGGGCGCCCGCGATCACGCTCGAGGGCGTGCTTGAGCTGCTGAAGTCGTAGGCGTTCTTCCTCGAGCTTGGCGAGCAGCTCTCGGACTTGCGTGATCTAGACGTCCGGAGGTGGATCGGCTTTGTCAGGACTCGGGGGGTCGCGTCTCGTGCTGGTGTGGCGTTGCCCCCTCCTCCTTCATCTGTGGCCGCGGTGTCGTTGACGTCGTCCTGGCGGTCAGCCTGACCGTCGAGGTGGAAGCATTCCCGGGTGGGGTCGTAATCCTCGTCGGGGGAGTCCGAGTCGGGGTCGCCGTGGTAGAAGTGAGGGAAAGATCCCCTGTGCTCCTCCGTCAGGCGTCGCCGCAACATGCCCCAGGACGGGGCTTGTCTTGGCTCCGGGTGCTCGTCCGGTGGGAGAGGTGGTGACAGGGTTGATCATCGCACGTAGCGGGCTCCCTGGAGACCCGCAACGTGTCTGTATCTGCAATCGTGCGAGGGCAGAACAGAGTCTGGCGCTGTTGTGGAGCCCGTATGGAAGCGGGTTACGCGGTGGTGGCGGGGTCAAGTGTGTCGGAGAGGCCACGGGGACCCTCTGGGACGACGATATGGCAGAGCCAAAGTCCCGCTCAGAGGGGTGCCCGCCCTCGACCCGCAAGCATGGGTCAAATAGGCTCCCGAGGGGAGGAACTGTGTCGCCAACTGAGGCCGGGGCAACGGCATCCGGCGTCTCGGGATCCGCACGGTGACGAGTGCGCCGGAGTCGCTCGCGCCTCCTCCTGATCGCAGGCCAAAGGCGCAAGCGGAGGGACCGTCGCCTGATCCTCCTTGGCCCTGGCGTACCGGAGCTGCTGTCGTCCATGCCACCAGCTGAGAGTAGGACCATGTAGTGGCCCTGGCCCGTGGACATGAACCCTAGGCTACCGAGCCAGACGATGGTGGCGAATGGAGGTGATGGAATCGTGGAATCCATCTGAGAGAGTAGTTTGGAGTTGATCGACACGCAAAGCCCCTACCTGGCGCGCCAACTGTCGGTGTTATGACCCAAGGGTCAAGACCACCGGCTAGTAAATTTGTATATTGTGTGCTCACTCTCCCAGATGTGATGCAAGAAGGACACAAGATTTATCCTGGTTCGGGCAAAGAAGGCCCTACGTCCAGCGGGGGAGGATAGATTGTATTATCTTGCACCGAAGTGCTCGTACAGGGGGGGTACAAGCAGGTTTACACGGGGGTGCTCAGGATGAGCTGAGGCCTAAGGCTAGCATGGCTATCCTAGGCGGTCGGTTGGTTGCTTGAGGGGTCGATCAAGCAACGGGGTGTGTGGAGTGTGGGGATCAGAGCCGATGTCTGAGTGAGAAGTGTCCGAGCGAATGTGGGTTTGTGCCAGAGTCGCCTGGAAAAAGGTCCTCTTCTTCTATCTCGGCGTCCCCTTTTATAGACCAAGGGGAGGCCCGAGGGTACAGGGTCCTAAACTGTTGTAGCGCGGGAGGCGTGTCCGCGGCATAGTGTTGGCAAAGGGACGTCGATCACTGTGGCGGCGTGGCCTTCCCGTGCTTCCAGTGCTCCGGAGCATGGTGACAGTAGACTAGACGTTGCTGCACGTCGCGGCACAGTAGGGTCGACCTTCCGCAGACGGGCGCGAGTCCCATAGTTGAAGCGGGACGGGGCGGATGGGACGGGCCCCATACTGGAGTGGTGGGAGGTAGGGGTCGAGCCCCCCGGTCGAGGGGAGGGGTCGAGACCTGCGTGGCCTTGTTGTATCCCTGAAGACGTCGTCGAGGGCCGTCCTGTTCACGTCTCGAGGGGTGCCTCTGGAGTCCGTACCCGCGACGTGGTTACAGCGGCAGCACAGTTGACGGAGATCCGGGACATGGCGGTGAGCTGATGGATTTGACTACGGTCGTGGGCGCCCATGGCATTAGGTGGGTTCCCTTTAACCCATACCAGGGGCAGGTGAGCTGATCGAGCTTCCCGTCCGGGGGTCGTTCGTTCAACCCCTTTCCGTCAGTTAGAGTAGAGGCGGAGGCGGAGGGGTCGTTCGTTCGACCCCTGGTCCGTCATTCGGCGTCGAGGTAGAGGCAGAGGGGTCGTTCGTTCGACCCCTGGTCTGTCATTCAGCGTCGAGGTAGAGGCGGAGGGGTCGTTCGTTCGACCCCTGGTCCGTCATTCGGCGTCGAGGTAGAGGCAGAGGGGTCATTCGGCGTCGAGGTAGAGGGGGAGGGGTCGTTCGTTCGACCCCTAGTCCGTCATTCGGCGTCGAGGTAGAGGGGGAGGGGTCGTTCGTTCGACCCCTGGTCCGTCAATCGGCGTCGAGGTAGAGGCGGAGGGGTCGTTCGTTCGACCCCTGGTCCGTCATTCGGCGTCGAGGTAGAGGTGGAGGGGTCGTTCGTTCGACCCCTGGTCCGTCATCTTTCTAGAAGCAGGCCGGCCCACGACTGGTCGCTATCGCCGGTGCAGGGGGCTTTCGTGTGATGGGCCCTTCTTTGCTGACTTGAGCGGTTGGTTGGTTCCTGTCTTAAAAATGGTTGCTATGTTAAGCGTTAAATTATCGAAGGGTTTAGGGTACCCCTTACCTTTGTACCCAACAACAACAATATTGATACACTTCGTATCCGTTTATGAGACAAATACGGCCACGGGCGTTGGCTTGATACACGGTGACGGGTAGAGTCCGATTCTATTTGGAATTGTGTTGTAGATACGCAGGTGATAGCTGGAGTCCGATTCTGTTTGGAATTGTGTCGACTTATACAACATCCATAAAACCAGAGGAAGTCCATGAGATGGCAGATCAAAGCAATTGGCAGCTCGTGAACCAGAGTTTCTAGAGTTGCGGTAATCTGCAGGCAACGCTCAAGCAGGTTGACTACGTCGTGTGCGAGCGGCGAGGCAGTTGACGGGAGGCTTGCAAGCGGCGTGGCTGTGCACAAGCGGTGTACGGCGGCGGCGGCGACATACGTCGGATCACAGCACGTGCAGGAGGCGTGTGCTGCGGTGCGTGTGTGCTGCAGCAAGGAACAAGCACGTGGGTGAAGTGCTTGGTGCGCGTGGAGCGAGCACACAAGCGTATATAAGGTACGTGTTTTTCGGCGATCTGTGGCAACAGGCAGATGGCGTCGATGTCGTCCAAGTTTAAGGTGGCGAGGTTCGATGGCACCGGGAACTTTGGGCTGTGGCAGACGAGAGTGAAGGATCTGTTGGCTCAACAAAGTATCTCGAAGGTGCTCTGCGGGATTAAGCCGGAGAAGGTAGATGATGATAAGTGGGAGGAGATGCAGGCGCAGGCATGCGCGACTATCAGGTTGAGTCTCTCTGATCAGATCATGTACCATGTCATGGAGGAAAATTCGCCGAAGAAAATTTGGGAGAAGTTGGTTAGTCAGTTCATGTCCAAGACGGTGACTCAGAAGTTGTATATGAAGCAGAAATTGTTTGGCTTGAAGATGCAGAAGGGGTCAGATCTTGCAGAGCACATCAATGCCTTCAATCAATTGGTTGCTGATCTTGTGAAAGTTGAGGTGAAGATTGATGGTGAAGACAGGGCTATTATTCTTCTGTGTTCATTGCCGAGGTCTTATGAGCACTTGGTTACTACACTGACGTATGGGAAGGAGGACATCAAGATGGAGGATATTGTTGTTGCGTTGCTTGCTCATGATCAACGGAGGAAGAACAATGCAACAGAAGATTCTTCTGGTGATGCTTACCTAGTCAAAGGTGGTCGTATTGTGGAAGATAAGAGAGGCAACAAGAAGAAGGGTCCGCGGTGCTATAAGTGTGGCGACTTTGGACATGTGAAGAGGAACTGCCCAGAACTGAAGAAGGATGGAGGATCCGTAAGTGTTGTGATTGCCAATAAGAAAGATGACTCAGATAGCGATGGTGAACTTCTCACGGTGTCAAGTGAAGAGTCTTGTGAAGCGTGGTTGTTAGATTCTGCTAGCTCGTTTCATGCAACATCAAAGAAGGAGTTATTCTCGTCATACACTGAGAAAGAAAGTGGTTTTGCTTACTTAGGAGATGGTTCAAGCTATCTTGCTGAAGGAGTAGGCGACATCAAGTTCAAGTTGTGTGATGGTGAAGAGATGCTGCTTAAATGTGTGAAGCATGTGCCGGGGCTTACGAGGAATTTAATTTCGCTTGGTTTATTGCATGAAGAAGACTGGTTGTATCAGGCGGTTCCTGATAAGAAGACCTTGAGAGTCATGCATGGAGACAAGACAATCATGATTGGTGAGAAGTCAGGTGCGCACCAGTACAAGATGAAAGGGAGCGTTGTTGAAGGTGGAGTCATGGATGACAATGCAAATATGGCGGTATTCTATCCTGGTGGTGATGCGGTTGTGCAATCAGCCTCATCAAGTCGTTCGAAGTGAGCGGCGGACGGAGACGACTCAAGTCCGGGTACACGGAGGTTCGCACATGACGACTTCAAGATGGCGTGCATATTCGTCAAAGTGGAGTTTGTTGGATATGTGTCGAATATGTGTACAATTTTGGTTACATTGGACTTGAGTTGTATTAGGGGCTAGGATAGAGTTGGAGTCGAACTCTGTATCCTAAGGGGGCCATAAATATGAGGCAACCCTGTAGTAACCAAGAGACGACTTGACGGCTGGTTAGGGTGGCGGCGAGGCCGCGGGATTGAAAGGATCAAGATGCCCAAGAGGGGGGGTGAATTGGGCTCTTTTTAATTTCTAAACAAAAATTAAACCTATAAAGAGCCAATTAATCCCCTAGTGCCTAACGCTTGTGTGTCCTAGTTAGAAAGCGGTAGCAAGTCAATAGAAAGCGAAAAATTCCTACACAATTCTAGTATGAATTGAAAGACAAGTGTGGAAAGTAAAGCGGTAAGAAAGAGCTAGGGAAAGAGATGCTTGACACGGCGATGTTTTGCCGAGGTATCGAGGAGTCGACACTCCCCCCTAGTCCTCGTTGGAGCACCTCGCAAGTTATGGCTCCCCCTCAATCCCGCGCAAGGGATGAGTGCTCTCTACGGGCTGATTCTTCGCCACTCCAGCTCGGTGAATCGCCCACAACCGATCACAAACGTCGATGGAGAAGGGCCGCCGACAATCCTCCGGCGATCACCTTCCTCGGAGCACCACCGGACCGTCTAGGTGATGTCGATCACCAAGAGTAACAAGCTTCGATCTTCGCTTGACTCACTCAAGCTTCACAACTAGAGGATGCACACTTGAACTCTTGGATGAACTAGAGGAGAGGATGGATGGATTCGCGAATCATTCTCTCACTCTAGGGCTCTTGCTCTCTTCCCAACCTTTTCAACAAACTCAGCAACTCAAATGAGCAAAGACAAGGTGGGAGAGAAGTGGGAGGAGCTATAAATAACCCCTCAGAAAACTGCCTCGGGATGGCAATTTAAGTTGGCGACGGACGCTCTGTCGACTAGGCGACGGACGGTCCGTCGCATGCCCAAACGGCTAGTTCTGTTCATAGTTTGGGCGACGGACGCTCCGACGCCCTGCCCAACGGCTAGTTTTGACACACTTTTCCCAGCGACGGACGCTCCGTCACTGGGGCGACGGACGCTCATCTCAGCGTCTGACGCTGCACTCTGGCTCGGGCTGAAAAACACCCTCTCTGGAAGGTCGACGGACGCTCTCCAAGCGTCCGACGCCTGGCCGACGGACAGCGTCCGTTGGACCCTGAAAAACTTAGCCAGAAAAACATCTCCACTGGAAGGTCGACGGACACTGTGGACTCAACCACCCAGCGTCCGACGCCTTTGTCCGACGCGACGGACAGCGTCCGACACCTCCGGAGCGTCCGTCGCCCAAAAAACAGTTCTATCAACTTCGTTTTTCATCGCGATGAAAATAGAAGTTGTTCTAGGCTATCTTAGAGTCAACGTAGGCTTGCTTAGAGCTATGGAAGACAAGTGTGCACCACACCTAGTTCATGAAGCTTTCCTAAGTCAAGCTACTAGTCTTAACACCTCTTAATAGTACAGTCAAAGATAAAAAGAGAAGCCCTATCTATTTCTAAGTGTCCTTCATCACCTTTTGGCACTTAGCCTATCATTCTAGGGTCTTCATCATGTCTCCTTGAAAATCCAAAACGATATCCATCTTAGGGGCTAAGTAATGACCATTAATGCTCATTCTTGTTAATCACTATGGCTAAGCTACGCATAGCCTCTGTAAAACACACGTTAGCCATAATAATCTCTAATTGTCGTTAATCACCGAAACCAACTAGGGCAATGATTCTTCAGGGATCGCCCGGATACCGGTGTAGCTGCTGTTTATTATGAGGAGGAGCGCCCGTAGTCATTGCCCCGAGGATTAGACACATCGTCGAACCTCGTTAAAAAACATCGTGTCTCGGTGTCGTTCTCGTTTGCGTATCTTCTTCTGGTTATCTTTCCGCGTTCATCGGTTAGTAGATCCGTTTGGATCTTGAATTAACCGAGCACTCTAGCACATGGGACGTCGTCGCTCGGGGCGGCAGACCAGGACCAGGGTGCCGCCGCTCAGGCGAGGCTGCCCCCGGCGTCGAGCAAGGCGCTGGTGTTCCCCGCGCGGCCGGGGTTCGGCACGCTCGGCCGGAGGTGCCGCGTGCGAGCCAACCATTTCCTCGTCCAGGTGGCGGACAAGGAGATCTACCACTACGACGTACGTACGCGTTGCATAGATGCATCCATGCCCCCTCTCGATCTCTCTCTTTCATTTAGGTCTTAATAATACCTTTTTTCAATTTTTTCTTGAAGAGGAGATCGATGCTTGAGTTTTATTTGAATCCTCGTAAAATGTGCGCGCTTAATTTTTCGCGATTCTGCGCTTGCATGCCTCCAGTTTATTGTTAGTTTGTATATACAGTAGTATATAATCAACATACCGTGACATTCATATATTTCTCGATTTTTTAGTACAAATTCCATCTTTTTCACTTTGTGCAGGTCGTGATTACTCCAGAATCGGTGTCAAGGAAAAGAAATCGATGGATCGTGAACGAGCTCGTTAAATTGCACAAGCATCACTTGGATGGGCGACTGCCTGTTTATGATGGTAGAAAGGGCCTTTTCACTGCTGGTCCGCTACCGTTCAAAACCAAAGAATTTGTTCTGCAACTAACCAATCCTGAGAGAGCAAACCAGGGGTATGTATACGGTTCTGTTTCCCAGGCATGCACGCGCTTGTTCTTTGCCTGTGCTTATTACGTTGTATTAAGCCTTAATTGCCTTCCTGCCTGCAGCGAGAAAGAGTACTGGGTGACCATAAAAGATGCTGCAAAACTAGATATGTACAGCCTTAGGCAGTTCTTGGCTGGTAGGCAGAGGGAACTGCCACAGGATACTATCCAAGCCCTTGATATTGCTATGAGACAATGTCCAAATGCAAGGTAGTACTAGTTAGGACACATCCATACCGGACTTGCAATTAATTGTATATATGAACCTTCTGCACTTCATCAGTTTCTAACCTTTTTTTTTTCAAACTGTGACAGGTATACATCCATCTCAAACTCATTTTTCTCACAGGCATTTGGACATGGTGGTGATATTGGCAGTGGTGTGGAATGCTGGAGGGGGTACTACCAAAGTCTACGTGCTACACACATGGGATTGTCCTTAAATATTGGTATAGTTGTGGCTAACTCTTTCGCCTTATTAAATCACATGTATCACACACTCTATTCTCCTAGTCATTTACTTGGCATGCAGTAGTAGCATTGTACTACTATCTTTATATGCACTAATCTAAAGAGTCACAAGCTCAATTTAAAGCTTCTAGAGTGGGCATAATGTATTACCCACATTCGTGGTGCCCTTTGTTAGTCTGTTATCAAGGAATAAGTTACGTCACCCATTACAGCCTTACAGGACTACTGTTCTATATCATGCAAGTGTGCTTTATACTTATATACTAAGTTTCATCGTCTCATGTACTTTGTTATTGATATTGATCTCAATGTTAACCAGTAAAAGTGATAAAATTTGTGTATTTTCCTTTCAGATATTTCAGCAACTGCATTTTACAAGGCTCAACCGATTTTGGGCTTTGCATTGGAGTACCTCAACATACGTGACACCTCAAGGCGTTTGTCTGACCAGGATCGCATAAAAGTATGGAACATCATACTTTTACTATATTCTCATTTAGTCATAATGACGTATGGTCTGATAGTACCATATTTTTCTGTCTCTCTTTGTAGTTGAAGAAAGTCCTCAAAGGAGTACGGGTTGTGGCAACACATCGACGTGATATGACCATACATTACAAGATTACTGGGATAACCTCACTTCCCTTGAATGATTTAACGTATCCACTCAATTTTAGTTTACCTTCTTTTGTTTATTTCACGCTGCACTGTTTTTAATGATACATATATTCAAATTTTCATTTTGCTTATACAGGTTTGATCAAGATGGGACAAGGATTTCAGTTGTCCAATACTTTAAACACCAATATAATTACAGTTTGAAACACATTCATTGGCCATGTCTTCAAGCTGGCAGTGATAGCAGGCCAATTTATTTACCCATGGAGGTCGTGCCTATATCTTTATCTACCTTGATATCTGTTTGTGTTAATGTTTTTTGTCAGCTTTCTTCAGGATGTCTCTTATTTATGCAGGTTTGCAATATACTTGAAGGACAACGCTATTCTAGAAAGCTAAATGAGCGCCAAGTCTCAAACATCTTCAAGATGGCATGTGAGCGACCAACTCAAAGGGAGGGTAGCATTTTAGAGGTGAATTTTGTAACTACTATCCCATCGTTGACTCTTTTTTTGTTCTTGTACATAATAGTCTAGTTTTGTTTGGTATTAAGTATTTATTTGTTATTTACTTTTTTAAATAAAAACCCTACCTTCTTTGTTTTTTTTTCTCAGGTAGTTAATAGGAACAACTATGGTAATGATCATTTTGCCAAAGAATTTGGCATTAAGGTGGTAAATGAACTTGCCTTGGTTGATGCGCGTGTGCTGCCAGCTCCGACGGTAAGTTTGTTCTTTTCCTGGATGTTTTTTTTGCACTCTGATGTTCCAGTTATCTATGCTGATGATCATTTATATCAATTTTAGCTTAAGTACCATGACTCTGGGCGAGAAAAAGTGTGTAGTCCTTCCATTGGCCAGTGGAACATGAACAACAAGGTATTAAATGTTATTTTCTTTCTGATCTCCACTTCACCTTTATTCAGTCACAACAAGGTGACACTTTTATCAAGTACTATATTCACTGATTCACAAATGTAGTAATAATTTTTAGGTTTCCACATTTGTTTTTACTGAATTGTTTACATATCTTAATTGGTCAACAATTTTTTGCATGTGTTTATCAGAGATTGATCAATGGAGTATCCATTAAGTATTGGGCATGTGTGACTTTTGCTTCTCGCCTGCATCCAAATGACGCACGGATGTTTTGCAACGACTTGGTTGGGGCGTGCAATGATATTGGCTTGGTAAGGATGCAACATTGATCATGTATTCCTTTCACTATTATTTATGCTGGTTTATATGTCGTTCTCATTTTGTGTGGTAGCAAATAAATGGGAGACCTTGTGTTGATGTTGGGCAAGCACGCCCGGATAACTTAGAAGCTGCACTCAGAAATATTCATAGACAATCTGCACAAATGATTTCCCAACAAGGTGTGGCTAGCCCACAACTTGATTTACTAATTGTTGTATTACCAGATGCAAATGCAAGTGTCTTTTATGGTAAGCAAGTCAAACGGCTTTCAAAGTTTGTAGTATTTTGTTGGCTACTTTGTGTGTGCATTCTTGTTAAAAGTTTAGCTTCTGCATTTCTTTCATGCAGGGAGGATAAAGCGTCTTTGTGAAACTGAGCTTGGTATAATAACTCAGTGTTGTCTACCTAAGAATGTTCATAAAGGTGGCCGGCAATATCTCCAAAACCTGGCCCTTATAATTAATGTTAAGGTAATGTGGCCTAGGCAGTTGCTAAATGTGGCCTTTGTAGATACTCTAATTCAGTTTCTGTACTATCATTTTGGGCTGGGTTGAGCTTTAGTGTAATTGAGATTTCACGGAAGTGGTTTGTGGGTTTGGCTTTTATAGCTCAAGATTATAAGAGAGTGGAACATGGAACTAATGTCGAGATTGCTTACATCGTCCACAATTTGCACATAGGTTGGTGGCCGTAATACAGTTCTCGAAGATGCTTTAAATAGGAGAATACATTTGTTGACAGATTTGCCTACAATAATCTTTGGAGCTGATGTTACCCACCCAGCTCCAGGGGAGGATGCATCCCCATCTATTGCAGCGGTTTGTATTCTCTCTCATTTCCTTGTTCTCAACTTGTTTGTGTTGATATTTTTATCACAGGACCTCTGAAATTACTTAATAAAGCATGGAACCTGCTTTTCATTTATTTGAGGATAACTACCTTGTCAGAACTTTGAAGAAACAATTTGTTATTTCACCTTGACTTCTATTGGTATTGATATGTCCTACTGGAGAGAGATCTCCGTTGTGCTTCTGGTTTCTAATTAGTCATCTTAAAGTTATGATAGGTTGTTGCATCAATGGATTGGCCAGAAGTTTCAAAGTACAGGTGCTTGGTGTCTTCTCAAGGTCATAGGGAAGGGATCATAGCTGATCTTTTCACACAAGTGAAGGATCCACAAAAGGGACTTGTTAACGGTGGAATGATCAGGCATGCTGAACATCTTAGTTGTCTTTGTTGTTCTTTCGATAAATGATCTTTTCATTATTTTAAAATTCATATTGTTACTGCAGGGAACTACTTGTGTCATTCTATAGGGCAAATGGGAGCCGCAAACCAAGCAGGATAATTTTCTATCGGTTCGTAATTGTTTGTTTGAATGAATTATGTTGCTGCCAGGACTTAAATCTTGTTTCCTTGCATGAAAATGCAGAGCACCTGCCATTTTCCCTCATGTTTGCGCATTGTTTATACATTCTTAACTATTGAACTCCATATATGGTTATTGTGGATCTCTTTGTATACTTGGGAAACAATCCTGGAGTTAATTTCCTTTGTGTAACTGAAAACCGAGAGTTGAACTCATTTTACTTGTTTCCTTGACTTGCAGAGATGGTGTCAGTGAGGGGCAGTTTAGCCAGGTCTTGCTTTATGAAGTGGATGCAATTCGAAAGGTGCTTCTCTTCACCATTCTTACTTCTCTTTTGATGTATTCTCCTAGCTGTGTTTTACTTGATCTATCATCTTTGCTGATCTTTGTGTTTGTACTCAGGCGTGTGCCAGCTTGGAAGAGGGTTACCTTCCTCCAGTTACATTCGTTGTGGTGCAAAAGCGGCATCACACACGTCTTTTCCCTGAAGATCATCGTGCACAAGGACAGACAGATCGCAGTGGAAATGTTTTGCCAGGTAAAATAAATTTTCTGTGGCACATTTGTTCTTGATATTGGTGAGGCCATATAATAGAACTAGTTCTCTTCTTTGATGAACCATTTATTTATGAGATCTGTTACCGTGCTTGGAAGGAACTATCGGTTCCTCCCAATATATTTTTTTCCAACCATCTGATGTAGAATTAATTAATCAAGGGTAGTTCAGGTATTTAACAGAGGACATAAACTTCGATCCATCTTCTATCGACTGACGCACGCGCTGCTGGCCGTCGGCCGCCTGATTGAAGAACCGGCGACGAGCTCTGGAGGGCTCGACAGCCTACAAGTACGAGGGCACGCAAATAGTATGGCTACAAGGATTGCTGGTGCCAGCACCTACCTATACGGGGCTCACTGCTGGCCGCATGCGAGGTGGAGGTGCTACCTCCGGGCTCCGGCTACTTGATGAAGGAGAGTATTTTGCAGCGACTTCCGGCCAGCGGCGCTAGTCCAATTAAGGAACCTGCCATTAACTTCCTGCAGGTGCTAGATGCTCGCCCAAGAAATCAAGGACAACGAGATTCTCATCCTCAATCCACAATGAATGAACCAAGTGCATTAAACAATTGGTGATCGAATTTTCTGCGGCGTGATCGAATTGGCGGTCGCCGCCGCCGCTAAATACATTTGGCTTCATGTCGAATGGTTGTTTGTTGTCTTTGGACCTATGAAAGTACAGTTATATCCTGGATCGTTAATTTAGATTTAGTTTCTGGCCCACCATTTTTTTAGTTCCGGCTCACAACTTAAGTTCCTATGAGTTGGTTCCTCCTAATTTTTTACCATTCGAACTAGTCAAATGAAGGGCTCTTATTATTTCCAAGCAACGTAAAATTTCTCTTTATGACATTGACCTACAAACTGTGCTACACGTAAGCAGTTTTTACCACCGTGTGACCCTTATCAGAATTTAGGTACATTTTTCACCTTCCGAACTGTGACAACCATATTTACCCTGGTCCCCGATCTGGTTTTCTTCAGGTATGCGCGATGCACGCGATCAGTCTCTATAGGTCAGAAACTTAAAACAACAGTGTCTGAAGTCACTGGTGTTCTTCTCCATGTTCTGTGTGCCGTTTCCTTTTGAGTAGTTCATTCATGGATGACCAATTAATGGAGTGACTCGTGTTGCATTGCATTTGCAGTTCCCCCAGCATACTACGCACACCTCGCTGCTTTCCGTGCGCGCCACTACCTGGACGATGGCCTCTCCGACCAGGGCTCGTCTTCTGTGGCGAGCTCTCGCCAGCAAGATCGCGCTGCTGCTCCGGTGAAGCAGCTGCCGAAGGTGATGGAGAGCGTCAAGCAGTTCATGTTCTACTGCTGAAGAAGCTGGGCTTGCAAGAACCAGCAATCGATCAACGCTTTTGTTGCCGTGAAACTCCAGGCCGAGTAGTTTGAATGTTGGTGTAAATATATGGTAGTAAACACTAAGCCCTGAAGACCGGGCCGGGCGAGTCTGCCATCCAAAACTCGCCAGAAAACGGCGAACTGAACTGGCTGCTGTCGTCATGCTGGCTTGGCTTCACATATTTTTGGTGGAACATAGCTGGCAAGTGCTTGTGATTTTGAGGGCTTTTCAGTTGCAACCGTGCGGCTATTGCTTCTGAAATTTCATGTACAAGGTGATGCTGAAGTGCTTTGACTAGGTGTATATGGAACATAGCTTGTCATCTCAGTTCGTAGGCTGTTCGTTGCATTTCGGCACGCCATGTGTGAGTCATGGTTCCGTCGTCCGTATCCACGCGTCCATATTATCCAGCTGCTGATTAGTAAATGCATCGAGCATTGATCAGTCAAAGTTTTGTAATATTTGTAATGGAGCTTCTTGACTTCGCTGTTTGGCTTGTCACGCTGGGATTGGCCACTTGGATGCCTAATGCCCCAGGTGGAGGTGGGATGAGAAGCCGGCGTGCTTATCTGACTGCGAAACAACCTGGAAACAGCGCTGCTCAAGACTTGTATCAGCATGCATGCATATCCGGAGTACAGTATATGGTCATTATTGGCGGGAGGGGGAGTCGTCGGCTGACTTGAGAGTTCGTATCGGCGTCGTCCATCGTTTGAAGATTCTAACACGGTTTTGGTCCGAGAAAATTGAAGATAGTGACGATAGATTGACAGAGATTTGGTTGAATGATCATGTGTCTTGGATCACTCTGTACTGTATATATATTTCTAGGTCGCAAATTATTTATCAGTCTCCGTCGTCGATGATCCCCCGCATTCGCGGGAACTTATTCCCTCGCAAGAAGGTTGGAACTCGGAACCAACGCCAGGGTGCGGAGGCAAACAATTTCAAGCCGCGCGCTAACACGTAGGCATACAGCTCCGCCAGAGAGTGGGGCCTACGGATAGGAACCCTCGGTTTTGAAATATAATGAATTTTCAATTGTTTTAGTTAATTAAACTATTCTAAATTTCATCAATTATTTGCGCTATGTTGGTATCAAATTAGTGATCATTTACGGAATGAAGCCTACTTGCTTCGTTCCCTGATTAGACGTGTATATACTAGTGGCGCCCAAAGCCTCGTTAAACTCGGATTAGCCCAGATCGTTATCCAACTTGATTGATGCTCTCAGATATTCATATCATGTTGAAAAGTATTTTGTTATATAAATAATAGATCTATAAATCCTTATCCTAGGGAAAACGCCTTCCAATTTCAGACGGGAAGTAACAGAGTCCAACTTGAGTTTTTTTTACTTTGTTTTTAAATGTAAAATATAATGTTTAAGGAGTCTAATTTCAGATCTATATTGTTTATAAATCCGTATCATATTTTTGACCTCTTGTTTTTATAAAAAATATTTATAGAATAATAATATGTATATTTCTATGAAAGTATTTTTTTTATAATAAATCTATTCTAAACACAAACGGCGGTACACAAGCAACACAATCGCTAGAAATACCAAGCTTGTGGGAATTTTGGAAATAGAGAAATGCTCTTGAAGGATGAGAGAAGGTCGGCGTTGATGGCTTCCACAAGGATACAGGAGGAGTCCTCTTTGGATTTCGGGAGGGGGAAGAGCCATCAGACCTTTAAGGATAGCCCGCCACGTTAGTGAGTAATTAGCGTCAAATAATTGTATGCTCATTCACTGGTCTGCCGACTGATTAAGCGTCCCTCGCACATATAGTCTTGCAACTCTGTATTCTTGCTTATTAATACAAAGCCGGGCAATCGGATCTTTCAAAAAAAATATTCATATAATTTTCACATTTTGATTCTCAATAACTTAAAACTTATTGATGATTTATATTTTCAATGTTTCATGTAAAACTTAACTAAAACGTCATCTAATTAGGATACAAAGGGAGTATGCTTCTTTTTAGACAGAGTGTCAAGTTTGCTCTTGCGTGATAAGAGCCTCTAGAATCCTTGGTCTCAATTTGTAGACACGAGTACATCTAGAACTCGTTCAGATTCCTTCTCCTGACGTTAGCTCCTGGAACAATTTTGCATGAGTTGTTCGTTTCGTGGTGCTTCCGTCAGAAATGATTCTGGTCATGTGGCTAAGTGACGCAGGGAAGGGTAACAAGATTTTTCAAAACGAAAGCGAGGGCATGCAGGTGTGGACGAGAATACGAGACCAGCACGGCCTGCTCACTTTCTGGGTCATCCATTCCAATTAACTCGCGTTCCCATGGGCTGATTTGTCTCCTTCCATTTTACATTAGTCAACAGCAATCGCCTTCCTGCGCGTGTACGTAGATTCGAGTTCCATTTGACGGCCTGTATTAATATTTCGATCTTTCCTAATCCTAACCATACAACCAAGAGTGTCCCACTCATCTGTACAACTTTGGTACAACGACACAGAAAAGTCGCCAAACTCACACCACTACTTGTTTCAGTTTAGTCGAATCGATCTAACTAAACAACCTGGTTGAAGAAACAACCTGACTAAAATCTCATGGTACAACCCCGTGAATCTGATGGGACCCAAATTTAATTCTCATGGTGATTGGAAAATATTTGCATGACCCAAAAGAGCCTTTCACGTATCTTTTTTGCATGTAAGCATGCTAGCTGCACGTATGTTTTTAGGAAAATGTGCAGAAAAGATAGATCCGTTCATGACAAACACCGATCGGTGGCTTGCAATTGCAAGTGGTGAAACGTTATTCATTGTGTAGTTTCAACCCTTCTAGTTTGATTAGGAAATGATTGACTATTCTAGCCCCATCTAGAACGTTTTATAATATGTGGCTTACGAGGAAATGGTGGCCCGTGCCTTTGACCTGCTGACTGAACACGGCGCAGTAGTTGGTTTTATTTGCTAGAGCCTCCGCCTGTAATAAAAATTATGAATTCCTTAATAAAGGTAGATATCTATAATTCCAACAAAATGAGAGCTGAAATAGTTTGAATTGTTTCAGTATAAATATTTAAGTATTATGTCAATTTGTCTACAAACTGTATATATTTAGTATATGGATCCCCAAGCTAGAACTCAACCAACAAAAACTAAATTTCAAATCAATTGATATTGATAATAGTATACCTGGCCGGGGGGGGGGGGGGGGGGGGATTATTTTATGCCTTGTACTTTTATCCATGTCATAAATTTTGCTGTAAATTGGTGTGATTGTGACAAAGTAGAAAAATACTCAAACTATGTATCTTTGGTTTGCTTGACACCAATGGTGTGGGTGGTACGAATGCCTAAGAATGACTTCAAGAGAGCCTCTATTTAACTCTCATAGCTAAACATGGATATCCAGTCAAAAAAAAATCAACTCCAATAAGACTCATACTAGGGACCTCAAATTTGGGTGGGCACCCAAATCCCCTCCCGAGACTCAATTCTAGAGGAGCTCGGAGCACCTTCAGCAATATCCCCATAAACGCGGCTCCTAAATCTGATTTGAGTGCTCCCCTACTTTTATTGGCTTACTTTTCTGCTCCCCTATAATCCTTTGAGACTCGGCTTCCTTAAAAAAAAATTAAATGATTGCTTTAGTCCTCAAACTTTACTTTTGGGTGTAATTTTATCAGAGCTATGAAAGTTACCATTTTAGTTCTCAAGCATTGACTTAGGCCTAGTTTCATCATGAACTATCATAATGATCGTTATAGTCTTCAAACTTTTATTCTTGGCTCTACTTCGCCCCTCATCCTACATGGTCAAATATGCCTCGTCAGCTCCAGCATGACTCATGGCTAGAGATGGACTGTCACCTTTGAGAGGACTACAGGCCATGTCGAGCCGAAGAGGCTAGGATATGCACGGTAATATGACAAATTTGTGACCACATGCGGCGCAAGTGGTGATTTCCACAAGAGCCACCATGCCTGTGCCAACTATCTCAAAAGGTGAGACAACTTGGAACAAGTGATGGATCATATCATTATGGTGGAGGAGGCCTTTGAGCTACAATGCCTCTAGCATTTGTTTAAGCTTCTCAAGATCCCACATTGGATCCATGCGATGCCACTCCATCTTGTCGTAGAGTGTCCGGGATGACGCTAGGGTCTAGGGACAACCATTGTAGCACTAACACTAGCCTCTCAAAGCAGGATGAGTCGACGGTTTTGTCACCCTCCTGCATTATGTGCAATGACTTTGGGAGACCGTAGCTATAATGCTACGTTCTCCTCTTAACAGCTGTAACTAATGATGATGTTCTATCTTTGGTCATGGGCGATACTAGAGCTCACTAGGCATGGTAACGTGGCATGCCACTGGGACAAGGTTGAGCTGAGAAGAGTGTGAATGAAAATGAGCACAAAAATTCAAAGTTTGAGGAGTAAAACATTCACTTTGATAGTTTTAGGATGAAATTAAACCCAAAGTAATGTTTTAAGAGTGAAATGACCATTATAAACGTTCATGAATGAAGTTGAGCGTCAGGCCATAATTAAAGGAACGAAAATAACTATTCGGTCAAAGATTTATTATTGGATCCACAGCAAGTGATCGAGGAGAATGCACAATATACTGGATAATATAAACAATGATAATGCTATAGTAAAATTAATACTCATCCCTATATATAAACATATACTTATACCATAATATAAGCATCTACTGCTTCGTTATTGATCGACACATTGTCTGTCAACGGATAAATAGCATCATCTCTTTATGAACCCATTAAATGAATAGTGGAGATGTTTACATACTCCCTCCGTATATGATCTAGAAGTCGTTTAGAACAACGACACAGTCTCTTAAACATAATTTTAATCTTTTGTTTTTATAAAAATATTTATAGAATAATGATATATGTGTATTTTTATGAAAGTATTTTTCAAGACAGATTTATTTATATAATTTTCACATTTACAGTCTCAATAGCTTAAAAGTTATTGATGATTTATATTCTCAATGTTTGACCCAAAGCTTGTCCAAAATGACTTCTAAATCATATATGGAGGGAATATAAAGCTGGCTGAGTGCAAATCTCGAGCCAATTAATGACCAGGATTTGCAATGCTTATATTTTTTTATTTCTACTGGGTGCATTTATATTTTGTATTTCTTTCTGAAAATATGATAGAGAAAAAAGGACTTGACAATTGCCCAATATTCCCTCCATATTAGATGTCGTTTTGGACAGCAACACAATCTTCAAAGCGTAACTTTGACTGCTTATTTTTTAAAAAAAATATTTATTAAAATATAATATATGTATATTTGTATGAAAGTATTTTCAAGACAAATCTATTGATATAATTTTTATTTGTTCAAACTCAACAAATTAAAAGTTATTCATAATTTGTATTCTCAATGTTTTACTCAAATCTTATGCAAAACAACATCTAATACGAGTATGGAGGGACTATTGTAATTTAGTTGCCCAAAAAATATAATGTAAAATCAGGTCTACTTTTACAGAGAACTCGACGACGATCAAGATATATAGAGTAGCATTCATGAATCATGATCGTCAGTTCGTTACCATTTTTTTTTAAAAAAAAACTCGTGGCCTATGTCATACTGTGTATATAACAAACACAATCCTTGTAGTGAATCAAAAGACGAGAACACGATCAAGTAATCTGAAATACAAGATCTGTGTGTCTTCAGAAAAATCGATGTCACAAAATCTTTTAATTTGACAAATGTGTGGAAAAATGCATACTGACAAGCGCACGTGTGCAAGTAACCGACCAGATAGACAATTCTATGGACGAAAAGTATTTGCCAAGAGCAAGATTGACCTCTCTGTTCCGCACCCTATCACATCTTGCCATGTCGTTGTAGTCAAATTGGGAACTTAGTTGCTTATTTGACAGACATCCAGCTTTAGCCGCAAGATCCACGTAGAGGTACACACGAGCACACTGCACGGCCGCATAAGTGTAGTCGCATATCATAGCTTGGATAATTATTAGCCAAGCAATGTATCACTTGCGAGTACGTCAAAAATATAACCCGGTGATATACTTAGGGTTTGTTTTGTACAGCTAAGTTTTATAGCTATTTTTTAAAAAAAAAATAGCTTCATCAACAACTTTTTAGGTGAAGCTGAACTATTTTAAAAAAAATATTTAACAAAATAGCTTCACCAACAACTTTATGCATGGATATGAAAGAGAAAAGGAAAAAAAAGAGTTGTGATAAACTACTATTTTCAACTCCATTTCACTTCATATCTTTGTGAGGGGAGAAAAATACAGCTTCATGTTGAAGTTGTTTTGAAAAGAGGTGTTTGACAAAAAAAAATATAAAACTGTTATGAGTTGTACCAAACAACCCTTTATACACAACTACATATGCATGGATGTTATTTGTCTGTTAGTAAAATTATTATTTGTTTGGCCTGCTGCATGATTGCAAAGCTGATTTATGTAGAAGTAATAATATGAATGTATAAACCGGGGATATGCCAACTATATGTATTTACCCTTTCGGTTAACAACAATACTCTATGCAACATCGATTGATAGACTAGTCGGAATTCAAATAAATCTAGAATTAATGGACGTATCTTTGGACCAGTTGTAGTGGCCGGAAACACGTGTTAAGAATTCCTTTTTTAGGTCCGTTTCGATCCACACCGACTAGCAACAGTTTACTACTCCCCCCATTCCAAATTATAAGACACATCCTAAGAATTTTGAAGAGTCAAAGTATCTTAAGTTTGACCAAACTTATATGACAATATAATAACATATATTATGTGAAATAAGTATTATTAGATTCGTTATCAATTATATTTTTATAGTATGTCTATTTGATGTTGTAAATTTTTATAGTTTTTTCTATAATTGTTGGTCAAACCTTGAGATGCTTTGACTCTCCAAAATTTTTTTGAAAGAATTTGACTCTTCAAATTTTTTGGAATGTTTTATAATTTGGGACGAAGGGAGTAGCTCCTAAATATTAGATACTTGGTGGAATGGATCCAAGCAGACCAAACTCCCGTTTGGCTTCCAGGTAATGGTTTTCTGCAACGATTTCTAGCCAGAACCAGCTTAAGTGAGTTAATTGTTAACCTTTGATTGGCTGAAGCAATTCTTGGGTGGAATCAAACATAACCGAACCAGCTTAAGTGAGTTAATTGTTAGCTGGAGTGTTGGATGACTAATAGAATGTAAAAATCATTTTTTTTATCATTCTGCCTATCTCTATTCTTGTGATTTTTAAAAATATGTATATAGAAAAAGAAGAACATTATAGACAAAATTATCAATGCATCCACATTTTAGCGAATGGGTCAAAACAACACTTAGCTAATATAGATAGCCAGCTAATATTGGTTATGGATTATTAGCCAGATAACTATTACTAGACAGTGGTGCATGGATTCGAGCATGAACTTAGAGGAACCATAATATATTTCAAAAAAAAAACAGTCCATAGGCAATAAATTTTACCTGGCATTGTAGGGGCACTCAAGATAGCATACTAAAATAATAAGTATCCATAGACATATGAACTACCACAATAAAAAAATATTTTACTAAAAATTCAGTAAACCCCTTGGAACGTGGTTTTTAGATTTTATTTTATTATATTATAAATCAGCTTTCAAAATTCCAAAAGTCAACTCAACAGCTAATAAAATGTTTATTTTCAGCTTCTCGACTTTAGCTGGCGCGGCAGACTAACAAAAACTGAAACAAACGGCCCTCGGTCTCGCATGCAGCTAGGCACACCACACACACGCCTGACCTGACACTGCACCCCCTCTCGTCCTGGCTCGTGCGGTTGAATCGGAAGGTGACACACTCCACAGGCTACTGTGTCTCTACTCACTACATATAGCAGCAAGGTAGCCAGCACAAGTGTACTGGGGGGAGCTGGGGCTCACACAAGTGCTTGTAGTTAGCTCAAGAGATCCTCGTGTGTGTGTTCGTCCGTCGTCGTCCGTCCCGAGAACAGAAGCAACCCAACACAACCAGCCGGTGGATCGGACATGGTGTTCGGCAGCGAGCGTGGCAGCATGGGGGGCGCCCCCGGCGGTGGCGACGCCGCGAGCACGATGCGGTTCGCGGTTCACGTCCTGCGCGGGCGGTGGTTCATGTTCTTCGCGTCGATCCTGATCATGGCGGCGGCGGGCGGCACGTACATCTTCGGCATCTACTCCAAGGCGATCAAGACGTCGCTAGGGTACGACCAGCAGACGCTCAACACGCTGAGCTTCTTCAAGGACGTGGGCGCCAACGTGGGCATCCTCCCGGGGCTCATCAACGAGGTGACCCCGCCGTGGGTGGTGCTGGCGTGCGGCGCCGGCATGAACCTGGTGGGCTACCTGATGATCTACCTGGCCATCTCGGGCCGCACGGCGCCGCCGCCCGTGTGGCTCATGTGCCTCTACATCGCCGTCGGCGCCAACTCGCAGTCGTTCGCCAACACGGGTTCCCTCGTCACCGCCGTCAAGAACTTCCCCGAGGACCGCGGCGTCGTGCTCGGCCTCCTCAAGGGCTTCGTCGGCCTCAGCGGCGCCATCTTCACCCAGCTCTACCGCGCCATCTACGGCACCGACAACGACGGCGCCGACCTCGTGCTGCTCATGGCCTGGCTCCCCGCCGCCATCTCGCTCGTCTTCATCCCCACCATCCGCATCATGCCGCGGGACAACCCCAACGCCGCCGCCGCGAAAGGGGAGCGCAGGGCCTTCTTCCTCTTCCTCTACGCCTCCATCGTGCTCGCGGTGTACCTGCTCGTCATGAACGTCGTCGAGCTGGAGGTCATCGGCTTCCCCAAGCCGGCGTACTACGTCACGGCCGTCGTGCTCCTCCTCCTCATCTTCTTCCCCATCGTCATCGTAGTGAAGCAAGAGCTCAAGACGTACCTCCTTCCTTCCCCGCCGGCGACAACCGCCATCGTGACGATCACCGTCGACGAGAAGACGTCGAACAATAACGTGGCACCGGAGGCCGCCGAGGACACCACCAGGTCGTCGCCGTCGTGCTTCCAGGACGTGTTCCGGCCTCCAGCGCGTGGCCAGGACTACACGATCCTGCAGGCGCTGTTCAGCGTGGACATGCTGGTGCTATTCGTAGCCACCATCTGCGGCATCGGCGGGACGCTGACGGCGGTGGACAACATGGGTCAGATCGGGCAGTCGCTGGGGTACCCCCAGCGGTCCATCACCACGTTCGTCTCCCTAGTGAGCATCTGGAACTACGCGGGTCGGGTGGTGTCCGGGTTCGCCTCCGAGTACGTGCTGGCCCGGTACAAGGTGCCCCGGCCGCTGGCGCTCACGGTGGTGCTCCTGCTGGCGTGCGTGGGGCACGCGCTCATCGCCTTCGGCGTCAGCAACGGGCTGTACGCGGCGTCCGTCATCCTCGGCTTCTGCTTCGGCGCGCAGTGGCCGCTGCTGTTCGCCATCATCTCCGAGGTGTTCGGGCTCAAGTACTACTCCACGCTCTACAACTTCGGCGCCGTCGCCAGCCCCGTCGGCTCCTACATCCTCAACGTCCGCATCGCCGGACGCATGTACGACGACGAGGCGCTCCGGCAGGGCGGCCGCCGGGGTAGGGACCTCACCTGCGTCGGCGTGCGCTGCTTCAAAGAGTCGTTCCTCATCATCACCGGCGTCACGCTGCTCGGCGCGCTCGTCTCGCTCCTGCTGGCGTGGAGGACCAGGGACTTCTACCGTGGCGACCTGTACGGACGGTTCAGGGACGTCGGCGGCGTGGCCGGAGCGCCGGCGCCTGCCGGAGGAGCAGAGGACTGCAGAAAGGTTCATGATGCTGAGGCCAGCAGCAGTGGTGGTGCCAGTGACTCTGACGCCAAGGACACTAGTAGCAGTGAGACCGGCGTTAATGGCAGCAAGGTCTGAACTGAATTGTTGCCGTCGTGTACTGTCTTTCTCAGGGTCAATATACCTGAATCTATGCATATTTGAGCTAGTACTAGTACTAGTACTACTATGCGCGTGTGATCGCCAGCTGCTCTGCTCTGCTCCGTCGCCTCGCCAGCACGCACGGCCGCGCCAACTGCGTGCGCGCGCACGAAACGGAGCCAACGGCGCGGGATGTCCCGGCGTCCGGCGGGTAACACAGACGTCTGGGCACAACAACAAAACCGTAAAGCGATCCTCCCCCGGGGCTAAGGCCCATAAGCCCACCCACGCACAGTGAGCACAGATCGAATGGTCAGACTGCATCTGGGGAAGCGCGTCGAAGGCGGAAAGGGGAAAGGAGGCCCATTACACACTGCACAAAAAAAAAAAAGCAAGCCCCGTGGCTCACTACACTAGTGCACGCAAGCTTGGAGGACCCCAAGCGCAGTCTATTTATAGCGACGAAAAAAGTGTATATTGGCTCCTTAACTTCTGTCAAAGTCTGTCTCATTCGCCTTCACCAAATAAAAATCAATTTTTTAGCTCTTCCGTCTTCTGAAATGGCCTGATTTTGTTTCCATCTGGTTTTTGTGATAGTCTTGGTTATCGTGGCATCACGTCGGCCATGGAAAATGTAAATCGGGCTATATTATAGGCTAGGGGAGGTCAAAATTTGACTTTATAAAAAAAATGTAGTAGTAGTTTTACAAAAAATAATGTCCAATTTTTTTTTTCTAAAAGGAGTTATATACAGTTAAAATCACAAATCTCTTTACCTTATAATTCATATAGTACATTATATTGCAGGTTTTTTTCTCCTCATTTTCTTCATGCATTTGTATGTCTCATGTACTAGCTTCTAGCAGTTTGGCTCTCCTCAGTTTTTTTTAATAAATTCACAGTAGGGGCTCAAACCCCTCATGTTCCTTAAAAAAAAGGTGCATGCCAGTGAGTCGTTGGTGACACAACAACTCCAAGAAAATGCAATTTTAATTATATTTATTTTGATTAAAGTATCTAAAGTTCAACTAAATATATAAGTAAAAATATTGATATTTATAATGTTGAATAAGTATAATTAAAAAAATATTTTATGATAAATATAATAATATATTTTTAAATTTTGTTAGTTAAACTTGAGTTTTTTAGCTTAAAACTCGAATAGTATCTTAAAATTAGAGTTTTTTTTTTGGACAAAGGCGGTGCATCATGCACATGCGCTGCCACCTGGCAGTGCCATTTGCGCATGACAACCTGTGCAAATGCCAATGCTGTGTCTGCTCATGTGCAAATGGCTCCAGCTCGTGGCTCAGGCGACAGCGTGCAGTGTGCCCGGGCCGAAACCGTCCTGTGCTGTGCTATACACAAGTCATGGGCCGAAACCTGACAGCTAGCTTCATGGACACGTCCTAAAAGCACCAGTGGAGCCCCTAAAAGATCTAGGGACTTTGTCCAAAAAAAATCACTCCAATGCATCTTCTATTTAGGCTATCATTTTAGGAGGGCCCTCAAAGTTTAGTTTTGGGTCTCTAGGAATAAAGTTCTCCTATTCCTCTCCCCCCCCCCAAATTAGGGACTATGATTGAAGTTGGACTTTGAATTTGGCCCTCAAATTTTACAAGTCACCTCCCAAATAAAAATGTAGGGGCTTGATTTGGGCCTATGGCTGGAGATGCTCTAAGAAAATGATGACGAGTCCTAAAAGAACAGATGACGAGTTATGAATTAGTATGTACTCCCTCCATCCCAAATTGTATTTCATTCCAAGAATCTTGGAGAGTCAAAGCATCTCAATTTTGACCAAACACATATAATAATATAATTATATTTATGATGCTAACTAAGTATCATTAGATTTTTTATCAATTATATTTTTATAATATATCTATTTTATGTCACAAATCTTTATATTTTTTCTATAATTTTAGTCAAACTTGAGATGATTTGGTTCTCCAAGATTCTTGGAATGACTTATAATTTAGGAGGATAGAGAGAGTAGATCTGAGAATAGAACACCACACACTAACACTATACACATATAAATTAAATGTAAGAGGACCACGGCAAGAGAAGCTTGCGCGGCGGAATTGCAACTACTACGTACTGTTGCCTAAATGCGTGGTATCCGAATGATTTTTCGCCACTCAGCACGCAAAGGTGACACACAACACAAAGGACGTGAGTGTGAGTGCAACCGTGGAAGAGGATAGTACGGCTCCTGGCACTGTGGCATATAGTACTATGCGCTGCTGCTACTTGCCCTTGCCCAAGACAGCTTGACACGGCTGACGCCTGGCGGCACATGGCGCGGTCCGTTATATATATATATATATATATATATATTGGCGCTTTCCGCAATTGCTCTGTTTCCTGTTGGCTCCAGGTCGGGAGGCGTGCCTGTGGGTAATTTATTCGCCGCTTCCCGGATCAAGCGATGGCGACAGTCGGCGGTGGGTGCGCGCGCATGCGGTGTCGGCGTGAGTGGCGACGCGAGTACGCGACCCCGATTGTGTTGGCCGGCCCGTCGAGAGAGCAACACGAGGGAGGGCTTCACCTCTTGAATCGCCGCGTGCACCGGGGGATCGAACCCCCTCCATCGTCGTCACCCACCCAATACCGATTGCGGTGTTCATGATTCACCCCCACTCAAGTACGGGTCACGGCTTTCCGTAGTACTTTCCCGCACGCTGCTGTCTGCATGCATCCTGAGTCGAGCGCGTGCCTGTGGGTATTTATTGGACGCCATCTGCTGGGATCAAGCGACGGCCACAGTCCATCGAGTAGTGGTGGCGCGGCGAGCGAGCGAGCGAGTGCTCCAGGCCCCAGGCCCCAGCCCCCAGCTCGTGTCACAGGACTGCAGCCGCGCGCTCGACTCGCGCGGTCTCGCCTCGGTCGATCGCCTGAACACCAGCCGCCGTCGCCGACTCAACTCCTCACGACCTCACCGGTGATCTTGCTCTTCTTCTTACTGTCACGCTAGCTAGCGTTCATTGCATACCCAGCCACAGCCATGGCGCAAGCTTCTTCCGAGTCCAGCAAGACTGACGCTGCCAAAACCACCACAACCACCTCAGCCGACGACGAAGCTCAGCCTCAACCCGCCAGAAGCTACAGCGACCTCATCTCCACTCTGCCGGCAAGAGGAGGGTGGGTGTCGCTCGTGCAGTACCAGAACTACTGGCTGAACCCAGGCAGGCTGCAGCAAATCATCCCCGTCAGAGAGCTCTACAAGCCTCGCGCAGACGACATCATCCTCGCCACCTACCTCAAGTGCGGGACCACGTGGCTGAAGGCGCTGGCCTTCGCCATCACCACCCGCCACCACCGCGCCTTCGCCGCCGACCACCCTCACCCTCTGCTCACCGTGCACCCGCAGGAGGCCGTGCCGCACCTGGAGGTGCACACCCCGGGGCAAGGCCTGGCGGACATCGAGAAGCTGCCGTCCCCGCGTCTGCTCGGCACGCACCTGCCCCTCTCCCTTCTCCCGCCGGCCGTGTCCTCCCCCACCCAGGGCTGCCGCGTGGTGTACCTGTGCCGGCAGCCCAAGGACGTGTTCGTCTCGCTCTGGCACTTCGTGAAGGACATGCGCGGGGGTACGTCCCCGGTGGAGATGGACGCCGCGCTGGGCACGTTCTGCGAGGGAGTCTCGCCGTTCGGCCCCGTCTGGGAGCACTACCTCGAGTACTGGAAGCAGAGCCTGGCGAGGCCTGAGCAGGTCCTCTTCATGAGGTACGAGGAGATGGTGGCGGACCCGGTGAGAGCCGTGAGGACGCTCGCCGACTTCTTCGCCGTCCCGTTCACCGAGGAGGAAGAGAGAGGAGGCGTCCCCGAGGAGATAGTGAGGCTTTGCAGCTTCGAGACGCTGAGCGGGTTGGAGAGCAACCGGACTGGAGATCTTGACTGTGGTGACAACACGGTCGTTGGGAAGTCTACGTTCTTCAGGAAGGGCAAGGTTGGGGACTGGGTGAACCACATGAGCAAGGAGATGGGCCAGATGGTCGATCACGTTTTTGAAGACAAGCTCAAGGGATCTGGTCTCGTGCTTTGATTATTGTTATCCATCCATGGCTTTCGTTTGTGTGTGTGATGTTGTTTGTCTGGAATAATCATTCGCACTTATAGCAGTACTTATGAAATGGGACCTTTAAATATTCTACTCAAACTAGTTTCGATGACGTTTTAGAGTGTGTTTGGTTCCCTGTTTATAGCTGAACCATGCTCTCGGGATGCAACAACTGAATGTTTGATTACATGTATCAACGTTTGGGCCCACCTTTTTCGAGCGTTCCCCGGCACCCAGGCTCGCTTGATACACGAGGTGCATACGATGGGGCTACGCACGGCAAAAAAAAAGTCATTGACTCAGTACTAAACCAGGCAACCAAACAGCGTTTGTCTACAGCCTGTTTGAACTGACGCAAGCAACCAAACACAAAGACCATGTATGCGTTCGGCCTGGCCGTAGAGAGCCTGGTTTTGTGCTACGAGCCTGACTTCGGTGGACAGTGAACCAAACTCGTCCGACCACAAAATCAGAGTTGGGATCGACTCCAACCGTCCTAGAATAACGGTTGTTTTCCAATAGGCCTGTGGTATGGTGTTAGGTCTGTCCAGTCAGACGCTACTCACCAGGGTTTAAACTATGGTGTCACACATTTTTCTAGATTTATTTTATAATATTTCAAGTACACGTACGCGTGCGCTTTCGATAGTACTGCAAGTTTTCCACGCACTAGAGGTGTGAATGTGGAGTGTATAGGTTGTGTGTATACGTCAAGTTGTATTGGATAAAAAAACAATGATTGTTCATTATTAAAAACAAAGAATAACGTTTGTTCTTGCTTGTTGAGAAAATTGCTTTAACTAATTTATCACTTCTCATATATTACAGGTGCCTGACTTTTAAGATAATTTCAGGCACCACCCTTCTACTACTAATTAGTATAAGTAAACTATCACTTTTGTGATTTGTTATTTGTATTTGTATTACACCATATCAAATTTTTGTCCTTGTCTAACTATAGAAATAATTGTAAATTGTTAAATTGTTTTTGTGTCAACACATATCAAATTTTGTAGGTTGTTGTTCGGTTTTTTATTCTTGGAACTAAAAATTACATAATATTTCTACAAAAATTGCAACAAACGAAAGTTGCAATTATAGTACAAAATATGTGCAATTACTGTCGCTTGAAAGAAAACTAAATTTCAGACACCTGAAATTTAGCAAGTCCCAATTTTATAGATTCACTCGTTATTCAACACCACAATATTATTTTGTCACGTGACAAGACTTAACTTTTAAAAAATCATAATTTTTTAATACAATATCGAATAAATACTATTTTTAAATGAAAATTGTAGATCTCAATGATATATGCAACTTACTAGTTTATTTAAAGTTTTTTCATCTGAGAATGTTAAGATGATAAAAAATAATATAAATTGAGCACCATAATAATCACGTACTAGCATTTGTCGCATTATAAAAATAATATATATTTTATATGGAGTCAAATAAAAACATTTTTAAATGAAAGTTGTAGCTCTAATAAGATCTACAACTTGCAGTTTTGAGTTTTTTTTTATATGGAGTCAAATAAAAACATTTTTAAATGAAAGTTGTAGCTCTAATAAGATCTACAACTTGCAGTTGAGTTTTCTCATTTGAGGATGTTAAGGCCTTGTTTAGTTCCTTTCAAAATTTTAAAACTTAACAAGGATTTTCGTCACATCGAATCTTTAGACGCATACATATGCATAGAACATTAAATATATGTAAAAAATAACTAATTACACAGTTTGTCTATAATTTACAAGATGGATCTTTTTAACTTGGACAATAATTATCAAATACAAATGAAAGTGCTACAATGTCGTTTTTACAAAAGTTTTTGCTGTCTAAGATACTAAAAAAATAATATAAATGTTAGCACCTCTCAAAAATAGAAAACTGCTTTTAAAACTAGTTGAGAGCCAAATTTATTCGGTTTTGATAGTTGGAGTGTGCCTCTTACCTGGTTTCATAGTTGATTGTTTCGGTGGCTGATACTGGTCTGATGTCATTTTTTTTACAGTTTTGTTGTAAGAGAAAAAAACTATTTCACTGGCTGATAAACCAGCTGGTTAGCCTAGCGAACAAGGTGTATGATTACTGCAATGCTATACGTGGAGTAGGTGCTGGAATGAAGAAAGCTAAGTTGAGAACCTATTGCACGGCCATATGTGTAGGTTCTAGTTAATGTTTTAAATCTCTGGTTATAACTCTTTGAAAAGAACTTAGCTAAATTAGCTCATAGTTGCCGTTATAGTCCACTATAGCCGGCTATAGCCTGTTTTGGGAGATAAAAAGCTAAATGCCTAAATCAACTATTTAAAACCTTGGTTCTAGTAGATTTATTAGAAGAACTGCTAATGAACTGATATTTGAATGGATCCATTTCGGTTAATGAATTGTTATGTGTAATGATTCATATTATTTGCATACCTTGTAATGGACTGTTATATTTTTACGTGGACAACTTTGTTGGCGCTAGCTGTTTGCAATGCCTGAGTTGGGTTGCCGCCATTTTTTTGAATTCAAGTGAATGCATTCAAATGTTGGCTGGTGTACTGTTCTGCTGTTCGGCTGGTGTATGGATGCTGCTGGTGATGGTTGGCTGCGGCTGGTGAGATGAGATGGAGATCGAGATAAGAGATACGCGCTATCCGCCGCCCCCACCAATTATTATGGAGTTCGCAGCGTGCTTTGCTGTCTCTCTCGCATCACTCGCCGATCGCGATACGTACTCCACTACGTACGGCAGCGTGCTCTGCTCCTCCTCTTCCAGTCACTCCGGTTCCCCAAAATTTATCAGAGAACGCCGTGGGCTGGACAACAGCGGAGGAGGGCCAGCCGGCGCTCGGCACGGGGCTCTGGCGTTGCGGTGGCGGCTCGCCGGACAGTCTGCACTGCACACGAGCAGGTCACCAACAATTTCGTGCTTCGTCGTCCTCACCGGTGACACCCTGTTTTTGCTCTTATTGTGTTCTTCTAAGCTCTATTTCAATATATCAACCACTCCACTGCGTCACAATCTCCTACCGATTCCGGTCGTCCGCCATCAACTTCACTCGTCATCGTCAACCACAGCCATGGCTGAGCTTCCTTCTGACTCCAGCGAGAGTAACGCCAAAATCTTATCAGCAACCACTCTTCCAACGAGAGGAGGATGGGCGCAGCCACTCGTCCTATACCAGAACTACTGGCTGTCTCCCGGCAGGCTCCAGGACATCGTCGCCGTCAAACACCATTACACGCCTCGCAGCGACGACATCCTCCTCGCCACCTTCCCGAAATGCGGAACAACTTGGCTGAAAGCGCTCGCCTTCGTGTCAGCAACCTGACCAAACGCACACCAGAGGCTGACTCGCCAGCAGGCTCGTCCATGCCTTCTCCCAGCCGGTCCAAGAGGAGCCGCAGGCCCAACCCGCGATTCACCGGTTCAGTCTAGATTGCTTGATGTAATAGCTATATATGTGTTAGAAGTTGATCTCCCACCGTTAGGCCCAACGGTCTAATGGGCCTTATATCTACGCCCTGATCGGGGCGCCCAACCTTGTGGTTGGTGAGCCCCCGTCGCACAGCGCTATAAAGACAAGGTGGGGGCCGGGGCGCTAGGCACGAGTCACGAGGTTCACCTAGCCGACGCTAGTTCCCCACCGACATCTAAACCCTAAGTCCGATCTGAAGAGGGGCGCTGCCAGCGACGGGATTCCCCATCGACGCCGGCGAACACCCGGATGACGACGGACGCGACAACCAACTCTGCTACGACGAACATGGTGGGCGGCGGCTCCAACCCGAACCCCGGCGCAACCGCCGCCGCCACTGCACCGCATCCCGTCGACCCGTCCGGTCTGCATACTATCTCTCTCTCTCTCCCTCTGTGCATGGCATATGAACTACATACCTATCTACCTACTCGAAACTCCACTAGATCTATCTCCTAGACGATCCTAGAACCTAACAATGGTATCAGACGTCTCATATGGAGAGGATCCATCTGGATCAGAGCCTAATCGGCTCAACAGAACGAACCTTAACCCTAAATCTCAAGAACAGAGGTTAGGGAAAGGGAACGGACACACGAACATCGGATTGGCTTGATTAAACAAGAAACGAAACCCTAGCACTAAGGAAAACCCGATCTGATTCGAAAAACTAGACCGGCAGAGCCCTCCCTATCTCTGTCTTGGGTGGAACGAACCGACACCACAGCCGAGCCGTTCGACGGCGGCGTGCTCTGCCGAGGGCGAGCACGCTCGCCGGCGAAGGGGCCGGCGGCGGTGCTCCTCTTCTCCGGCCCGGGGGTGACGCCTCGAGCTCACTCTCTCTCTCTCGGCTGTTGTGAAGAACGGCGCGGGGAGACAGGAAAGAAGGTGGGAGAGAGGGAGAGCAGTCGGCGCCGCCGGCGGCTTGCACACTCGCGCGTCGTCGAGTTCCTCCCGACTGGCTCCGTCGGGCCGCTGCTGCCGCCGCCGCCTTGCTCTGCGCAGAAAGGAGAAGGGAGAAGAAAAGAATGGAGCTAGGGTTTGGGGAGCCGGCCGACCGGTCAGGTTTTGATCCCGTGACATGCGCGCGCGCCCGTCGGATCGACTCACCCTAGATCCGATGGTCGGCGGCCGATCCGTGGCTGCTGGGCCGAATTGAGCCCAGGCGGGCAGATGGAATCCCGGCCCAGGCCCACGTTGCGGCCTGGGCGGGAGGGGAAGCCCCACGCGCGGCTGGGCTGGGCCGTTTTGGCCTCTGGGCCGATCGGTTTCCCCAGGCCTGCGAATGAACAGTGTCGTTTTTCAATTGTTTATTTTCCAGAAAATAATGAACTTTGAATTTGAATGAATTGAACCGAATTTTGATGCATTTTTCTCTGCACAAATTTTATCCAATGATATCTTTATGTTCAGAGAATAATCACATGAAGAATATTCTGGAAAATAATATTTTTGAACAATTTTTTATTTATCTATTCTATTTTCCAGAAACAATTATGAATTCCTTTGTATTTGAATAAATTTGAACCGAATTTTGATGAATTTTCCTCTATACAAAATTTTATCCAACGATAATTTTTGTTTAGCGAACAATACAAATTGAATTTTCTGGAAAATAAGATTATGGACAATTTTATTGTTTCTGCTGCGAAGAAATATTGAATTGTCTCTCGATTAAATTTGAACCAACGGAATAATTTAATTTTGAGCGAATTATGAATTCTCTGAAATTTTGTTGAAAGTATAGTACTGTTATTTTCTGACCAACGTTGTTAATAACATTATTATAATGAATTGCTATGCATTTATTTTACTTCTACCCAACAGTGATGTATAATTTTTGTATAGAAGAATTGTATGTTTTAAATTTGACCAACGTTGAGTTAAGGCATGCAATTTTATGATGAATGTTTCTCACTTTTCTTTGGACAAATTTCAGGAGTTAAAGGAATGGTGAATATAAACAACATTCCACCACTCAACGGTACCAACTACCGGGTGTGGCGTGAGAAGTACGAGCTCGAACTTGCATTGGCAGAGATCGATCTTACCATTACTTCACCGTGTCCTACTATTCCAGAGGAACCGGAGAAGAGAACTGATGAAACTGACGAAGCATTTAACGCCCGAAAGCGTGACTTTGCTGAAGTCAGAATGAAATATGACATTGAACACAGGCGTTGGATTCAATCCAACAGAAAATACCTGTTGGTGGCGAAAGCCACCATTGAAGACCAAATCCGAGGGTCTATCCCAGAATGCATCACCGCCATTGACTACCTTGAAAGGGAAAAGAGTCAGTTTACTGGGTCTTCCAAGGTCACAGCAAGCACTATGATACATAAACTTGTATCTGAAAAATACAATGGTGGTGGTGTGCTTCAGCACATATTGAAAATGAACACCATGACAGCAAAATTAAAGACAATGGATTTGGGGATCAATGACAAGTTCCTCATTCACTTGGTCTTTCTTTCTCTGCCAAAAAAATTAGAAACTTTTGCTGTGAACTATAATATGATGCCTGAAAACTGGGACATTGAAAAGCTCATTGCAATGTGTGTCTAGGAGGAAGAGAGACTTAAGTCCGCACAGGATGAATCAACTCATCTTGTCAAGGACAATAAAAGAAAGAATTATTACAAAAAACCACAGGGAAAACCCCAGTGGAATAAAGTCTCTCCCTCCGAGCCACAAGAAAATGTAATTGGAAAAGGAAAAGAAAAGGACTCTCAGGATGAGGACTTCAGAAAATATGGAAATGCTGAAAAAGACCAGTGCAAGGAATGCTTCAAGAGAGGACATTACAAGAGAGATTGCCCAGTCTACCTGAAAAAGCTATTGAAGAAAGGTGATGATACTATCACATTTGTAGATGAATCCCTGTTTTTATGTTATTCGAACAACTCTTGGTAGATTGATTCAGGAGCAACAATTCACGTTTCGAATTCCTTGCAGGGGTTAAGTGGGAGGAGAACCCTGCAAAGAGGAGAAAGAACGATTAAAGTTACGAATGGAGTACAAGCTGGAGTTGAAGCCATTGGCGATCTAGCTTTAGAATTAAAAGATGGCTTTGTACTTAAGCTTAGAAATGTACTCTATGTTCCCTCTTTGCGTAGGAATTTAATAAGTGTTTCGAAACTCGATGATGATGGATTTGACTGTCATTTTGGTAATGGCAGATGTGAAATATTTGATAATAATGATAAGTGTGTTGGTCTTGCCTTCCAACAAGACAAGCTTTATTTATTATCTCTTGCTAAGAATGTGAATCATGAATGTGATGTTGTGCATGTCTCCCAATCTACAAATGAGAACAAGAAGCGGAAGAGAAATGAAAGCGTCTCTTCGAAGCTATGGCATTGTCGTTTGGGCCATATTTCGAGGGGGAGAATAGAACGCTTAGTGAAACAATCGATTCTTCCGCACTTAGAATTCTCCGATTTAGAACAATATGTTGATTGCATCAAAGGAAAATATGTTAAGAAAATAAAGAAAGATGCTAAACGAAGCACGAGAGTATTAGAAATAATCCACACGGACATTTGCGGTCCATTCCCAATGAAAAGCGTGGATGGTTATGATTCGTTCATAACATTCACAGATGATTACTCTCGTTATGGCTATATTTATCCAATTAAAGAAAGAACAGAAGCATTGGATAACTTTAAGATATTTAAAGCCGAAATTGAAAATCAACACAACTTGAAAATAAAGATAGTTCGATCAGACCGTGGTGGAGAGTATTATGGACAACATACCCCGTATGGCCAAATTGTAGGTCCCTTTGCAAGGTTCCTACAGGAAAATGGCATAGTCGCTCAATACTCCACACCGGGGGAGCCTTAGCAAAATGGAGTGGCTGAAAGAAGAAACCGTACCCTAATGGATATGGTGAGAAGCATGATGAGTTACTCCACACTACCGGTTGATTTATGAATGGAGGCACTGAAAACCGCCATTCATATACTTAATCGAGTACCAAGCAAGTCGGTGCAGAAAACACCATATGAATTATGGACAAGAAGAGAACCCTCACTTAAGCACTTACGTGTGTGGGGCTGTCCAGCTGAGGCAAAGGTCTTTAACCCAAATATTGGAAAGTTAGACTCCAAGACCGTCAGCTGCCATTTCATTGGCTATCCAGAAAGATCGAAGGGATATCGATTCTATTGTCCTGATAGATATACAAAATTTGTTGAAACAAGACACGTTGTGTTCTTGGAGGAAGATATGATCAGGGGAGCAAGGTAACACGTGAAATTAGACTTGAGGAGAAGCGGATACATGTACCTACTCCAATGGTAGAAGAACCATTCTTTACGTTACCTGCTACCGATGTTGCACCAGCAGTACAGGACGTTGTGGTGACAACGCCTGTTGTGAATTCTCCCATAGCGACAATGAATGAACAAGAGGAACCTGTCCATCAGGAGCCTTTAGAACCAAATGTCGCTAATGAGGAAGAAGAACAACAACTCATAGTGGACCAAGTGCCAGAGGCCCCTAGAAGGTCTCAAAGAACTAGAAGGTCAGCTATTCCAGATGATTATGAAATTTATAAAACTGAAGAATTCCATATGGAAGATGACCCTATAACTTTTGAAGAAGCCATGAGAAGCGAATTCTCATCGAAGTGGCTTCAGGCCATGGAAGATGAGATGAAATCTATGAATACCAACAAGGTTTGGGTTCTAGAAAATATTCCTAAAGGAGCTAAGAAAGTCGGATTCAAATGGGTCTACAAGACGAAATATGACTCCCAAGGGAATATTGAAAGACACAAAGCGCGAGTTTGTAGCTTGTTATGAGGTCTCGGGGCAGGTAAATTGGTTGAAGAAATTTGCACCCGGATTGAAAATAATTGAAAGTATAGAAAGACCGATGCGGTTGCATTGTGATTACAACCCAGCGGTAGAATATGCTCACAACAATAGGTCAAGTGGTGCTGCCAAACACATTGACATAAAATACTATGTTGCGAAAGATAAACTTCGGGATCATATCATAAATCTTGAGCATATACGAACAGAAAAGATGCTAGCGGATCCGCTCACAAAAGGTCTTTCACCCAGTGTGTTCAGAGGACACATAGCCGGCATGAGTTTAAGGGAGAGCCTATAATTCCCCAAGAATAAGAAGGGCCCAGAATGATAAAAAGTTTATTTCCAAAAATAGAAAGGTGTGTAGTAGCTGTTAGTCTAATGACATGAATTGTTGTGACGATGAAGCATGCTCTATATACTGATCTGTGATGGAATTGAAAAGAATTGGAATATTGAATTAGAATGAGAATTGAAGAATGAATAAGAATTATGTGAGATCAAGAGGGAGAATGTTAGAAGTTGATCTCCCACCGTTAAGCCCAACGGCCTAATGGGCCTTAGATCTGCGCCTTGATCGGGGGCGCCCAACCTTGTGGTTGGTGGGCCCCCGTCGCACAGCGCTATAAAGACAAGGTGGAGGCCGGGGCGCTAGGCACGAGTCACGAGGTTCACCTAGCCGACGCCAGTTCCCCACCGACATCTAAACCCTAAGTCCGATCTGAAGAGGGGCGCTGCCAGTGACGGGATTCCCCATCGACGCCGGCGAGCACCCGGATGACGACGGACGCGACAACCGGCTCTGCTGCGACGAACATGGTGGGCGGCGGTTCCAACCCGAACCCCGGCGCAACCGCCGCCGCCACTGCACCACATCCCGTTGACCCGTCCGGTCTACATACTATCTCTCTCTCCCTCTGTGCATGACATATGAACTACATACCTATCTACCTACTCGAAACTCCATTGGATCTACCTTCTAGACGATCCTAGAACCTAACAATATATACTAGAGGGAGAGAGGGGAGAGGAACTAACTAAGAATTGTATCTGAATATTCTATCTAAATACAACCAGCTTCTATGCTTCCTACCCACTCTCCTTCTTCTTCCTCCCTAAGGCTCCTTCCCCTCACACTTCGCCATCCCGACCCGCGGCCACCGCCACCATCTGCTCGCCCGGCACCCTCAGGAGCTCGTGCCGCACCTTGAGCTGCCCGCTCTGGCGGGAGACCTGGCCGACATCGACAAGCTGCCCTCCCCACGGCTTCTCGCGACGCATCTACCCCTCTCCCTGCTCCCGCCAGCCGTCGTGTCCACCTCCGGCGGTTGTCGCGTCTTGTACCTGTGCCGGCATCCCAAGGACGCCTTCATCTCGTGGTGGTTCTTTGTGAATAACATGCTGCGCCGAGGGTCGGGGTCCTCCACCGCCGCCGCCGTGGAACTCGACGACGCGCTGAGCATGTTCTGCGAGGGGTTTTCGCCGTTGGGGCCATTCTGGGAGCACTATCTCGAGTACTGGAAGGAGAGCACGGCGAGGCCTCAGCAGATCCTTTTCTTGAAGTTCGAAGAGATCGTGTCTGACCCGGTGAAAGTTGTCAAGACGCTTGCAGGCTTCTTCTCTGTCCCGTTCACTGAAGAGGAAGAGAGAGGAGGGGTCCCTGAGGAGGTGGTGAGGCTATGCAGCTTCGAAATGCTCAGCGGCTCGGAAGGAAACAGAAATGGTGGCGTTGCTTTTGGAAACGATTTGGTTATTGGGAAATCTACCTTTTTCAGGGAAGGCAAGGTGGGGGACTGGGAAAACCACATGACCAAAGAGCAGGGGCAGAAGCTGGATGATGTTTTGGAAGACAAGCTTAAGGGATCTGGTCTAGTGTTTTGATGATGGGGTATACCATGTTGTTTTTCCTAAATAATCATTCATTCGCACATTGTATAGTCTTTATGTAATGGGATCTTTCTATTCTACTGTACCTAAATTATGTTGTGATAGTGCAGAATGATTTAAGTCGATTTATCATGTCTATCTATACGTATGTATTCGGGTCTTGATCCTCGGTCAGAATAAATTGTGCTAATGTGCAGATACAATTTTCTTTTCAAATAATTGTACGTACAAATATAGCTATAAAAATGAGGAATGTTGTATTGTCATATTTTCTGAGTACTAGAGTGCTTGTCCATTCCGACGAGAGTAGATTCGTTCTTGTAAAACTTACGAGGAAGTTCTCTGATGGCCCAGCCCCATCAGAAACGGTGTCGTCAATGGCATGGCCAAGAGTGAAATCAAAGCTTTTGTTCAAATTGATGCTATTGCAGTGAAACTGAACGTTCCGGTACAACTGCCTTGTACCGAGGAATCCAATTTTCACACAACATGGAGAAGATGAGACAATCGAAACGCAATCCCCACGTGCTGTTGCTGGAGATTAATCCCTTGACTTGGTTGCATCGTTTGTCTTCTTGGATTAGCATGGATCGGTTCCACACGTCTGCTATGTTGTATATATTTGAAGCCTACCTAGAGCTTCTCCAGTGGCCTGCCGAAAACCGACTCATGGCTGAGGTGGTATCCCATGAGTCGACTCATCATCACCATCATCACCACTGGAGAAGCACGAACTCATATAATGTGTTAGAAGTCGATTCAAGTTCTTGAACCAATTCATAGAGGTTAAAATAGCATTTGATTTCAGATTCTGACACCATGGTTCTTGTTACAGTGTGTATGGTTCGGTTTCAGCTGCCTCACGGTTCACTTTTGCTCTACACTGGAGCTGCCCTTATACCAAATGTATGCACACGTGGCTGTTGCCTTGCTCGATCAGTTCATACTTGAAAGTCAGTCCTAATACAAATAAAAAAACATATATGTATATGAGCTGCCACATTTCTCATGTTGTCATGCATGTACAATATACGAAAGTGACATGGACCATAATAATTGAACAAGCAAGTAGTGTTACTTGATAGGCCTGTTCGGCTAATTGTTGTTGCGGCTGGTAAGCTTTATCAATCGACTGATACTGTTTTTTGGCTATTTTGTTGTGAGATAAAAACACTATACTATAACTGATAAATCAAACAAACATGACGATAGTAAGCGGAGCACAATTTTACTAGAAAGCTAGTAACAACAATTTTTGTCATGCACTCCTGCTTATGAGACAACAACTGAGAGAAAAAACACAAAGAAGTTTCAATAACAACATTAGTGCCATTTAGCTAACCATCGCTCATAGTTCTCTTGCCAACTCTAGTCACTTTAGTAAGTGCCTCGATAAGAGCTTGTGCAAAGTATGTACCTTTAATAGCAATGCACAACTCTGTCTGTTTCGCTGAAATTTAGCTTATGCTGATTTATTATGTGAGAAACATATTGTTGGTTCGCTGAAAAACAATATTAAAATAGTGCTCATGAACGAGGACAATCAATTTCTATGGCATCCCATGAAGTTGAGTGAACTGTAAAGGAAATCTTGCTGACGAAGTATACCTGATGTCACGGAATATGGCTGCATCTTAAACCTGGCCTCACTAATGAATCTGATCACTGCAATGTGCAATGTGCAATGTGCAATGTTACTACGTGCAAAAGGTCGCCAACACGAGGAGATAATCAATGAGAAAATTTGTAACCATAATTGGACCATAGAATCTACACTTATAAATTAATTCAATTAATTATAGAAAAAAATATATAAAGATACAACACAAACTTTGTATTAAATCATACTATATTATATATGTTCATTGTATAGGTCGGGTTTAACATTATTTTTTTATTTTATATTTTTTGTGATTTACTATGATTTCTTAAAGATTTAGCCGAAATAAATGAAAAAAATAAAGACAAAACCAATATATAAAGTTGGGTAGGTTTTATAAATTGGAGGAAGAAAGATTTTTTTTTTGAGAAGACCTGTGGGCTCGAGTGACTTAGCCAACCAGACTAAGCACCCTTTGACAGGAAGAAAGAATTTTTGTTTAATTATAATTTAAGCTGAAAAACGGATCACCGAAAATTAATAAAAAAAACAGACTTTTTTCAGAAAAGAAACAACACAGATACCCTTCTCGCAAAGCCCAACCCAACCGGCCGAAATGATTACAGATAAATGTGGCTCACCGCTCACCCTCTCTTCTCCAAGTTTCAGGCCCACCTACCCTCCTCTTCTTATTTTTAATAAATATATGTAAACATATTTATATTTATATTTATATTTATATTTATATCTATATCTATATCTATATCTGCATTAAAAAAAGAGAAAGAAAAGAAACAAATCGAACCAGCCCTACTAGCGGTGCCGGTTCGGCGACCCCTATTTCCTCTCGCAGCCTTCTCTTCTCCCCAAACCCTAATCTTTGCTCCTACCTATCTGGTTGAACGGCGGCCATGGAGGGGAAGGAGGAAGGTCGGATCTTCGTGGGCGGGCTGTCGTGGCAAACGGACGAGCGCAAGCTTCAGGATGCCTTTGGCCGCTTCGGCAAGGTCGTCGACGCCCAGGTACCCTCCGTTAGTTCTTGACCGCCCTGGGTAGTTTTGCGAGATCTATCAGTTTGGTGTTGCCCGCGGTACGATATTGTTGGGTATGATGGTTGGAAGGGAGGCGGGTGAGGTGGAAAGGCGGATCTGTAGATTGCATCTGCGTTCCCTTGGAACAGGGACGTGCGTTTTGCGTAGGAAGGAGGATTGCGATTTCCTTTCGTTGTTCGTGAAGAGACATAACTTGGTGAGAGAAAATAATTAGCTTCTTTTAGTTTGAAGTAGCAAAGTCTAATTTCTTTGTTTTCACTAAGGGCGAAATTAAAAAAGATGAAATACAGAAATAGCCAAATAGGGCTTATTGTCACGATGCTGGGCTAAAAGAAATTAATATCCTGTATAAACATGCATCCTAGCTTCTCAAAGAGAGTAAAGAACCAAAATTCATTTGTCAATTGTGATTCATGGTTATTTTTCTATGTTGTTAGCTCGGTCTCAGAAATTCATGAATACTCACTACTCTTGTTTTTGCATCTTTCTCTGCAACTGGGCCCTGTTCTCTCGGCTATTCTTTGTTTGCTGAGGCTGAATGAGCGGCAGATTTCTAGAGCTGGAATGCAAAGTGAAGCGATACTTGTTGCTTTCATGAGCTGAATTGCTGATGAGGTTCATTACAGTTAGATGCCTGATTTGAGCACTTTGTCTGTGAAATTGGATTGAATAGATGGAGAACAGACATTGGTCCTACTGTTGCTGGTGTTCTGCTATTTCTTAGTTCAGTCTTGTGGTCTGATGAAAGAGAGGGCATGCTACTGTTGATTTTTTTTTTGGTAGAATTGGATGAACAACACCTGTCGCGCCTCTTATTTTCTGATCTGTAGGAAGTCTGCTCGGCCAGCACAAGAGTTGTGCACACATGTAGAGACCAACAACAGGGACTATGCTCATGACACAGATTGGTAGATGAAGTTGGGGGCTCGTTGCCAGGTCTGCTCACGTTACTGCTGTAGTGGGTTGAACTGATTTGATTGGCTCATAAGATGCAACAGAAATCATCAATTTATTATTAGGGTTTGGTTGTGTTCACTGCCCTGGCCATGTTTTCAGTTGGGTTCATTGGCATCCTTGCTGCAGATAGAATCATGACTGCAGCTGACTTGTTTTGTTTTTAATGATATGACTTCCCTACATAGCTCCTCATCCTGCTACCTTTGTCAGCATTTAGTGAACTGGCGACAAGTTTGATCTCTTCCGCGTTCTGTTTTGTTAGAACTAGATAGAGCTTGCAATGATATATGGCTGCAACTCTCTATGCAAATGCTTATGTCTTGACAGCTCCAGCAAATGTTGGTTTTTGCACTTTTTTCTATTCAAAACTCAAGCAACTCCTTTTCTTAAGGACTCTTTTTTGAAGCTGTTTCTTGTGTAATACATTTTTTTATTAGTGCCATTGCTGTTTGAGCCTTGAGGACAGTAAATGCTTCTGCCTTCCCATAATGGAAGCTGAATTTTGTTTAGGGTTAAGATTTGCATATTGGTACATTATACAGTACTCAGTGATCTTTATGGACACTTGAAGGACAAATGCTGGAGCAGAAAACTGTTGCTACCTCACCAGTGTGGACCCTTTGATCCATTGTCTGTGTGATATTGCTTTCAGTCCATGCGTCACATTGCAGTTTTGGGAAGACAAACTGGGTTCACCTAGGAGATCAGCTTACCAGCAGCTCAGACTTCCACTATTACCATGGAAATGCTAGTCGTTTGCCTTTAGGTTTGTGCATTGGTTAGATGATCTCGTATGCAAGCTAGAGAATATGGCAGTGGGCATATCTGCTACATTGTCCTGGCACCAGAATATGTTGAAATTTTTGAGAAGTTAGTTTATGTTGGTAATGGTAAAATTGGTTCCTGGTTGGAGATAGTCCAGTTCTCCAAAACATGGTTACCAGAGGATCTATAGCTTTGCTCCTTGCCCGTGTTAATGAGCTTTGCTGTCTTGGGAATAAACCATTTCATGAAGATAGTTACAGCTAGATGCATCTTTGTCAGGATTATGATTTGTTCTCGAATTACCGAGATCCAGGAATAACCTAATCTCAGTGCGTCTCTTCTGAGGTAATATCCTTTTGTTGTATGTCAATTATCTCTAAAATTGTAAGCAGAAGTGGATACTGTTAATAGATATGGTGTGTTTCAATGGTTCTCATGTACCATTGTGCCGTAAGATACCAGTGCTACAAGTGGCAACATTATACCAATGTTACAAGCGGCAACATTTTTTGAGTATTACTATGGTTTGTATCAAAAAATGTAAAAATACAATGCATTTTTTGATATAATATAATAGTACCAAATATTGTTTGCAAGAACCTTTTTTTGTTTGTAATGAATGACTATTGTTTTGCTGAAATTAAATAATTTCTCGACTCTTGGTTCATCTCAAAAATCAAATACTTGGATGGTGCAAATACTTGTTTGTTTGAGGTTGTGTAATATTGTAGACATTGTTTCTAGGACATTTGTTACTGACATTTATATTCTTATCACTTAGCTTGGTATCTGTTTATTTTTTTCATATTCTTTATGCTCATAGTGTTTTTTCTTATAGATCATGGTGGAGAGACACACTAACCGCCACAGGGGCTTTGGCTTCGTGACATTTGAAGATCGGAGGGCAGTTGACAGCGCTATCAAAGAGATGCATGGTGAAGAGTTAGATGGTCGTACCATCTCAGTGAACAAGGCTGAGCCTAAGATGAATACAGATGACACAAGGTATGACAGTGGTGGTGGACGAGGAGAGTATCGTGGTGGTAGAGGTGACGGTAGAGGTGATGGTCCACCCCCTGGCAATTGCTTTGAGTGTGGGCGTCCTGGTCATTGGGTCCGTGACTGCCCTAGTGCTGCCGGTGGTCGTTCTGGCAGATTCTCGTCCAAGTTCAGTGGTGGCGGTGGCAGGGGAGACCGCTTTTCTGGATCAGACAAGTTTGGTGATCGTTACATGGATGATCGTTATGATGGTGGTCGTTATGGGTACCGTGATCAAGTTGATGCAAGGGACAAGTATGCTGGGGGCCGAGACCGTTATGCCAATGATCGCTACCCACCTGGTGGAGATCACATTGGTGGAGACAGGTATGGAGGTGGCCCGGATCGTTACGTGCCAAGCGGTTATGGTAGGGAGCGAGAAAGAAGCTACGAGAGAGATGGAGTTCGTGGTGGTGGTGGTGGTGTCGGCGGTTATGATAGGAGTGGCCCAAGGGGTGGTGGTGGCTATGACAGGGATGGCCCTAGAGGTGGCGGGGGTGGTGGCTATGACAGGGATGGTCCACGTGGTGGTGTCTCTGATCGTTATGGTGGTGGAGGACCTGCACGCTATGATGGAGGAAGTTACAGGGAGAGGCCTGGGCCATATGATCGCCCTAGCAGGGGAGGAGGACGTTTTGATGATCGCCACTGATGAACACTCAAGCTCCTCTGTCTTGTAGTTTAATGTTTGAAGTTTTGCATAGCTGAATGGTTAATGGTCTATGGGAGATGCTTAATTTATCCCTCCTTGACACTTTAATGTCTGCTCTGTATTTCAACCAGTACTTGGGCACAAGTGTTGCCTTCATGATAAGTTTATCCAGCTGACAGTTTCTGCATGAGATGAGTCATGCTCTGGGCTATTCCCCGACCTGTTTGATGTTTCAGTGCATATTGTGCGTGCTTCTCAGTGATCGTTTGTCATTGTTGATCTGAATATCTGGTACGCATGGACTATGTTTTCAGTGATTGCGGATTGCCTGTCACCGTTGGTCTCAATAGCTGGTGAGCATCGATATGTTCGGTGATGGTGCTTGCCATTGTTGTTGGTTTGGATATCTTGGTTTACAAGGATATATTTGCAGTGCTGAGATGCAAGAGCTTAACAGTACATTGGCCAAAGTACCTTATGCTAAAAATAGCTGGCAACCATGTTAATCTTGCTATTAGTTTTTGTCGGCGGTCTTGAAAATGCCCTCCAGAAAAACGCCGAGTCAGATCACGTTGGGTGGGGTCTTCTATTAGCAGAAGTAGAGCGACGTTTCTGACTTTCTGATGACTAGCCAAGTTTATTTCGTTTTCATACGATGGTTTGCCATTGGTTGCTTGTACTACAAATTACATAGTCTGAAAATTTAATCTGTTTTTTTTATGTTGAGTTCAGCAACTGTGTCTTTTTTCTGTTTCATCTTTAGCTCGGGGAAGAGTATACAGGAAACACCGATAAATATGGGAAGCGAGAGAGATTCTGAGGTGGAGCACGGTACGGTTTGTCCAATCATAGCCGGTGCCGCCTGTCGCCGTCTCCGCGACTCTACCGTCCAGCATGACTTATCCAAAAGTTCCCCCCGTCTCCATCGTCCTGCGTCTTTCCAAAACAAAAATTAGGCTCGTCAAGAGAAAAATCACGATCTGTCAATCTCGGTCCCGTGATATACTCCAGTCCACCTCCTGTTTTAACTTATAACTGTAACACGTAATAATCCATGGACGCCGGGTAACGCTAAATAATCGCTGTCGCCATCGGCGTCAAACGGCACATTACTCGAGCTATTCTACTGGAGCAGTCTCAAGTCATAGAGCATCTCCAACAGTTTGCTAAATCACTTACCATCCTTTAAAATTTGATAAATCAATTAAAAAACAATCTCCAACAGTTTACCAATTGAACTTGTCAATTCTACACGTTTGCCAAAAGATTGCATCGGTTTGTCATTTTTGTGAGCGCGCATCGGTTTGTCATCCTCTCGTCCGTGAGTCCTCCACTCGGTTTCCCGTATGCAAGTTTCATTCCTTTTTAATCTTTTTTTTATTTGGCAAGTGAGAAATAGCAAATTGTTGGAGATGACATCTTTCTAACTTGATAAATTATTATAACAACTTGCTAAAACACAAGATTTGACAAGTGAGAAATAACAAATTGTTGGAGATGCTCATAGCATTTCTTTACGCTGTGATCCATGACTAACTTTGGTCTTAGCTCTTAATATGTCTTATATTGTAAACATATGTTAGACAGTGTATCGATAGCATGAAACACACATTTTTTTTTGAACTTTTGACTTAAGATTTTTTTCTTGTACTTCAGAATTTTTGTTGAGTCTCTCCATTTTTTCTAGCAATGAAATAAAAGTTCATACGATTATTAGATAATATAGAATTATACTTTTGTCATTTTATTGGTATAATATTCTGGCGGAGCTGAGCAAGTGATTTATACCTAGCTGCCCTTCAACAAGTGGTGTAGTGGAAGCGATAACTTTGTCTCATTGATCCTAATCCGGACATTGAAATGGGAAACCGTTCAAATAACTCCCAAAATAAAAAGTAACGCCTACCATAAATACAAAATAAAAAAATACAAAAACAAAAATGAATGAGAAAATCCTTTCTCCTCCTCAGCCTTCCCCTTCTTCCTCCCCCATGGATCCCCTTCCCCACCTCCACTCGTCTCCCAAATCGCCAGCGAGAGCCATGCCGCCTCCTCCCCTGCCCTCGCCGACCCTGACCGGCTGACCCCACCTCCCCACTGTTCTTTCCCTTCCACCTGGGCCCCACAGTGTTCCCCTTCGTGTCACCACCAAATCCCCAAATCCCGGAAGGACGAGGTGGGAATTCGTCGCCTGATCGATCGGCCGATCCACCGCCGCCGGCCTCCCAATCCGCCGCTATTGCCGCCATGTTCAACAAGATCATCAAGAGGGGGAACCGCAAGGGCACCCGCGGGGACAGCGCGGAGCCCGCCGCGCGCCCCGCGGCGCCCTCGTCGTCCTCCGGGAGCGGCGGCGGCGGCGCGGGGGGAGCCGCGCCCGTCACCGTCAACCACGCCTCCCGAGCCACCGCGCCTTCGCCGTCCTCGCCCACTTCGCCGCACATCGCGCCGTCCGCGCTCGCGACCAACCTAACGGCGGGGGCGGCGTCACCGCCACTACTCGAGCCGCTCCCGCTCCTCCGCGACGTCGCCGCCGCGGACCGCCCGGGCCTCCTCCTCCGCAAGCTCCGCCTCGTCGCCGCGGTCTTCGACCTCTCGGACTCGCTCAAGCACCCGCGGGAGAAGGAGGCCAAACGCCAGGCGCTCCTCGAGCTCGTCGATTACGTGCAGGCTCCAGCTCAGGCCGCGGGAGCCAACGCGCAAGCGCGCCTCCCGGACCACGTCCAGGAGGCCCTCGTCGCCGCCATCTCTGCCAACATCTTCCGCTCGCTGCCACCCGCGATGCACGAGACGGCCGCCGCGATCGACCCCGGCGCCGCGGCCGACGACGAGGAGGAGCCATACCTCGACCCCTCCTGGCCACACCTCCAGCTAGTCTACGAGCTCCTTCTCCGATACGTTGTTTCGCCCGACACCGACACCAAGGTCGCCAAGCGGTATGTGGACCACGCCTTCGTCCTCCGCCTCCTCGACCTCTTTGACTCCGAGGATCCGCGTGAGCGCGAGTACCTCAAGACCGTACTCCACCGAATCTATGGCAAGTTCATGGTACACCGCCCATTCGTCCGCAAGGCCATCAACAATGTGTTCTACCGGTTCATCTTTGAGACGCAGCGCCACAATGGCATAGGGGAACTACTTGAGATCCTTGGAAGCATCATTAATGGCTTTGCCTTGCCAATGAAGGAGGAGCACAAGCTATTCCTTGCCCGTGCTCTCATCCCCCTGCACAAGCCCAAATCTGTTGCGATCTACCATCAGCAGTTGTCCTATTGTATTGTTCAGTTCGTTGAGAAGGACTACAAATTAGCAGATACTGTGATTAGGGGTCTGCTCAAGTACTGGCCAGTCACAAATTGCCAGAAGGAGGTGTTGTTTCTAGGGGAGCTTGAAGAAGTGCTCGAGGCAACACAGCCTGCAGAGTTTCAGCGGTGCATGGTGCCACTGTTTAAGCAGATTGGTCGATGCCTTAACAGTTCTCATTTCCAGGTATGCCTTTAATTGATTCTTTGGCATGCTAGCATACACTTCTAAGTTTTTTATTTTTGGCATAGCAGCCATCACGTTCATCCAAACACGCCCCAAAACTCTTATACAAGGCAGTGTTAATAGGAAACAAGGCAGTGCTAATAGGAAAAAGTGAAACGGGATGCATTGCTTTGTGCATGATATTTTTGTAACCTAGCATAAAAAGTTCCATTAGTGTATGCTAATGAGTTTTGAGTCAGTAGGACACCTTTGAGAATGACTCCTTCCGTCTCAAATTATAAGACGTTTTTGGCTTTTCTAGATACGTTACTTTTACTATGTATCTAGACATTGTATCTAAGTGCATAGCAAAAGTCATGAATCTAGAAAAGCCAAAACATCTTATAATTTAGAACGGAGGGAGTATCATTTTGCACTAGTACTTCTTTTTTTTTTTGAGATTGAATTGCACTAGTACTTCTGGTATGGCCTTTATTGATCCCCTTTATAGCTTACTTCTGGAGGTATAGGTTTCGTGCCCTTCTTGGACGCTAGGTTGTTTAGAAATTTACCTCTGATCTGGGAAGTAAAAACTTGACCTGCATGGGGTAAGACAGTCCCAGAGCATTTTGCTAAAAATAAGACCCTCTCATGCAGCAGCTGCTGTTTGTACAGTTATACTACAGTATCTTGTGAGAGTAGGCTGCAGCAGTCCCAGCCGCTGCTGCTGCAAAGTAGGGCTACTGAACAGGCATAAACCCCCCAAACCCCTGCCCACCTTACACAGTGGCACCGTAGCGGCGTAGCCCATGTGAGAACGACTAGATCTGGGAAGCTGGAAACTGCAGCTCAGGATAAAGAAATGTTTTCATCATTTTTGCAGTTTCTTTTGCATCAGTGTCTTCTCCAACGATTGGTCAGAAAAAAAACAATCTTTCTGATACAGTGGAACACCCCAGGTGATAATTAATCGTTTCCAGACAATGTAGTAGTAGCTTAATAGCTTTCACAGGATAAATGACCATTGTTTGATGTTTCTTGGCAAAATAGCTTTTGGAACATAGATATGTCCGAAGCTGGCACTTGCTCTAATTCTGTAGGGTTGCTCTTTGTAATTTTGATTCTTTTGTAAATTAGTCGCCAGCATCATTCAAATGCACCTTTAGATCACTAGAATTTATGGAGTCATGAAATGTTAGCGATATTCATAGGGGTTGACCACATATGTTTGATAAGTTTTTAGTTTTGCAATGTTGAAATATGTTACGGAACTTGGATGCTATGGGATGGAAGAATCTAAGCTGAGTTTGAATAGAAAGGGCTGGCATACAATCTTCCTTTCCTTTTTGTTTCCTCATGTTATTGGTTTATGTCAGTGTATCCAGCTATTATTGGCTTATATTTCCTTTTTGCATAGCAAACCTACCTAATCGCTTTAGATGCGTATTATCTGCAGCTTTTAGCAGTAGAAGTATGGAGAAAGTTAAATGTGCTCTCAAGGGCACATGCTCTCAACACATCCACCGTTAGATGTGCATTGAGATATGTGTACACACTCATCTCAATGCGAATCTGTGTTGAGATGTGCGTGTGCGCACATTTTAATGCTAATCCAATGGTGGATGTGTTGAGGACATGTGCCCTTGAGGGTAAAAAAACGTGTTCTTGAGGGTAAAAAAACCGTGTTCTAGAAGTATGCAAATATTGGATTCAATCCGAGATATTTCAGCAGTACAAGCTGCCATTTGCAGCAATCAACTGGAGCATGAAAATGTGTTCGAACTTTGAAATACTTCAAAGATACTGTGCAATTACTTCTTTAAATATTGTACTATGTCCTCAGAGGAGAGATTACTCGCTTTTCACACTGCACTGGGCCTGTAAACTGCAAATGTACCATCTATAAGTTCTGGAAGAATGTAACATCGCTATCTATAAGGAACCAGATCTATCGGTTCTTGTCTCAGTGATTACTAGTACAGCCTTTGGCGTTAACTATGTCAATTGTCAAATGTTAGCTGGTCTGGGAGGAAAGTCATGGGAAAGGCTAAAACATGCATAAGATAACACAATCTATGAGACAAGACTGCTTTCCCAGTGAAAATTGTTGTGGGCATGTCCAGAGATATCTATGCTAGTGTTTCTAAGATAGTCATGTCTCTTAACAACAGTTGATAAATACCTGTTGTTTCGAGTTGATCTGTTTTGTCGGACTTTTACTCATTGGTACCAAATATTTCAGTGGTATTGACAAGACTGGTTCCCTTATCTAGCAACATGCAGCATTATTTACAGTTTTTACTATAGAATATTTTTGTATCTATTACTGAAAATTTTAGAAAATAAGGAGTGTATCCATCCATTTATCATTCCATTCTTCAATTTCCATGGTTTGCAAAAACATAAATAAAGCAACCAAACTGTTTGTTGTTCTATTTTTAGGAACCTAAGTCTATCGGTAGATGAGCTGAGTAAGTTAAAATAGCTGGACCACTCGCTGTTGGTAATAATGATTTCGTTGTTTTTCTTTTTTTGGCAAGAAGACTTGCAATTTTTCTCCAGATTTCATCATTTTGTTTCTTTAGTTAATATATATGTGTAGCTAATTTTTCCTTGGGGGCGATATGGCGTCATAATATTGGCCCGTGTGGCGCAATAATCCTTTTAGTATATATAAACCTAAACCTGTCCTACTGAAACAAAGCGTGCTGTTGTAGATAACTCTTCCCTGGTTGTAGCATTTCTTTAGCGGATTGACTCCAGAACTCACTGTGCCTAATGAACATCCAATATTACTAACCATGGTTACAAGTGTATGTTCCAACTTTCCTGTACTGGGCCCAACCATTTCCTTCTGCTGCTAACATTCAAGAACATCAGTGCTCTTTGGCTGTCATATGCTAGACGGTGATGTTTACTGCATGCTAATTGACCACTATTTCTTTTAGTTTGATTATTGTTGGAGCTGATTTCTAGCTACAATTGAAGTGAAGTCTTCTAGGGCATACACAAGTACACAACCACCCAGGCACCCACTCATGGATGAGTGGGTAATGTGACCTATTACTTCTGTTGCTTAACTTTTCCTATCTAGTGCTGCATTTGTCAATAACCAGCTGGTACAAGTATATGATACACTCAAGCCGACCCATCACACCACACAGACACCCTCTCCTCCCACTGAAATGGGTGGCACATCTACAATTGTACACAACCAATGTAACATTTAAAGTAGTGCAAAAATCCACATTTATACTTGTGTTTTTTATGGCATTTTGAACAACAGAAATTTGGTTGGTGTTGTTTTCAACTGCTAGCATTAAATAGATTGAAAAAACTACTCCGTAGATGGTTCATGCTGTTGTGCAAATTACTTTGCACTTTGCAGTGGTCTTTCACTAGTTGAGTTACCATGGTAGAGCCTAGGGATCTTGGGGCATAATCGTGTGTGGTGGACGGTTGGCGCTTCCACGAGCGAAGATGTGCAGGCGCCGTCGGAACTAGAGAGATCCACGAGCGACGTTGTGTAGGCGCCATCGGAACGGGAGATATAGGAGGGAGGGGTGGACCTTCCACATGGGCATGTCGTAGGGGAAATCGTCCGTGCGGCGCAGCTCCTGCAGCTTGATTGGCTGTTGCTTCACCTGAGAGAGTCGGGATGAAAGCCCCGCGAGCTGTGTCGCTTCTGTAGCGGTTGACGTTGGGCACCATCTTCTTGAGCTGCTCGATGGCTTGGGATGGCGACTCCCTACTGTGCGAACTCGACATGGTCTCAAATACCATCTTGGTAGAGCCTAGGGATCTTGGGGCGGTGTGTAGTGACGGCTCGGCACTTCCACAAGCAACGTCTTGCAGGCGACATCGGACGGGAAAGAGAGCGCGATGTGCAGGCGGCAACGACTGATGTTATCCTGCTTAATTGTTCCCCGATGCAAGAGTTTGCGTTATATCAATCTCAACAATTGAACTCCTAATCCAGGTGGTTTGCCTTGTGTCGCTCAGTTGCCGTGGACATGCGCATGGCCCACGTCCCGCAACGTCATGCGTCTCACACATCCGTAGTCCTTCGCCTATACCTGATGCCGGTCATAATATACCCTTGCCTAACAAAATATGATTTATGTTGCTACATCTGATTTCTGGAAAGTATTTTTCTATCATATTATGTTGGTAGTTCCTGCTCTTGTGTACATGATTACTCCATCTCTGATGTTTTTGCTTGATTATTGATTTTCCTTCTCAGGTTGCTGAACGCGCTTTGTTCTTGTGGAACAACGATCACATTGTAAGCTTGATAGCGCAGAATCGTGGTGTTATATTTCCAATTATATTTGAAGCACTTGAGAGGAATATACAGAGCCACTGGAATCAAGCAGTTCATGGTCTCACTGCAAATGTGCGCAAAATGTTTTTGGACATGGACAGTGAACTATTTGAAGAGTGCCAGCATCAGTACATGGAGAAACAAGCTAAAGCCAAAGAGATGCAGGAGCAACGAGAATCAGCATGGAGACAATTGGAAGCTGTTGTTGCTGCCAAGGCTGCTGGAGATGATATAGTTTTGGTCAACTAGGTAATATAACCTTTCCACTTCATTTATTTGTTAGTCTTGTGTTCTTATGTTGTTTTTAGTCTTGTAACCTAAAACTGTACTACTCTGTTTATGCCCCCTTCTTGTTGTTCTTGTTTTGTTTTAGCATATCTGTGAGATGCATTGCCACTTTTTGTACTGCTCACCTTTTGTTTTGACTTGGTCATGGCAGTTCACAAAAAGATGGAATATATATGTACCAATGTTTCAATTTATTGTGGACATTTGATTTTTAGTTATGTCAATCAAACCAAGCATCCATCAAACCAAGCATCCATAAGTATGCAAACATCGTTTGAAAGGATGTTTATGCTTCCTCAGATGATTGCTGCTCACTTATTTCATGAGCGCCATGTGCACCTATCGAGACAACAAGAGTTGCGGTGCTCTTATTGACTTGGGGCTACCAGATCCATGTTCCTTGTACCAGTGAAAAAAATGTGGATCGAGTTTGAACACATTGGTGGCAGCGAAGGCCAATTCATTCAGATTTCTATGCCTAGTGAGGTCCTGCTATGGTTCTGAGCGGTTCCTTTATTCAGCCCTGCTTTTGTGTTGCGTTAATTTATGAATAATAATTGGACTTGTATTAATCCTTCGTTGTTTGCCCTAGTTCCGTACCCACAAATTGGGAAAATCGAAGTAGAGAAAATGACTGAGCTAGATAGTAAGCTTTATTTATTTATTTTTTTTTTTACTTTTTTTTCTCCTTGGGAGTTATTTCAGTTCATGTTGTTGTATGGAGGTAACAGTACAAATTTCAGATAAAAGCGCTTTTAACCTAGTGTCTGGCATGATAGCAATACAATGGTTCTTCGGTAGGAACTGTTTCGACGTTGGTGTGGTTATTTTCATGTTAATTGGTGGGTAAATGGCGCGGTGCTCGCTGTATGCAATTTCTGAGTTTAGGCCTCATATTTGACTTGTGACTTGTGAGTTTCCTGGTTACCATATCTGCGTAAGCCATTGGTTCGTGCATGGTGGCATGCCTGTGACATTCATTTTTTTTTCTTATGCCCGCTGCATTAGTGGTTAAAATATTCTGAGACAGCTTTTGATCATATCATGCCATCTTGGCCGGCTTTTGATGTTTGGCATTTGGCACAGCAGTTTGCAATTTCTGTGACTTGCACTCGTGACTCTTGACTCGTGAGAGAAACAAGTCGATGCAGTAACATCAAGGAAGCTAGACACTCCCGTGAAAAGCTTTTCGGTCGGCAAATATCGGAGTACTCGTTAGACATCATGCCATCATGCTCACGTGCATGGCAGTGTCTCCCTGCCGGAAAAGAACACGCTGGACGGGTTGAGCCCATGCTCATCCCGTCCACATCCAGTCGGTAAGATTTTATACTGGGCTGGATGTGGACGGGAAGATCTTATACTGGGCTGGATGTGAACCGAGCGTATTATTTGTCTTATAATAAGTGCCTCCCAAACTTTTGCTCAAAAAAAAAAGTGTCTCCCAAACTGAAATACTATAATCACCCTGTTTGGATCACTCTAGCTCGGCTAGAGCTAGAGGTTATAGTTAGTTTGTAAACTAACTCTAGCTAAATAGATGTTTGGATTCAAGGCTAGTTTGATAATAAATTATTTTTACAAATCATCCAAATATATTCATGTGTGGTCTTATTTTAAAGTATTTATTGTAACGAATTTAATGATGTAATCAGAATTTTATTTGAATGCTTGGTTTGTGAGTTATAACATTTTTTTAGTTGCATATGAGGTGGGTCCCACGTACCACTACAACCAGCCCAAACTAACCTAAATAATCACCTCTTTGGGGAGCTAATTTTTTTGGATGAGCTAGTTGCAACTAGCCCAAACTAGCTCTCATATTTAGATACTTTTGGACTAGTTGGGTGTAAACTAACCCAAACTAGCTCTAGCACTGGGATTTAAATAGGACAAGTTTTGAAGATAAGTATGGTGTCACCCCTCACCAGCCGCCACTTGCATCATGTACATGCGTGTACCTGGCCGACCAAACAGTTTCTTTAACCGTTTTCAATCAATATTTTAACGTTACCCTAATTTAAAAGGCGTTTGCAGAACTAGCCTTTTTATTGATCCCGTGCACCTGGCAGGCTGGCACCATAAGAATATACGCACTAACACGATAAGGGCATCCAAAAAAAATCAAATCGCCAGTCGATTTGAAAGGTGAAACAATAAAAAAAAATGGAGAAGTTGCACAACTGAGAGGAAATTTTATGGAACAACATGCGAGACCAGCGACAGAGAACTCGCTAGCACGCTCCTCTCCCCCTTCACCGGCCAATAGAATTTCAGCAGAGCTAGCTATTTGAGCTCAGTTGGGGACAGCCTAAGAAGACACTCCAAAGGACGTTAGTGCACCTGCCACGATAAGAATATATACACCGACATAATAAGAAGACACTAAGGTAACAAGAGCGCCAAGCCACATGTGCAAACACAACGCTGTGGTGCCCATCTTGTTTTGTTGCATCATCATGCTTGATGTGGCAAGGAGTTATACTAAGTATCGAACCATTTCCTTCTCTCTCTCTCTCTCTCTCTCTCTCTCTCTCTCTCTCTCTCTCTCTCTCTCTCTCTCCTTTATGCTACATGTGGTCGAGCCCAACGTTGTCATAGATCTGCCGCTATCCCCGTGAAGGCATAAAATCAACCGAGAGGTCGGATTTGAGCGATGGAGTGGTCCTCTAGGTGTGTGCAAGGCAAATATCCAATAACTGCCCCCCTTTCATGGTGTATTTCATGGTTTTGGATTTCTTGGGTTTGGTTCTTGATTTGTGGTGTAGTTGCAACAATCGATCGTTTTATAGGATTGGATGCTTGGTAAAGGTTAGTTGGCATTAGCTTTCATAATGATAGAGGTGGATAATTGTTTTAGACAATAGGATAAATGTGATGGCTATTAGTGACAATGATCATTAGGTTTGTTAAATTGGTGACATATGTTTTCTATTTGTGAGTTTTTAGGGGTTATATACTTTTTTCTAGCACGTCTCATGAGAAGTAACATTGAGACTATATTAAGTGTTCCAAAATATTAATAAATAAGATAAAATAGCGTGGAGATGACAATACAAACAATCCAACATTATACGCTATAGAATCCTAGCCTTGGGTCATATATATGCGTCATGTGGCATGCATGTGTTTATGATTATGAAAGGTGATATCATTGTAAAAAAGAAAACTCCGATATTATAGGATGTTTCACAGTATATAGAACCTGGGTTTACAAAACAAGTGGCAATGGGAAATTAAGCATGATTACATAGCCCAAATTTATGAGTCACCAGATCAAGCACCATCATCCGAGTTGCTGTTTAGCTTGGTGACATGAGTAAGCTTTTCTTTCAGTGTCTTGATGTTGTAGTTCATGAAGTGCTAATTGCATCTCTATGTATGATGCATGCATGCATGCATCAAACCGTCCCTTATCAGGTTGATCTTTAGAAGTTTCCACTGTAGAGGGAAATCTGGTAGAATACTAGGACCCATTGAACATAAATAGTAGGACCAGTCATGTTTACTATTATACCCATAGAGTGTTGGCCACACCGTGAGCTTTGGCCTACTCTTCTCCAACATGTTACAAAATGGTTCCCGACTCTCTAATGAATATAAGGGGAGTCAGGTGTCCAAGGAATAAGATTCTAAAACTCTAAGGCTCAATACACATTCTTGCAAGATAGGATCAACCCACATCGGACTGAACTTGGGTAATTTGTGTCCCCCAACAACCCTCCATCCACCCACACACTATCACATTCTCTTTTCTATTGATTCACACATCACACCTAGTCGCAAATTTCGAACATCAATAAAACAAGTATAAACCCACTAATAATATAGTTGAGGCCTCATTCAGTTGTCCTCAAAATGAACGGAATTGAAGGAGATTGGAGGGGGTTCAGGGAATTTTTTATGTATAGGGGTTTTACTCTCCTCAATCCTCTTGGTTTTGGAATCATATGGATAGGGCTAGAAGGTTGGGAACGGAGATGGCATTGCTGCAATGGACCGAACACCTTGGGTCAGCCCAAGGAAGTAAAATTAAAATCTAATACTCAGTTATTTCGAGATTCCTGCTAAGCTTTTTTTGTAATTAACTAATTATAATTATGCATGTAGCATTATATTAGGAAATAAAAGCTGGATATTATTAATTGTTGCTTTGTGGGTCAGAAAGATGATCATCAACACGAGCCGGCCCTTTCCTTTTCACTGTTGTGGTTGACGTGCCAATGATTTTTGTTTTGGTATATTATTTTAATAAGGTTGATTGATGTGCCACGTCTATGCAGGGGAGAGAGAGAGAGCACCAATTATTACCTTTCTTTGATTCATTAGAAGATAAATTACAGTGAAGATTATTGGACATATATAAACGGCATCCCAATGGATGAACAATGTCACTTGGTGTTTACAACATAAAGCAGTGGAGTCCCATCACCACCAGTTGACTCTCTTAACTCTGCTCTTGACAACGCATACGCATTCACAACATAAGGCCTCTACACCTATTATAAATATAATTAGTTCTGCACAGATTGCATTCTCCGTTCCTGCTCCACTGCACAGAAACATAAGTTCCACAGGTGAGATTATGTCAACTAATGAGGTCGGATTTCTGATAAACTATAAGTTAGCCATGCACGTGTTATGTTATGAAACACCGAAACAAGTTGGAAATGCAGGTTACAGTTTCCAGCAAAAAAACTAGTGGACAATGACAACCAAGTACCAAATGTGTTGCAAGTACTTCTATAGAATTATTAAAGGTAATCAACAACAAAAAGTAAGTAAAGAAAAAAAAAGTTCATTCAACAAGATACACATGTCACCTTGCTCCAAAATCATTTTAACATAGAGGACAAAGACAACTGTTTGTGTTTTACCTTGCAAGGATTTCTGATAGTTCTCCAGCTGGGAAATAAACCCCTCATTAGGAGCCACTTGAGGTCGTTTACTTCTAACTAGCAACAATGCACTTTCGAGGCTCATTTGATACTTCTTCATGAGATACGCAACAACAATGGTCACACTGAACATTTTGACAAAGATAACTTAGCGGGAAACAAAAAAAATTAAGTAATGCTATGCAATATGACTTTTATGAATTAAGATAGTCCACATGAAGACAGTATGAATTAAGACAGTCTACATGAAACGGCAGTAGGTTAACGGACATATTAATTCATCGTTTATCCAATAAATGAATTCTTACTAAATTGACTTAAGATAAGGAACATGTTATTTCATCTAACATAAAATACTTTTAAGTATAAACATCATTCTAGGGTACCACATAGACCTTTCATTCCAAGCATATTAGATGCGTTGAAGTTATAAAAAATAACCTCAGTAATCATACTGAGAAGCTTAGCCAATTAGCCACTTGGGTTGCACGGAATTTGAACGCAGTGGCATACCGCATTAATGGGCCATATATCACTTATATGATGTTAACTCTTTTGATAGTTATGACCTAATTAGCCATGCTGGACACGGAATATTTTGATTTCATAAGTGTCGTCGACCTTTTTTGCAGAGCTACCCAGCAGTAGGCACCATTGTTAATTCCTTTCTAATGTTTAAGATATGGAACATGATATACTGGAGACAAACCATGATCAAGGTAACAAAATGCAGGTGTTGTATGAAATAATACACAGCACTGAAACCGATTAGCTATTTCCCTTTTGTCACATGCTTGTCTTGTTCACTGAATTGAACATATAAGATCACTTCATATCAAATTATGACATGTTGGTACTAATATAAGTTAACATTTCAGTAGTTAAAAGGAGAGATGCATTACCTCCTTGACCGCCCGGCAAAGCAATGGACTAAAACATTACCTCCAGAGCTTATAGCTTCATCTATGAAACTAAAGCATTCATCAGAATGCTTTAACAGATCAGTTTCTGGGCTGTCAAGTACTGCATTCATTAAACAAAACGCATGGCTTAGTGGTGCATGGAAGCTTGGATATGAAAACAATGAGGTAAATTAAGGTATCAGGCAAATCAATGACTGACAAAACTGTCAAACACTACACAATTATTGTAAAACTATCATAATACAACACATTTCGTTTTTAAATTTTGTATAAATACTCATTTAAAACAATTTGATCAAGGAACATAATTCTGTAATATTTGACAGAACAAGCAGTGCGGATCTGCTACCTGCATATCAGTAGCACACCAGAACACTGATTAACACAACACGGACACTTGGTTTTGGTGCTCCTCTGAACTGGAGCATTTAGTAAACTACACTCCACACATTGGTTGACTAAACTAAAGAAAAATCTGAGTGAGTTTTAAATCCACAGAACACGTGCTACGGAAGATTTGATCAAACAGCCAGAGAAAATGGGGCCCAATTGGCCACTGTGGTGGTTATCGAAGAGTGAAGATGGCACCTGGATGGCACATCTGGTTTTGATCAGATCTGTGCAAAATGTAAGCTTAAATGAGCTGTTTCGTTTGTAGTTTGAAAATATTTTGTGCAGTGCACATGGAAAGTTCTTTCCTCGGTGTGGCAGGGCCCGATACCAATGAGTCTATGTAGACCCTGTCAATTTCTGTGGGCATGATGAATCTGGATTTTGACAAATAAGAAAATAAATGCACAGTTTTGCAGATATTATTAAAAAGGGCGGAATCAAGCTTCAAATGCTCCATGCACAAGAATAAAATATGGAAGTTATGTACAGGCAAACTCACAACACCTTTCTGCAGATAAAAAAGATGGTGAAGAATTAGGGAAGAAAAAGAAAGAAAGCTGAGGAAAGTTACCCTCGATCTTCTTGTAATTGAATTCAGCTGGGAATACTGGGTCCAGTGACCTTGCAACGATCAAGACATGGGTGATGTTCAAGCTCTTGAGAGCCTCCTTATTGAGTGCTGCTCCAACAGATCCCAAGTAGAGACCCTACAAGGTACGAAAGGTGTCAATTAGACAAATGCAGCAATTTTGAAACAACAGTAGCTATGGTAGAAGTCCTTATTAGGAGAACAAATTAGCATGAATTAATTGAATTCGGGGTCTCTTCTTATCGAAGAAAAACACTTTCCCAACAAACTAATTAGCTCGACGTTTTCCATTCGCGAAACCAACACCGAACCAAATCTGAGAACAAAACAAAAGGCGAGCAATGTCCTCGAGACAGTCTCCCGCGCTAAGATCATCCGTCGCTCGCACAATCCATTCAGTCATCACAGGACCGACAGGCAACGGAACAGAAAACTAGATCGAGAGGGAAAGAGCGAAAGGTAGAGCCGTCGTCCATACGTACCTGCGTGATGGGGCAGGGCATGTTGTCGGCCTCGCGGTACCGCACGGCGCAGATGCCCTGCATCAGTGCCTTGATCACCTGGGCCTGCTGCTGCTCATCCCTCTCCGCGGCCTGCCCCGCCTCCGGCATAGACATTGCTTCGCTTGCTTCTCTTTTTTGAGGGGGAGGGCGCTAGCTGAGAGTGGGGACGGAAATCGAGGATTTGGTTGCCGACGACGATGATTGCTGCCGACCGAAACGGGAGAGGGGAACGAGGAAACGGTAGTCGGACGAGTAGAGGGGCAGAGGCGAGGAGGAGGGGGAGTGCGACGGGATCAGTGAGAGTGGGGAGGAAGCTGAGCGGAGCGGGTGGGGGAGCCTACGAGAAATCCATGGCGGTGATGATGGGGAACGACGAACGAGGCATCGACGGTCTCTGGCGGTCAATCATTTTTAGCTAATTCTCTCTGAGCCACCGATTGCTAATCAAATTCTCCGGCTCACTAGAAAACTTGCGACTACAGTTTTTTTTTTCTTTTTCTTTTTACTCTTTGTCGTTACTTGTGCCGTTAGCTTCCGTTCCAAAATAAATTGTAATTCTATAATTTAAAATTTGTTTAAGAAATGACCTATATAGATATGAGATGTAATAACGTTCTCTAGGATTACAGCCACCAACAAAAATATGACTTGTGTTAGAAATCAGTCCCTCTATCTAGAGCTTTGGAGTATACTCCCTCTGTCCCAAAAAAAAAGTCGTTATGGAAAACGTGTTAGTCAAACTTTTTAACTTTGACTAAGTTTGTAGAAAATGTGTACAATATTTATATCTCTAAATAAGTTTAGTATTAAAGTATATTCAAAGATCTATCTAATGATATTAATTACGCATCATAATATTAATATTTTGTTAAATATAGTTGATCAAAGTTTAAATTTGTTGATTTTTTGGGAAACGAGAACAAATCTTTTTTGGGACGGAGAGAGTAGACGCTTCTCATTGCACGGACATAGCCAATCATCGTGTTAAAGAAAAAAAAAGCAAAAACGCACGTAGGCACAGGAATGCCCCTTCGTCCAGATTCCCGAAGCTAACTCAGTATTTAGAAACCTTTTTTAAGGACAGGTACATTGCTATAAGTAAGCAATTTCATACTCTGTTTCATGAAGTATCACGTAAGATCTTTGATGATGTGGAGAAAAGAATGAATGAGGTCATTACTTCACGAAACAATCCCATAAACTAAAATTGAAGAGTATAAGACAACTACCATACCATTATATACGTTGTTGTTTTGATGCACATCACAATTCTACTTTTACTCTATGCATAAATTAAGAAATTGCAAGTCATTATAACATAACTTAAAATGACAATCATTATATATATATAGTCTATTAAGTTGTTTTAATTTTTACATGACACTATATGAGACTAGTTATGAGACAACACACTAATGTACTTACCCTAATGCCCTGATAGTAGTTGTCTTGGCAGCACAAAGACTCGTTTCTTTTTTAGATTATTAAGGGAAGTTTATTTCATCAAATATCTATATTTGGTAAAGATCCTAATTATCAAAATTTCTAGTAGCAGACATGCATTACACAACAATCTGTGTTCCTCTTTCTTTTGGAACAATGACCATATCCTCATCCAATAGACCCTTGTAGACAACCTGTCTAAAAGAAGTGGGAAATCCTTTCTAGATCGACTCTCACTCAGATCATGGTCGAGAGAACCCTGAGTCCACCTTGTGCCTGTGGAGTGGATCTTAGTCTCAACGGTTGAAAGTTAGAGGTTACAATAAGAGCATCTCCAAGAGTCTTTCTAAATCTAACTCTCTAAATCATAATTTGGAGAGTCATTTGCATAAAAATTGTTTTGTATATCTTTTCATTTTCCAACAGCTTTTCTAAATTCCATACATACTCTAGATAGTCATTCTCGTCTTCTATATTTAGCTAGCGAAAATCCGGAATAGAGGATGACTATATTTAGAAGACCATTTAGACAAACTATTGAAAGATAGTTTTTCACCAAAATCTCTATTTCTACCGTATAGGAAAGATATGGAGAGTCTCTTAGAGATGCTCTAGGGGTTTGTTGCTCCTAAAGTGTTTGTCTGAATGAGTCTGGACTCCGGCCTCCAGCTCCTCTACCGTTCGTAAAAACAACTCCTCATTTGATATGGTTCTGCTCCTCTGCAAAAGCTTAGTACCAGTTGGAGCCAAACGCTGCTTGTCGAATGTTTCGATCTTAATTGACATCTTTTAATGCATGCGGCACCAAAATAAGGAAAGACAGAAACAATAAAAAAAAGCACATTTCGAAAACAAAATATAAGGCCATGATTATCCATAAATATGAACTCGAGCATACTACTAGTGTACAAATCGGCACTAGCGCGACAGAACGCAATGTACCCTCTTAATTTTCACCCTAGGCATAACTGAATTTACATCTTTGTTGTCTATGGATCTGGCGAGGGAAGATTACTCTCTCCGTTATTTTGTAACTGTGGTTCTCAATTTTCTTAGTTTTCAAGTATATGTATATTTAACTTTGATTAAATATATAAAATATTAATATTTATGGTATATAATTAGTATTATTATATCATTAAATCTAATTTCTATAATGAATTTATTTGAAGTTACAAGTGTTAATGATATATTCAATAAATTTAGTTAAGTTTTTAAAAAAGTTTCGATCCGTATAAATAGTTAAATACCATAGCAACACTTTTTTTTTTAAAAGAAAGCACAGATGGAGTAGACTTGTATTATTGAGCTGGAGTCGAAACCCAGAAAATGCAAAAGGCCGGCAAGTCTTCCATTTCCCTTCTTGCGCTGCCGCCCCACCACTAACCAATAGTAGGAGTACAACACAGCGGCCGCCGTCCGCACACGCGCGCACGGCGCACAGCACAGATACCTTTCCTCTCCTCTCCTCTCGGGCTCTCCCCCTCTTCTTCCTCCAGGGCAACCCCGCGGCATGGCGAGCCCGCCCTCCTCCTCCTCGTTCGCGTCCCCGTCCCCGTCCCCGTCCCGGAAGGTAACAAACCCTAGACACTCTCCCGATCCCCCCACGAACATCCGATCCAGCCGCGTGCGGCGAGGTCGCCGCTCGATCTGACTCCTCATCCTGCTGTGCTCCCCCTTTGCGTGGGTGCGCATGGGTGCGCGCGTGCAGGCCCTGAGCAAGATCGCGTGCAGCCGCCTGCAGAAGGAGCTCGCGGAGTGGCAGGTCAACCCGCCCGCCGGCTTCAAGCACAGGGTCACCGACAACCTCCAGAGGTGCCCCCCCCCCCCCCCCCCTCCCCCATCGCCGCCCCTTCCTATCCATCCCCCCTTTCTCACCCCGGTCACCAGCAATCCCTGCGGTGCGTGCGGTGTCTCTTAGATTCCTTTTCTCCGTGGGTGGCTACTGTTTTTCTTGTTCGCGAGTCTGGGTTAGTCCTGCTGAAACCGCGGAGCACGTTCCGCGTCCTGATTGACCCGAGACGCGACGCGTTGCGTGCGTTTTGGGTCTTGTTGATGTTGGTTTTTCTCTCGTCTTCTTCTCCAAGGGGTTTTTAGTAGAATTTTTTCTAGTGTTTTTGTGGTCCTGGGCGAAAGAAAAACTTAATAAATGGAAATATAATGGTGGATGAAACGACAAAAAAAGGTGGGTCATCGATGTAGCCGGGGCACCAGGCACGCTCTACACCGGCGAGACCTACAAGCTGCAGGTGGATTTCCCCGAGCATTATCCCATGGAGGCACCTCAGGTCAATATCTTCAGCCCCGATTGATTATACCTGCGCATCGGGTTTTAGTGCCTCCTTTTTTCTTCTTCTAATGTTGTTTTCCTGTGTTGCAGGTTATATTTCTGCATCCAGCACCGATGCATCCGCACATTTACAGCAACGGACACATCTGTTTAGGTATGATTGTTGATTTCTATTTCCCTGTTAGCATTTTTTACCAACTCATGTATTTTAAGTTCACCAGCACTAGGATGCAGTTTCGTGCCATGGACTGGTCATCATTGATATATTCTCGTATCTCTAGAGTACTTGGTCATGACTGACGTTAAACCAACCCTTGCATATCTACCATTGTAAAATTTGGCGCACTTAGGGGAAATTATGAGCCTGTCCTTTAAACTAAATGGCCTCTCTCTTTGCTCCAAGTCAGCATCTGCACATTTTCTCTGGCCACAGCTCAAGCTGTCTGTTTCGTGATGTTAGTAGAACACCTTGACATTATTCTCACATACGACATATGGGGCATGCTAAAGTACATTGCACTTGGCATGATGCCATGCTCAGTACCAGTGATTGGTATGCATTATCCTGCACCCATTGATTTTTCCCCTTGCTAACCACTTGGACCATTTGTGATGTTACTGTTTTTCCTAGTTTCGAATGGCTCTTCATCTGTGGAGTTAAGATTAGAATAGGTTATCTTTGCAATTCATGTCCATTGTTTTCTTCTAGGTAAGCTGTCGCTTGTAATCCAATCTTGATTGACAATAATAATGGTGTACTAAAATGACGCTTAGTCAGTACAAGATATGCCAACATCAATGGAGGTTTCCATGCAAGTAACACTTCGAGAAATCTCGATTAGAACTTTCAAGTACAAAACGGTTCTATGAAAGCCCAATAATATACTATATGAGCTTTTCATCATGAACAGCATAAGCTTGTTGGAACGCTGCACCTGTTATAGAGAGTTTTTGTCATACTGTTGTCTTGTTTTGCAGCTTGGTCCACATGCTATGCCACGAAATTCCTAGAAATATGAGTATTAGCCATGATTCCATTACCATTGGTATATATCACTGGCCACTTGAGGTTATTTTTTCTAGAGCAAGTATATATTTTGTATACACCTGCATCCATTTTATGTGTTTGGGCCTCTTTCTTCAGTCTTTAATTACTTTTACCTCATCAACTTGAATTACCAATGTGATCTACCTTTTCTAGCTTACATTATTTAAATTAGCTAGCATGGCACAATTGAAAAATGTCTTCTGTGCTAGAATTCTTTTTGTATCCTGGGTACTGTGGAAGATGGAACCTGTAACATTTAGGGCCTGTTTGGAACACAGGATTTTCACAGGAATTGCGCAGGAATTTCACAGGAATCAGTTCATTTTCACATGAAAAACGCAGGAACGGGGAAAAATTCTCGCGTTCCAAACAGGGCCTTACTGTGCTTTTGTTTTTGGGTGCAAGACTAATCCCTGATAGCTGACATCTCTATTCAGTTTTTTTGCCATGAAAGAGCCATACTAGTAACTATTGATTTCTTTCTTATCTACAGATATATTGTATGACTCATGGTCCCCAGCGATGACTGTCAGTTCTATCTGTATCAGCATATTATCTATGCTGTCCAGCTCACCAGCAAAGGTTACACATTTTCTCTACATTGCCAGCATATTATCTCTGCTAGAATCGGTGGATCTTGCTTTCTGACTGCAAGACTTACTAATTGCAGCAACGCCCAGCCGATAACGATCGCTATGTCAGGAACTGTCGCAATGGGAGGTCACCGAAGGAGACCAGGTGGTGGTTCCATGACGACACTGTGTGATGGGTGTTTCGATTGTTGTTGTCCTGTCCGCATTTAGTTGCCAGACTACATGGGAGGTGATTTAGGCTTATTTCAAACGACCCATTTGACCAGAAATTAACATGCTCTTGTGGTTTGTAAATGGATGTGCATCAGCGTCAGGTCCTGTACTTGTTGATCCTTACACCGTCGATGGTATATAGAATAATGTTTGTATCTTGTCAATTTTATGGAACAGATAGAAATGTATAATGCAGGTCACTTTTGACTCGCAAGATTTCTGAATCTTTCTAGTTGAAACAAAGGTCATATATGCTTGGTAGTCTGCTCCAGATCCACCAGCTCTAGCTCTAGTCGCGGTAGCGCTGCTGGCTAGACATCTCGAGCAGAGCTACCACTAGAGGGGAGTGGCTCATAGGCGGAGCTACATGGGGGCCATGGCCCCCCTTGCCTCTATGATTTTTAAGTATATACTCCCTCCATATTATAATTAGATGACGTTTTGGACAAGCTTTGAGTTAAATATTGAGAATATAAATCATCAATAACTTTTCAGTTGTTGAGATTTCAAATGTGAAAGTTATATGAATAGATTTGTCTTGAAAAATACTTTCATAAAAGTATACATGTATCATTATTTCATAAATACTTTTATAAAAACAAGAGGTCAAAGTTGTGTTTGGGAGATCGTGTCGCGGTTTCAAACGTCATCTAATTAGGATACGGAGGGAGTATACTATTTATTGCAGCCCAATAGTCATCATAATTGAGAAAATTATAAATTCATTAAGTTGAACTTAAGTTGTTCTAAGTTTTCTCTAACGTATAAAGACCTATGAGTTATAAAATAGGGCTCGTGTCATCATAATTAAAAAGGATATAAGACGCTGATATGTCGCAGGAGCTCTAGACAACTGATGAATGGATTTTATATTCGTTAAGATTCAGTTCTAGACTTTTGATGTTGGTCTTATAAGTACATTTTTTTTTGCTTCCTTCTTCAATCTTTAAAATCTATAGGGTTTTTTGTGACCGTCTAAAATCCAAAGGCTATGCGTACTAGAAGTTAGCGATTTAGTAACAATTTGTTGTCTATTGATACCTTTGCTAATAATTTGTTCTATAAGCCCCAAATTGCTTAGTAGAACTAAAACTAATTTCTCCAGGACATGCACACTAGTTTTATTTGGCAAATTAGCCCTCCCTCCTACATATTGATTCTAGCTCCGCCACTGGAGTGGCTGTTCGAATCGTGTAATATCTGCTGCATGAGTATTACAAAGCTCTGTAGTTATGCATTGATAATCTCATTGATAATCTCAGCTACATCTACACTACCAAACTACAAATCCGTAGGTGAGTAACATACATGAATTCCCTCAACACGTAACCTTTACGTCTTTCGTGAGCGCATTTTTTTTGACGTGGAACTATGCATTTCTGACTTCTAACAAGTCCGGCAAAAGAATGACAATACACGACGCAATAACCTTTACAAAATGCTGCAAAGACCTTAGACACTTAAGTCGCTAACTCCTTTCCCTATTGTTTCTGGTATGATTTTTACAAAGTCTTCAAAAAGGTAACTTTATTGGTCGCTAACTTCTTTCCCTATTGTTCTTTCCCTATTGTTTCTGGCATGGTTTTTACAAAGTCTTCAAAAAGATAACTTTACTGAATAAATATTGCTACACCTTCACCATTGAATATACATCCATACTATCCCTGAAGTACAAGGCAATGGGAATGCCCCGTGACATAGATCACGGATTTTGTTTTCTAGGAGTACAAGCTGCCCTCTTATTAACTTAGAAGGACATAATTATGGATTAATGCTAACCACTATACATGACACATTCGGATATTTTGATGGTACACCCGCAATACAAACTCCACTACACCCTATTATATACACAAGGGATCGACTGATATAATGCCATGCGACCCCGATCGTGAAAAAGCAGTTTCATATTTTGAAGGACTACATCACTGGACAATGATCCAATTGTAAAAAAATGACAGCATCTTGTCGACCAAATAGAAGCTGAAAAAGCATCGCCATGTTGTTTTACTGCTCATGGAAGTCCTCGTAAGATGACGACCTGGAGGAATCACTTTGATATGGTGTTGTTTCCCGCGGACTAGATGGGAGTGAATCTTGCAACGACAGGCCTAAGAAGACAAGGGAAAAATGGCCAGTCCTATAGAGTGGAATTTGCAATTGTGCTAGAGAAGTGAAAGTATCAATATGAAGGAATTATACCTGAGTTCTTTTGTCCCCTTGGACGGAATTTCCTTCGTATGAGCTTCTTGGCCTTTGTAATTGTAAGCTGCCTCGCAAAAGGATATTCACCATCACTTTCGCTCCATTCGTCCTGATATTCATCATTATGCCCTTCACCTCGCATTGTCCGAATCACAAAGGCCTTTGCTTTACGGCGTTGTGTATTGAAAAGCCCCCTAATTGACGTGACAAATCCATCACCAGCACCATCGCCCGGCCTCTTCAACCATGAAGCCGTTAATTGATCATGTCTTCCATGATGAACAACATCACTGTCACTCAAGTTAAGATCATTTTCAGGAATAGAACCCTCAAGTGTTTCCCTATGGTTGCTAAACTTCTTCCCCTGCTCAAAATTGGCACCATTAGTTACCCTTTCAGAAATAAAGTAATTATTAGGGAAGGGCTTTCCCTAAAACCTATGGTTGCTGGTATGAACAAAATTACCAGACAGATTGAAATAAAATAACCAAAAACAGTAGCTGTGTTGCCAAGATTTTCAAACAGAAAAGGTGCCATGTGATTTTCAGAACTCTAACGACTATCAAGTATCGACTAAAATAACATGAAACAGCACTGATTTAGATGTTAGCACAAGCAGCATTTCACACTTAAGGGGCAAGGATGATTTTTCCGAGGCAGGCCCAGTAACGTTGCAGAAATAGAAAAAACCATACAGAAATTACTGCTTAGGTTGTCGAACCATCAATCTTGATTAGGGTATTAGACTCCAAAAGTAAATCATATAAGCCAAAACCTAACACAAGCACAGAACAAGTGCTTTCAACATATATAAAGTGGTGATAATGTGGATCTAGAATACAATACAGCTAACTGTGAGCAAAGATTTTGTAATAACAAAATTCGTGCCCGGCCCACCCAGAGTACTTGCCTGCATTCCAGTCACCGATTTCAAAACTCCCCAGATGATATGTTTTTTGACTCTAGAGAATAGTCGCCTCCATGTACCAGTAAATTCTGCCTTGTGGAAAGTATCCATAAGCAACCTTAGGTCATTAATAGCAAGCCTTGACCCCTCATATGTTACAAGAAGTTCAACCTAGAACATCAGCAACAGTTGAGACAAACTGAAAGAATTGTTATAGGACCACTGGACGCAGTAATAAAGATAATACCTGGCTAATCTTGATGTTATGAAATTCCATGGACTTCCGAGGTTTTGTCTTCTTTTCATCATTAGACTTCCCAAGCTTTTTTTCCTCGTGAGATAGACGGCCAGACTTGGTAGGCTTAGAATCTTTCGTTTTACTTCTCGACACCTCACTTCCGACAACAGGGTTCTCTAAGACAGAATTGCTAGCATCTACTTTTGAAGAAACAGTAGAAGAATTCATGAATGATACCAAATCATTACTTGCAACACTTTCTGACGCACTTTCTTCCCAATTCCTTTCAAATGAAGACGACCGGTGCAACTCTTGATGTGAACCACATACCATATTTGCTTTTATACTCTGAAATTTTGACACCTGCATGTAGATTAAGCATTAATAAAATTTGTTTATACTAGGGGGTTGGGGCGACCAATGCATTGGTGAACTAGTGTTGCAGCTGAATCATAAACCTAGACCTGTGATATCATGTTACGGTATTAGGGATTGTTTTTATGGTTGTATTGAAGCCCAATGGGCACTATATATAGAATACAAGAGAAAACCAGGAGAAACTCTAGACCAGTCACAAAATTCCTAGGTCAACAGGGTCGAGGAACGGGGTTATGCTACTCATGAGAGGTTTTTACAGTGGGGGTCAAAAACGAGCCCGTGTACCCGTTTTATGTGATTATGCTATAGACTAGGAGATTATTCTAATAATAGTCACGGTTGACTTTTTGTGGTTTTCAAGGTACAACCTGGACCACTATTTTTTCTACTAGAATATTGTTGTAAAATCCAATAAATATGACATTACAAAAGTATGTTACAAGACAAATCTATACATGAATTTTATGTTCACAAACTAACATGGTTGTTAAGGCGGTAAGGCAGGATGTGGTGGCAACGCCATGTGAATGTGAAGAACTTCAGTACTGCAGTGTGGAGAAGGTAGGAAAGGGGGAAAAAAAGAAAAGAAAGGGGAGGAAACTAAGAAAGCCCAGCCCAAGAGACCACAAAGCAACCCATATAACCTTCCCTAAGAATGACCTAGTGCTGCCAATCCCCGCCCGAGATCCTTCCACCAGGTACGCTGTACATGGTCCAGTTTACCAGGTTCTGGGCAAAAACCAGCCCAGCCCGAGCCCATAAAGCATACTGATTCTACGGTTTGCATCCCACAGGTATTATGGTTTCCATGGGTTACATGGAAGACGACGGAAGCGGACGTCTCCAAGAGGACATTGCTACTAAGTGGCAGGAGACCGGAGAAGCAGAACAGGGAAACTAAAGATGGGCCCGGGCCGGCCTGGTACCGTGCCGTGCCCGTGCCGATGGCCACCGGGCTGACGAGGCACGCCGTGCCCTGCGGGCCGTGCCTCACAGGCCCGCGGCCTGTCCTTTGGCCCAGGCCCGACCCTATGGGCCGTCGGGCCGGCCCGTGAGCACGCCGTGCCTGGCGGGCCGTACTATCCCATAGCTTATTTGACATATTTTTATGTTGTTTTTCTTTTTGCAAATTTGGCTATTTTTATGTTATTTTACGAATTTGACGTATTTTGATGTTGTGCTGCAATGTGAGGTAGATGTATGTTTGGATTTAGAACTATTATATATTAAAATTTCATATATTTTCGGACATAAAAATTACAGCGGGCCGAGCGGGCTGTGCCTTGTCGGCCCGCCGTGCCTGGGGTGAGGCCCAGGCATGGCCCGCACACCGGGCCGGGCCAGCCCGGGCCCGCACAAAACCGGGCTCGTGCCGTGCCCGTGCCGGGCTAAAATGACGGGCTGCGGGCCGTGCCACCGGGCTCGGGCTTTATGCCCAACTTTAAGGGAAACATGATCATGTGGAAGATAAAGGTTAGGTCAGAGACTCAGAGGTCGCCGCGGAGAGGACGCAGCTGCGCAGCAGGGGTGCCTCTGCTCGTGTTCCGGGTGGGTGACCCCACGGCTGGTGGTGCGGCTCTCGTCCCGAGCGGTGCATTTGGCTTGCCAACCACCCCTGTGCAGAGACGGCAGCGGCGCAGGCAGGAGGACGGCAGCGATTGCGGGACATGAAGCCATTGGAGCCTAGTCCTTGCCAGTGAGCTTATTTACACCAGGATTGATCTGAGTTAGCAATCGGCAACTCGCCGGAGGGCGGAGGCAGTGGCAGGTCTGCAGCGAGTCCACACCTCCAAAGGAAGGCAAGATAGCAAACCACCTGAAACCCACGGGTTTTAGACCCCGTAGGGGCGGGGGCAGGTTTGATTTTTCTCCCGCGGGTTTCGGGTTTGGGGCCCCGCATTGGGGCAGGCGGGGGCGGGTCTAGACTTTACCCAGCAGGGTGTCGTGGGGACCCAAAATTGCGTCATCAAACACTTAAAAAGGCTATCAGCCTATACTATCTTTGCCCAGCCCAACTACAACCCTACATATATACATATATATCATCTTCACCAGTCATGGAGTCACAACACCATCGACACAGCCGCCACCCCCCCACCCTGCCCCTGAGTGCGCAGCACCCCAACACCCGCACCACCACGAGCAAACAGGCGCACCGCACCAACATGCATGGCACAACACATCGCCGCCGCAGGTCCGCCACGCCCTTGCGGCCCTCCGCTCCGCTACACGCCCGCTCCCCTGCGGCCCTCCTCCGGTCTGCCGCCGCCCCAGCGGCCATCCCTCACCGCTCGCCAGTTCCTGATGTGCCAGCGTGAAGGAAAGCCACACCGCACACCCTCTCCAGGTCTCCCTAAGGCTGTCAGGCTCACAGGCACAGGGTCACAGTCGGGTCTCGGGTCCCTTGTCGAGTTTCAGGTCCCTGTCGGGTTCAGGGTCGAGGGTGGATTTTCACCCGAATCGGGGTTTGGGTGTGGATTGGGTTTTCTTGGCGGGTTCCGGGGGCAGGTCCACGGATGGTCCACCCACCCCGAACCTGATCCGTTGCCATCAGTCCACGGGAAGGCAAGATAGCAACCAGTCGCCGATGCCAGCCAAGATGGGTGCACTCGCCGCCATCGTCGTAAAACCCGCTGCTGCCATCGTGCGCAGGCCCCAACTTTATTCTGGTCGAGACCAAAACACTGATTCCAGCCAAGATGGGTGCACACACTACCGTGGTTGCGAACCGCCCCGGCCAGCTCCACCTTCAGCGTGGTCACCGCGGCCCGTGGTGGAGTCGCACAAGTCGGAAAAAACTAAGATGACTAGAACGTGTTTGCGGTCCAGAACCCGCAGCAAACCAACCCATACTAACCTGTAGACGTGGTTTAGAGCAGGCTGGTTTGATGGGTTGGTCTCGTTGTAACCAGAACAGGGGCAACCATCAGGTGCCGCCTCTCTCTCCTCCCTGACGCTTCCCCTCTCCTCCCATGCTAGTGCCACCCCTTTGCAGATCCCTCTCCACTCTGCAGATCGAGAGCTGCTGGCCTGCTGTTGCCCCTCTCACATCCCCGATGCTGCAGTTGGCCGGTGAGGAAAGCTGTCATGGGCTCATGGCCATGGGAGCCGATGGGGATGGGGCGGAGATAGGAGCTTGGCCTTCCCCAAATCCGGCTGGTCCTCCTTTCTTCCTCTTTCTTCTCCCTCTCGCCCCCTCTCTTGTTTTTGGATTTTGGTCGTGGCGATGGGGACGCCCAGGATTTTTTTTTTAGCGCCTGGACGCCGACTTGAAAACCATGCAAACCCAATGTTTTGAAACCACTTGTGGTAAAAAAATTAAAAGTTAGAGCTGATTTTGGTCAAAGTGTCCTGCATTTATGACTGGAGGTAGTATACCTACCTCTCAGAGCACCCTTCCATTGGAAAAAAAAATCTCTATGACACCCTACAGAAAATTATAAGCACATCTTGATGAACGGAAATTGCCCTGTACATGTAGTTGGCAGAATAATTGTGTGAATAAGATGCCACCACATAGTAAGGGTAAAAAAACTTGGGAGTGTGTAAGCACAGTATCAGATATAGGAAGAACAGAAAATATAACTGTTTTCAACGAGACACAACCATTACCAATGGGCAGTGGCCAATATTCAGGTCAGAACTGCTTAATATTGGCTGTCAAGTACTGGTTACCAATGGGTCTCCACATATAGCATTTGAATTGGGGATCAGTCTGCTTTAAAGGCCCCGTACACAAGTAATTGGCAGAACAGACATGTGATTCAAAGGCCAAGGCATGTTAAAGGTTGATTCCTGCTCGTTTCAGAAAATGCATGCGGAGAAAACAGCTACTGCGATCGTTTCACTTGACTCACCTGTGAGTTATCGCTGAGTAAACTTTGCCAACTTGAGACATTTGTTGATGTAGATACAGTTGTACTTGATTTCCCAGGAAGCTCATGATCTCTGACAGAATAGCTGCTAGAAGTAACAGCATCGACACCAGAGGAGAGCCTTTTTGTTCTTCTAGGACCGGTCGATGTTGAAACTCTCCAAACTTCCTTTTTCACCCAAAAAAAATCGGAAATAAGGATGTAGGACAGAATTGTTTGGGTGGCTCTTGTTTCTGCCTGGCTCCATAGTGCATCAGGAAGAAATCAGAGGTCGCCTTTCAGAAGCTCGTTTCAAAAGCCATCACTTTTCAAACAGTAAGACGGCAGAAACGGGCTCCTCACAAGGAGACTTCTCTGATTGGCTCCCATTGCATTAGAAGTCAAGCAGAACTGCAGAAGCCAAACTGAACTGGGACTTGCAGCTTACCTGTCGTCGTTGTGAATCATCTTCTTCAGGGAAGAAGTATTCCCACATCATTCTATACATTGCTTCAGATAGATATATTCTCAGTGGGTAGATCTCCACCTGAAAAACTTCAGTTAATATCAAAAAATAACAGAGCTAGTAAAGCAAGTGTGTAGACACTAGACAGTGACTCTTAGTGTTCAGTAGAATCATGAAATACTTAGATCATCTCCATTACTAACTATATCCTTGTGAATGCTTAGACTGGCCTATGAAAATATTAACTAACTAGCAGCAAATAAACCTCATAGTATTCTAACTTCATCCGCATTTACAACTATGTTTACAAAGAAATTGGTGATCAGCCCCTCAAAACATACGTGGGTGGTTAAATTCCAAAGTTGGACAGGGTGTGATAGGCTTGGCGAGCCAACATCAAAACTTAGCCACTTTCATGGAAATGAGACCCAAAAGATTCCCGTTGGGGCGTAACCCTCTTAGCGACGCGCCATGCCGGAACCCGGGTATGGTGTTAAATGAGCAAGGGCCGGGTCGTCACCCCCGTGGCGCGCCGTGTCTTGATCTGGGCACGGTGTCAAGTGAGCAAGGATCGGGTCGTCGCATCCTTAGTGGCGCGCCACATCGGCGCCCGGATGTGGTGCAAAATGAGCAAGGGTCTTCACACCTCCCTCGGCGGGTGCGAAGGGTAAGGAAGCTAGTCGAACCAACCAAGATCCGTTTAGGTAGCTGGAATGTTGGGTCCCTCACGGGTAGGTTAAGAGAGCTAGTTGACACTATGGTTAGGAGGCGTGTAAATATCTTGTGCGTTCAAGAGACCAAATGGAAGGGTCAAAAGGCGAAGGAGGTGGACAATACAGGCTTCAAGTTATGGTACACAGGGACAACTTCGAGTAGAAATGGAGTCGGAGTTTTGATCGATAAGAGCCTCCAAGGTGGTGTGGTGGAGGTGAAAAGGCAAGGAGATAGGATTATCTTAGTTAAACTTGTCATTAGTGATTTAGTCTTAAACGTTATTAGTGCGTATGTTCCCCAAGTAGGCCTTGATGAGTGTGCTAAGAGGCAATTTTGGGAGGATTTGGATGGCATAGTCAGGGCTGTACCAAGTAGCGAGAAGCTCTTCATTGGAGGGGACCTTAATGGCCATGTAGGAGCATCTAGTACAGGTTACGAGGCAGCACATGGAGGTTTTGGTTCCGGAAGAAGGAACCAGGAGGGAGAGGATATCCTAGACTTTGCTACAACTTTTGATATGATGGTAGCAAACACTTTCTTCCAAAAGCGAGAGTCCCACTTAGTGACCTTTAGTAGTGGCTTATCCTGCAGTCAGATTGACTTCGTCCTTGCAAGAAGGAGAGATAAACGTGCTTGCGTGGATTGTAAGGTGATACCTGGGGAATGTGTGGTGTCCCAGCACAAGCTAGTGGTGGCTGACTTCCGTTTTCTGATGCAAACTTGTAGGGCTAAACAAGCCAAGATTGCAAGAACAAAGTGGTGGAATTTAGAAGGGGAGACATCAAAGATCTTCAAGGCAAGAGTTATTGAAGAGGGCCCGTGGAAGGACGAAGGTGACGCCAACAATAAGTGGGAGAAGATGGCGACATACGTTCGAAAGGTTGCTGCAAAGGTGCTAGGTGTGACCAAAGGAAGTGGATGCGCTATGAAAGACACTTGGTGGTGGAATGAGGATGTTCAAAAGGCAATTAAGGAGAAGGAAGGCTATAAGAGCTTGTTTCAGGACCGGAGTGCAGATAACATAGAGAAGTATAAGGTGGCAAAGAAGGCTGCAAAACGGACAGTGGCGGAGGCAAAGGGATGGGCTTATGAAGATTTGTACAAGCGTCTTGATACGAAGGAAGGAGAAAAGGACATCTATAGGATGGCTAGGACCCGTGAAAGGAAGACGAGGGACTTTACTCAAGTCAAGTGCATTAACGATGAGAGGGAGCAACTCTTGGTGAAAGAGGATGAGATCAGACAAAGATGGCAAGAGTATTTTGACAAATTGTTCAATGGGGAGAACGAGAACTCCCCTGTTTAGTTGGACGACTCGTTTGATGACAACAATAGGCGCTTTGAGCGGAGGATTCAAGAATCGGAGGTCAGAGAAGCGTTGAAAAGGATGAAAGGGAGCAAAGCGATGGGCCCGGATGGTATCCCAATCAAGGCGTGGAGATGTCTTGGGGATATAGCTATTGTATGGCTAACCAAGATGTTCAATAATATCTTCCGATCGAACAAGATGCCTGAGGAGTGGAGAAGAAGCACTTTGGTACCAATCTACAAGAACAAGGGTGACATCCAGAGTTGTAATAACTACCGTGGGATTAAGTTGATGAGCCACACTATGAAGCTATGGGAGAGAGTCATCGAGCACCGCCTGCGAAGGACACGAGTATCTACCAACCAATTTGGTTTCATGCCTGGAAGGTCAACCACAGAAGCAATCTTCTTGTTAAGACAAGTTATGGAGCGATTTAGAGAGCAGAAGAAGGACCTACATATGGTTTTCATTGACTTGGAGAAGACTTATGACAAGATACCAAGAAATGTTATGTGGTGGGCTTTGGATAGACATAAAGTCCCAACAAAGTACGTGGCCCTCATCAAGGACATGTACAACAATGTTGTGACTAGCGTTCGAACCAACGATGGTAATACTGATTACTTCCCGATTAGAATTGGGCTTCATCAAGGGTCAGCCTTGAGCCCGTATCTCTTTCCCTTGGTAATGGACGAGATTACAAGGGACATTCAAGGGGACATCCCTTGGTGCATGCTCTTTGCCGATGATGTAGTGTTAGTTGATGAAAGCTTGGCGGGAGTAAATAGGAAACTTGAGCTGTGGCGGCAGACCCTTGAGTCTAAAGGTTTTAGACTAAGTCGGACTAAAACCGAGTATATGAAATGCGACTTTGGCACAACGGCTCAGGATGAGGGAGATGTGAGTTTGGAAGGTCAAGTCGTGCCTAAAAAGGACACCTTCCGATATCTGGGATCGATGCTACAAAGGGATGGAGATATTGATGTAGACGTTAGCCATAGAATCAAAGCAGGGTGGATCAAGTGGCGTCAAGCTTCTGGCATTCTATGTGACAAGAGGGTACCCCAAAAGATAAAAGGCAAGTTCTATAGGACAGCAATTAGACCTGCGATGTTGTATGGAGCCGAATGTTGGCCCACAAAGGCTCGACATGTTCAACAAATGAGTGTTGCAGAAATGCGCATGTTGTGTTGGATCTGTGGTCACACAAGAATGGATCGAGTTCGGAATGATGATATACGTGATCGCCTAGGGGTGGCACCAATTGAAGAAAAGCTTGTCCAACATCGGTTGAGATGGTTTGGCCATGTCCAGAGGAGACCGCCAGATGCACCAGTGCGCTGTGGAGTCCCAAGCCAAGCTAATAATATAAGGAGAGGCAGAGGAAGACCGAAGTTGACATGGGCGGAGGCGGTGAATAGGGATTTAAAAGCTTGGGATATATCTAGAGATCTATGTTTGGATAGGATTGCCTGGAAAGCAGCTATTGAAGTGCCGGAACCATGACTTGGGTATCTTGTTGGGTTTCAACTCTAGCCTACCCCAACTTGCTTGGGACTACAGGCTTTGTTGATGTTGATGTAGATGTTGATGTGGACTGTACAGAATCTTCCTGTGTCCAAAAGAACATGTCATCCAATGTAGAAATGACATTTCAAATATCAAGGGAATAGCACTGTATACTTGATTTTTTGCATGGCCCAATTCCATTTGTGGATCATAATATTAGTTTTCCAAACTTGTTCCACTGTATACTTTCCTCATGAAAAGAGTATACATGTAAAAACACACAAATCCACATAGCTTAATCTTTCAATATCACTGCCTTTGAGAATTGCACGATATGTCCTTAACTCCCTATCCCTGATCATCTAACAGTTCCCCTTGAGCCATTTTATCATTTTCTAATTTTCCTCTAGTTCCTTATAGGTGTAGGGAGAAAAGAGGACAATTCATAAGTGTGTCACTCCACTCAGGTGCTATAGGGAATCAACAGAAGGCCTTATAAGGAGTGACAAAGCAAATGACTTCCAATGTTATTCGCTAAAAAAAGTTCCCACCACTTGATGAAAGGCTTTGGTACTATGTCACTCTATTATAGATTCATCTAACTTATAACTTTTTTTACATCTGTGCCTAATCAAAATAAGCTCACGCTACTGAATGGAGGGGGCTTGTACCCGACAGTTATTGTTAGGGAATTTAGTGTTTCTGCCTCTGTTGTCACGTGCAATGGTGATTTTTTAAAAATACATAGTACAACGACGACGCCCACAACACGTACGCAAACCCTACCCCTATGAGCACCTCCGAAGGATTGAGCCGGCGAGACGAAGTCACCATAGGCGTCTCACTGTCAACGGGAAGTCGCCTACCACTGGAAGCATAGCGTCGTTAAATCCTGGAATAAATCCAGGAAAAAATGAGCACCCATACCAAGTCGAGGACTTGAACCCGGGTGGGCAGGCTCCACCACAAGAAACCCAACCAACTTATTGCTGATTTTACCCCTAGTTTTTTTTAACTTTGTGGTTTTGCCCTCATTGTTTTCATTTGAAGCTTCTGTTTACCCCTGTTTTAACAGAGTAGGGGCAAATTCTGTCGTCGGTTTCAAATAACAGGGGTAAAAACACAAAGTTCAAAAAGTGAGAGCAAAATCACCATACCACATAAAAGTGGGGGTATGAATGCCAAAGCCCCTTATTTTTATACAAGTAATTTCGATGACAAATATCTGAATATTATTTCCATGTGATAAATCTAATTCTGTTTTATGTATTGTGCTGCCAGTGACAAGTTTGAATCGAAACATTATTAAATGGCTAATGCTTTTAAATGAATGAAGCAAAACACTATATGGTGACTCATGATACGATCAGTCAAAAGGTAGCAAGAAAACAAACTAGAAAAATTAAATAGGATCTGACAATTTTGTTATAAATCCCTCATTGGGTATTCTATAACCTCCCTACTTTGGACCCTCAATTCCTCACTCCACACCACCATGAGAATCCAAAACATGCACAAAATAGTTTCCACAAAGACCATAACCTAGCTTGGTTAGCTTAAGTAACGATGCATAATAGTCTATGCACATAATTGATGAACATGCAGGCCTAGATATTATCAAGAACAAACAATTTACCCCACAGTACACCAACACTATTTTTCAGTTATTGAGACTGATTCCAGCAATAGCATGACAAAGAGAAAAAAAATCTATACAGTTGAAATTTAGTAATATTTGGATTTTGATCCCTTAATAATGCCTTTCACTTCCATATATTACCATTCTTCATGTCTACAAATATGTTATATGTTTTCTTGCACTAGCATCCCCACTGTTAATATAATCTGGTCAGCTCTTGCTTCCTACCCCCTTGCATGTCTTTTGTACTGCCCTGTCCTTTGACAAAGGGCTGATATGTATGACTGGTATATGGCCTTGTAGTTGGTAGTATGGCTAGTGTGGCCTTGTAGTAGTAGGTGTACTTGTAGTTTATGAAACATCACCTTGTACTAGAGTCTAGAGTAGAACATGCACATATCCAATTAAATGGACTAGATGGAAACCAGTTCAGCAGCAGCAGCACTCAGTGTGTCCGTGCTCTCTCTGTTCTCTCTTCTCCACTAATCCAACTCGTCCGTGCGTGTGTGCACGGCTAACACCCACAAAATTTTTAGTGGCTAACAAACTTCATTGAAAGTTAACAACGTCAAATTTAATATTTGCATGGCAACCACAGAACCATAAATTGACCAACCTGGAAAAGCTCAAGTGGATAACTTCCATCCTTAGGAGCACCTTGCTTGGCATCCACACGAAGCATGTTAATTCTGTAAAAAATCCAATCAAATTATCATTCAGTGGAATCCCATTTTTTAAGAGGAACTCGCTTTGAATCCAGAACATTACGAAGAAAAAAGAACAAAACAGTTCTTGATAAACACGTTCCACAGAATATTCAATAATATGCTCAAATATCAAACATAACAGTTTGAAAAGTGGTCAAAAAGATGAAATGAAAAGTAATTCTTACTTTCCAGGAGGTGTGTTCCAGGCAGACAATAAGGTATCACATTTTGCATTGACCATGCAATTCCTCACAACAAAGTATTTAGTTGTAAACTGAGCAATGCCTATATCTTTGTAATCCCGATCAAAATCATACACCTGCCAAAGATTTTCAAGTGTTATATGGAACCACACATTGGTTATCAAATAAAACAGTTCGCCAGATCTCGAAGAATGGTACTTATATATAGGTGAAGATTCATCCATAAATAATATGGACCATGCAATTTTTCCACTAGTCTGAATCGTTATTGTGGATTTGCCACTAAGTCAACTGCATATTTGACACTAACTGTGTTAGTCAACCATCAAACATTCCATTGGACTGCTGGAGGGCATGCATGGCATGCACATACAACAAAGTCCCTTTCTACTACTCCTGAGTTCAAACGCTAAACATCAACTTTGGTACTTCTCATCCCCACCGTCCATCCTCCTTGAGGCCTCTCACCCAATCCAGCCTGATTGAAGCTACAGGCAGACACAGTGGTGCAGGGATCCCGTTCAGCCGATTCCTTGTCAGCCCACCAATAATCAACTATGTCCTCCCCACCTAAGACCTTCTCTTCCAGCCAGCCACCATCCATATGACTAAAGGGTCCGCATGCAAAGCCAGGCAGCCACAGTGGTGCAGGAATCCTGTTCAGTGAATTCCTCGTGAACCCACCAATATCCAACTATGTCCTCCCCACCTAAGACCTTCTCTTCCAACCAGCCACCATCCCTACATAGGACTAAGGGTCAGCATGCGATACCAGGTTGGTCCCCCTCACATAGATCTGCACAGGCTCAGCTTTTTAGTAGCAAAGCCCAGCTCCTCTCCATAGCCCAACCTCCTTCAGGCCCTCCCGGTGGTGTGATGGTTGCAGCAGGCAGTGGTGGCGGTGGAGAGCATGACACCAGTGGTGAGGAACAGCAGGACACCTAGATGAGAGGCTCCGCACAGGGATGGGGAGGTGCAGAGCCAAGGAGTAAGGGTCCAGTGATGGAGATGGGTGAGTCTTGCTCAGCACTGGCGGAGCTACCTTGGGGCCATAGAGGGCTATGGCCCCCCCTTGCCGTGCATCAAATTCCATGGTCATCACGTACAAATACATACATATTTTCACATATTCTACTAGTATAGCTGTATGCATAGCTCTTTTGTGTGTTTCTACTTATTTTAATTGACTAGATACCTGTTACATGTAAGTTTTCTAGCTATTTGGCCATGCTTACCTATAGCAGTACATTCTTGAAGCCTGTTTGGCCCCTGCTTACATTCGGCGCTAGCTCCGCCACTGTTGCTCAGGCCATGATGCTGGAATCGGGAACAAGACCTCGACACATTTGGATAGCTGACAGGGATAATTTTATCTTTTTTTTCTGTCTATATGGTTTACAAAATCAATTTTCAGAAACTAATAGACACCTATAGAAACTATTGGCAAGCTGATCTAACTGGAGGGGTTTTTAATGGACATTTTACCATGATGGTGTGATGATAAAACCTCAGTGAAAAACAATAATAAGTGAACTCGCAAGAACTGAAACATTCAAGCAGGCAAAAGAAGCAAACGAAAAGACCAAAGAAATAAAAAATAAACAATTACTAGAAAGACTGAGCACACACCATATCATTGATCTCAGCTTCTGCAAAAGTATTTCCATCTGCAAGCATGCTCCATACAACCTTGCTAATTTTCATAGAAATCCGCATGGCACAAGAAGTGGTTTTGTTCTTTTCTTTCTCCAAATGTGATTGTGAAGCATTTGAAAGTGCTTTCCTCAATGCTGATGATGCAGATATTCGAGACTTCTGTAGGTTTGCGAAATCCTTTTTCAGTCCGTCCACCTGATAACAGTACAATATTGATCAAACATTGTATTTGAACTATTCTACAAGTAGATGAGTTCCATTGCTCCAGAAATAAAGTGGTTTTACCAATGAAGCTTTCCCGTTGTTGATCATCCATAAACAATCACCCTTTTCTGCAGAATGACAGTGATCAGTCCCATTATCACCATTTCTAGTGAGAGACCTTATACAATCACCCTTTTCTGCAGAATGACAGTGATCAGTCCCATTATCACCATTTCTAGTGAGAGACCTTATATCATCAAGCAGTAACTTAATTTCCCTTTCCCTCTGTTCGAGTGTAATTTTCGCAAGCTCCACTTCTTCAACTCCATCAGGGACTACCTCATCAGCCTCTTCTTCAATATCTTCATCATCTGATGGATACTGAAGACTATTTTTCCTAGGCCTGTGACACGAAATTAATACTGTGAAGTTCAATAGGTTGTATAAAAAGGGGCAACTAAAAATTTAATGCAAAGATATGAATGTTTAAGTCAGTAACGACAAGGGCAAGAGATGGCATATTTGAGAAATCTACCAAACATATATATACATGCGCTAGTAAACATCCTTCTCCTATCACCTCAAACAGATGAAAATAAATTAAGCTTGTCCAGTTGGTATTATCTTAGGCCTTATCCCCGAGTTGGTATTATCTTAGGCCTTATCCCCCAGTTGGTATATCTTAGGCCTTATCCCTGCTACTTGCATTGCATATTTGCATCACAGGCCTGGGGATCAATTCGATTTTGATTAGGTAGTGATTCTTTTCTGATTGACCTCCAGACCAGAAAGAAGGCCAACTTGGAGTTGTGATTTGACTTTGGATTTTATTTTAAAGTTATTTACTGGCACAAAAAAAAAATTGGGTATACTCAGTGTTACAGGCTTCTGGCCACAAAAAAATGACCAACAGTCATTGATAACCTTCATGTAATAATGAGAACATAGATATTAGTATAATAGTATCTTCGCTAAACAACATTACAAAGATCCAATTTATACTCCACAGCATGATGGTTTCCATGTGCAGCACACCACATGTGTTGGAATGTGGGACAAAAGTTCAATACCCAGAACCGGTAAACCAAACAATGTAGGTACACACTGGCACAGTTCTGTAAACAAGAGATGTCTATTCCGGTTGAGCCTATCACAATCAGTCTCTTCATTACACCTTCCATAGTCACTTTGGTGACCTTTATAGCCAAAGCACCACAAAAGCTTCAAGACACCTCAGAACACGTAGAAACACCAACCCACATTATCAGCCTCCATCCTTAAACTTCATGCACACTGTAAACCTAACCACTAGGCTCAAATCGCATAGTCCACTTCATTCATGTGCGACCCTTACCCCTCCTCTACCCTACCAATACCAACCACTGTCACGGTGCCCCCCTCCCCTGGTCTTGTCATGCCAACTAGATGTACAAAATTTACACCTAGAAATCATAGCATGGAGAGCTGAGCATGTCATATTATCATCTAAACGCCAATAGAACGAAATGAGTTGTATGGTTCGTATTAAGTTGTCCACCACATAAAGCGACCTCGTTTGTAGTCACTGAACGAAACTTAGCAGAGATCAAATGCTAAATTCGGACACCACTAAAGGATGCTAATTTCAATCTTTTGGAATAATTTATAAATGCTTGTTTAAGGAAAAACATGCTCATTGGGAACCAAGCATTTCTAGTTCATCACTAATTCCACTCCTGCATGGTAGAAAATAAAAGTTCACACACAAATCGCAAGCAGGTTGATTCCAAACTGTACTGTTGTACATACCCTAGGAAGTAATATCGTTCTAATAAATTTTAAATGAAGAACAGAAAAGAACATACTGGACCAAAAACTAGCATCAAACCATGAAAGTAACAATTATGAGAAAAAAAAGAATTCATGAAACTCAAAGAAGACTCACTTGGGGGGTCTTGAGAATAGAAGATTAAGCACGGCAAACATAACTTGAAACTGGCGAGAGGTCATCGTTGCAGTAATGTCTGGAGAATTAAAGCGTAGCTCCTTTAGTGGCTTAACCTGGATTACAGAGTATGAAATTAATTAACCATCACAAAAAATTATTTTATGTGTTTAGCTTTCTAACTGAAGTGCATCCAATACAAACACAAAGGTATCAGATCTAATTTACCCTCAAGTCTGCAGTTCCACCTTTGTGTCTAGTGTAACGGAAGTACATTTGACAAGGCATAAACACTCTCTCTAACAAGGCACCTGTGCGCTTCAATTTCTCAGAGCTACCTAGAACCTTAGGGAGCCACTGTAGACCAGCACCAGGGTCCACATCAGTGGGGGCTACATGAGCTTGAACATCTTTAAGCATCACAGAGAGTTCAGACTTGTTCCAGGTCATTTCAGGTTGTGACTCAAGAATATGTGCACTGCTTGTTCCAAGTGCTTGCTCTAGTATTTCTTTCCCAAGATGAACAACTGAATGAAATGAACGAGCCAGTACACGACCACTGGCTGCAGCAAGTAGAAACCGTCCCTGGTACATAGATATCGTAATTTACTTTAGTTCCACACATGGTTTAGAGTAGTTTTACTAATTCGGCAACCATAACCATTGGGTTGGCATTTATGGTTAGCTAGTGGCTTTTATGGCAATAAAATGTAACCTGCTAGAAAGGATGCAAGTTGAAACCAATTATTGTGGTTGTTAATATGGAAAGCTGATGCAAGTTGAAACCAATTATTGTGGTTGTTAATATGGAAAGCTGGTTTATGAAACAAAGCTACAAGTGAAAATAGAATCAAGGTCATAGTTCAGGTTGAATATTGGAGTGTCCTCAAATTTTGAAATCTCAAAATACAATGGGTTTAGATGAAATGCATGATGTAGACCACCCTAGACAAACTACATAGTATAACCATTTATCATGCCGTACATAACAAACTAATATACCGAGTGATAACAAAAGAAACAAATATTTACAAAAAAAACACTTACATTTGCTTCTTCAGAGTGTAGGTTGAATTGGGGTGTAATAACATTAACCATATATTGGGCTGTCCCTCCTTTATCCGAATCATCAAAAATGTCATGCTTTACTGCATTTATGGTACAAAGCTCAAGATCAACTAACAAAGTTCAGAATAGTTTAAAACTTACAGTATTTAGCTTTTTTTTAGCTTTTGATGGACTCAGACACAAATAAAATGACCAAAACTTTCAACTTATGTCCCAGCATGAAAAACATATATAGCAAAAATAAGCATACCAGCCACATCGGAGGAGTGATTAGCTTTACTATGCAACGAGGAAGATGAACCTGAAGCATCCAAATGTTGCACTGATGAAGAACCCACATGTATGGAAGAGCTGGAATCTTGCGCCAACTTAGAGCGCTCAGCATTCCTTTCTTCAATCATCTTTCTTTGTGCATATTGTCGTGAAGGAGAGGGTTTTGGAGGCTCAAATGCTTTGGAAATTCCTCCAACCCATGACCAAACCGCGTTTCGGTTCTCAATAGTCCACAAAATCCTAAGACCATAGACAAATACCCTTTGGCAATTGTCTGCAAGCACCACATTAAAATCATCATCGTCGTCGCTACGCTCAGATAAAGTGTGGTCACTTTCACTGTCATCCTCAAACTCAGACCTAACATATGTTATCTCATGACTCCTCCCAGTATCCTGCCATCCCATAAGCCTTTCAGGATCTGCTTTACGTGTTTGCCTTCTTATCGTGATATAATCCGAAGACAAGAGAAAGCCATCCTCGTGCTTTTCTTGGAAATTGCCCATGTTGCATCTATTATGAACAAATTTGCCATGTGACTGTTGGACCGTAGTCCTTACTTTGGATACATTTTCAACTGAAGACAAATTGCTATCTCGCATCAGATAAACCTCTGGCATGTGAAGATCCAGACCACGATAAACAAGGTCCAGCGGTTCACGTTTGCAATCAAATGTGTACTGCTGTTTACCTCGACTGTAACATAACTCGTACTTCAAATTTGACATCTTAAACGTCAAGCCAGAAGCAGGGTCATCATCCTCACTTAAAGGTGCATGCCTTATGCAACAGGGAGTAGCATCAACACGGAAAAAGAATTCAACCAAAACTTTGTCCAGCGAGAGGTTACCAGATCTAGTAGCCCGAGGAATTCCAAAACGACGCCATCTAGAGAAAGAACGAAGTTTGTGAGGGGGGCTGTAATTCAAGCTCCACCATTTGAAAACCCAAGCAAGGTCATGAGCTCCCAGGTTCATGGTAGGGAAGTCATCATCAGCCATTTTGTAATTATTTCCATAAAAGGGAGGTGATGGTCCATTACCATACTGGGATTGCAATGGTCTAAGGGAAAAGTTCCATCTAAGAGAGAGATAAGTAGATCGAAATGGATCATAAACTTTCTTCCGAGGTTCCCCCTCAACAGGGAGTGCATGCAAATAATGATTCAATGGATTCCTAGATTCACACTGCCAATCAATAACCACATTTAGGGAGAATAGGGGAGCATATATAAATGGTCTGGGCACACGAGATGGAACTTTTAAGCGGCGGTTCTTTGTAATACTCTCTACGCTGCTTATGTATATTTGAATTCTTTCGCAGAAACATCCACACGACCATCAGTTTGCTGGATCTCCATATATTCAGCAACAATTTGGAGTTTGTCCACATGCTCATATGGATTAGTTGTCGCCAGAAACTTCCATTTGGTATCATTGAAATATAAAATTATCTTTCCATGCAAGTAATACCTCATGTCATCCCACCATGGTAAGCTGCGCTCCTTTTTAGGTGGTTGGACTGCTGGACCAGAACAGCTTGCCCTGGTGCTAAGATTAACTTTCCGCAGGGCTACTTGAAATGCATAGCTTATATCAGCGAAAGATGGCTCATAACCAACTCCAAAAGATATCTCTCCCTTCTGGAAATAAATAGGTAAATTAGAGTACATTTTCATCGCTGGTGTAGTACCACTGGCAGAACGTAGCATCGTGACCTTTTGCCATCTTCCAATAAGCAATTCTTGATGTATTTGGGGTTGAAAACATGTTGCCTGAAAAAGTGGACAGAGTGAGAAAGAAAAGTGAGGATGGACAAAGGATCTAATATAAAAAAACACCTGTTTTCGATATAAACAACTCGAATTTTAAAAATTTAGATAACCTGTAAGTTTTCATTCTCATTCTCATGGTAATCAGCATTGATTAAACATGAACTGATTTTCAAAATGAAATGTTCATATGAATCTGAGTTAAAAGTAACTGGGAAACAGTACAGATCTAGGCACAGATGTTTTCTCATGAGTGACTAGTTTATTTATGTGTGTGATGCTACAATATCCAAATATACAGCAAGGTGACGCAGCATATAATAGAACCTCATTTCCAAAATCTCCAAAACTGAGTCAGGCCATACTCAAAATCCCATCGTCACAAGTTAAATAGTTCATTACTAATATACTACTACATCCCTTCGGATTTAGATGGCACCTTTTGGGGGGTTCAAAGACCAAGGGCGTGACACAATGGTCAGCACTCAGCACTGCCCTTGCTTAGTAGTTGATGCAGCAGCAAGCAGGCAGGCATGGCTACGCACCAATTGCAGCGTTAGTTTAAGATGCATGACTTCACATCCACTTACAAAAGTGATTATTTCGAAGTAGTAAGAGGTCCATTCAAATGAATGCATGAACTTATTTAGGGGTATATACCTTTCAGAATTAGGAAGAGTGTGTGTTCTCTATACCTGACAGCTAAACAATAAACATAATATGCGCCCAGTAAGAAACAGAGGGGGTAGTGGAGTACTCCCTCCATCCCAAAATTATAAGACATTCCAAGAATCTTGGAGAGTCAAAACATCTCAAGTTTGGCCAAATTTATATGATAAGACAATAACATTTACAATGTCAACTAAGTATTATTAGAGTCTTCATCAATTATATTTTCCTAATATACCTATTTGATGTCAAAAAACTTTATAATTCTTTCTATAATTGGTCAAACTTGAGATACTTTGACTCTACAAGATTCTTGGAATGTCTTATAATTTGGAATGGTGGGAGTACGTCTTAAGTTCCTTCTGAGTTCTGACATAATCAGAATGACAAATATAGTTCTCAATGTGAGGCATATTCTGATGGATTGCTTAGTATTGTGTGGCAACTGCCAAATGCTAGTTGCCAGTCTAATCACAGTAACCAGTCAAACTACCAGTTCGGGCAGAGTCGTTTCTTTCTGGAAAGGGGTCTCCACATAGCATCTGAATTGGGGATTGATCTGCTTTCTGGCGAAGCTGACTAACCAGAATACCAGATAAACAACATACCCACTCCCCTTTCTCAATTTGTACAGTTATGCATTGCAGTCATGTCAAATTGAGGTAAAACTAATGTGTGGAAGATCAAACCAAGTTATGCATCTAGAAAGTATATAGCTTAAGACGGTGGTAAGCTGGCACAAATTACAGGAGGGTGGCAAAAACTAACAACAGTTTTGAGTTTTCTGAAAGTGCATATTCATAGCCCTCTCAGTGTAATAAATATCTATAAACAAAAACATTAGTTCTAACACAAAGGAAAGAGTGTGATAGAACTGACCTGCTGAGCAAGAACAATACGGCCTTGACACTTCCCACTGAGTGAGGAAAACAGAGGAGAAGTATAGTCTCTTAACTGTACAACCAAGGACCCAGCAAGGACAGAAACATCACTACCATACAACCGAGAGAATGGTATGTCTTGCTCCTGACAGACAGAGTCAAGCCCCTTTATAAATTCAACCATTTCTATCTCTCCACCATCTATCCTGGTCAAAGTAACATCCAGATCGGAAACAGAAAATGAAAGAAGAGAAGCTCTTCGCGAGCTTTGTCTGAATCCAGCTTGAAAACCTTCTGAGCATGCTCCTGAGCCTTCTGCAGGTACCATGTTCTGACAAGCCACATAATATGATCGAAATGCTTGCTTATGGATTTCTTCCTGCAACCTTTGAAGAGCTGCGGTGTCATGAATATCAACTTCAACACCATTGCAGAGAACTTTTCTCTCGGAGCTACGATTGCTCGGATCTACACTTCCTGATATAGCTTCCTCAAGATAATTCAACCTAACACCTAACTCAGAGATTTTGTTCCTCATTAAATGGTAATGTTCATCGAGCCAACCTTGGATGGGCTCTTCTTCTATATCTGCTGTCAGTTTACGCAATACAAACTTCACAGTTCCAAATTTGGATCCCCCAGAATTAACTTTTTTAGATTTTTCTTTTCCATCAGGGCATATTATACTTCTTTTGGCAGATGAGATAAGCTTAAAGGCACGAATCATATCTTCAACAGCATCCTCTATGGCACGCAATGGCAACCTATAAGGCATGCAAATATGGACATCTAGCCCTTGAACAACCCAGTCTCTTTTGGATGATGGCTCAACCTTTGCATCAACCAAACTCCCAGTGCTGAAAGGTATACAGGATATTTGTATGCGGGTGCTCTTTAAAACTCTAGCACCATTAAGAGTAAGAGAGAGGCCTTCAGACAGTACACCTATCTTGGCATTTTCAGTAAAGATTGATTGTACATGCATGTTTGCTTCAACACCGTCAGCAAGTTCAGCAGATACCCTTAACACATCCACATCAATGGCAAAAACTGACCCTTTTCTGTCAGATTTCAGAGGTTTAACTGAACCGGCAGTCATGTTGCCATGTTCATTTGCTTTGATACTGGCAACTTCAGTATTGGTCATCTTTTCAGATTTTTGGGACTCATGATGTAGGAAATGCTTAAAGCGGATGAATGTCTCATATAGTGCTAAATGAGCATCAGGTTCCCATCTCAGATAAATATCTGTCGCACTAAAGAGGGAACAAGCAGCAACTTCCGTATGGCCACTGGATCGGCGAACAATTTTAGCATTCTGCATATCTAGTAAAGTTACTCTGACACCAGAGCTATCCTCAGGTAATTCCTCATAGATTGCCTTCACCCGTTCTAATTCTGCTTCTGTTGTCTTTCTCTCCTTGTCTATACACATAGAGAGATGAGATATTACCAAAGATGCAGAGAACCGCAAGTGGCAGCCTGGCAAAACTGATGTTATACTTGCCCTACGTGGCGTGCCATCAGCAGAAACACTAACAATTACTTGACCACCTTGAGAGCCGTAGTTCACACGCTTTGGATCAGCAATTGGCATATTTACTATGTTTGCATCACCACAGTATGTAATAGAGAATTTCTGTAGGCTTAATTTCAATTTTTTCACACTTTTTGTTTTCTTTTCCCCTCTATGCTCCAAATTCTTTTCTTTAGCACTTCTGCCAGATGACTGAAGACTCTTAAATAGATTCCTAAACGACATCATATTAAGCACAAGTGATTCCAAATGCTTGAAACCAAATTTCACTTCTATAACACTTATATCAATGGAAAAAACAAGTGCATGCCTACTAGTTTCAACCATATCTTGGACATCACTTTCCCTATATCCCCAGTCAAGGCTCATCCGAGCGATATGCATTAGGGAACCAGAATAAGTATCCACACCAAATATGTTTTCCTTTAAGAACTCTCTATATTCCTCCTCCATGTGCACCAGCAATTCACCAAGTTCTGTGTGTATCTGAATCCCCTTGCTTGCAATATTATTTGAAAACAAATGTGATGACTGGGAACAAGCCTGCATTTTAAAAGGAACATATCAAAACACAAGTCAAAGGATGATGCTTACTTAGCAGATAAAGGCTTAATGCATTTATAAACTCTAGATCACATCACTAATAAATAATGGCAAAATTACCAATGCAAATGCTAGCTTAGAGGAACAAGCACTCTATTATCCAAACAATAAATGCTACTCCAACATATGAAGGTAAAAGAGAAAACAAAGAAACCCCATAATGAGAGCCAAACCACAATACCCACACTAGCCAGCATAGTCACACCTCAACAAACTTCACCATTATTTTCCAATGGTGCATGACCAGCACTTGTATTTAAAGTGAACTATGCTCGGCATCTACACACACCAACCAGAAGTGGGCATTTTTTTAATCAAACACGCATGAGAGCTGTCCAGCTTTTTATTAGAGATAGAAAAGAAAGGACCTGTCCTTACAATGTCCACAACAGGCAAGGCTCACACCCAAGAACACAGATTGACACACAGCACAAACACTGCCATTCAGCATGAAGGACCCCACACAATTTTTGCAAAATATCTGCAGCACACAATGCTTCAACAGAAAAACATTGTTTGTAACCAGCACCAGGCATTTTAGTAAGACAACTATACATGCCAAATCCCACAGGACAAAAAAGTTCATAAACATAATAGGCCTTATTCTTATTGTCCTAGGAACTTACATGGTACAATACCAATCCATTAAGACTGTAAAGCAAGACAGTCATTTCCGGGGCAGCGACCGCGCACGTCCACAAAATTGGCTTGATCTCCCTTTTTTGAGAAACTTCTGGATTGGAGTTTCTTTTAGAAAGCTTCATTCCTTTGGTCCTCAAAGAATGAAGTCGCATCCATGGCATCAGTCTGCTTAACATAACATTGCATTGGGTACCACCAAGCTTGGCATCAATCTCAGCTCTGATCGGAAGAAATGGCTAAAAAAAGAAATATTTAAGGCTCTGAAAGTTAATGACAAATTATAATAATAAACCAACTAAAGTGCATGATACTTACATCAACAGGGACATCCAAAGAAGCTGTTGCGAAAACTTTCAGAACTTCCAACAGAGAACTAGAACCTTCTCTAATTAACTGAAAGGAAAGAAGTAAAATTTTATTGATTAACAGCTACTGTTAAGTACAAGAGTACTAGGGGGAGGGGGAGGGGGAGAGAGAGAACTACATGAATTTCGCTTAGATCAATTTGAACATCGAAGTGTGGCGTCGCTTCTTCAAAATCGTCCTGTGGTAGGGATTTTGCACAAGTCAACTGGATCCCTGTAATGTTGTTGTCAACACTAAGTCCTTCATGCAGGTGTCTGAACTTCACATCAAGCTTCGGCGCACTGAAGCTAACCTTCCAAAGAACAAACACAATATTTAGCTATATTTTTCAGTTTTCAGTAAGAGCAGAGCAGAAAGAGAACATAAGAGGGTACAAAGACATGACATTGGTCACCAAACATGCCATTTTGGACATCAACAGAACCTTTCAAAATATAATTTTGATAATTATTTTGTTATGACAATGTATCTATAAACAATTAAACATAATAACATATTATGAAGGAATAAGTCTTATTAACACCCACACACAAAAAAAAACTCTTAATGGGTTTGAAAATGTAACATCAACTTCAGAACAAGGTATATGACACCCACAAACTTTTACAATCACACAAAAACGCAACTACCACCATATAAGTTAATTCAAGTTGCAAGAACCTCCCTAATTAAAGTAAAACAATTGACTTATTAGACGGGGGGTGCGTTTTTTTTTATTTTGGATATGGTATCCAAGCCCTTCTTTCACCTGAAGGCATTTCACTCATGTTAACCACATCTCAATAAAACTGAACCTTTTAGGAGACTCGATACTACCTAATAACAAATATTGAGAAGATTACGAATGTGAATTATCAAGGTGGCACTCAAATGACGTCAGCAAAATGGTTACAGTGCTAACATGAAAAAAAAAATAGTATTCACAAGCGAAAAAAACATAACATTTTTTGATAAATAGATAATTCCAAGTCAATTTATTGGCACACCAACCTTATCCGGAAATGCGAACATTTGTTTCTTTAACAGCGGTAGAATGGATTTGCTTTTCGATATTTGTTTGATTGCTGAAGTATCTGTGGTAGAATCTCCAGTGTTCAAAGAGACAGTGCTATATTCTGGAATCGTGTGCTGCTTGCGAAACATCCTTTCATCAATGTTGGCAATAGCATACCCACATTTCAATTCCAGGTTAAGGATTTTAATACCTTTCTCCCTGATAAAAAAACAAGTTTTAAATACATGAAAAAATAGGTAATACTATAGGAACATCAAATTGTTATGGTATTGGTATGAAACTCTTCTTGGGCAATCAAATACGCGATCTGTGTTGCATGTAAGCTCTAATTTTCACAGAACCGCGATGCTGCTTTGAAAACCAGAAGGTAATTCAATCGGGAACATATCCTGTGCAAACCACAACTTCGTGAAAACCCGTGCAAACCATGGCAAAAAAATTATCTAAATTCAAAAAAAAAATCACACATGTAGATGATACAATGATACATAACCTTGTAAAATATCTTGTCCAAACTCGACTTCATTTGTTAGATATAAAAATAACAAATTTCTAACAAATCATCTGGACACCTTTCTGGCTTGAAATTTCTTATTTTTATATCTCACAAATGAAGTCGAGTTTGGACAAGATATTTTACAAAGTTGTGTATTATCATATCATCTACATGTGTGATTTTTTTGGTGAATTTAGACGAATTTTTGGCCCTTGTTTGCATGGGTTTTCACGAAGGTTGTGGTTTGCACCTGATATGTTGCCAATTCAAGAATACTAAGTATGATCCCAGACATATTTGATTATTTTATTGTGGAAGTGATTTATATGTTGATAGTACAACCTTCACCTGAATATAACAGTTGCCAAGGCAGAAGAGGAACTCACTTTTCATGGCCGAGGTTACAAGTAACCAACAAATCTTCACAAACAAATGGGGCCAAGCTTTTCTCTGAGTTAGATACAGAAACTTGATCAGACTGGAAAGCATCAAGCAGACTACAACTGCCCATCAGATCAGTAGTCAATCCCAGATCTCCAAAGTGTATATTCAAAGGTAAAAGATGCAACTTGACACCAAGAATATGATTAGGTCCAGCAATTTTAAATGTATCCACCGTTAGTTCTTTTATGTCAACAGCACCTTTTGGTACCTACACCATCGTTTGCAAAATTAAGGTGAAAAAATCATAAGCAGCAGCATGGACTAGACATCACATACATGAGAAAACAGATAATTTGAAGAGTATAGTGCTTCCAGTCAGAGCATTCAACATAACTGTACACACACATAACCTTCGCATTTGTAAGGGTAAGTGATGTGTTCTGCTAGTTGCTTTATTGTTTTTCACAAGAATTTTGCATATACAACTCAGATCACCAGAACTGTGTAAACAGATATCGTGCTGAATGCTAGTGCATGCAATAAAATTTTGAGTAAATTTGCTTGAAGCTACAGGCATAGCATAACAGGAGTTGCACAATATTTCCAGTTTACATCGGTCTACAGGGCACAACAGTACAGGTGTCTACAGCATGTAGAGAAAATGAGGTACTTTGGTCTTGTTTATTTTCTCATTCATTTCACACTAAGATTAACTGCAATTATTTGTAAGGATACCATGATAGGCAGATTAATCATCTACTAGAGCACAAATTTCATCTTCATACACATTGAAAGGATCAATCTATCTCCTATCTTAAAAAGGGCTTGCATTCTTACTGCCTTTTCTGACCATTTCTAGTTAGCTGGGTGCAGATAAATTTTCATCGCAAACAAAATATTAGCCTATATAAGAAATTTGAGACAGTTTGTTACCTTGACTATCAGATCTGTCACGGAAACTGATAAAAGTCTTGCCATGCTTGATGTGACCAGCCATTTCCCTTTTCCTGTAGAGTGAGGCCTTGCTGACTTTTGTATTTTTTTATTTTGAGAAGATGATCTAGTTACAATTTCAAGATCATTTATAAGCAACTGCAACTTTGGGTCCTTGGAGATAACACCGAAACTTAGTTTGACTAGAGACTTGCGGAAACTTAGTTTTATTTCACCAATCGAAACAGATTCAACTGAACCCTGAGAAGTTGGATAATATGAGCAGATGGATTAGTAAGAAAGGAATAAAATGGAAGAAGAAATATAACTAAAAACATAGCTATTCAACATAACACAGATAATGTGAGTCTTAACTCTTAAGAACATCAATATTTCATAACAGAAAGAAATATTATGGTCAAATTCTCCTTATCTACTCTGAAAGCAGGAAAATAAGAAACATGGAAATCAACACCTCCATTATAAAACAATAAGTACTTTAACAAAGAAAATATATATAGCTGCAAGATAGTGTACTAAATGCCAAGGTAACATTAAGATGGTTCCCAATCATAACAAGAAGTGCAAGCCATCTTTTTTTTGGCTCTACACAGCAGTATTAGCTGCTTGACAACTGTAAGATTCAAAAGGCACCAAACCAAATGTTACTAAAATAAATTGAAAAAAAAAACAAGCATGGACAATTATGAGCTTCTTATAGCTCTAGGACCTCACAGCATGAGATGAAAGACAAACCTTACAAAACTTTATTGTTACATCCCTCAAGCAGTTGAAACCAGCAACTCGAAATCCGACAGAAGCTGAGAATACTCGGCTCAAGAACCAAGCTAACAATCTTGAAGCGAATCTGCAAAGAATAAACCACATATCAATGCACCATAGTTGTACCTTTGAATGATTACTTCCTGCAGAGGTCAATACTAATGTGCTAAATTGAAATATCAAAGAATTCAAATGAGCTTAATGATATCTAATGAGTAATGACCAGTCAAATGTTCTTTCCCTCACATAGTGGCAGAAATATAAAACTCCAACCAAGTAACCAACATAAATAATCCATTGACTACCAAAAAAATAAAAAAAACTTTCCAGATTTACCCATAATGTGGCATCAGAATAGCACGAAATTTTACGGCGCACTGAATGTTGGACATAACATAACAATAGCATGCAACATATAAGAAGAGAAAACTAAGTTATTTCAATCTCTATGTGGAAAACAATGATTTTATTTAAGTGGTCGTGACTCCATGCTCAAATATTACATAACACGATCCAGTTCTGCAACAAAGAGCAAGAATATGGACAGTAGAACACATCAGAACAAATTGCTACTATCATAGTCAAAATTAATTAAGCTGGTCTAAAAGCACTTTGACATTGAGGGGCTCAAAATACAACACTCTACAAGACTACAACAACTCACTGGAATGACTATCAAATAAGTATGACTGAAACTACTCTTGTGTCATCTCGGTTACAACCAAAGCTAACTTTCACTGTACCATTCAATCCACCATGATTGCAAGCTCCAAAATATACAGACTTACAGAAGGAGTCCAAGGTCTTGAACTCTTGATTTCATAATGCAACAGCCAAAGAAACCAGTTAAATGAACATCGCACGGGCCACCAGCCCGCCACAATGCTTAAGCTTGCCATTACAAAGCGCAGTTATCATATCATGAACATTTACGCCTCTAACTTGAATTGTTTTTTATCACAGAAACATTGAATGCTCCAGACCAGATGTGCCTGTTCACAGCGGCGAAGCGCCGAAGCCCAATAAGAGCCCATGGGTGCCTGGGGCACCCCCTCCAATTCCAGAAATCTTTTAGGAGTAGCAAAATTTGGCCCTATGGGCACCCCCATGGCCCAAGATTAGGCACCCCACCAGCCCAATCAGCCCACATCTGCGCCACTTCCTTGCAGCCGAAAAGTCGCAGCGAGCCAGTGAACGCTCGAGTCTGTCGTGATTCCTTCCGCACGACGCCTCGCTTTCCTGGCTGCCTCGTTCGAGTCCGAGCGCGAGCAGGGAGCAGCCACGGACTGTGGACGCCGTTCATGCCGCGCCGCGCGCCCCTGTGGCCCTGCCATCCTGGCACCGTCATCCGCTCGTCCCAGTGCCGCCGTCTGCACCGAGCGTCCGTCGTCCGAGCTGCCTAGCCGGTGGCCGCCCACGCCTTGACGCCCAGCCCGCCCTGACTCCTGACCCGCCTGGCCCTGGCCTCCCGGCTGGCGGCTGCTGTAAGCCTGCCAGCTGTCCCAGTCCCTCCCATCGCCCAATGCAGCAACGCCGGATTGGCCATCACTAGTCGCTCCAATGAGTCCATCCCGGTGAGTGTTTATCCTCAAGTTAATCCTCAATCAAATTATTTATATGTGAAATGGTGAACTGCGATTTGATTATGCAAATGAATGAATTATAGGTAATGCAATGGAAGTTTCATGAACATGGAAGGAAAAGGGCATAAATATGATCTCTAAGAGGAGGGTAATGCAATGCATCTACTTTCAATGGATAATTCTACATTTTTTTGCTAAATATTTGACCTATTTCTTCTCTTTTTCCTTAGGGTGGATCACATATTTTGCTATATGGGACATCTTCTGTTCATCGTTTTGGCATTCTTTCGAGTTTCAATCACTACACTAAAGTGATTAATGCCATCTTTATTTTTCTATAAATGGTGAGTGTCATTGCTCTTGTCCCTATCAATTTGCTTATGTTTTGACCAAAATCACATTGCATTGTCATTACTAAAAGTTGAATTTTGATGTTTAAAATTGCTAATTAGTTATGCTATTTGTTTGAAAATCATATGGGTTACTGCCCATTTGCTCTAGCTTCGCCCCGCTCAATCTCAAAAAGACACAAACATGACCAAAAAAAAAGTTCTTTCACAAGCAGCTCCTGACCAAGGGAAAAAACTCAGTGAGGCAGTGCCACCACCAGTCCACCACTGGTAGCAGCAATATGCTCAGGCCGGCCACAGAAGAAGAGCCACTGCAGTGTCCAAGCACCAAAAACCGCAATTCACTACCACAGAATCCCATCACCGACTAGCAGCGGCAATAGCACGCAACCCGTCCCTCACCGTGGAATGCCGGATTCCCCCTACGTCCCCAGCAGTCCCACCACCTCGCGAGTCCCAAAACCGGCCTCCGCGAGAGATCCTACAGTCCTACTGCGCTGCAGCGCTGGAGCAGAGGCGGCGAGGGTCAGAGGGGCTTACGTGAAGACGACCCATCCGACGACGGAGACGGCCAGGAACACCGAGAAGAACTTGACCGGGGAGGACGCCATGGCCGGCCCTCTGCCCGCGTCCGGCAGATCCGCGTCACGCCGCCCGGATCCGTGCCTACAACAGCGCCGGCATGGCCCCCCTCGAACCCTAGCTTCTGGGGGGCGCTCGGCCCGCCGCCCGCGAGGGAATCACTGTGAGGTACGGAGGAGGCGACGGCGGCGTGCGATCTCGCGTGGGGAGACGAGACGAGATCGCTGCGCTTGTTGCCTTGTATCAGGACAAGAATTTTCACAAAGTCAGAGCGCGAGGGGCAGCACTGTACTGTAGTAGTCTGTAGTAGTAGCAACCAGTAGCAATAGCAAAAGGGGGCAGCAGCACCGGCCGGCTAGAGGGGCGGAGGCTTCCTGGGCTTTTCGCCTTTGGTGACTTCCGAAGACAGCAACGGTCCAGGCTCTGGGAACAAATCTCAGCCAAAGCGGCAGGAATGGTTTTCAGACGGAAACTGTAGCTGCTGTGTGTCGGGCGTTGACAAATGGTAAGATCAGAGAATTACGGGATTTCAGAGTTCAGATTTTGGATGCTGGAGAAATTGTGGCTAGCGTCAAGAATGAGCGTAACTCTGACTCTAAGGGCGTCCTGAAGAGTACGTCGAAATTGTTAGCTCTCACATATGTATGATGTGAAGGAGAAATAACGTTAAAAGTAAACTTGTTAGCGTTATTGTACTCGTGAATCTTAAGTTCACCCTAATAAATACTTAGTCTTTACCCTTCTACGACTTTTTATATTCGTTTGTCGCGACTCTTTACTTTTATTTTTGTATTCGCTCTCACCTCCAGCTCAATTAATGAAGTTGTCAGCTCCACTGGAGACGTCCTAAGTGGCGTGAATTCTCCGAATTCACGTGATAAAATCATGGTTGACTTCATCATGTCTAGATGTCATTCAATTCTAATTCAGCGGTTAATGAGCCTTTCGCTCTCTTAGCATCGACCCAAATGCAAATGACAGCACAATTAAGGCACAGGGTTGCCTTTTCTCTTTCTTTTTTGTGCAACTTATCTTAAAAAATCATAACTAAGGAATAACGAATAAAGATAGGTTTTATATAAATTTATGTCTCGAGAAAATCTATAACCTTATAGTTAATGTTTTTTTTCATTTGAAGTCGTTTCATTCAAAGTTAGAGAATCGATATATGTTTAGGTCTTGAAATACAAATATGAACATTGTATAAGTTTTATGCACCGAAACGGCTTCAACTGAAAAAGCAATCAACTATGAAGTTATAAATCAAATCTCCGCAAGTATATAAAATTCATATAAATTCCAAGCTCATATTTAAAAGTTATTATTTTTTAAGGTAAGCTATGTATAAAAAGAAAAATTCCATTTGTACCTCTATCCATGAACCAGGCCTTAATTGGGCTGACATTTTGCATCTGAGCTAGGCACTAAGAAATAGAAAGGCTCATCAACCATTGGATTATAACTGGATTCTGTTGAGCCCGTTGTTTATATATTATAAAGTCTGAGGAGGTTTGTTTTCAAAAATAATAATTGGATGCCATATAAGTAAGGTCAGCCCATGACTTTATCACAGGAAATCCACGTAGTCGAGTCCTAAGTGATGCATGGCATTAGGGTCCTAGGAAAAAAAAGGATGCATTAGGACTTAGGAGTTCACAATGGCTATTTCATTTGGACATTGAGCCCAAGTTCAACGGATCCCTGCCCAAACCTTGTAGTGCGCGTTGGTGTGTTTTGATTCTTTCTCGTTTATCCACATGACCTAGTGAGATCCAACTTTCTTTTAACCTGAGCTCACTCTAGTCTCTACCTTCGTTAGCAATGTGTAGTTCCGGGTTTTTTTTCCGAGGCTTTGTGATCCATTAGTTCCATCGGCCAAGAAATAAAGGTCGGATTTGAACTGTACCGTGTTGGCTTGGCCTAACTTTCTCATGCTTCATGCCACTTTAGCATTGTTTATCAGCACTACTTTTAATACTTTTTAGCAAACAAACAATATTTTTCTTCATAACAAATTAACATAACCATTCAATATAAGCCAAATTTAAACAAAACAAACAACACCTAAGTATGTAAGGCAACTCTAGCCGTGGCTATAGAGCATGATAAATCTTTGGTTTGGGCCAAGCACAACCTATGGCACGCAGAAACACCTTTGTGTTGTGACAGCTCCAATGTTAGACAATCTGGGTTGTGGCTCCAAAAAGGGGAGCATGGCCAGCTAATATTCAAGAGTTGCGGAGGGGTGAGGACAGTGCGGCGACATGTGGTGGTTCCGACGCGGTGAGGTGGGTTGGCTCTGGCGCATCGAGGTAAGGTGGCTTCGGCACCAACATGGAGTCAAGGATGGCGTGGCATGCGGCAAGACGTCAATGAGCACACAGAGCGGGAATAGTGTGGCAAGATGTCGACAATTGAGTAATAAGTATTATTTGTATGTGAAATGTTGTAGAGTGGTTGACATATAGAACCTACGTATGAGAGGCGGGTCCGCACATATGAGTAGGCTAAAAGTGTGATAAAACTATACATCCAATCCATTTGCAAACCTACCAAAAATACAAAGGGGATGAGTCTAACCCTTTGAACCAGATAAACTAAATCAAGAATGAAATCATCTTATCCCAAAATGAGAGATGTAACCATTCTATCTTAGTCTCCATATCAATGGGCGGCTCGGAGGCGATCAAAAAAATACTACTAGATCACACCTGAACACTTTTGCACCCTAAATACGTAGGTGATAGTTCAACGGAGGGAGTAGCAGAAACTAGGAGTACAATGAACTCATGGATTTGTCTCTAACGACTTCGGACACAAAACGATACTGGAAGTTTGGAATTTGGCAAGTTTATACGCTTATCAGTGATACTGCTTGATATATTCTCGTTTACAGCGTTAGGCTTTGATTAACTTATGGCCTTTCGGCACCTAGGAATTTTTTACAAATTTACATCGAAAATATAAGATTATGTTCTATTGTTACCTGAGTCCGAAGGGAACGACAAGCAAGAAGCTTCTTGTTGTCTAACGTGGGTATATATCCAACTCAGACGGCCATTGTCTCCATCGACAATTTTAAGTTCGTTTTAGGTATCTCCAAGTGTATATTCGCTTGATTTCCTAGAAAATTGTATCTTTTCTTGCGTGTGTATCCTGCATAGAGACTTTCATGGTTTTTGTTTAGCTAGCATCTCAAGCGTTGGTTTGTTCATGTGCGGCTTAAACTAATGCCACGATTAGCATATGCATGCCGTTGTTTATAGGATGCTTGTAATTGTGTGTGCGAGGGCAACATTTGTTTATTTGTGATATGGTTAGCATTGGTAGTTTGGGTGATGCCACTGTTGGAGGCAAGCAAATGAGGTTGCCATTATTTATGGTCCCGTTTGGTGGGGCTTCAAATGACTCTAGCTTTTCTAAATGTATTTACTGTTTATAGGAATTGTTTTTATCTCTTCTCTCCCCTCCTCACGGAGCTAGTGGGAGCAGATGAAGCTAGGCTTCTCCTTCTTCCACTGGCTTTGTGAGAGAGGAGAGAGACAGAGAGAAGGGATAAAAACGGCTCATGTAAATAGTATATGAGCAGTGAATGTGTCAGAGAAGCTAGAGCTATTTGAAGCCCTACCAAATGGAGCCACAAGTCTTGGATTACCCATCAACCACAAATTTGTTCACTTGAACTTATCACTTCGATCTGTCAGTCATAATACAATATTTTTCTCTCATAACAAAACACCATCAATCATCTTATCAGTCGCAAAAACTATCAATCTTGTTAGTTTACTGTTTTGTCTCAGTGCTATTATCCAGTACTCTAGATGTCATCGCACAACACACATGCTACCCAAAGTCCAAGAGCCCGAGACATGCATAAAGGTATGTAATGTTGTTATGTAAAAAAAATTATACTAATTCAGTAACAAAACATTAGGCGACTCAGTATAACCTGCATTTTCAGACGATATGTGTGGTTCAAAAGAAATACAATTGTATATGTGTTGTTTAAAACATATTTGCGTATTTGTCACTAGTTAGTAACCGCTTACCAGTCCTCAAAATCTACTATTGCACTACTGGACTCAACAAACCTTGTTTACTAACAAAAAACACCTATTTCCATTGTAGATGATTCTTGTCGCCGCCACTCATGGAGGTAGACATCAAAGACAAAACCCAAAAAAACAAAGTAGCTTGAAGATGGTTTTATCATGACACACCCCTTGACGGTAGTGAAGGGACTTATGCAGTGTTGTTGTGCGGAGAATATTGAATTTAATTTTGGGCTTGGCCTATTTTAGTTTAATCTAATCAAATAAATCATATGGCCAATATTAAATTAAATGTTATGTACAATACATTTTCCCCCTCATATATGATTTTGTCAAAAATATTGACTCAACTTAAATTATATGGGTGAAATGTGTGTGCATCTATTGAGAAATTGAGAGAGGACAAGGACGTGACATACGCGCACGAGTGTCGTCATCAAGGCGGGTTAGTTTTACCACTTAGACTATTTGATGATGATCTTTTGTAACCAAATTCCCGACACCTGCGAGAATGGATGATATAAGTAATACATCCCTACAACTAGAGAACTTCCATCGTGGTTCCTACATGCACAGGAATAGGAAGAGTAGACATTCTAAAACGGTGTCATTTTCATATTGTTTTTGGGAGCTGTCTTGCACGAAATTGCTCTATCTTCTTGCTACTTCCTGACCGCTTCTTTTCCGACGGATGTCATGATCGGCACCGCAACCTTTCTCGGTATCGAGCGGGACGATCACATCAACAAATGTTATGTCGGCTAACGGAAATGACTAGTGCTACTGGATATGCTACTTTAATGACCCACTTTCTATTTTCTATATTAGAATCCATGATTAGTATGATGCTTGTTAACTTAGTTGCGAGTAGATCACGTATGCACCTTTCTGATGTCGGATTAAATTAGTATTGAATTTGCCTAAATTTCTAATAGAAAATCACTATAGTTGTTCACATAGGAGGTCAGCCTATCGAGGATAAACAAAGAAGACGAACACCATAATGCCACATTGGGGACAAAGCCCCGGTACAAATAATTGGCCAAAGCAGCGATGGCATAAGTTTATAGATCCAATTGCTCAATTATTGGGACAAGAACGTTGGTAACACAATTGATGAACCATACAATGACTTTGCACAAGAAGATGCTGATGAACCGGAGGTGGACCAATTTTATAACAGAGGCATTGAGCTAGAGATGATTTTGGTCTTTAAGCAAATAGGCTAGTAAAATTATCTATGAAGAAGAATGTAACAACACACAACGATGATGGAGGAGAGAAATCTACCTAGTTGGTTGGGGATATTTAGTTAGTTGTAACATTAGGGTTTTCTCCTTTAGTTTTAGAAAAAAAAACAATAATAAGCAAGATATTAAGGGTTTGAGTGTGCATCCATGTCGATAGAACTAATAGGTTGGAGATATTTCTTTTTGTCTCTCTATATATAATGTTGCTTTTGGTTCCTGCGGCCTGCCTAACTAAAGCCGCTAGCGTCTGATCGCCTATTTGCATCCAGAGAACCTAGAAGGTAGAGGTGATCTTGCTCCTAGGTTCGGTTCATGAACTGGTATCTCTGCGTGCACCATGTGTCAAAAGTCCAAAGGAGACAACAAAAGAACCTACGGGATGTTCGAGGTCCACTGGTTCTTTAGTTTTGTAGTGAGTTAAAATCATAAAATGGCCACTGAAACCACATAACAACAATGAAAATTAAAATAGAAACTTCTTCTGCCGTCCAAAAAGTATCTTCTGCAAGGGAAGAAATCCTTAGAAAAGAAGACGTGAAATATGAATATGCTCAGCTTAGCACATAGAAGTCGTTCTCGCTTATTAAGAAGTTATTTTTTTTTAATTTTAATTAGTTGTATTAAAATTAATATTTATAATACATATTAGTATCATTAGATATAATTATATTAGATATATAAATATTGCACATATTTTTATAAACCTAGTTAAAGCTAAAATAAATAATCTACATGCATCTCGTAACGACTTAGAATATATTTTAAGACTCGGAGAGTACATGATAGAAGAAAATCAAATAGCCAGTCGATTGCTAGGTGAGCAACCAGAAACGTCCTTCACTAGATTCAAAGGGCCTGAAAGCAACCTCAGAGGTTACGTTACAGTAGTAGAAGAATCTTGTTACAACTTATATAAGAAGTTTTTTGTCACTCCAATTATAATTAACCTAGATGGATAATTTTCACCATATAAAAGAACTTAGATCAACAAAATAGTCACTCTCATGAGTTGTCCTGTTATGTGTCCTTCAGTGATATTCCTTCTCTCTTTTTTCCAGAAAAGTATTCCTTTTGTCTTTTTTTTTCTTGAAAATATTCCTTCTCTCTTTGTTTTTGACAAATTCATAATATGTCATCATCTATTACTGAAAGTATAACCTAGATGGACAAGTTCCATCATAAAAAGAACTTCGATCATAAAAGGACCTGTAGCCTAATGGTTACAAGAATCTTAATATCTTAGTTTCTAGGTTCGACTCCCATGAAAGTGGGTTTCTTAGGATTTTTCTTCAACAACAATGTGTTTATGGTGACTTCGTCAACCTTGAGTATTTATTGAGCTGATCTTCGAATATATGCTCATAGGAATAGAGTTTGTATGCTGCAGTCATAGAGGTGAGTGTGTGCGCACGTTGTGAGTGTCTATGTTATACTGTGTAATTCACAAAAATAAAAGAACTTAGATCAACAAAAATATTCATTTTCTCCTATAAACCGTCATGTTATGGGTCCTTCAATAATTTATATCTTCGGAATGGCTACCTTAAATTATCTAGCACTTCTTATTGATAATGCTAAAAAATAAAACATTATGATCTCTTCTCTTTTTCTTGATCACACAAAATATTTACATATCTTTACATTAAAATATATTTTTTTAATATAACACGTCTCAACGATATCCTAAGTGATCTCTCCTCTCTTTTTTATACGATGATTACGTAGCAATTTGACGACTACTGTTACAGGGAAGCACAAGCACCGTCCATAGTTCACGTGACCGCAAAAGCAATCTACAGTTGAACTACATAAAAAATGGATAAGCACAGAACTTTCACCACACAGCTGCATATATACAGATATTACCAGCGCCGTTTTAACAAGTCACTGTCAATAATGTCACTTGCAACATGCCAACATCGACAGCCCAAAAAGTGCACACACACATAAACCAGTGGTGCACGTACACGCATGACATGATTACAAAACCTCTCTAATAAGAAAATGAAGGTTATGAGAGGGAAAGAAACTAAAAGGCAACAAAGAAAAAGATGGGATAAGATATAAAGAAGATAGGCGAGGTGTGGTCTTTGAAGCCCTAAGGCAAGAGAAGCCGTTTTAGGTCCACCAACTGGTTGTTGTTATAGGAGATGGAGACCATCCATCCATCCATCCATCCATCATCTATCGTCTTCGTATCCAGTTCCATCCATCCATTCCAACCAAAACGCTCACTCCTGTCACACCCAATTTTAAGGACGAAATATGATGCATAACATTATATGTGCCTAGGAAATAATCCACACATAAGTTCACAAATTACAAAATACCATCACAGAGTTTAATACATAGCGTACATATATCCATTACATAAATAATTGAAACAAACGGAAGATACAACTAGCTCTCGAGGCTCCATCTCACAGGGAAGGTCAACTGGTTGACCAAGCCTAAAAATCTTCAGGAAACTCCTCATAGCCTCCTGCTTCTGTTACCCATCCGGGATTTTTATCCAAAAATTGAAAAGTAAACAAGTGTGAGCACATTCGTACTCAGCAGTATAGCATGGGGTTATGAAGCTCAAAAGGTTGACACTGACTTACTGCATTTAACACTTTTAGTTGGTCAAAGTTTTATTATTAAGTAACATCAAGTGATGCTTAAGCCACAAAAGATCCCACTTATATCCTTGCCAAAGTTTAAAGAGACATAAACAACATCATAATGGTGGCAACAGGAACATAAAGATTGGTCAAGTTAATTAGTTAAACCGTCAGTTTTCCGGGCCGCTCGTAACCGTGAGCACGGCTGATATATCAGTTTTAACACTCTGCAGAGGTTGTGCATCTTTACCCGTGAGTCGTGATGCCCCGAATGCCCGGGTTAATTACTCCCATAACACTGCCAAGGTGAGTGGGCGGGGTTCACTATGAAACCTTTCATAGTATCTCGTCTAACAAGATTAGGGGCCGCTAGGATTGGCAAGGGGTGATAGAGCCCCCCCTTCCGAGTAGCATAAAGACCAAACCCGGACAGAGGCCGCACTATAACCAGCTCGGCAAGAGCCTAATGCGCCCTTTCGGGTAACCGCTAACGAGCTAGAAAAGAGCCTACTACTGAGTTAAAGCCAAAGCCATGTAGCTCTCACGGTAGCACTGTCAGTCCCAGCTTTTGCCAACAGTGAGTTATTATAAAAGGGTTATGTTCCAATTGCCATAAACAGGTTCACCAATTCATTCAAGGCATTATAACACTTGGCAGGGATCATGTATCATTTCAATAAGCACTAGCCATCTACCCATATGCATAATCCATAGGAGTCAAGGTAAAGGATTTCAATTCTATGGAAACATGCTACGGGTATCAAATTAAACACATGCACATGAAATCATGATTATGGTGAATAGGATAACAAGGTAGGTCCCATGCTATACTTGCCTTGGTTCTCAAAGTCTTGCTGGTCAAAGCACTCCTGGTCAAAGAACTCCTAGTCACCACCAAACTCCTCACCGTCTGAACTCGATTACGGCATTGCAACAACACGCATTTCAATTCGCATACATACAAAGCAAACAAAACTATTATTAAAACAGTACACCAACAATAGTAAACAGAGTTAAAAGGTTTATAAAAAGATACTACGCACTGCTACGATCATTTCAACGCGAATTTCACGAAAATCGGATTTAAAACGCAAAAGATATGATTTAAACTAGTTCTCTAAGAGCATCTTTAGTATTTAAATTAACCTTGAATTTAAATATTTCAAACATGACTAACAGATGGTTTAACATGTAGAGAATTTCATTACGAATCTAACGCAATTCGAATCGTCCAAATCGGAGTTAAAACAAAGTTTTTATAAGCAAAACAATGCAGTGGCAAAACTGTAAATATTGAATTTCCATTTAATTTCCAAAATGAAATAGACCGATCGGAAATACGCTTTTGAACAGAGAAAGCGTAAGCTCGCTAATGCGCCAGGGCTGGGGCGCGGGGCCAGCAGAGCTGCCACGCGGCGGCTCGGGATTGGCGCGGTGCACTGCACAGTGCGTGCACCCGCTGACTCAGCGCAGGCCCGGGGGTCCACGGGTCCACGGTAGACCGGCCACTTAACCCCGAAGGGGTATCTAATCCTGGCCACAGATCGAAGATCGGGCGGCTGAGAAAAAATAGAGGGGAGAGAGAGGGAGAGTCGGCCGGAGCCGAGGGAGGGCGCGGCGACGCCTCCATTTCCGACGGTCCGAGCTCGGCGGCGAGAAGGGGAGAAGGCCTAGGGGCCTTGGTTGGCCACCGGAAGACCACGGGGAGATCTGGGAGAGTGTGGCGAGTGGGGTGGTGCACTCGGACGTCCGCAGGGAGGATGACAGAGGCGGCGCCATGGATCCCGGCGGCACAAGCTCGCCGGCGAACGCGGGGAAAGAGCTCCCGACCGCCTCGGCTTCAACCAAACGCACAGAGAGGTCCGGCGTGCCCATGCGAGTGCGAAGGTGGGCTCGGTTGAGGTGGCGGCTTGCCGGAACAGGGTGGTCCGCGGCGGCGCCATGGCCGGTGTGTGCGGGATGCGTGGGTAAGGCCCTAGAGGCCTCAATCCTACGAATTGAGGGGTCAGGGAGGTGCGGTGTGACCCTGCGGTGCCGGTAGGGTAACCGGGCGAGGCGGTGAGTGGTCGGAGTGTGCTGCTCACGGCGGTGCCATTGACGGCGGCGCGGGGTACACGCGGGCAGTGCCACAAGGGTTGTAATTCGCCGAATTAAGGACATGAGAGGGAGGAGTGAAGCACTGCGGTGCTTACCGAAACGACAAAAAGGGCGGAGACGGCTCGGTGCGGCTTGTCGGCGTGGAACGACGGTCGGTGTCGGCCGAGCTCGCGCCGGCGTGCGTTCTGTGACCACCGATTAGATAACAGAGAGAGGGATTAGGCCGGGAAGGTTCGCGGGGAGAATGTGGACACGAAACGGAACTCACCGAGGCGAATTAGGCTCCGGTGTGGCCTCCTCAGCGACGGCGGCGGCGTTCGGCAGAGCTCGAGTTCAGCGGAGCAGAGGGTAAAGGGAGGGGAGGGAGAGGGAGCGGTCTCCTTTAAAACGCCTGGGAGCGTGCGGTTGCGGCCGATGAATTCGGACGTGGGCGCGGGTGAGAGGAAGAGGGACGTGCAGGCGGTTGCCGTCCGCGGCGCGTTCGTGCGCGCAGTCGGCGAACAGAACGGAGAGGAGGTTGAGGGAGAAAGAGCTGACAGGCGGGGTCATGCGGCAGAGAGAGGGGAACGACGCTGACAGGTGGGACCGACTGGTCGGAGAGAGAGGAGTTGTGCGGCCGGCTGAGCCGGTCTGCTGGGCCGCGCAGAGAGAAAGAGAGGGAGTGGGCCGGGGGAGAGAAAAGAGAGAGAGGGAGCCAAACTGGGCCTTGGCCTTGTTGGGCTGAATTGACAAACAGAGGGAGAGAGAGATCAATTCCTTTTCTTTTTATTTTCTTTTCCAAATCCAAAACCTTTTTAAATAGCAATTTGAATTCAAATACCTTTTTCTTTGCAAACTCAATCAACCAAAGAAAATGTGCAGCAGCATGTATGCATAAACATGTTACTAACTGGGATTAATTTTATTTCCATAAAAATTATTCTTAAACTAAATTCAATGCTCACATATTTCTTAAATAAATCATTTTCATCTATTTTTAAATGCATTCAAATTTGTGGGTGTTACAACTCCCAACCTCAACGTGTGTGTCGCAAGCCCCATATGTGTGACTTGGGTTTCAAGAGATTGTTTTCTCTATCTGATCCATTGCTCCATTGATTTGATTAAAGTAATTAAAATTAACCATCCATGCATGCTGATTAGATCAAGAACATTATCATTATTCATAATTGCAAATTAAGCGTCAAACTTGTCCATCATATTGTCAGTTTAATCACCAGACACGTTGCATTGGGTGCTCGGGGCTAAACTTTTATTTTGATGGATTAGGATCTTAAATAACTGATTTTTTTTTTGATAGAAACATATGCTAGCAAGGAGTTGGCGATGAAAAAAAGTTTGCTATTGGGGCCAACTAGCTAGCTCCCTAGCTTGTTAGTTGTTACTACTGCATCGTCCACAAAGAGTAAACGAGTGATGGTGTGACTTCACTTGAACTTCGATGACTTTACTTCGGACCGTAAAAAGCTAAAGCTGTGGAAATTCTTCTCTGGGAATTTTGACCGAAACGAAACTTTTTTTTTAATGTTGTCAAGGAATCTTATGATATCCCCTTGAGAAAAAATTGGACCAACATTACTTTTTAGGTTGGCGGTTGGACGCATGATGTACGTATCTATTTGTCTCCATAACTTGCAAAAAAGCCATTCAAATTAGATAAAGTCAACTTGCCATAATGACTTCTTAATTAAAGTCAATTTAACTACGTTGAGACCTGTTTGTCTACAGCAGTGGTATGCCTCTTCGCTGAATTGTTTAACTGAACATTAGATAATAAATTCATAAACACAACTAAAAACAATCTTTTCGCTTTGTTGACTTTTTAGATCTTGTGTGGATCTATAGTGCTAGCTAAAGCTATATTTAGTACTGTTCCGTCCCACATGGACCTTGGGTCACTCGACAATTGGATGAGCGCTATCAAAGGGTGTTTTGGGTGTTTGCTCCCTACTAGAATAAAATGAAAGTGTTTCACATTTTAGACCTAAATGTAGGGAGGTAAGAAAATTTGCGCACCTCGCCAATTCATTCAAATTGCTTACATCAATGCTTGTTGGCCACCTGCAATCAAGTGGTCCACCCGCGCTGCACCCCCTTGTGTAAGGTTTGCCCATGCCATCTTTTCACTGAGATGAGGTTTGGACCCGATGCCCCTTTCTCTAGCATACAAATGCCTAGTTGGAGATGAAGCCGATAGAGAATCGTTACCAAACATTGGAATTAGCAGGTGAGGAGCGAGGGGAATTAGAATTAGAATCGAGTAAAGTTGGAGTTGGAGCAGCTAGGAGTAGGATGTGGGTGCCACCAAATTTGGGTTTCAATTATCAATGGGGTTGTTCCTACTACATGCTAATGGGTCGTTGGATAGTTAGTTGGGGTGCATTTGAACCACTATATCTATTTGATGTAAAAAAAGTCAAAACAACTTATAATTTGAAATAGAGCAGGAAGTATCAATTATTTGTACCCCCAACTAATGTTAACAAATATGTTTGGGTTCTCACTTGCTAATTTTAGTTGTTAATAACTATTAGCACTAATCGGTCCACTTCGTCGGTCCCCATACTTGTCCATTTAGCATTATGGAGGTACTCACAACTCACAAGGTAAGGTTTGGCAAAATAGCTGTTTTGGCCCCTCAACTATCACCAAAGGGTCAAATTGGCCCCTGAACTATCAAAACGGTCACTTTGACCTCTCGACTATCACCGAAGGCTCAAATTGGCCCCTGAACTATCAAAACGACCACTTTAGCCCTTGAACTTATGATTTTCGTCTCAATTGCATCCATTATCCCTGATCGATCGATACATGGACAGATAAACTGCGAAAAGGTCGAAACCACCTCTCATTATTTTCTTTACTTGTTGACCGTTCACGGCGTTTCCAACCCTACCATTTGTTTTAAAAATACCAAAATATGATTTAATGTTAGAGAATTCATAAAAAAATTGTTCTACCAAAATTTAATGTTCGAAACCGGTTTTGTTTTACCAAAATTTGTTTTACTACAATCATGATATACCTTTTTATTACCCGCTTAGAATATTTAAAGCTTATATGATCTCATAAAATTCAAAACTAAGGTTAAAGTGAAAAAGTGGATGCAAATGGAGGTAGATTCTAGTCTAGCTTAACCAGGTAAACTTCATGTATTTTGTAAAATCATGTCTCATGTGGATAGCTCCTCATGAAAAGTAACTCCTCAAATTTGCATCCAGGTTATATGTTTTATACTATATTTGTTTAGGAGATTATTCTCTACTATGTACCTTCAACCATATGTGCTCATTGATTTTTCTAAGATAAAATAACTTTTTAATGAATTTTCTAACATTAAATCATATTTTGGTATTTTTAAAACAAACGACGAGGTTGAAAATGTCGTTAGCGGCCAACAAATAAAGAAAATAATGAGGGGTAGTTTCGACCTTTTCACAATCCATTTGTCCACGTGTCCATCGATCAGGGATAATTGATCAAATTGAGACGAAAATCATAAGTTTAAGGGCCAAAGTGGCCGTTTTGATAGTTTAGGGGTCAATTTGAGCCTTCAGTGATAGTTGAGGGGTCAAAGTGGCCGTTTTGATAGTTCAGGGGCCAATTTGAGCCTTCGGTGATAGTTGAGGGGCCAAAACGGCTATTGTGCCGTAAGGTTTATTATTATATGTGTATTTATTAAAACAGTGCATATGGCATATGTATCATATACTTTTAATTTTAAGAAAATACCAAAGCAATCCACGACCCTTGATAAATCCATCAACATGGTTTGTGCCCATTTTAACACCGCCGTTCGTCCATCTTTGTACGAATCTAGTCACATCAAGTTATTCTTTTGTCCGAAAAAAATCATGCAAAAGAAATAATGATAACTACTCGTGCGGAAGCAGTTATGATAAAAGACTTTCCTAAAGGAATCATGCATGAATCAAAAAAAAAATTGTAGTGTATAATTCCTATGACTAGAACTCTAGGAGGGAGAAATATATGCAGTAGCTTTACAATTCTTTTTCTCAAATGTGCTGTGCCCTTGTGAGCGTAGCATTTGCGGGGTTTCTTTGAGGTCCCCCACCACTGCACACTGGAGTGTTTTTGTCATGGGGGAGGAGTTGGATGTCACATGCGATAAAATCTCCTGCCCATGTCTTTGTCCTCAATCGATTCGTCCGATCCTGCGTATCTCGGCGCTAGATGTCGCCGAATCGTGGGCGCGGACGCCATTAATGGCTGGGACGAATAAACGGGTGGAAATTTAGCAGGCGCGCCGCGAACCAGCCTTCCTTCCTCCTTTTTCCACCTACGGCGTTTCTGCCTAATTAAAACGATTTTCTTCGTGTGTTGATGCGAGTTGATGTCGTGTTCGGAAAAAGATGTCCTTTCAGCAACCACGCGCACAAGCGTTTTGAAATTTGTGGATGGATGTTCTAAAAATTAAAGCGCAGTTCTCAACTTGCGATCCGGACATGCTATTTGATTATTTCCACGAGGTATAAAACGGACGCTGCAGTACTAATCCAGTCCAGTTTGCCTTTCTCGAACTTCTCGAGTTTTAAAAGCTGATAATTGTTTTTCTGCTAACTTGATGGTGTTTAAAAAGCTGCATATGGTTCAAGAGGCGGATATGCACAGGTGAGATTGAACAATATCAAATAAGTATAATTTAAGATAAATTTTGAATCTTCAATACATGATTGATAGAGTAGCTTCGTTAATTCTCCATGAAAAACACAAGTGTTTTTATAGTGCCTTTACTTGGACACGGAGATACTTTTTTTCTTTCTTTCTAAAATCTCGAGTAAAATCAGAAAGCTCAATTTGGGACTGATCGAAAACAAATGTTTTTTTCCCAAACAAACAAACTATAGTTTTAAAAAATGCCAGAAGTACGATTTTAGAGCTGTGGAAAAAATAGTAAAATGCCACTGGCTTGTCCTAAAAATCTCACGAGATTCGGAGCGACTAGAACAAAAGCCATTAATTAATTAGTCCGTTGTAATGTCTGGATCTTTCCCGGCTCACGAGAAGCACACACAGGCAGAGTACAGAAAATCCCAAGCACACCCAGTGACCCAGCTTTCCGCGAAATGGTTCGGCTCGACCACATGGCACGACGCCCACGCCCCAACCCGAAACAGGGGCCGAGGCGCGCCGTGTGCTCGTGTTACTCGTGTCCCTTGCTTGATCCCTTATCACTCAGCTTCCCGTCGCCGGACGCCGGCCCCTCACGTCGTCCGTGCCCCTCCCAGCCGCCATCCCATGCGCAAGCGGCAAGGGCGGGGAGTCCACTCCACTCCCACGATCCCATCCAGGTCCAGGTCAATGCTGGGAGGGAGCCGACCAGACCCATCGCGGCCAAGCGGCTCCCGTCGACCGACCTGGCCCGGTCTCTGCTCCGGCGAAGCATCACCGCGGGGATGCGTCACGTGCCCTCGCCCCCTTTTGCGTCCGCGGGTGCCACTGGAGGCCGGAGAGCGCAGGTACCGACCGGGGAAAATTTTGATCGATTGATTCCTCAGAAATCCGTGACCGTGAGATCTCTGTACTTGCGAACCTGCAGCGTCGGTCGCCGAGCACGCACGCGCAGGAAAGACGTTGGCGGGTTTGCATCAACCGTCCAGTCAAGGCGGAGCGTGGGGTCCAATTGGGGGAAGGGGAACGGACTACGGTTGTGTTTAGTTACCCTAACTTTCCCCAATTTTCTATCGGATCTTCATCACATCGAATTCCTATTCTCCGTCACATCAAAATAAATATAGATGAAATAAAAAACTAATTGCACAGTTTTGTTGTACTTTACGAGACAAATATTTTAAGCCTAATTAATCAATGTTCGGATAATTATTACCAAATAAAAACAAAATTGCTACAGTGTGACATGACAAATACTACAAGATTCTTTTTCATCCCATTTCCAGCCTACGCAAGAGAGAAGAAGAGGGCTCCAATTATTCATGGTGTCCAGTTCCGTGCAGGGGAGGGGGGCATCAGAAATGTCACGGTTGGATCGGATTGGATGCCATTAGCCCACGGCGGCGTTCCGGTCACAGGACAGACAGGAGGCGCGGACTGGATGTGGTTTTGGCGCCGCCGATAAACGAGCGCCATTTTGGCGAGTATCATTGGATTATTATTCACGATCCAAGGACAAAGGTATTTAGTAAAAAATAGGGCATTTGAAATTTAGTTTTCTTTCGGGCGACACTAATTACACATATTTTGTATTATAATTGTAGTTTTCGTTTCTTATAATTTTTTTAAGATATAATCTGCAATTTTTAGTTCCGAGAATAAAAAACCAAACAACAACCTACAAAATCTGATATGTGTTGACACAAAAACAATTTAATAATTTACAATTAATTCTATAGTTAGACAAAGACAAAAATTTAATATGTTGTAATACAAAGACAAATAATAAATCACAAAAATGATAGTTTACTTATACTCATTAGTAGTACAAGGGTGGTGTCTGAAATTATTTTAAAATTCAGGCACATGTAATATAGGAGAAGTGAAAAAAATAGAGTCACATCTAGCTAAGCTCCAACTCCAATTTCTCCTTAATAGTAGTTCTAAAGATGTCTGGTTCTTCTCCTTTTTCCCATGCATAGGCCATATTGAGTTACTGTTTGAGCTTTACTATAGATGATGAAGACGATGCTACTTGGACATCATTAAACTAGGACTAGTATATAGCAGCTGAAACAGAACGGAGGAGAGGAGGTAACAAAAAGGCCGAGTTGGTACACCACGAGCTTTAATTTTCTGCGTACTCACCTATGACCAATAGAATAGACGCATAATTGGGGGTTGCGGCAATGTGTATGGCGAATCAGAACGGCCCATGTCAGTACGCGTTATCGTGAAGAAAGAAGCAACCGGAAGTTGTGGTGGACACACAGCCAAGTCCCTCCATCCAACCTGCCCCTGCCCAAGTTGAGTAGGTTTAAACCCCGCAAACCCCACCCAATAATCCTCCACGACAATAATCAACCAACACGAGCAGTCCAGCAGCAACAATAATCAAAGATGGAGGAGGGGAGAAACAGCTTTTCTCTAGCAGGCCCTCCAATTATTTTTATATTGGGTGTTGTTGTTTGTTGCAGCTAGTGGGTGGTGCAGGGATTTTTTTATTCTGGGGGCAGGAAGGAGGAAGAAGGAAGAAGGAGGAAGGAGAAGAAGAAGAAACAGCAGAGCCGAGAGCGAGCTCTCTCCTCTTCTTGGGATCTGATTTTGTCCCCATACTGGGAGGGAGGGAAGGGGGTTGGGTTTCTTTCTCCTCTCTTCTTCTCCCCTCTCAAGTCTCAACTCCTCACCTCACCGCCCCTCCTCCCAAGGGCCAAGGCTGACCGTCGGCTCGGGTCTGGTGACAGCAATCCCTGCCGTCTTGCCATGCTCCCCACGAGGAGCACACCATCAGGTCTGCCTCCATTTTCCTATTGCTTAATCAATCGCCTTCCCTCGCATCATTGGCTCCTGCCTGCTGGTTGCAGCACCAGCAACAGCAGTGACACAAGTTCTTTTGCCGCATATTCCCCGGTTACATGATTCGGCTTGCTTGCTTGCTCCGGCTCTTGCTCTTCTCTGCTTCTAGAATTGTGGCTCGTCCGATTTCGGTGGGTGCAACCAATCCTTTTGCTTCCCATGGGTGCTGTTATGACCCCAATGATTGGTTGGTCTCCTCTCAATTATATGCTGCTTGTGCTAGAGCACAGGGTTTTCTTGATTCTTGAGGGCTGTGGGGGGTACCTGGTCTCTCTGAATTCTGAAGTTTCTTGGTGTCCGCTGGGTTCCTGACTTGCCTTTGGGATCTGTAGCTTTGAAAGCTTCATCGGGAAATTCCTGCGGCTTGGGGTTCTTGCGGTTGTGTTGAGTTGCCTTTCTTGTGGAAGTGCAGGTATTGAGCTCAGGCTGCTGAATTCATGGTTCCTCATTTACCTTCCGACCTCAAAATCCTTGATTTTTTTTTATGTGGGTGCTCGGAGAAATCATCCCCTCTTCTTCACCAGGGCTCAGAATTCTTGTTTAATTTCTTGAATTCTGAGTTTCTTGGTGGTGCTCGGTAGCTTGATTATTGCCGCTTGATATTACACAGTTCTGAGTTTCTAGTTGCTTCGTCAGCTATCGGTAGAGGTTTCTTTTTGCGGGTATGGTAGAATTGAGCTTGATTGCGGTGGAGCCCTTTTGGATTTGCTGCGGATTCTTGAATCTTTTCTTTTATCTCCTTTGATGCCTGCATGAAAGCCATGCTCTCAAAGCACGGTTCCTTTTCTTTTGTTCCGATCATTCTTCTCATTTCTTTTGGGTTTTTTTTGAAATGTCATTACAATTTTGTAACTTTGTAGAAACACTATTACAATTCGTTTATTTTGAAACATGCTATTACAATTTTTCGCTTACTACAAATATACCATAAAATACGTATGGGGATAATTCGACCCAGCTGCAGACGTATCTGAATACGTATTCGTTATTACAGCCCCTCTTCCCTATCACCGACGCGCAGACCCCACATGTCATCTTCTTCTTCCTCCTCTTGTCATCTCCATTGCCGAGAGCACCACGCAGCAGCAGCACGCCGCACAGCACGCGGCACGCAGCAGCAGCAGCATGCGCTCGCGGCAGCAGAACGCGGCACGTAGCAGCAGCAGCAGCACGCGGCACAGCACGCGGCACGCGGGTGAGCCGCCGGCGACGGGGCGCATGTGCGTGGGCGCGCAGCAGCTGCACGCGTGCGAGCAGCACCCGAGCTGAGAATCCTGAGATCCATGGTGGCCGCGAGCTCCGCAGACCGCGTGCGGCGTGCTGCTGCTGCTGCGTGCCGCGTGCTGTTGCTGCGTCGTGCTCTCGGCAATGGAGATGGCAAGGGGAGGTAAAAGAAGATGATAGGTGGGGTCCGCGCGTCGGTGATAGAGAGAGGGACTGTAATAACGAATACGTATTCAGATACGTCTGCAGCTGGGCTCGAATCATCCACATACGTATTTCATGGTATATTTGAAGGAAATAAAAAATTGTAATGACATATTTCAAAATACGCGAATTGTAATGGTGTTTGTCCAAAATTGAAAAATTGCAATGGTGTGATTTCAAAAAACCTATTTCTTTTCTGGAGGTGGCTTTTGTGTTGTATTACTCTCTTATATACTTTATGTGATGGAATTATTATCTTCTTCTTTTTTTGTCCGAGTTGAAGCCCTCTCTTATTTTTCATTGTCTGTGAAAACAAAGTTTTGCCTAGGACATTTCTCCTGGCTCCACCTCTATCATATCATTAAAAAAGTGAAAATTACAGCTGCAAACTTCGAGTGAAGCATCCCCGTATCTTCTAGGTAATTTCGAGCTAGAGATCTCATGCTATTTCATCTCTTCTTTCAGAGTGATTCTGCAGAAGTATTCATTCTATTGGCGCGCCGAGCTGGTGAAGGGGCTCTAATAAGCCTAGCGCGCACTTCAGTCATCGGCCAAGTGATTGAAAAAGGTATCTATATCTTACAAGCATGTCTTGCTAAAAAATTTCCCTCCTCGAAATCAAATTTTGTCAGCAATCTTGCAATTTGCTTATGTGTTATAGAATGAAATTTCTGGTTGGGCGCCTTGAATGGCTACATTATTTTGGTGAAACTGAAGGAATTCCCAACCACATTCTCATCCTCTTTGTAAGGGAGAGCAAAAGGCCAACAACTTAGCTAATGTCATTGATGAAGGACCACCTGTACCACATATAGGTCCCAAACCAGTGTCTTACCTTGTCAGTTATATTTTCCTATATGATGAACAGCATGGGTCTGTTTGTTCTCCAGAAATGTTAGAAAAGAACAATAAGTGATAACTACTGCCAAAGCTGAGGGTCTAGCCCTGGGTCTCACACTCGTGACTGGCCTTTGTGTGCAGTCTTTGATGATTTTACCTCTGTAAAAGTGGCAGAACCAGTTTATGGTTTAGCTCTTTCACCCTACCTTTTCTTGAAGGCCTTTCCCTATTATTTTACAGCGAATGAAAGCTCTGCTTTGTCATATTCTATATTGCTGTATATTTACATAATAGTTCCTTATAAATTTAGTGAATTTTGTTGTAACTGTTTCCATTTCCCAAAGTGCAGGCAGGTCAGAAGAAATATTGGTTCCGAGGGCTCTGTAATTGCTTCTCCACACTTGCCTATGCCTTTGCACTAATCTTTACAACTGAGTAGTCAAAGCTGGGATATGGCTACTTATTACTCGAGCCCTGGCAGTGAAAGAGATTCACAAACAATGTACTCAACAGAGTCAGGCAATGCATCATATCCCGTGCCATCAGCCCTAGGGAACTTTCTTTATCCGAACAATGCATCTTCTGGACCTTATACAGAATTTAGTGGAATTGTCCAGCCTCAGCAGAATTTCATGGAACTTACTGGTCATCCTTCAGCAATGTCGCATGATTCATCATCCAATGAAGCTACTAACATGGGCACTTCACTCGCAGAGCAGCGCCCTTTTGGTCCTTTGAAAGATATGAGAAATGAGATGCTGATGCATTTGATGGATGGAGCACACAGTAGTGGCAGTGAGCTCATCCACAATGATGCCCATAGCACTGCACAGCTCGAGTTTGGCATGTTAAACAACCACAACTCAAGTGTTCCATCAGCACCAGGCCAAGGGCTGTCTCTGAGCCTCAATACGCATATCTTGGCGCCTTCCTATCCATACTGGTCTGCAAAGCAAGATTTACTGACACCAAATTCTTATCAGAGTGATGACAACAGAATGAAGAATATGCAGTCTGAGGCCTCACAGGCAATCCGGAACTCTAAGTATCTGAAGGCAGCACAGGAGTTGCTTGATGAGATTGTAAGTGTTTGGAAGAGTGTTAAACAGAAAACAGATAAAAGCCCTGCTGAAGCAGGAAAGGCAGATGGAAAAGAGACTGATAGGGGGACTAAAAGTGAGGGAGTATCTTCTGATCCACAAGAGTCTGGTGCCAATGCAGCAGCTGAGCTTTCGACTGCTGAGAAACAAGAGTACCAGAATAAATTGGCGAAACTTATGGCAATGTTGGACGAGGTGTGTGTTCTACTGCAATTGTACCTTACCATTAAAAACCAAACTTACAGTATTATAACGTTTGCTTTTGCTAGATTTGTCACCGTTGAGTGTAAAAGTAATCTGAGTGAAGATCAATAGACTTGTTTGCAAAGATTAGTTTCACCCATGATCATTTTGATATTCTTATATGAATTTTGATAAATTAATACTTTATCTAGGCACTACTTTACATTACTTTTTCTCTTGTCAGAAGTTAACTCCATTTTATGCCTTCTGTTCTTCGAAAAATAATTGAGGAATCCCAATCCCATCAGTTCTGTTTGAGTTGTACTGAGTCCAATAGTTGGTTCCTGATCCAAAGGTCATTTACAATGGTTCAGCTCCATGAACTTCACAAGTTGAGTTCTTGAAAAAGCTGGGAGAACTGGTCAAAAGTTGTTAGTTTAGGTGAGTCTAGCCTTCTTAATAATGCGTAGGTGCTCACATCATAGCCATTTAACTAGGCTTAAACCTATACATATCATGTTTTTTAACGAAAGGTCCTCCAAAGAAGCAATGAGCATATTTGGAATAGGAACAGCTGTATCCACAAAATTGTTATTCAGGAGGTCACCACCAAATGCAGAAAGTCATGTTACCCCATTAAAATGTCAGATGGGTGCATAAATATTTCTTTTCCTCAGGAAGACAAAATTGGTCTTAACATGGGATAGATCAGATGCATGATCTAGGTGTATTTTGATTATTTCGCTAATGCGGTATCTGGTATGTCTGAAATTTTAAGATCAAATTGAAATTTACTTTCAGGTGGATCGAAAGTACAAACACTATTATCATCAGATGCAACTTGTAATGTCATCGTTCGATATGGTTGCTGGTTCTGGAGCTGCCAAGCCTTATACTGCAGTTGCCCTCCAGACAATCTCACGGCATTTTCGATGTCTAAAGGATGCTATCAATGATCAAATTAGTGTTATCCGCAAGAAACTTGGGGAGGATGACAGTACATCTGGCAAAGAGGGCAAACTAACTCGCCTTCGTTATATCGATCAGCAAATAAGGCAACAGCGAGCTTTCCAACAGTATGGTATGCTACAGCAAAATGCTTGGAGGCCACAGAGGGGACTACCTGAAAATTCAGTCTCGATTCTCCGGGCTTGGCTTTTTGAACACTTCCTTCACCCGTAAGTTTTTCTGTTTAGCTTAGAGATATGTTCACTCATCCCGTTTTTCATTTGTTCTCATGACATTCTGACACTCTCAGGTATCCAAAAGATTCCGAAAAGATAATGTTATCGAGACAAACTGGATTAACAAGAAGTCAGGTATTTTTTCTTTGCTTAAGATATATTTTCTCTTATCAGCTAGTAGGGACTAGGGAGACTAGCTACCGCATCAATGGGTATGTTTTGAAAGAGCTAATTTAGGTTGTTTTTTTTGGATAAAAATAATTTATTTAGGTTGTTTCAGCTGTATATTATTGTGCTGCAAACATATTCTACATACTGTAGGGGTGTTGCTTATCTGCATGTGTAACATGTACACACAAATCTCAACTAGTTTTTACATCTAAAATTTTGTTCCATTGACAAAAAAAAATTAAAATAAATTCTGCAGCTGCTCTTTTCCGGGACAACACACTAATTCTGTTGGTATTTGGCTTTGAACGATTGCCAGTGATCTGATGGCTTCCTGTCCTTTTAGTAGTTTGTATTCTGTATCAAATAATGGAAAAGATATTTACTGAAACTCATGTGTGTTCTCTTCTAGATCTCAAATTGGTTCATCAATGCTCGTGTCCGGCTGTGGAAGCCAATGATCGAAGATATGTACAAAGAAGAGATTGGTGAGGTAGAGCTAGACTCCAACTCTTCCTCTGACAATGGGCAGCGAAACAAGGACAAGCCACCATCTTCGGAAGAACAGGAGGACCTGAAGACCTCGACAAGCCAGGTTTGCCAAACCAGCCAGCTTGGCGACTCCAAAGCCAACGTTGGTGGACTGATGAGCTTTAGTGGAGGTGGCTTCCACAACGAGGCCAACCCCGATGACAGCTTCATGAGCCTGATGCTGAAGGCACAGAGAGCAGGTGAAACCGATGGCAGCGGTCTCCTCCATGATGCCGTCGCTCATCACTCTGATGAGAGCGCACGGTTCATGGCGTACCACCTTGCAGAGTTTGGGAGGTATGGGCACAACAACGTCTCACTGACGCTGGGTTTGCAGCATGCCGAGAACAGCCTCTCAGTCCCACCAAACACCCAGCCAGGCTTCCCCGGCGTCAGAGACCAACAAGACATGTACAACGCCACAGCTCCTCTCAACGTCGCCTCCACGTCCTCTGAGTACGATTCGGCGAGCCAAATAGATCAACAGCAACGGCAGCGGTTTGAGCCGTCACCTCTGATGCATGATTTCGTGGCCTGAATCTCAGCTCACCCACTGGAAAACGTGGGGAAATGATTTGTCATTTGTAGTGCCAGGACGAATAACACGCCTGGAGTGAATTTTCAGGCGTGGAACTGTAGCTGTAGTTGCAATTGGGGTACAGAAGTGGGGGAGGTATATTATAGCGTAAATGTTATGTAAATTTAGTGGGGGCGGGGGGTGATAGTGGTAAAGAAATCCTGTAAAGATGGAATACATTTATACGTGTAAAATACTACAGTAGTATTTAAGGGCCATGCTGTAAAAATAGATTTACCTGTAATGAGCACTTATGATCCAGGTAGTATACTGTGCAGGCTGTTGAACAAAAAAGGGGGTTAAATTGAAACGGATTGCAGGAGAATCTTCAGCCTTGGATTGCAAGTGCACGCTTCAAGCTTTTATGTCACTGGTGCCGGGACCAGCTGCTGTCTTTTACCTTTAATCTCTGCGATATGAGTTAAAGCATGCTGATCGTTTTGGAATGCGAATTTGTGATGTTTTTATTTTTTTTGTATATAATGCTGCAAGCTTCTCACCGGAACTTTTGTCTTCAGTTCTCATTTCTCACTGAAACCAATATATGTTCTTAAACTAGTATTATGTTTTCTTGAAACTTTTCTGTATTGTCAGCTAATAAGTCATTTTCATCGTAATTTTGGCATGGTACGCCGTGTCGGTGGAGGATAAGGTACTGATGCTGCCCCTAGAGAATGGCTCGAAGCAATATTTGTACGAGTAAATGCGGGCCTGTTGCTGTCAGGTGGGTCCGGAAAATGATGCTCCCGTGGGGTTGGATTGCCGCGGCTCTGATTACGGATTACCGCGCAAATTGGACTGATGATCATTGATCAGTCGTCGGGTCTTAGGGCGTCTCCAACAGTACATGATAAGCTAGTACTAGTTAACGTAACTCATATGGTGAAGAGAGATTATCTTGAATATCGTGCTGTGAGAAAAAAATGTTATGAGACTATCTCTTGAGTTCACGCTAGTCTCTTGTCTCTTACATTATTTAGTGATTAAAAAAATTATGAGCTAGCAATAAGCTAGACCATTGGAGACGCTCTTACATTTTTAGGCTCCGATCGTGTTCCCTTTTGTTCGCAACTTGCAAGGGACATTAAACTAAACTCGCATCTAAATTTTGGAGTCAGCTAAATTGGCATAGTAGGTACTGTTTGGAACGCGGTAATTTTTTCCTATTCCTGTACTTTTTTCTCTGAAAATGAACTGATTCCTGTGTAATTCCTGCGCAATTCCTAGAAAATCCCTACGTTTCAAACAGGGTAACTGCTTTCGAAACCAGAGGAAGAAGGATGGGTGGGGAACGAGATGCTGCAGTCTGATGCTGTCCCCATTACTCCAAGCGGCACCAGCAGGTTTCTTCAAACGGGAAGTGCGCGTGGCGTGGTCAAACGTGGGGGGCAGCTCAAATCGAATCGAGCAGGAGAGGAGACTGCAGGGTTGGTTTTGAACGTGAACTGTAGAGATGGATGGATCATGCTTTTGCTTGCTATCACCTGAAGCAGCAGAAAGGGTAGCGCACTGCTCCCCAAAAACAAACAGCATCGGTCACTCTCTTCCTGTTAGGACCTGTCCAATCAGTTTGAGCATTGGCATGGCAGCTCCCGAAACTGTTGTATCACAGACTCCTCAACTCCTTTCCACCACTGTACTCCTCCATAGATCGGTCGATGTCGGTGTGTTGATCCATCCATCACATCCGTATTGTTCATCCACGACCATCGACTGTGATATGAGCATCTCACGCGGGTTGCTTCGTGATTACTCGTAGGGCACTCCCTCGGTCGCACGTACGTGTGGCTACACTGTTGGAACGGTCAAACTTTATTAACTTTATTAATTTAACTAGTTTTAATAAAAAATATTAATAATATTTATATTTTTAATATGTTTTCAACAGTCTATCTAATATTATTCATTATGTATTCTAAGTATTAATAATTTAGATATGTTTAATTAAAGTTAAAAATGTTTGACTTATTAAGAAACAAGAATGACACGTGTTCTATGACGGAGAGAGTACAAGTTACCTTTTGGCTTGCCTAAAAAAATGACATATAAAGTTTTATACTAAGTTTGACTAGGTTTATAGAGAATACAATCAATATATATCTTCAAATGAATTTATTATAAAAAATACATTAAGTTAATTAATAATACTTATTATATATCATAAATATTAATATTAGTATTTTTATATATTTGATTAAAGTTAAAAATTTAAATTTTTTTAGGAATGAGAATGATAATTTTATGGGTAACACGATAGGTTCAAGAAGCCAAGTCAAGCCATTTTAGAGCAAGTACAATGATAATCTTATAGCTAAGCAAGTGTTGATGTAAAAGAGAAGAGAGGAGTGAGACACATGAGCCTGAGCCTATGCATTGGTGGGTTCAGACTTCAGACATGAAAGGAATGTTACAAAATTATTTGATGTAAAACACGGTAGCGTTTTGTTTGTATTTGATAATTATTGTCCAATCATGGAGTAACTAGGTTTGAAAGATTCGTCTCAAAAATTACGGATAAACTATGCAATTAGTTATATTTTGTACTTATATTTAATGCTCAATGCATGTGTGCAACTATTCGATGTGACAGAGAATCTGTTAAAGTTTTGGAATTTTGAAGGGAACTAAACAGGGCGAGAATCCCCTTCAAAATTCCAATTTTTCTGTCACATCGAATGTTTACGCATGCATGGAGCATTAAATATACAGTTTGTCTATAATTTGTGAGACAAATCTTTCGAACTTAATTACTCCATGATTGGACAATAATTACCAAATACAAACGAAACGCTACAATATCAAAATTTTGGATCTAAACACCCTCTAAGAGGTGGGTTCAGACATGAAAGGAATGTACTCCCTCCGTCCCTAAATAGATGTCATTGTCGCTTACCGAGAAGTTAACGTTTTCAAAATGCCGGCAATCATGTATTACAATATATAAATAATTATGCTAAGTAATTAGTATCATCGAAAAGATCTTTAAGTCTAGTTTTTTAATAATTTATTTGAAGATATAAATGTTGCAGTATTTTCTAAAAACATAGTCAAAGTTGATAAAGTTTGACCTACACACATCTCATAGCTTCATTCTTTTCGGGACGAAGGGAGTAACCAGGACTAAGAAAGAGAAGGTGAGATACGAGTAAAACTAATAATAATAAAAATATAGAGAAATAGTAAAAGATAGTTATTATATAGTTTGGCTAAACTTGACTTAGACCCTGTTTAGTTCCTTTTGAAATTTCAAATTTTCTGTCACATCAAATTTTTGGACGTATGCATGGAACATTAAATATAAGTAAAAAATATAATTAATTACACAGTTTATCTATAATCTATGAGATTAATCTTTCAAGCTTAGTTACTCCATGATTAGACGATAATTAACAAAACGAAACGCTACATTGCTAAGTACTGGGCAGCCTCCAGCAAGAGAAATTGCAGGCGCCCAGAAAAAGGCTCTGGGCTTTCCATGGATCAGGGCAGGCAACGAACGGGCTAGCCTGGCCTGGCCAGCTAGGCGTGCAGTCGCTCTGAACTGCTGGCCCTCAAGCCTGCTGAGGCCTGAGCCCTGGCCGGCCGGCTGGCCTTTCTTGAGATTCTACACTACTCAGGCTGGCCTGGCGTGAGCCCTGGCAGCCAGTTACAGCTAGCGCCTAGCGGTACTGGACACTGTGTGGTGTACCACTCGCATGCTGTTTCCAACGACCATACAAGATGCATTCCAAGTTTGGGTGATGCTACTTTTTCTGCAAATGAAGTTTTCAACAGTAAAAATAAAAAAGAACTTCTTTTGCAAATGTATTTTCAAAAAAGATGCTGATATTGGGTTGTGTCTCTCCTATCACCCAAAATAAAGTCTTTTTTACACTCTGTTGAAGATAGATTGGAGCCCGCTTATGATATCCATTTTGGGTTTGGGTGGGTTTAGTTTATAACCCGTTCGAGACAGTCAGCCGGCCGGCACGCATACACATTACATAGAGAGAGGAGAGAGAGAGAGAGAGAGAGGAGGAGGAGGAGAAAAGCATTCGAGCAACCAATGCTATGCAGTTGCAGTCCCCAAGAAAAGCTATACCGAGGGAGGCAGTGTGCAGTACCACTAGATAGATAGTAGGCCGAGTTGCAAAAGTTTGAACGGCTCGTGTGGTTGGTGCATCCTGGTTCAATGCAATGCAGATGCAGTGCAATGCAGCTCTCTCTAGACTCTGAATAGATGGTCCAAGCATCCACAGTACCAGCCGAGCTATACTCCGATCCACTCGAGTGTTCACGGCTGTGTACATGTATGCCGCTGCCAAACCCCTTTTGACCTACCTTTATTTGTGCCGTTGTACGTACACATTCATATATCTTTGCAGGTATAACTGTTATCTTATACTGTGTAAAAGCAAGTATAATAAGAAACTGAATGATAAGGTGGAGGAGAGAGGAAAGGAGAGAGAAGGAAAGTGGACTGTAAACTTACAGTTAAGTTGGGCACAAGAACCAAGAAATCTTGTGAGAGCGACAAGTGAATCATGAATTAAGTATGAAGATGTAACTATTATATCAATGAATTGAGAGTAGACTGTAAAGATCCTTACAGCTAAAAGTTAGCTATATTATTAGCCATACTCTAATGTGTACATGCATATCTGTACATTATATAGGAGTAGTAGATATATAAAGATCGCCGCTGCTCTATAGCTAGCTTCTTCTACCTCTAGTCCACTCCTCTGTTATTTACGCATCCTCCACCAACACAGAAAAGGTAATATGCATGTTCTTGCAGAGTTAATCACCAACACAGCAACACCGCTTCAAATTTTTACAGTCACCAGAGCACACACACGTTGAATCGTCTTGTTTGCCTTCGTCCCCACCGTAGAGTAGTTGCTACTGCTACTGTTTCTGCCGTTTGGGATGTCTGCGAAATTAATGTGTTTCATCAGGGTACCAGTTCATAAATAGGCCGGCCGGCGTCCGTGGTGTAGCTACGAGCTACCAAGGTCATGGCGAAGCAGCAGCGTGACAAGGGATCACCAAACCGACCTCGCAATGAGCCCGCGCCTTTCCCGTTTCAGCAGTGTTGCCACTGTGACGACGATGGCCGCCACCGTCAGGCCGCCGACGACAAGTCCAAGGGCGCTACTGGCCCGCTGCACCTGACTCTCGCCCCGCTCGGCTCGGCCGCCGACCGCCGCTGCTCGTGCGGTGTCGCGCCGGCGCCGGCGCCACCCGTGACGATGGCCGTCCTCCGCGGGTCCCGGTACCTGAGGCCGGCGCAGGAGCTTCTGGGCGAGGTCGTGCGCGTGGCCGGCCTCGCGGCTGGCGACGACGACGACGAAGACGAGGATCAGGCGGCGGAGCGGCTCGAGGGCGGCGGTCGTCGTCACCGGTCGGTGCGTCGGGCGGACAGGAACGACGGCGACGGCGTCCAGGCCAAGCTCCTCGGCCTGCTCAGCGAGGTCCGTCCGTGCGGTTGTTGCCTTGCATCGCCATCGCCATATATGTTTGTGTTTGGTGAATGCTGATCTGTGTCGTCTTCGCTTGCCTTGCCCCGCAGCTGGAGAGCCGGCGGGAGTGCTACTTCGGCGAGCTGGGCCGCGTGGTGTCGTCGTTCGAGCCGGCGCTGGGCGACGGCGCGGCGGCGGCGGCGTACACGTCCCTGATGGCGCGGGCCATGGCGCGCCACTTCGGCAACCTGCGCCGCGCTATACTGCGCAGGCTCAGGCTCCACGCCGCCGCCGCGGCGAGGAGGTCTCTGCGTCGCGGTCGCGGCGGCGAGGACCACGACGACGACGACGACGAGGAGGATGAGGAGGTGACCGAGGAGCTGGTGGAGAGGGTGGCCCGGCGGACGAAGCTGGCCGCGGCGGCGCGGGCGGAGCAGGCGTGGCGGCCGCTCCGTGGCCTGCCGGATGGCTCCGTGGCCGTGCTCCGGGCGTGGCTCTTCGACCATTTCCTCCACCCGTAAGTAGTGCACGAAACGAGACATCATACGATGAGCACCACCACCACCTGTGTCTGTGTGTGCTTGCATAGCATCGCAGCATAATAAAATAATAATAATCCATGGCGCTGGCGCAACGCAACAGGTACCCCGACGACGGCGAGAAGCTGAGGTTGGCGGTGACCACCGGCTTAAGCAGGCGCCAGGTCCGTAGTTCGTTCCGCACACACGAGCACGACACTCTCCACACCACACATGAGATGAGTTGATCTGCGCGCATTTGGCATCGGATCAGCTGCATGCGCAGGGTCACTAATAACCGGCTGCACATTTATTTGGTGGTGGTGATTGATGAGCAGATATCCAACTGGTTCATCAACGCGCGCGTGCGGCTGTGGAAGCCCATGATCGAGGAGATGTACAAGGACGAGTTCTCCGCCGTCTCCAGGGACGACGACGCCAGCGCCTCCTCGTCTTCTTGAGCACCCCTCACACTCCACAGGAGACAGGCGTTTATCTAGCTAGTTCATCATCCCTTGTTCCTTTTTTGAAAATTGGCTGCCTACCATTAAAAAATGTGCCATTTTAAAAGATCACTTATTTGCTTTATAGCACCGAAAGGTGACAGTGTTATTTCTTTCTACCACTTCCCTAAACTTATCTAACGTTTCGCCGTTGTATCTCCATTCTGATTCTCGTGTGACACCGTACCTAGTCATGCATCGACTAGAAAATATAAGAAAAACTGTTCTCTTTTAGTCCTTTCACTTTTATGAAAGTTCGTTTTTCTCTCTCTATGAACTCTAAAATCAGGTAAAATATCTCTTTCAACTTTTGAAACCATATCTTTTACCTTTCTTGCTTGGTTATAAACGGTTTTAAAGACAGTTTTATCTTTTTCTTTTCTATTTATTTCGAATTTGAAGAAAATCATAAAATTGAAAATCCAAATTTGTTGAACTTCATATTAGTGGATCTAAACAATGAACATATAATATCATACAATAATAGAAAAGCAACATACAATGTCATATTTACACTACACAAACATTATATGTATCTCATTAAAATAAAGAAATTAAAAAAAAAGTAAAAACTACATAATAGAAAAAACAAACAAGACAATAGAAAAAAACTTTGTAAGAATTGAAATAAATTGGAAGTACAAGAAATAAACATTAAAAATAAAATGTAAATAAGAGAAAGGAAAGATAAAATATAGCATAAAACAACACAAAAAAAAAGAAAATAATAAACACAAAAGAACAAGCAAAGAATACTATTAGAACAACAAAAAAAATACCATAGAACTTCTTATAACTATTCCGCACGGTTAGCCTAAACGGTGATTTAACCCATTTACACAACGTTTAAACGCTACACGATAGTATAATGATAGTATACTGTTTTTGTTTAATTAGTTGTTTTGTCCGTTTTAAACACTGATTTAGCCTAAATAATGGACTAAACGGCAAGTGACATATTGTTTATCATTTGGTGTTTAGGATAACAATACTACTACTTGAATACACAAAGATTATCCTATTTTTATTACGTGAACATCCGAATGCAACATAGAGCATTTTATTGATATATATATGGGGCCTATTTAGATACAAGAGGTAATCACTAGCTAGCTCAAAATTAGTCTAAATTAGCTTTAGTTCATCGAAATAGAAGGACTAATACGTGGGCTTATTTTTAGACAGTTGTCAACTACTCCCTCTGTCCCAAAAAAAGAGTCGTTCTCGCTTCCCAAAAAGTCAACAAATTTTAACTTTGACCAACTATATTTAACAAAATATTAATATTTATGGTACATAATTAGTATCATTAGATAGAACTTTGAATGTATTTTAATAATAAACTTATTTAGAGACATAAATATTACATATATTTTCTACAAAGTTAGCCAAAGTTAAGAAAGTTTGACCAGCACGCTTCCCATAACGACTTTTTTTTTTTGGAATGGAGGGAGTAATTGTTAGCAAACTAGCTAACTAACCTTAACTAATTTGAGCTAATTTTTAGCATAGCTAGTTACTACCTTAGCTCATCCAAACATACGTATATTAGAGAGTCCAATTAAAAAAAGAAAATAATAATAAAATATATAGAAAACATAAATAAAGGAGAAAAGGAAATAAAGGACAACAAAAATAATATGAGAAAATAATAAAGAAAGTGATTTGTTTAGTAAAAAATAAATAATGGAAAGATAAAATAAAAGGAAAAATTTAAACCACAAAAATATAAAAGAAACATAAATAGAAGAGGAACACAAAAAAGAAAGTAAAAATAAATAAAATAAAATAAAATTGAAGAACAAAAAACCCAGAAAAGAAGAGGAAGAAGAAATACAAGAAAAAGAAAAGAAACACGAGCTGCCATACAACCGTGGTGGTCGGACCGGGAAGATTGACGCGAATTAGCTGCATAGCCCACCCGGACGCGCGGCCTAGCCTAAGCGTAACCGGGCTGTTTTGGTTATACTGGGCCAGGCCTAACAGGGGTAGCACAACAGGGCCTGCTACCAGCTCCACGCGACCACGCACGCGACGCCGCCGAATTGCCGGATCCGCCCACTGCTCGGTAGGCCTTCGCCGGCGCTCCGGTCCTGCCATGCGGCCATGTGACAGTCACACACTCACCACCTGTGTGGAACCCGGAAATTTCACAGGAATTAAGTATTAATTTTACAAAAATTAGCTTATTTTCACAGAAAAAAGTATAGGAACAGAAAAAAAATTCTAAGTTCCAAACAGGATCTCACACCCCCAGACCCCCAAGTACGTTGAAAATGTTTAATAAAAAAAAATAGCAGCTCACAACAGTTCATGACCTCCGGGATGGAGGGAGAGCCGGCCTTCATTATGTGACTGGTGGTCTTCATGCGCCAGCGGTGGTCTTTTCACATCATCCATACCATACCGTACAAGCACAAAGCGATTCCACTCTCCCATAAGTTGTTGCTTTACACGGTGATCTGTGTAGGATCTGGCTTGGCTACACGCCTACACACGACTAACGCGTGACGTGGAGGCAGCGACGCACTCTCGCAGCCGCCAGGTGCTGGGGGGGCGCGCTCCTCCACCTTCTGCTTCGTCGGTGGTTGCTTCTTCAGATCACCGGATCGGCAGGGAGCCGCGCCGCGACGAGCGCACGCACGGAAACTAGGCACCACCACTGCTCGCCGTGAAAGGGAGAGAGGCCAAGTAGTACTCCGTACTAGAGTAGCCAACTCAGCACCTCCGACGACAGCAAATCGTGATGCCTAATCTAATCACATTCTCCTGATACATGTGGATGGATATCATATATCCATCTATTCAGCACCATCACCATGTCAGCCGCCTCGTCGACCGCGCCCGCACCCCGACCGCCCCGGCGAGCGCGCGGCACCCTGCCCCGACGAGCACCCCCCGCCCCGCCATGGCCGGTCGCGCAGGTGTGGAGCTCGCCCCGCCACCTCTTGCAGTGCTGCTCGGGAGTCCTCTCCCATGGTGTTGTGGCTCTCCGTCCCTTCCTCCGTGCGCTGCCGCAGCTCCGGTCGGAGATCGACTCGTCGAACCCAGTAGAACCCGCACCGTCCGCTTGATTTGGAGGAATCAAACGAACCCAGATCTAGAGGGTATATTCCATCCGGGTCCGACCCAGTTCAACCCAACCTCCAAACCAAACAGCTACCCATCCGGGTCCAACCCGGGATATCCCATCCCAACCCACAATCCAAACACACGTTAGGTTTCCAATCAGGCGGAAGGCTGTTTTGGTTTGGCTTTGTGTTTACTTGCTATTCTGTTGTTTGTTCGACGCCCATGGATAAAAATGTTACCCGAGGACTCACATCTTACGTTTTGGTCCCTGAGATCCTCCGATTTGAACAAATGAGTGGTAGGATGGAGTACACCTGAGACTTCTTTTATCCTACCCGCTTGGCATATCTGGAAATTATTTCAACCTCTTCTGATTCCCAATGGAAGCAGCTTATTGGAGATTTGAGAAACTACAAGTGTTCCACTTGCTTTTGTGAGTTTTTTTTATACTCCCTCGGTCTACAAGTCATTTTAGTTTTTCTATATAGTTTTGTTATACTCCTACATATAATAAAAATATATGTTTGGAAAAACCGAAAATGACCTATATAATTTAAAATGATAGAGTAGATGTTAACCTAAGATTTGTGTTGCCGCCATGGTCATCTCTATCGAATCTACCGACTCGCGGGTGTGATGGATTCAACAACAAAGGAGGGTCGTAGATCACAGCCACACACAAAGAGGGAGGGTATGATGTTCGCCGATGAAAAATGACACCAACTTTACATAACAACGCCTATTGAGGAGATCGTTGTTGATCTCACAAAGTCAGCGGTTAAAGAAATGGTGGAGGGGATTTCCATGCAAAGAGCTTGATGATGGATGGGAGCTTGGGGCGATAAAGAGGTGTTGGAGCCATTGCCTGTGCAAAAGGAACTCCTAGAGTACCGAGCTTGGCTTAGGATGAGGAAGCGCATGGAGAGAAAGAATGCGAGAGATAGTAGACGTTAGGAAGAAATCGGTTTTTTTTTTCTTCCAGCTTAACACATTTTGTGTTGTATCTACAGGCCAAACATTTGTTATGCAAGCAATGTGTAATTCTAAGGTCAAAACAAATCTTGCCCCGTTACAAAGAGATATCATGTGTTTCGTCAAATCAACATCCAAAATTTATGAAAAGAGGAAGGTCTAAACTATTTCGTGTCTCTTACTGTATGCATGAGTCATATTCGTTTAAACTTATTATCCAGTACATGACCGGTCATTAAACTTGTGAGGGTGTGTCATCCCGGTCTCTAAACTTAGAAAGTGTATCATTTTAATACTTAAACTTTATTTGGGTCTCGTATCCATCCAAACGGTATGGATTTGTGCCCACGAGCAGAGATGAGACTTACCCGTTCCAATTAAAAGATTAGAGGAGGTTAAAACAAAATCGCTCAGACACATAAAATACAAAAATATTTACAAAAACCACAAGGTACTATTTTGAAAACAATGCTTCTTCCCACCGCCGCAGGCGCCGGCACACAGGTCACAGGGCGCAAGCGAGCCCCTGTCATCGCCGTCACACAGGAGCACGGGCAGCAGCAGAGTAGCCCCAACACAGCGAGTAGCATGCATGAGCAGCTGCACAGGGTACTGATGAACAGCATGCATGAGCAGGTACATACACGAGTCGTCGCCACAGGCGCACAGGCAGCCGGCTCTTGAACCGTGGCCATCGCGGCCTGCCGGGGTACCAGGTTCGCGGCGTTGCCGCTGCCGCCGGGACCGGGGCCGGGTGTCGGCCGCTGGGGCTGAGCGCAGCCGCGTGCAGGTCACGCTTGCACAGTGCCGTGGGGCCGAGGAGGCGTGCCGCCGTGAGCGAGCCGCGCCGAGGGGAGGAAGCCGCTGCGTCGCCGGCCAATGCGGCCCCGCGCCGCCGGTTCGTTCCCTTCCTTCCGCCGTTCTATGACCCGTGGACGTGGGCGAGATGCCACCGCCGCGCACAGGCGGCGTATGCGCAACCCGTGGCCGCACAGGCGCGTGCACCGGCGGCACCGCAGAGGCGCGTGAGCAAGCAGCCGCCACGGTCGTGCGTGCACCCCTGCCGCTGCCGAATAGGTGCGTGAGCAATCAATTGTGCCGTAGCGACAAGCTGATGAGCAGCAGCAGCCGCACAGGCTAAACATTGACGCGCCGGAGAGGCTAGAGATGGGAGACAGAACTGACATGTGGATCCATACCCGTTTGGACGAGTATGATACCCAAATAGAGTTTAAGAATCCGAATGACACACTTTCTAAGTTTATGGACCAGGATGATACATCACCCCAAGTTTAAGAACCAGCCATGCACTTTACTCTTACATAATCAATCAAAACTGCAGAAACCATCAATCGAATAGAAAGAGTGAATTGTTGTTATAGCAGCCGTGCAGGCAAGCTTCAGGAACATTGTCTCATTCATCTACGACGGTATACTTTTTCGCCACAGCCAAGAAAAATGATGAGAGATCGAATATATTCCGAATATCACGGATGCTCTTATCGTAGGCTTCTCTTTCTTGCGAAGCTGCGAGTATGAGATGAGAGCAGGATGCACATAACAAAAACACTACTAGTTTTCGGAGGGGCTTATTTGTGAAAGCAACGTGAGAGAAAAGAAATGAAGCGCGTGGGGACCACAGCAGGTGCTGCTCGGATCCGTACTAAAAGGGTGACCTCGCTTCAGCTTTCCTCCATTTCTTCGTTCCATCCCCTCGCTCCTTTCCATGACCTACCTGCACTTCTCTTTCGTTTTATCTTTCTCGAACTACGTTCGCAAAAAAAAAAAAAAAACTTTCTCGAACTACGAGCTGCAGTGTCTACAGTAGTTTTTTTTTTCGGAAATTCTGAGCTAGTACTCTCCTTTTTTAAAAAAAATGTCTATTTTCATTTTTAAGGTTGAATGATATTAAATTTAGTCGAATACATATATAAATACAAGAAAGTACTAATATTTATGACATTGAGCAAGTATTTGTACACTTATATGGAATATATTGTTTTATAGCAAATCTATTAGTAGATGTAGATCTTACTACGCGTGGCAAATGAACGATAGAACATCTATTTCATGATTTCGTAACAAATATGCGTATGAACTTTATCAACTTATTCTGACTCAGTCTTTTAAATATGTCCATAGATGTAGAGGGTAGGGCATGCGCATATATATTCATAGGAGGGAGAGAGATTCTAAGCAATGATGTAGATTCTAAGCCGTATTGATTTTGTTGTGAATGTGATTACGACATGTTTCAAAGAAACCAGTACCACCTGTGAATGCGCATATATATATACTAAGAAGAAAAAAGGGGCAAGAGCCCTTACAACACACACCCTTGTTTGTTAGACTACAAGCCCTTTCTCTACAACAAACACGCCCACGACCTGATTTGGCTCTAATCTTGCATACTCCAAGTAGAACAGTGGATGTTTGATTTCTAATAGTGAGATGGATATGGTCTTTTTTTAGGTTTACGACCTATGTATACACATTTATTTATTGAAAATACAAAAATTCTGTAGGGGTCTACTTGTTGTTCCATAAAAAAAGAAATCTTCCTATGTGAGACTTATGTTATTACATCAATGCATGTAAACAGTCAGACTACCAGAACATAGGGGACTGTCAATACAGCAAACTAATAACCAGGGAGGTCACCAGACTGTTTGGCTGTTAGGATATATATTTTTCATTTTTTTCTGATTGAAGCTACACAAGCTTACCACTTCAACACAGGAAAATTTAGTGTGTGGTTTTCAATTTAAAAGCAGAAACAAGCATGCACTTAATAAAAAAGATGTACACCAGAAGAGTGCTTAATATTTGCACAAAGAGAAGACAGTCAAAACAAAGTGTTAGATATCAAAGATTTGAACTTCCACTGCCAAATGAATAAGAGATCCTTACCCTGCCATGAGGCTGAGCAGAAGGAGCACTGGACGTATAAGCACATGAAGTTGGACACCAAGATAGGTAACTTTTTCTCACAACATGTACAGCAGGCCCTTCGAACTGGACCGCAGGTGAATTCCATCCTAATTGAAAATCAAGAATAACTCATTATAATTTTAGAAAAATGAAAAAGGTAGACACAACTTTGATAGGAAAAAGACAACTTAGGAGTAATCTTTTGAGAACAAAACTATAAACAAACGTGCCTTCAAGAAATGGAGTCCATCTTTCACAATTTCGTCCAGCATAACCTCCATAAGACGCAGCTTGAGAACAGCTGACACCAGTTTCACGTCCCTCAAGACAGGATAATATATTTTTCTTAATATCTCTATGTGACACTAGTGGATTAGTATGTCCTTTCCAAATATTGAAATTTCTTGAACCATCACTATTTGAGCTAGGATTTGGTTCATTCTGCAAGGTTTCTGCATGGTGTAACCACACTTGTCAGTTGATAAAGATCTGTTCAAGCATATTTGCTGTTTTATAATAGCTTAAAAAGCAATATATTTTCTTAAAAACAAATAATCATGGGTCAGCACGTTCATTTTAAAATAAAAAAATAAGTTGTAACACACCAGCATTCCTGGGTGCATCTCAGCATGCTAAGGACCTTGAAGCTTAATCTTCACAGCAAAATTAAAATATCCAAGATCGACAGGAATCATGACGCCCTTACAAAATCAATGTAATTTTGTGGTGTGAGAACTCAAACTTGCAAAAAGAAAGAGACTAGCATAAACGATGGTTTTCATTTATGGCATGGAGATGATGTTAGTAGCTTGTACTTCCAAACCACTGTTTATTAAATATTCTTTACTAAAATTTAGCAGATAGCTCAAAATGTAATGTTCAAAGGCTTGTATATAAAAAATAACTTTTTTAGAATAAAAATAGCACAAATGAGCCAAACAAAAAGGATGTATCATCAAAGATCAACTGACAGCAGCTATAACAAAATGATTAATCCTATATTATGTAAAATGACAAACCTGCTGATGCTTCACTATAACACCATGCAGGTGTAACGATGATAGGGTTTCTCTTCCTCTTATGCCCAGGTTCACTTTCTGGGGATCCTCCTGGAACTGATTGTTGATTGATAAATACCTTCTTTGCCTCTGAAGGGGCTGAAGCATTTGCAGTAGTGACCCCTTGTATACTTGCGTTAGTCTCTGAATTTGGAAATTCCACATATGATGAATCTGTTTCTTTAATGGCAACAGTACGACATTGCTTTAACAGCACAGCAGTCAATTGGTTCTGCAAGTCTGTCAAACTGAAACACATCAAAGAACATGTGAGCACAAACTATTCACATGTTAACAGATCAATAGTTCATAGTTAACAACATACAGTTCATATTTGAGCAAAGCTTCTTTCTTTTTGGACAATGACGTCTTTTTATCCCTAAGAGTTGCATTTCCACCTTGAAATCTGCCTGTGGTACCACTCTGTTGTCTGCCTGCACTGACACTAGGAAAACTACCTGCAATGTTCCAGAACTTTGTCTTAGTTTTCATGGAGACACTAGTAGCACTTCAATAAAATATATAAATATATAGAAAGTAAACCTGTCACTGGAGGTATAGTTTTCTGTAATGGCACAGTGCTTTCTTCTGGAGTGACTGCAGCAGCAATTGGTCGAACTGTGGATCTAGCCGCAGAAAGTTGCAGAGTCTGCAAATCAAGAATCAGCTTTTGTAATCCCTTGCCAGAATATCAAGCCCCAGTTTAGCACTCATAAAAGTTAGGGGGTAAAACATTCTTCCAGCAACCGTCAAATGGTCAAGAAAACCCTGGGTACCTTTGGCAACTTTCCTTTCTTTTTTAGCATCTTCAAGTGCATCCTCTGGGTGTAGTGAATCAAATGATATTTTGAATGTTTCTCAACCAGCCTGTCCATTATCTTTGGTTCGTTGAAAGCCAGTCTGATATCTGCTGTGTAGCAACTAGTGAGTCCAGCTCAAGAGATTCCAACCACTGGTACACAGGCTTCCATAGATCAGTTCGCTGGAACCTGTACGGGAATGCGCTCTGATCTGCATCTAAAACCTGACAAAGAATAAAATAGCAGTGACCATGACTCAGTTTTGTTTGGCCTTATGGGGCTACAATACAAGCATGTATCAAACATATATGGAGAAGGGTAGTTCCATCAGTGCTATCATGCAGAAGAAGCAGACGGGCCTGTTTACCTTCACTAAAGTTTAGTGGTCTCTAAAATTTAGTAGCCCCTAAAGTTTAGTGACCTTGTTTGGCTCAATAGTGACTAAAACCCACTAAAATAGCTATCACCCCTAAACTTTAGTGGGTGTTTGGCACTTTAAGGACTAAAATCACCTAAATTTAGTGGCTAAACTTTAGGGGACTACAACCAAACAGGCCAGAGCTACGAATTGAACTAATTGACACAGTAGTTTAAACATTCATAGAAACTCTTATATTTAACCATTCAACTCTCTACGACTAAGCAACCCTAGATCAGTGGTCAGTGGATTGATTCAGGAATAAACCACACCTCCAATCACCAGATTTGAAGAAAAAAACAGACAAAGCACGCAAGCGATTAATTTCATCAACTCGACAACCGGCGGAGTCACATGACAATTCGCAAATAGTTGAGGTGTAGTTGGGTTACCTGGTCACCGCGGAGAGCGAGGAGGCGCTGGTGTAGCTGGGAGCGGGGGAGGGAGGGGAGCTCGGGGCGGTGCACGTCGATGTACGCGTTGACCTCGGGCTCGGTGGGCAGCCGTCCGTCGGGGAAGGACTCTAGCCAGGCTCGGGCGGCGATCTCCCATGGGTGCGGCGGCCGCGTCGAAGAGGAGGGAGGCGGCGCGGCGGGGGTTTGCGGAGGGGTCGGGTTCGGGGGCGTGGCCGGGGGTTTGGGGGTGGAACGTCACGGGGACGAGGAAGGGCAGCGGCGCGTCCGGCGGCAGCGCTCGGAGCGGGAGGATGGCCTGCGGCTCCGGCATTCGCGGCGGCGGCGGCTGCGGAGGTGCGGCGGAAGCCTGGTGCCCTGATGCCTGATGGTTTTGGGGGGTTTGCTTACGGTGTGCTGTGTGCCTGGCAGCTCGAGAGGAATGTGAAATGGAAGGCGAAATAACTGCAGGCCAGGAAACTCTTCTCTCCATGCAAGTTTGGGAATATTGTCAAACTCAAAATTAAAGCTTTTAAAAGAAATAAATTTCTAGAGTTGTAAATTAATTTTTTTGAACTTTGACTGAATTTCTAAAATATAAGATTAAAATTTATTGTATCAAATTAGTATCATTAGATTAGATTTACCATGTAATATATTTTTCACATGATGCTAATTTTGTATCATAGATGTTTTTTTTTCTATAAAATTAGTTAAAATTAAAAAAGTTTATAACTAACATATATTCTACAAATGATTTATTTAGAGACGGAAGAAGTATTACAATGCTGTTCACATCTTTAATTATATGTTTTCTTCATGACCAATTCGGTTGAATATGTTTTCTTCATGATCAATTCGGTTCAAAGCTTTCAAGACATTGCACTTGGCAAGCTGCACCAAGTCAGAGAATCCAGTGGCACCAAACAAAAGGTACCATTTGCAGTTCTGCACCGAGTCAGACTAGGACAAGGATTGTACCCTCTGTTAAAAATAGACTCTGCTTACGGTTCCATTCGAGATACAGGCATGCAAGTAGAAGAACAGCACATTACATACCAGTAGTTTTCCAATCTAAGAAATCGAAACGAACCAAAGAAGTTGAAAACATAGCGAGCAATATTGTGAGTTGTGACAGGACAATATGTGTAAGCGTTGTGAATCGAACTTCTACCTTGCACTCCCTCATAAAGGTTTATCTTGTCGTTTGATTCATGGAGAATTTATTATACATAAAGGATTTGTCACTGACGGAGTTAACCATTGATTGTCCACAGCTCTCCACTACCGCTTGCACTTTGCCTTAGCCATTTTCTTCCTCTTCTTCTTCTCGGACTTTGGGATCTTGGTCATGCGGGCCTTCTTCTTCTCTTCCTTCACTTTCTTCTTGTTTTCCTTCCGAGCAGCCTTTCTTTCCTCGGGTCCCATCTTGGGATCAGCCTCATGCCATGAATCATCTTCATCGGAACTCGAGCAAGATTCACTATCACCTTCTTCATCATCCACTATATTTTGTGTCGATTGTTCTTGCTCCTGCTCCTTTTCATCGTGTGTGTTTTTAGTCCGCACAAATCCTAACAATGGCTGGTCATAAAGCTTATCTGCTGTTGGCTCATAGCCAGAGGATGAGCGTTGCATTATTGACATGTTGACAATATCTGCCTCACATTGCTTCACATAATCCAATGTCTATACAAAGAAATCGATTACATTAGTATTACGCATGGTATTGGAAACAATAAAAGGAACAGAATAAAACACAGAGAGTTGAAACTAGTGTGAGATATCTAAGAGAAATCATGCCCAATGCACTACAGCCAAAACATAATAAGTGCAAGTGAGCTCTATCAGCAGAATCTGCTATTAAGATATTAATGATTGAATGAAGCTACTAAGATGTTAGTGATTGAATGAACCTATTAAGATGTGTGAAGCTACATTCATGGCACAGCCAAGCCGATGACAATACTGAACTAATCTTACCTGCACCATGACGGTTGGAGTAATTTCATCATCGTTTGGAACTGCACCTCCATTTTCCAAAATCTTTTGCTGAGCCTGTGATTAAAATACAATATTGTTAATCAACCAGATTTGAGCCTGTAGCATTTATTAAGTGATGGTTACAAACAAAAGTGTGGCACACTTAGACAAAAAAAATACCTTTTCCAGGTAATCATCGACATCTTCATCGGAAATGCTTTGATCAATAACAAAATTAAATAAATCAGTAACTGTCATGACAGGAACACCTCGTTTTTTAAAGAAGTCCTGCATAGTGTTAACATATCAGTCACAAAAATTTATGAGTATACATATGTGGTGATGGGTTCAACTTTCACTTACAGAAACATGCAAACAATCTTCCTTCAGAAAGTCCAAAGCTAAAGGGTGATCTAGATCAACGGATTGCGAAACATCAATAATGTACAAGTGGCCCTGGACAATAGGTAGATCAGAATGGAGATAAGGAACAGTTGACCTGGAAAGTAAAATATGTTGGGAAAAAAAAGGGTTTATTTAACAGGAGCTCAAGTGTTTAACTACCTCAAAATATAGAATGTTGTATTCACTCAAATCACCATGGACCAGTTTACATTTTTGGTATAGAGTCCGCATTATTGTAATTATCTGAAATGAACGTCCAGTAAGTAATATGAGAAAACTGAAAGATACAATGAATTCTAACAGTAATATAAATCTGAACTGAAAAGAGATAATTTTATGCATAAACATCAGCCATGGAGTAAAAGGGATAGATTGCTGCGAAAGATCATCTCTAAAACTTCTAAAGATGGTAATATGTGAGCAGTATCATCACATAAAATTTGCATGGCAGCTGGTGAAAAATGTAAATTGTCATTACAAACCAGTCTGAAACACAACAGCCCCAAACAAAGTTTTATTTACACAATCCCAACTATTTTCAAATCCATAAAAACAACGAAAACTACCACAACCCAATTTGTATTTGTATACTCTACTACAATTTTCCTAACATGCACCAACTAATAATCAACACGGGGCAAGAATAAGTCAGAAAATGATAAAGCACAGGGTTGTTTGTACCATCATCAATCGCAGCTCCCAAACACCAAGCAATACTCAAGACTATTTGTAGAATGACACATCAGGTGTATAATGGTATTAGCCTGAGCCTTGGGGCTGAATATATATGAGTACATGACTTGGAGGGCAAGGGGCCTCTCCTACAGATATGGTAGGATACGGATGCAATCCTAATCTACCTAATATAGAGATATTCCTAATATACTCTAACATCCCCCTGCAGTCACAGCGGGAGCGTCGCATACGTTGAGACTGGAGAGAAGTCGGCAAGCTGACACTATTATTATGGTCAGTATGTTAAGGTAGATGAAACAGTGTTTGGTTTTCAAATTGGAACCATGCAAGTGGATTATCAATTCTAAAGACAATGGTTCCGATCTTTCCTTAGGTTCCCTAGTGTTACTAACTTGATAGAGATTTAATTTAACTATTCTGCAGCTCAAATTTGCAGCTTTCTTTTTGTGTTATGCTTTATATCAAAATGATATGCACAAATGCAGCAAACTCCCTACAAGCTATCCTTGGTCACTGACCAGATATGCATGGCACACATCAACCCAACAAGTACAAAGTTGCAACTGTGCTGTCTGACATGTCATGTACCTCAAAGTAACTTTCACGCAACTTGTCATCTGACAAAGCAGCATCCTTGAGACGAGGAGCAGCCCAACCTCCTTTCCCTGATACCAAATCAACTTATTAGGGTGCATTCAGCAATACAATTACAAGTACTATTGTAATGCAAGCAAGCTTAGCAAGTTACCAGCATAAACATTATTAAGTACACAAGTATCGGTAGGCAAACACATATATAAATTTTACCTATGAATTCCATCACCAATACATGAAGCCTCAGGAGTAACGGTACAGGGCACCGAATTCCAGCTGCCCTCACTCTGTAACAAGGGTAGCAAAGAAATGAACAGATCCAAATATCAGAACCTATGCGCAATGACTTCATATTTGCGTGACTAGCAAGGGATATTCAATGAATTGATAAATAAGGTCATTATTTGGTTAAAAGAATCCCACCGTAGAAGATTCCTCATTTCCTTTTCAGCCCAGGTCTTAACCATTTTCCTAGGATTATGCTTGCAGTAACCATGTCTAAAACGGTAATCTCCTTGAACATATCGGTCTCTATCCCTGCAATGATAAAATAATAAATTCTCTTACCATGCATACATTTTGAGATCACATAATTTAAACAAGTACCAAAAGGGCAAATAGCATAACCACATAATCAGCATTTCTGCAGTAGGTTTCAAACCATCATTGAAATATAATCTTATCTTACTTAAAAACAAGGACAGAGGTTTTGTAGACTTTTATTGCAAGCTCCTGGCCATCCGTCTTTGTTGCATGATAGACATTTGCCTGCCCATAGATAGGATTAATGTTGGCCATGTTAATAATTATACTCGATCGGGAAAATAGAGATCTGTAACTAGCAGGTCAAGGAGCATATAAATCTTCTGTCTACAGAAGGAGCCGTGTATTCATTATGTATCTAGGTACACAACAGAAGAAGTCATTCCAATGTGTGCCGTAACTTAAAGCTACCTCTTTCCCTGTAGAAATGCAGCCATTTATGTTATTAAAGACACCACGGTTTAACATCTTGAATAGAACCATGCGCGTTCTTGGGTCAATAGCCTGCATACATAAACAAAAAACATTCAGGGTCCAGAAATGATTCAATTTGAATAACCTTCATTAGATTTAGGTAAGCCAACTCATACACCCTTTTTTAAGGCAAAGGCAACTAAGGCATAATTTTTTAAAAAAACTACATCATTTAAATGCACTAAGCATCAAGAATAGCATAGTTAACACTCGTATAAATGAAGAAACTTCTGCCTCCCAATTGTAGGTATACAGCAAGCCATGGATAGTGAAAACAAAGTCAGTAATTAGAATACTCCAGCTAGAGATGTTCTGCTCATTTTTATAATGCATCCGACCCTTGGGCCATTTGGATCAAATATGAGAGTGGTTTAGGTTTTTAGAAATGCTGCCATCAAAGGTAGAACATGAGGTTAAATGAACTAAAACAAATTCTTGTCATGTACAGCATAAATCCAAACAAAACAGATATACAATGAATTTTAATTTCTTCCATTGTTGCATAAGCAATTCAGGAACCTGTTTCAGAAAAAAAAATACAGGAATCAAGCAGCAGCCAGCCACTTAACAGAAAAGCTAGCTAGGTTGAAAAGGGTGGAGTGGTACAACAAGATTATGCAAGTGCACCAATACAACACAATTCCAGAAGGCACAGGGGAAAAAAACACCACCGCCTAGCTGAGAACATTTTACAAACCTGTTCCACTGTGGCACGATCAGCCTTCTCAGTGTTCCTTATTTTTCCAATCGCAGTGTCCCTTATGCTATCCCTGATTGCAGTCGTGACGGAATTTGACATACCCACGTTCATCCTACCTTCCCATGCCTGAATCATTCAGAACAAATCACAAGAAAGTAAGAAACAATTAACACAAACCACAGAAACACCCAATGTACATGCCATGCATTCACGCGAATATCTCATGAGTTGAAGTGCTCTAATTGTGTTTACTATAAGCATCCTATCCTTTTAGACGTGCTCCAAACTGATACAGTATATACATAGAACCTAAACTTTTTTTTTATGGAACATAGAACCTAAACTTGAAATTATTATATAGATCGTCGAGTCTTATGTCATCACAACATTACCACCATACTGCCTCCGTCCCGCAAATAAACGCAATTCTTTGACTTTGACGATTCTTGTTTGACCGTTCGTCTTATTCAAAATATTTTGATAAATATTATTTATTTCATTATGATTTATTTTATCGTTAGATATATTTTCATAATGATCTATTTATTTTATTATTTACACAAAAAAATTTAAATAAGACAAATGGTCAAAGAGAAATTGTAGAAGTCAAATAATTGCGTTTATTTGTGGGACAGAGGGAGTATTTCACTAGATGCAGCTCCTAAGTCCTAACTCTCTCAAATTTAAATGCTTCCATAGGTCACAACACAAGCTGAATACCTCCAAGGGGGTAGCACGAATGTGCGAGGCCAGCTTCTGGGTGCGGTTAGAAAGCGGCTGGAGCGGGCGGGAGAGCACGCCGCCATGTGCGTTGGGCCTGCGCGCCGCAGCCCCGCCTCCGGAGGCCGAGAAGGCGCCGGAGGGCCGAGCTGAGCCGTCATGGCCCTCCACGGCATCGAGCCAGTCCAGAGCTTCGCCGACCTCGTCGTCAGAAGCATCATCGAAGTCGGAGTCGGACCACTCCTCCTCACCATCGGCCTTCACGAGCGCCATCGGAGTAGACCTGGGAATAGTTGAGACACGCTGCCGGCGGTGGCGGTGGCGGCGGCAGAGAAGAGAAGAGAGAACGGGCGAGAGGCAGGGCCGCAGGTCAGGTGTCGCTGGCTCGGAGGCGTCCGGCGTCCAGCGTCCCAAACTCCCGCTCCCAGCTCCCAGGTCTCCGGTGGCCGCGACCGGCCGAGGCCGCGACTTCGCGAGACGGCGGCGAGAGGCCAGCCGCCAACGGCGAGTCGCGTGTGCTGCTGTGCGGTGCGGGCGTGCGGCTGCGCCTCTGTGCTTGCGAGTGTGCGAGAGGCCGAGAGTGGCGGCTGCTAGGGTTGGGGAGTTGGGGTCCTCGCTCGGCCGCTCGCACGCTGGGTGGGGTTGGGGTCGGGTAGCGCCGTAGCGGGCTTCTTTGATGGGCCTTGTTTAACGGGGCGGGGATGCGGGGTCGGGAGCAGGCAACCATCCCGTCATCTCCGACGGGAATAACATTCCTACCATTATCATCCTCATGGGATCAAATCTCTACCATCCCGTCCCCTAATGGAAGAAATCCCGTGGGGAATCGGGGATTGGGGCCCGTTGACATTTTGAGGCAGGGCAGTGGAAAGGAAACCCTCACTTTGAGGTCTTCCTTTTTTTGAGAGAGGGGTCTCTTGTATCCTCATTTTTTTTGGGCCGCAGTTCCGGCCTGGTATGGATATCGAGTCCAACTTCGGTAATGTATTAGGCCATTTTGATAAAATGGGCCTTGAAGGTCCGGATTTGTGCATGGGCCGGCTCTATTTCTTGGTGAGGTTACCTGGATGAAACAACGTCATCTTTCTTCCGCGATGAAGAGAAAGGAATCACCCGTCGGTGCTCGGGCATATTCCTCCTCCGAGCTCGGCTTCCAAGTTCCATGGCCGCTACAGCAGACCCCGCCACCGCGGCCTCCTCCCCCCCCCCCCCCCCCCCCGCAGTTCTCCTTCCGCCGCGTCGTCTGCCCCTCCCCGCTCCGCGTCCGCTTTTCGTGGCCCCTGTAGGGTCGAGATGGCGGACTAGAGGGGGTGAATAGTCTTTTCTAAAACTTAAGCGCTCCGGCTAACCGAATCAAATGTGGAATTAAAACTATCGGTCTAGCCACGACTACACCCCTCTATCTATTACTTTAGCACCTAACACATTATACTAATTGGGTTTACTAAGGTGCCAAGCTAGGAAGCGCACCTAAACAAGTCTAGGTTGCAAGGTCACAAACATAAACAACTAGTACTCTAAGCAAACCGGGGAGCTTCTACACATACTAGTAAGCAAAGCAAAAAGCACCTAAGCTCATTAGCAATGCTCTCTAGCAAGACTACACAAGTTAACTAGAGAGCTCAACTTACTTAGCTACACAAACTAAGCAATATGACTAACAAGACTACACAAGCCAATTAGCCACTCAAGAGCTACTTCTATGCTACACAAGCTAGAAGCTAACTAGGCAAACTACACAAATCAAACTAGTTACAAGAGCAACAACTACTCACTAGCACAAGTATATGAAAGTAAATACAAGCTAGTGATTTGGAGAATGTAAACCACCGAGAAGATGTACAAGGTTGACAAGGTGATTTTTCTCCCGAGGTTCACTTGGTCGCCACCAAGCTAGTCCCCGTTGTGTCGACCACTCACTTGGTGATTCGGCGGTGTAGGGTCGAGATGACGGACTAGAGGGGGTGAATAGTCTTTTCTAAAACTTAATCGCTTTGGCTAACCGAAACTATTACGGAATTAAAACTATCGGTCTAACCAAGACTACACCCCTCTATCTATTACTTTAGCACCTAGCAAAGATGTCTATTATGTTACTTAAGGTGCCAAGTTAGGAGGCTCACCTAAATAAGTCTAGGTTGCAAGGTCACACAAACCTAAGCAACTAGTACTCTAAGCAAGCCGGGGAGCTTCTACACATACTAGTAAGCAAAGCACAAAGCACCTAAGCTCACTAGCAATGCTCTCTAGCAAGACTACACAAGTCAACTAGAGAGCTCAACTTACTTAGCTACACAAACTAAGCAATGTGACTAACAAGGCTACACAAGCCAATTAGCCACTCAAGAGCTACTTCTATGCTACACAAGCTAGAAGCTAACTAGGCAAGCTACACAAGCCAAACTAGTTACAAGAGCAACAACTACTCACTAGCACAAGTATATGAAAGTAAATACAAGCTAGTGATTTGGAGAATGCAAACCACCGAGAAGATGTACAAGGTTGACATGGTGATTTTTCTCTCGAGATTCACTTGGTCGCCACCAAGCTAGTCCCCGTTGTGTCGACCACACACTTGGTGATTCGGCGGCTAATAGGCGTTCACAAGTCTAGCCCACTAACTCGGGCGCCGCAAGAATCTACCCACAAGTGAGGGTAGCTCAATGACATGCTCAACTAGAGTTGCTCTTCGCGATCTCCCGCGGGGCGAGCACAATGCCCCTCACAAACACTTCTTCGGAGCGCCGCACAATCTTCTTGCGCGCTTCGACGGAGCCTTAAGCCACCAAGCCGTCTAGGAGGTGGCAACCTCCAAGAGTAACAAGCACCACGAGCTTGCAAGTCGATCACCTAGTGCCACACGAAGCTATCTCTCAAAGCAACGCACTAGTAATCGCTCTCTCACACAATCAGATGAACTCTATCAAGTGTGTGTGAGTTAGAAGGCTCCCAACCAAGCACAACTAAGGGTAACACAACCCCAAGGTGCTCAACCAGCCCCAAGGGCCGGCCATGAGCTATTTATAGGCTAGCCAAACAAACTAGCCGTTTTCCCCTTTCACTGGGCTCTCTGCAGAGGGTCCGGACGCACGCAACAGTGCGGGTCCGGACCAAATGCACAAGAGTAGTTCCTAGAACCAGTCACATACCCTTATATAGCTTCCTCAAAGAAACTAGCCGTTTTTCTCTTTTTGGAGCTGCAAACCGTGACCACCGGACCACTTTTGGTCACACCACCGGACTATAGCAGGTGGTCCGGTGCTATTCAAAAATCTGACCGTTGGCGCGCTGAAAGTCACCGTCGGACCACTCGTAATAGTCCGACGCCCCTGGTCCGACGCTTTGGCCTCAGCCAAACGTCTGAGTCCAGTGAGCACCCAGGCTCCGGACTCCTGGTCCGGAGCTCACCACCGGACCATATCCTCTGGTCCGGAGCTTCTCTAGTCCTTTGACGATTTCATACAGTGAGTGCCAGTGCTCCGGACCACCAGTCCGAAGCTGACCACCAGACCATTACGCCTCGTCCGGAGCTTGCCTTGAACTCCTGCTGAGCCACCAGACTCTGAAAACTGGTCGACTGATGGTCCGATGCACCACCAGACCACTAGTCCGACGCCCTTCTGTCTGAGCCTTGCCTGAGTCTAAACCACCGGATCACTTCCAATAGTCCGGTGTTCACATACTAACTGGTCCGGAGCTTCTGTCTTGATCAGAATCTTCTTCTCTTTTCTTCCCTTGATCTCATGTGCCACCGCTAAGTGTTTCACTGACTTGTGCATGTGTGTTGGCATATTTTAACAAGTTTACAAGGGATGTTTCATTAGGATTAGATGCAATGCAATGCAATGAACTCCTAATGGCACTTGATAGGTGTAACCACTAACTATTTCCCCCTCTTCATAGTACGGTTACCTATCCTAAATGTGATCACACCCACTAGGTGTCTTGATCACCAAAATAGAAAAGCCTTAGTATACCTTTGCCTTGAATAGCTTAGGGTTTCCTCCTCTTCTTTTCTTCTCCAAGTGTGGAACCTTTGCTAGCTCTCTCCTTAGCTTCCTTTGCTCCATTACTTGTCACCTTCTCTCTTCACATTGTGTACTTAATCTATTCATCCACTTAGAGCTAGGTTAGTACTTAGGTTTCATCAATTATCCAAAACAATAGAGATCTTTCAATCTCCCCCTTTTTGGTAATTGATGACAACCCATATAAAATAATATGAAATATGATTTTGTTTTCACCTTTGAAATGCTTGACACCACTTGAAAGATATGATTATAAAAGAAAGTGGTCAATCATTTCCAAGTTGGTTTGATAGTGTTAACTCCCCCTACATGTGTGCACTTCTATGAATATGAATCAAGCTTTGCACACATTCTTAGATAGAACTTTTGGAGGGGTGAACAACTAACAAACAATGACATGATGCTAAGGTTTTAAGAATAGACCTTTGAAGCGTGATACCAATCGAAGTGCGCCTTTCATTTTACCCTTAGCAACATGGTTAGCTTGACACCACATGGAATACTCAAAATAAACAAGATATGATATCTAGCTAACTTCCTATGCATGCTAGTGATCAAATCATCAATCAAGATTACAACTAGTCATGCACCACACAAGCAAGAAACCACTTGAAAAAGTACTATAACTTCAATGCAAACAATCATATGAGTGAATGCACATTCAAATGCAACAAATTGTTCATAGGATTGCTCCCCCTACTTGTGTGCTCAAATTTTAATTGTTCATTTTTCCAAAATCTTATTTATCCCCCTATCTCTAGATTCCACTTGTTTCTTTCCTTATCATGTTTCTCATTTAACATTCCCTTTAAACATTTCTCCCTTTACTACTATCATTTTAACACAAGTTCTCCCCCTTTGTCACACATTACCATAAAGGAAACCACTTGTAGTAACATGTATCATTTGAGGACACTTAGAGAGATTTGTTTATCAAGTCAATATAGAAAGAAATGGGGTGAATTATCAAATTATATTCAACCTAGATTACTTGTCCTACATACTTAACACGTTTTAAACCATGGACAAGCTTCTTCACACATCTTGCAATGGTTATCTTGACCATGTTGGTTAAGTACAAGAATAAGCATTCTAGACTAAAACATGTGAGGTTGCAAGCTTATCAACATGTCATATGCCATCACTAGATCAATCAACTCATAGAAACTATAGTGATGTCATATGTCCATAGAAAAACATTTGATTTTCATAAATGAGCTTATCATGAGTGATGTCTATATGCTTCTACACAAGACTAGCAAAGGATGAATGCATATGTCAATCAATTTTACCTTGCTATGTTGGTATAGAGGCATGTCATAGGTGGGGTGCATCAACTCATGTTAGAGAAATCCAAGATGTTCAACTCATTCCTCAACTTGCAAAACCTCTTCTCATCAAGTGGCTTGGTAAATATGTCGGCTAATTGATCATCGGTGTCCACATTGTCAATGAAAATGTCACCCTTTTGTTGATGATCTCTTATGAAGTGATGTCTCACATCTATGTGCTTTGTTCTTGAGTGTTGGACGAGGTTGTTGGTGAGCTTCACCGCACAAAGCAATGGGACTTTCTTGAATTGAATTTCATAGTCCTCCAAAGTGGCTTTCATCCACAATAGTTGTGCACAACAACTCCCCGCACTAATGTATCGGCTTCGGCGGTAGAGAGTGCCACACTATTTTGCTTCTTGGATGACCATGAGACTAGTGACTTTCCCAACATTTGACATGTACCACTAGTGCTCTTTCTATCCACTTTGCAACCCGCATAGTCGGAGTCCGAGTATCCAATCAATTCAAATCTTGACCCATTTTGAAACCATAGTCTAACTTCTTGTGTATGTTTGAGATATCTCAATATTCTCTTTGTGGCTTTCAAATGACTCTCTCTAGGAGATGTTTGAAACCTTGCACACATGTATACACTAAACATGATATCCAGTCTTGATGCGGTCACATATAATAAGCTTCCAATCATAGACCGATAGAGTGTTTGATCTACCATCATGCCACTTGAGTCACTATCCAAATGTCCATTAGTCCCCATGGGAGTACTAATGCCTTTAGCTTCTTCTAGCCCAAACTTCTTCACTATATCCTTGATGTACTTGCCTTGACTCACAAATGTACCATTCTTCAATTGCTTGATTTAAAGTCCAAGGAAGTAACTAAGTTCACCAATCATTAACATCTAAAACTCATTAGCCATCATCTCCCCAAACTCTTCACAAAAGTCTTGATTTGAAGATCCAAAGATAATGTCATCCACATAGATTTGTAAGATGAACAAGTCATTTCCAATCTTCTTGGTGAATAGGGTAGTATCAACCAATCCCATTTTGAACCCCTTTGAGAGAAGAAAACTTCTCAACCTCGCATACCATGCTCTAGGTGCTTGCTTCAACCCATAGAGAGCCTTCTTGAGCTTGAATACATGGTCGGGCTTCTTAGCATCTTCAAAACCGGGTGGTTGCTCAACATACACCTCCTCATTGATATACCCATTTAGGAATGCACTCTTGACATCCATTTGGTATAGCTTTATATTGTGTGCACAAGCATAGGCCAATAGGATTCTTATTGCCTCTAATCTTGCCACCGGAGCATATGTTTCCTCAAAGTCAAGACCTTCAACTTGAGAGTAACCTTGAGCTACTAGTCTTGCTTTGTTCCTTACCACTATTCCATCTTGATCTTGTTTGTTCTTGAAAACCCATTTGGTTCCAATGACATTGTGCTTCTTTGGTCTTTCTACCAATTCCCAAACTTGATTTCTTGTAAAGTTGTTGAGCTCTTCATGCATAGCATTGATCCAATCAACATCCTTCAAAGCTCCATCAATTTTGGTTGACTCAAATGATGAAACAAAAGAGTAATGCTCACAAAATGAAGCCAATCTTGATCTTGTTTGAACACCACTTTGAATGCCTCCAATAACTTGATCTAATAGATGATCTCTTGCAATGTTGGTAGGTTGGAGTATTTGAATGTTGATGTCATTTTGTTGAGATGATGAACTAGCTGGAACTTGATCTTCAGTTGCAATTCCTTGATCTTGAGTTGGAGAACCACTAGCTTGATCAGTTGGAATGGATACTTGATCTTCATCTTCATCTTAGACTTGTCTTAGTCTAATATCAGCAATATCCATATCTTTCATAGCATTGACCAACTTGTCACCTCTCATATCATTCAGGTTTTCTTCTTCATCTTGAGAGCCTTGAGTTTCATCAAATTCAACATCATGCACTTCCTCAAGAATGCCACTAGTCAAGTTCCATACTCTATAAGCCTTGCTAGTAGTTGAGTAGCCAAGTAGAAATCCCTCATCACATTTCTTTTCAAACTTGCTCAACCTTGTTTCCTTCTTCAAGATATAGCACTTGCATCCAAACACCCTAAAGTAGGCAATGTTTGACTTTCTTTCATTCAATATCTCATAGGGAGTCTTCTCAAGCATTCCATGACAATAGAGACGGTTGCTAGAATAGCAAGCCGTATTGATAGCTTCGGCCCAAAAAGAGTCACTAATATTGTACTCACTTAGCATTGATCTTGCCATGTCAATCAAGGTTCTATTCTTCCTTTCAACTATCCCATTGGATTGAGGAGTGTATTTTGGAGAGAATTGATGATTGATCCCAAAGTCATCACAAAGTTCTTCAACTCTTGTGTTCTTGAACTCACTCCCATTGTCACTTCTAACTCTCTTGATAGTTGTTTCAAACTCATTTTGGCACCTCTTGACAAATGATTTGAAGATATCAAATGTGTCACTCTTGTCACTCAAGAAGAATACCCAAGTGTATCTTGTGAAGTCATCTATTATCACAAATCCATACTTATTGCCACCAATGCTCATGTAAGTTGTTGGCCCAAAGAGATCCATGTGCAATAACTCAAAAGCTTTGCTTGTGCTCATGATTCTCTTCTTTGGATGAGTATTTCCAACTTGCTTTCCAGCTTGACATGCACTACATAGCTTGTCCTTCTCAAAAGTGACATCCTTCAAGCCCTTCACTAGATCATGCTTGATTAGCTTGTTCAATTGCTTCATGCCAACATGTCCAAGCCTTCTATGCCATAACCAACCCATGCTAGACCTTGAGATGAGACATGTAGAGAGTTGAGTCTCACTAGCATTGAAATCCACTAGATAGAGGTTCTCATATCGAAATCCCTTGAAGATCATGTATGAACCATCTACACTAATGATTTCCACATCCTCCACTCCAAAGATGCACTTGAAACCGAGATCACACAATTGGGCAACCGACAATAGATTGAACTCAAGCCTTTCCACTAGAAGCACATTGCTAATGCTTAGATCATTGGAGATAGCAATCTTTCCAAGTCCTTTCACCTTGCCTTTGCCATTGTCACCAAATGTGATACTATCAAAACCTTGTGTATTATCTAGGTTTATGAATTGAACATCCTTCCATCACCAGTCATGTGTTGAGTGCACCCACTATCAAACACCCAATGCCTCCATCTGGCTTTGTATTTGACCTACAAGAGAGATCAATTCTTTTTAGGTACCCAAACTTGCTTGGGTCCTCCAAGGTTAGTTACCAAAGATTTTGGTACCCAAATGGACTTCTTGGAAACCATCCATAGAGCACCAACAAACTTGGCATGAACACCATTAGTACCCTTGGAAAGTACATAGAATGAATCAACTCTCATGGAGGATACATCTTGCTTGGCCTTCTTGTTCTTGCATGCTTGCTCATTGTGACCAACTTGCTTGCAACTCTTGCAATAACTACCGGTGTTCTTCACAAAACGAGTTTTGTGAGAAACAAAGGCGGTCTTGCCTTTCTTGGGGGTATAGCCCAATCCCTCTTTGTAGAGAGATGCCCTTTGGCTACCCAAGCACATAAGCAAGTGGTCCTCACCTCCATAAGCCTTAGCTAAGGAGTGATTGAGCTTTGTAACCTCCTTCTTGAGGGTTTCATTTTCCACCTTTAGTGAAGCATCACAAGTGACACCATCACTAGTAGATGAAGTAGGAATGATAGTGCTACAAGAGGGGTTAGTGGGAGCAACAATGATAGGATTATAGAAAGATTCATCAAGAATATCACAAATAGCTCCCATGTCACATGTTTGAGCAATCTCCTTCTTACTTTGGTCAAGGAGAGAGGAATGAACTCTTTCAAGCTTAGAGTGAGACTTCACTAGCTTCTCATGGGCTTCCATTAGCCTCTCATGAGATGCTACGGCCTCATCAAGGTTTTGCTCAAGATCCACATTGGCCTTGCGCAATTCCTTGCACTCCTTTCTCTTCTTGTCAATGTAATCCTTAGCTTATTCAAGCATGTCCATGAGTTTCTCCTTTGAGGGATCCTCACTATCACTATCGCTCTCACTCTCACTCTCATCATGAGAAAGTACCTTAGTGGACTTAGCCATGAAGCATGATGATGGAGTGTCAAATAGAGAGATCTTATCCCTCATTGCAATACTTGCAAAAGCCTTCTTCTTGGTAGTGATCTTCTTTTCTTGATCACTATCATCATCACATGAGAGTCACTATCCCAAGTAACAATGTGAGAGTAGCCCTTCTTCTTCTTGTTGTTGTTAAATAGGGGATTCTTCTCTTTCTTGCCTCTCTTTTTGTGGTCATCATCATCCTTGTCACTATTGTAAGAACAATGAGCAATGAGATGATCAAAGCTTCCACACTTGAAGCACTTTCTTGGTTCATCATGATTCTTGAAGGAAGTCTTCTTCCTTTTTGCACCATATCCCTTCTTCTTCATGAATCTCCCAAATTTCCTCACAAAGAGAGTCATCTCCTCTTCATCAAGATCACTAGCACTTTGGTCTTCACTTTCACTTGATTCTTCAATCTTACTCTTGCCTTTGCTCTTGTGTGATGATGTAGCCTTGAAGGCTATGCTCTTCTTCTTCTCATCCTTCTTGTCTTCTTTCTTGACATCTTTTTCCTTGTTCTCCCGATAAGCATCTTGAGTCATAACATCTCCCAAGACTTGATTTAGAGTCATGGTGTCTAGCCCACCTCTCACAATTAAGGTCACAAGTGTGTTAAACCGAGATGGAAGACACCTCAAGAACTTGTGAGAGAAGTCCTTGTCCTCAACCTTCTCACCAAGAGCCGTGAGATCATTGACTAGCACTTGAAGCCGATGAAACATCTTCGGCACATTTTCATCATCCTTCATCTTGAAGCTTGCAAATTTCTCCTTGAGAATGTATGCCTTAGCTCCCTTGATGGCTTGTGTGCCTCAAATGATTCTTCAAGCTTCTTCCAAGCCTCATGAGCACTCTCTAGATTCTTGATTTGCTCAAAGACCTTTTCATCAAGAGCCTCATGGATGGCACTAAGAGCAATGTCATTGTGTTGAAGCTTCTCTTCCTCTTGTGTAGTTGGAGCTTCCACATTTGCAACTTCAAACTTCTTGTCCACCACAAGCCACACCTTCCGGCTAATTGACTTGATGTGTGCGGTCATCTTGACCTTCCAATAGCCATAGTTGGAACCATCAAATCTTGGTGGTTTCTTCATGTTGTTGATATGAGCCATGATCACACCGTAGGTTGTTAAGCCTCAAATCAACGGTGTACTAGCTTTGATACCACTTGAAAGGTCCTAATCCAAGGCTAGAGGGGGGTGAATAGCCTAATCTGAAATTCTAAAATAAAACTCAACAACAAGTTAGACAATAAGGTGGCGAAGCTTTGAGTAGCTATAGCAAACTAAAATATACGAATCCTCCTATCACAAATGCTATCCTAATAGCTCTAGGATCAAACAATTCCTACTTAAGTCTAGAAGCCCTCTAGGCACAACCTAATATACTAAGAAACAAAAAGAAAGGTAATGCAAAGATGAAAGGAGTGATTTTACCACCGAGTAGAGGATTGAACCAATCACAATGAGATCACCAAGATCACCAATCAATCACACAAGGATGACACTTGATTTTTCACCAAGGTTCACTAGTTTGCCCACTAGCTACGTTCTTGTTGTGTCGGCTCACTTACTTGGAGGTTCAAGAGTTAATTGGCATCACACGTCAAACCCGTCACCGGGTGCCTCACAACCAACACAAGATAAGGGCTCTCCAAGACACGCGCAATTGTTGACACAAAAAGCGTCAGATCTGTGAACACCTTGGGCTATTACCCAAAGCTCGGTATTCCGGAGGCGTGCCAGTCGATTTGACCAACCAATCGACAAGGATGATAACTAGAACAAACCGAGCGAGACGACAGCGATGCGCCCGGACGTCAAGGCTCAGATTGATCAAGGATAACTAGAGCAGAGCTGAACGAGGCAAACAGCGATGCGCCCGGATTGCCAAAGCTCAGAGGTACTCCCACGCGGAACTAGCAAGGATTTGACGGAGATCAGGATGATGCAGCCCGTCGAAAGCTTGAAGAACTCGTTGAAAAATTACAGCTAATGCAGTAAAAGGGTAAATTGCGATAAAAAGTAGAATAAGATAAAATTGGTTTGTTTTGAATTGGATTCGGTTGTACACGTAGCCCTCGGGCACATATTTATACTCCCGCATGGAGAGTTGTACAAAGACACGACTCGTATCCTTCCTAAAACAAACTCCTAATTTTAAGGAAACTGACTCGCGCAGGAGTCGGATCTAAAATAACAATATTATTTTCCTAAACAAGCACGCCTATTTTAAAGGAAAACAAACGACTCATGCAAAAGTCGGACTCAAACTGCTATAATAATACTGGTTAAAAATCACCAGTTTCCTTATGTCTCCCTTTCGATGGAAACTTTCCATCGGCAGATCCCTTCAATCCGCGACTTCCTTCTTTGATCACCGGCAGCCTTCTGCTGATATCCAGCGTTAAGTCACCTTATCGGCACCTCATGCCCATCGGCATCGGTAATACTTCCCGATCGGCAACCTTGTACCGATAACTGTCTTCACCAACTTATCGGTAATTGGCAACAACTCTCCATCGGCAATGTCTCCTCATCAGCAATCGGCAATGTCTCCTCATTGGCAACTGGTAACAACAACTTTACAGACCAGGCTACTTGACTTCACCAATTAACCTTATCAGCAATCGGCATCGGCAACACTTGCCGACCACGTCATTCTGCTTCCACCGGCAGCATCTACCACCCATCGGCAACAACCTTCAGCTTTCATCGGCACTGAGTTTTCATCGGCAAGCTGACTTTTGCTTTCATCAAGTCCTTCTGCCTCCATCGGCAATAAGTCTGTCTTCATCAGCAACATTCTTTCCTCTATCGGCAGTTTGACCGATAATATCCCGATGCCGATAAGGAGCAGCAACCGGCCTCTTGCCGATCGGCACAATCCTTAGATTATATTGACACGTGCCAAAAAACGGTGTCAACAGCAATCCACTAGAGTTACCTTTGCGATCTCCCACGGGAAGGCACAAGAACCCCTCACAATCTTCACTTATGGTAGACGAAGCACAATCACCAAGCTTCTCGAATCCACACCGCTTGCTCCAAACCGTCTAGGTGAAGGCAATCACCAAGAGTAACAAGAAACTAACAGCGGTATCAACTCCCAAGTGTCACTAAGATGAATCACTCATGCAATGCACTTGAACACTCAAATCTCAAATGGATGATCAAAATAAACTAAGAGATGAGTGGGAGTGTGTGTGGTTTGCTCAAAAGAGTATGTAATCAGCCAAATGCACAAGAGTAGTTCCTAGAACCAGTCACATACCCTTATATAGCTTCCTCAAAGAAACTAGCCGTTTTTCTCTTTTTGGAGCTGCAAACCGTGACCACCGGACCACTTTTGGTCATACCACCGGACTATAGCAGGTGGTCCGGTGCTATTCAAAAATCTGACCGTTGGCGCGCTGAAAGTCACCGTCGGACCACTCGTAATAGTCCGACGCCCCTGGTCCGACGCTTTGGCCTCAACCAAACATCTGAGTCCAGTGAGCACCCAGGCTCCGGACACCTGGTCCGGAGCTCACCACCGGACCATATCCTCTGGTCCGGAGCTTCTCCAGTCCTTTGACGATTTCATACAGTGAGTGCCAGTGCTCCTGACCACCAGTCCGGAGCTAACCATCGGACCATTACGCCTGGTCCGGAGCTTGCCTTGAACTCCTGCTGAGCCACCGGACTCTTTAAACTAGCCGACTGATGGTCCGATGCACCACCAGACCACTAGTCCGACGCCCTTCTGTCTGAGCCTTACCTGAGTCTAAACCACCGGACCACTTCCAATAGTCCGGTGTTCACATACTAACTGGTCCGGAGCTTCTGTCTTGATCAGAATCTTCTTCTCTTTTCTTCCCTTGATCTCATGTGCCACCGCCAAGTATTTCACTGACTTGTGGATGTGTGTTGGCATATTTTAACAAGTGTGGAACCTCCAAGTGTGGAACCTTTGCTAGCTCTCTCCTTAGCTTCCTTTGCTCCATCACTTGTCACCTTCTCTCTTCACATTGTGTACTTAACCTATTCATCCACTTAGAGCTAGGTTAGTACTTAGGTTTCATCAATTATCCAAAACAATAGAGATCTTTCACGGACGCTGCGTCCAGAGTTCACCGTCCGGACGACGAACAACGTTCGGATCACCTCTGTCAGCACATCGCAGTCAGAGGGGGTGGCGTCTGGACGCATAGCCAATGGTCCGGACTGCCCGAACCCCCTGCGTCCGGACTCATAGACTCGGCCAAGACCTAGGGTTTGGTTCCGGACCCAAACGCAATGGTCCGGACCCCCTAGGCACTTGCGTCTGGAGCTCGGTTTTCAGCCGAGACTCCTCCGCACTTCTTCCTTTGCTTCTCATGTGCTAACACAAATGTGTTCACCACCTTGTGCATGTGTGTTAGCATTTTCACAATCATTTTCAAAGCATTTTTCACTTGCTTCTCACCACGCCACTCGATCCTAATTCATCGCAAAGTTAGATCGCTCACGGTGACACTAGATAACCGATATGCAAACAAGTTTGCTCCTCTTGATAGTACGGCTATCTATCCTAAACCCGGTCATAATCTTCTCTACACATCTATGACCGGTGAAATGAAATGTCATATGGTTATACCTTTGCCTTGCGCATTCCATTCCATCATCTCCTTCTCCAATGTTGATGCAACACATGCACCAACAACTTGTCAAATGATATGATCCACTCCATATCATCACATGACCGTGTTGGTTCATCGACCTTGACCTCACTTGCTCTTCACTGTTGCCTTGGTCCATCGGCGTCAAGCATCACCCGCTTGCCCTTCACACTTGCAACCGGTCCATCAAGCCAAGCCTCATCTTGATCTTCTCCACCTTGATCACATGACTCCATGTCATGTTTCATGTGCAATAAGCTCCTTCATCACACAATCATATGTGAACTAATCTCCTGTGTATATATATCACTTAAATACATATTAGTTCACCTAAGTTATCACTCAATTACCAAAATCAAATAGGAACTCTCAGGCGGCTAATAGGCGTTCACAAGCCTAGCCCACTAACTCGGGCACTGCAAGAATCTACCCACAAGTGAGGGTAGCTCAATGACACGCTCAACTAGAGTTGCTCTTTGCGATATCCCGCGGGGCGAGCACAATACCCCTCATAAGCACTTCTCCGGAGCGCCGCACAATCTTCTTGCGCGCTTCGACGGAGCCACAAGCCACCAAGCCGTCTAAGAGGTGGCAACCTCCAAGAGTAACAAGCACCACGAGCTTGCAAGTAGATCATCTAGTGCCACACGAAGCTATCTCTCAAAGTAACGCACTAGTAATCGCTCTCTCACACAATTGGATGATCACTATCGAAGTATGAGTGAGTTAGAGGGCTCCCAAACCAAGCACAACTAAGGGTAACACAACCCCAAGGTGCTCAACCAGCCCCAAGGGCCGGCCAAGGGCTATAAATAGCCACACCATCGAAACTAGCCGTTTTGCCCCAACATTGGGCTTCCTGCAGAGGGTCCGGACGCACGCAACAGTGCGGGTCCGGACCATGCAGCCTGCGTCCGGACTCCTTCCCGTTTGAATCTTCCCGTTGGCGCGCTCGCCGATCGCTGCCACGCGTCTCCGGACGCTACTGTTCACCGGGTCCGGTTCAACGCTCCGTGCGACCGGAGCCAACACAGAGAGCACCCGAGAACACACAACAGTCCGGACTGCATCCAGATCCTTGCGTCCGGACCGCATACAACGTCTGGACCTTCACCCCGAGCGGTTACAGAGAGCTCCAACCTCCGGACGTTGCGTCCGTAGTTCACCGTCCAGACGACGAACAACGTATGCGTCCCCCCTACGTCCGGACTCACAGACTCGGCCGAGACCTAGGGTTTGGTTCCGGACCCAAACGCAATGGTCCGGACCCCCTAGGCACTTGCGTCCGGAGCTCGGTTTTCAGCCGAGACTCCTCCGCACTTCTTCCTTTGCTTCTCATGTGCTAACACAAATGTGTTCACCACCTTGTGCATGTGTGTTAGCATTTTTACAATCATTTTCAAAGCATTTTTCACTTGCTTCTCACCACGCCACTCGATCCTAATTCATCGCAAAGTTAGATCGCTCACGGTGACACTAGATAACCGATATGCAAACAAGTTTGCTCCTCTTGATAGTACGGCTATCTATCCTAAACTCGGTCATAATCTTCTCTACACATCTATGACCGGTGAAATGAAATGCCATATGGTTATACCTTTGCCTTGCGCATTCCATTCCATCATCTCCTTCTCCAATGTTGATGCAACACATGCACCAACCACTTGTTAAATGATATGATCCACTCCATATCATCACATGACCGTGTTGGTTCATCAATCTTGACCTCACTTGTTCTTCACCATTGCCTTGGTCCATCGGCGTCAAACATCACCCGCTTGCCCTTCACACTTGCAACCGGTCCATCAAGCCAAGCCTCATCTTGATCTTCTCCACCTTGATCACATGACTCCATGCCATGTTTCATGTGCAATAAACTCCTTCATTACACAATCATATATGAACTAATCTCCTGTGTATATATCACTTAAACACATATTAGTTCATCTAAGTTGTCACTCAATTACCAAAATCACATAGGAACTCTCAACCCCGCCCGCTCGGTCGGCTCCGCGTCTCCTCCAGCACCATCGTTGCTCTCCACAAGTGCAGCCCCAAGCAGCTCAAGTACGCCGCCGAGCGCCAGTTCTCGGTACTTTATGCCTCAAACGCGTGCTCTTCTTTTTTTTTTCCCTCTCCGCAGCAACGCTCACCTGACTGATATGTGATACGGACGGTCTCTTTGGTGACTGATTTTGCGCGCTCGAAGAGAGGGGATGCCGGGATGCTGCGGGTGGAGGTGCAGCCCTATGGCGAGGACTTCTGGAAGCTCGACACCGTTATCGACCTCATCCATCGCAGCGCCGTCAGGGTGATTCCTACTGATACTGTGTACGCTGATCAATGCTTCACTTTGGCCTTTTTTTTAAGTTTTGTACTGAAATCACATACTTCAATCACAACTGTTTGAACATTTACTAGCAGTTTCTATGCGATTGATGCAAGCACATAAGTTCTGCAATAATGAAACAACGATTTCAGCAGTACAAGTATTTTTTTTTTCCTAAGCTCAAATTCAGTGGAACAAAGCTGCATCAACACAAAGCACATGTAGCAACAGTATTACAGAAGATTGATAAGTTGCATATGTGCGTTTGTCTGTCCTACTTATTCCTACATGCTAACAGGCGTGATTATATTATTAACCTAACTATATTTTTCTTTGAGCTATGCTTGACCACAAATAACATGGGGTCGTACTTTTGACAGCTACTCCATCGTCTGTGACCTGAGTAACAATGAATCTATTGAGCGCCTTCGCAGGTAAATTCATTGTTTTGATCATTTTGGTGTGATAAAGTGATCAAGTCCAATGTGTGCTCGCAATCCTAGGCTTGAAACAAACCATTTTAGCTCTAACCAGTACTATATGCTTGCTATCGTTGCAGACTGAAAGGCATTGGAGACTCAAAGGCAAGATTATCAGGGCTATAAAGTCAATTTGGGTCAACATGTTTCTGCAACGAAATATGACTGGCAGAGCATAGTGCCCATCTGCATATGCACCGTGTTCTTATACTCATGCTGAATTATGCAGCCTCTCAGCGTCCTGTGTCGCTCATTACGTGATATCGATACCTACACAACAGGATTTCCTCGAGGCACCAACCAAGGGCAAGCTAACATTTTCCGTGCTGTCAAGCGTGCTATACCCGGGCCTGTAAGGATATCCTGTTACTCACCGTATATTGTTGTCTGTTCATGATTACTTCAGAAGTAACTTGATTATTTGCATCTTCTGGACTCCTGCAGTACACATATATTTTACCTGCAAGCAAGCAATTTCCTAAACAGTGCATAAAGCATGGTTCTTCTACAAGGTATGCAAAAAGGAGGCAGGTTGGCGTCCGAATTCCAGATGATCCCATCTGCCATGCAGTATTGCAAAATCTTGATGAACCTTTGATCTGCACAAGGTTTGTAGCACATCTCAACTCTTCCCTTAGTTTTGCTTCCTCCTCCTGCTTGTGGCCAATTGGGATTGTAGAGTATGTAAGATCATAGGATCTGGAATTGAAAATGCAACACGGTAGTATATCTTCCATATTGTTGGATATTGATTTGATCAAACTGGTAGGAGGATTATTTGATTTTGTGGTTGCATGTATGGCCATTCTCAGTACTTCACTATGTACACCACATGGCTCCATTTCTCTGTGTATTCTGGTGTAACTACATTAAAAAACGAAGAGGGTATTTTGCTTGAAATTATATAAGAATTTGTGTACAGTTCATATGCTTCCTAATCATGTAGAGGAATTGGTTATCATAAAACAAAAATAGACATCATGTTTTCACATTGTCATTGGCAAGTTCAATAATGATTCTACATTTCCTTTATTTACAGTGTCAAATATCTATCGGAGGATGAATGGATACTTGATCCAGTAATCATCGCTGATCTTTATGAGCCACTGGTATCGTCTTCCATTTTAATATCGTGCTTGAAACTGTATTCTAATTTTTCATACAGCCATCATAGTTCATAGTTATACTTCTCTTAGAGCAAGTTAGCCTGTATCTGTTCCGTTGTTATCTGCAGTTCCCTTATATGCAGCACAAAAACTGGTGATTGTTTAGTAAAGTATTATACTGAAAAAAGTTTCCCGGACGACACCTCATCCTATCAGTTGCAGCATCGCGCATTTATATTTTCAAACAATTGTTTGCCTGGAGAGTGCCAGTCACTTTGGTTAATGGAAGTGTTGTAGAAAAAATGTATTTCCAGTAGCTGCAGCTACTAAAAAATGTCATGTTGATGTAGTTTTTATTTTTATATACCCATAAAATGGTAACAGATTGCTGCAAGCATCTAGTTAAACCATCGAGTGTTTTGATGTCCAGCTGTATCCCAAATCATTCTTATATGAGCAGGTCTGGTCTGAAAGATGCTTGGCAAACATCATATGTTTCAATGTTCCAAATTCGTCAGGGAACAAACCCTACTATAATTCGTCAGGGAAAGGTAAGCATTTGATACCTCGGCCTTTTGATTGTGGATTCTTTAGCCCTTCTACTTGTTTTCTTTAAGGTAAAGCATTTTGTATAACCACTTGCTCGTGCATTGTTTCTGCGTATTGTGTGTGACCCTGTTTGTTTTAAGTTGAATAAATATAGGGGCTTGCCTTACTGTTTGTCCTAAAAACAAAATGCACTAGGACTTAAAAAAAGGTTTATGAATTATGATATATATTGTTCCTCCGGCCTCCGGGGACCTTTTTCAGCTAATCAAAGTACAGTGTTGAAAACGTCTGGATGCAATTTTTAAAGAAATCATTTAGCATATGTCTGTGTCACTCTGTTATGTATTTGATTCTACTATGGGGATCCTGTTGATCAGTATGATCATGCAAACCCTTTTCTGTGCATATATTTGTATGACACATTTTTTTCTCTTGCTTTAGGGTCCAGAGCTGGATTGGATGGTAGCAAAAGATGAAGAGGAGGAGGCACAATCGTTGTTTGCTTTTAAAGCAGCTTGAAATTAGCCTCGCCTGACCTGTATGGGTTACACTTTGCGAGGGTGCCCCAACCGAAGCGTCTTCTTTTGGCTACATAGGATGTTAGCAGTACATATATCGAACACGGACCGTGTAAATATGCAAAGCTATGTACTCCAACTGCGAGCTGGCAGAATTTGCCCAGTAGCGACATTTTGCTGGAGATAATGGAAAGTTTGTTGTTGGCTCTGTTTAATACTTGTTGCCGTGTACACTTAACGTTGTTTCCATCCTGGAAGGTTGCATATATCTATGCTAATTCTTCTTGCTTCTGTGGTGCTTAATTCGTGAAGCATAACTTGTTTTGGTGTGGACCGGATCATCCGGTGTGAGGCTTACAACTAGTTTTGTTTTTCGAATATCATATGATCCTGTATTGGAAAACCGGATGACCTGTTTGCATATCGTGGGGCATTTGGAACATTGAAACATATGATGCGAATAACATCATGACTCTTGTCTACTCTCAAGAAGCGGACAATAAAACATATGATGTTTGTCCAAATTTGGAAAAAAAACAAGTTCTAAATGTTGGTCAATCCGAAAGATAAAAGACTATTCATGTGATGCGAATAACATCATGACTCTTGTCTACTCTCAAGAAGCGGACATGCCTCTATATCATATGCTCCATGTAGTCATATACGTACAAGTTTTGCAACTAAGTCCAGAATTGTAGCCAGTGCATTATACAGCTGGGCAAACCTTGAGACTTGTGGGCACTTTCAACACCTCGTGACACAAGCAATTGTTACTCTTGGTCTTGGAGGTGAAACCTCTTATATGGCTTGGTGTAACCCGGCAAGTTCCTAAGCTTTTGTGAATTGCCATGGGTACGGCGGGTTGAGATCATGCCTTCAAAAACAAAAATATTAACCTATTACTCCCTCGGTCCCAGGATACAAATCATTCTCGTTTTCCAAGAAGTCAGCTTTTTAAACGTTGATCAATTATATAGAAAATAATAATACTAATTATAAGACATAATTAGTATCATTACATAGATCGTTAAATATACTTTCATAATAAATTTATTTGAAGATATAAATGTTGCACGTACTTTCTACAAAGTTAATCAAAATTAAAAAAGTTTAACTTGCACGCATCTCATAACGTCATCTATTCTGGGACGGAGGGACTATATCAAGAAAAGTGGTTGAAAGAGACCTAACTTAATTAATGAACCTTGATCATTGAGCCAAGCTAGGAGCTTCCTTCATGGTGATGTTGGATTCACGGTGAAGCTAAACTTTAAAAAACAAATCTTGGTGTCTCCAATCTTGGTAGCACAACTTGGTGGTGGGACTAAACCTCGGGATAAAATATTGTACATCCTGTGCTTGGCTCCTCTTAGTTTACTCTATCTTGTACATCCTGTGCTTGGCTTTTAACCTGTGCTTGGCTTCTATTTAGAAGACTGCCACCTCTGTTAATTAGGATTTTTAGAGACGACGATCTTATTAGAAGACCGCCTCTCTGTAAATCAATGATTGAAAGAGACAATTGCCTTAGGATGCCACCCCGACCGTCTCAATAAATGATTAATAGAGGCGGGTGTTTGCCTAGAGGCCGCTTGACCATTTTTGTATAGAGGTAGTATCTAGAAGACGTGCTTGCTTAAATTTATCACAACCACATGGAGATTAGAGAAGATCCTTAAGGGGCGTTCAGATAATCCTATCATTTTGAAGGAATCAGTCTTCTTAATAGATTAGATAGACTATTTAGTTTAAAATATGACATTCTACTATAGCTTTCTCTCTTGTATGGCTATCTCAAATTCATATGGTGAGAGATGGAATTTGATTCTATAATCACCATGCTATGTTTCTCCTCTAAAACTATAATTTTATCCCTTATATGGTTGGCAAAAATATCCAGTTATATTTCATATCAACCATGTTAATTAGCTTATTTGTATCTAAATTTTTAGAATGAAATAAATTCTAAGGATCCAAATGGGGCCTAATGAAAATTGGACATTTGGTGTTAGGATTTGAGTGGAGAGAGTTAATTAAGACAACAATAATTTTTTATTGGTGTTGCACTCACTTTATCCTCAAAAGATATAAAATACTTAATTAAGTAGTGCAAGATTGTAGACGCATATTTGTTTGGGCTAGTAATATACTTCCCTCCATCCTAAATTATAAGATATCCTTAGAATCTTGGAGAGTCAAAGTATTTCAAGTTTGACTGAACTTATATGACAATATAATAACATTTATAATGTCAACTAAGTATCATTAGATTCGTTATCAATTATATTTTTATAGTATGCTTGTATGATGTCTTAAATCTTTATAGTTTTCTTTATAATTATTAGTTAAACTTAAAATGCTTTGACTCTTCAAGATTTTTGGAATGTCTTATAATTTGGGATGGAGGGAGTATATACTAAACATGTGTAGACGCTAGGCATTGTTTTTAATTTGGTTTGGTCATTTGCATTGGTGAACTTGTTCTGAGAACTTTGCGATCTGGTTGTAAAAAAGCTGGCTTATATTGATTTCATGGAACCGCTACTATAGTTGCCTGCTGAGCCATGTGAATGTTATATGCATGTTTAATTAGCTAGCACGCGTTAGCTTCTCTCTTTTTTGTTGATTGATTGAACACGATTCCTATCTACCAGGCGACTGGTTTTTTAGTCATGTTCAGGCGATGTAGCTCTGCTGCTTGCTTCCTGCTTTCGCCCAACCTACCACTACTGGAAACTCGAATAGGTCTGTGTGTGAAAAAACCATAGAAAAATACGTATACCCACAGAAAAATAATTTTTTGACGGTGTACCGTCAGAAGATAACACATAGAATTAGAATGACAGAAAAATTAATATTTTCTGTCATTTCGCCGTCAAATAGTTTTTCTGTCGGTATTACACACACAGAAAAATTGTGTTCCCCAGATTAAAATTATTTTTTCTATGTGTGTATCCACACAGAAAAAAAAGAAATAAACACACAGGTAAATGTATGTATTTTTCTATAGGTTCAGGTGTACTCACAGAAAAATTCATGTCACTCACAGAAAAATTCATGTCACTCGAATTAAAACTAATCTTTCTGGTAGCTTTCCTCACAGAAAAAAGAGTTAAACACACAGAAAAATAATGTATTTTTAATAGTAGCAACAATATATTAAATATATATTATCCATACAGTAATTTCATTTCATGGGACATAATAAACAACATACATATATGGTGTCCAAATGTTCAATACATTCATAGATACATAAATGATGTCCAAATGTTCCGACATCAATACATTCAAAAGCATTACTATCTCATCCCAACACTTCAAGTTTCAGCCAAGATGACTAAAATATCAGGATGCATCATCTTGAGTCTAGGTAAAACCAAAGCTAAAGATTAGAGTCTCCTACTAGTTAATGTGCAAAAGCACAACACTACAAAAGAAGGGCACCACCACTAGACCCCTGACCACCACAGAAAAATTGATCACTCGTAGGGCTATTCGAGTTTCCAGTAGTGTACGGACCACATAAGCCAGCTATTTAATTTTAATCAATCCACCAACGACGGTAAATCCTTGATTGAAACCTAAGCAATCCAGAGGCGCGGTTTCCTTTTCTACTTGCTGTAGCTTGAATGATTTTTCCATTAGATGATGACCACGGCCCCCGGCCGGTTCAAATGATCGAAACTGTGCGATCGATGGAGCACAAAAGCAAACAGTGCCATGCATGCAACATGGAAAGCAGCCAAAAAGATTTTGTACTACTACTACATCCTAAATTATAAGTCGTTTGATTTTTTGGACTCCAAATTTAACCATTCGTCTTATTCAAAAATTTATGTTAAATATTAAATCTTTTGTTGTGGTTTGTTTTATTAATAAAAGTTCTTTAAAGTAACTTAAATTTGGCTATTTTTATGTAAATTTTTTGAATAAGACGAGTGGTCAAACTTTAAGTAAAAAAAAATCAAACGACTTATAATTTAGGATGGATTGAGTACTGTCGACGCGGAGGTACCAGCCGGCAATATATGGAGGTAATTTGGATCTAGTACCCTACAGTGTGCGTGCATGCATGTGCAAATTCAACGCGATCAACCTATAGCTAGACAATAGATTGATGGCGCTCGATTGAGCGGCGGCATGCACTACAGTAGATGATGGAAGCTAGCAGACGATATGATGACGCGGATGGACGGACGTACGTACGGACGCGGCGGTGCAGTGGTGCAAAATAACGCGCGCGCTCTGCCCAATACTACTACTGTACTACCCCTTTGCAGGCATGCACACGTACAGACACGAAAGGCAACGACGCCGCTCACACGATCGATCCTATGCACGCATGTGCATGCATGCATGCAGACCGGCGCGCCGCCGCCCCGCTCGCCGGCTGGGGCGGTGGTGCATATATGACGACGCGCCATAGCTCGCTGGGTTGTTGTACGTACTGTAGCTATAGGTAGCTACGTAGCTAGCTACCTGCCAGGAGCAGCACTGTAGTGTAGTACTGGAGTACGTACATGTGGCAGTACAATTGTCGTTACGAATGCAATGCAATGCAAAACAGCAGCAGACCTAGCTAGCTAGCTGTACGTACGTGCTGGGTAGTAGTAGTACGTGTCGTCGCCGGCCGCGCGCGGTGGTCCAGGAGAGAACCAAACCAACAAACACGGACCTTTTGCCTCGTCACCACTAGCTAGTACACGTACGTACGTACAACCACAGTAATACTTAATCCATCCTAAATTACAGGTGGTTTGACTTTTTTGACCTAAAATTTGACCACTCGTCTTATTCAAAAAATTTACATAAAAAGCCAAATTTAAGTTATTTTGAAGAACTTTTATTAATAAAGCAAGCCACAACAAAAGATTTGATATTTGACACAATTTTTTGAATAAGACGAATGGTCAAACTTGGAGCCCAAAAAGTCAAACGACTTATAATTTGGGATGGAGTAGTATAATGCATGCATGGGCCATGCATTATTACTCCGAGCAAAGTCGGATCACGACACTATGCCAGAAAACGTTATCAGTGACGCATAAAATACGCGTCACTCTTCTTGCGTCTCATATAAGGGACCGCGTCACTGATAACCATCTATTAATGACACGTGTAGCCAAGACGCGTCACTGATAGATCAGTGACACTTGTAGCCAATACGCATCACTTATAGCCAATACGTTATGAGTGACGCGTATTGACTACAAGTGTCACTGATAGCGCGTGTTGGCTACACGTGTCGCTGATAGAGGCTATCAGTGACGCGTGTTGGCTACACGCGTCACTGATAGATGGTTATCAGTGACGCAGTCCCTTATCTGAGACGTAAAAAGAGTGACACATATTTTATGCGTCACTGATAACGTTTTCTGGCATAGTGTGAGTAAACACCACGTACGTACTCGAGGGTGCATTCAAGCATGTTGCTGTTGTTGCGCTACAATATCGAGACTGCATTAGCCAGCACCGCCTGGCTTTGTCGCCTCGGCCTGCAAGGGGTTCGGGTCGACCATCTTGCAAACTCGACCCGCTCCTAAAATTCACCCACAGATCGAAGCAGTTCGACCCCATAAAGCCGAGGGGCAACGGGTTCGCGACCCCATCAACCCCAATCGAACCCCGAGTCGCTCCTCGCTCCGCCGTAGTGACGTGCACTGTCGCTCCTCTCTCTGTCGCAACTGATGGAAAGTCGTCTTCCAGCTCGACGGTGACCTCAATGACTCTCTCATGGGCGGGCTCCGGCTGCGTCGGTGGTTGAAGCGTTTGTCGTCTGGCAACTCGTCGAGCTCTGCGTGGTGGCTCTGTCGCCTGTTGGGCCATCGGAGCGCCGCCCAGCGCACATCCGCCATGACCGGCGTGGAGCCTTGCTTCCCCGTTCCTTTCATCCCTGTCATGCGGATGAAGCAGCGCAGGTTCAATCAAAGCGAAAGTAGTAGGCGCTGGTGATTTCCTCTTCTGGCGCCTCCGATCCGGCCTGCTCTTGTTCTTTGGCTGGCCTGGCCTGTGGCCGACATCCTGTCCGTTCGTCCGCCGGCTGTGGCTTTCGCTTTGTTGGAACGGAAGACCCGAGTCATCTGGCAATTAGACAATGCTATTGAGAGCTCAGTGATTGCATTAGGTTCAATCCGTGGATAACCTTGGGTCATCTGCGCCCCTGTTCAAAAGGATCCGGTTCGACCCCTGACCCACTTTTAGAATAAAGGAGCGGGGGTCATGAGGCTATCCGCAGTGGGGTACTGAAACCGATACTGGACTACTATTTAGAGTAAAAAAATCACGCAGAGTTGTACTGTATCGACTACGCTTCGCACACACACACGCTAAAGACAACGGCTTGCCGGACGCGCGCGCAAGGATGAGCAGACATGCGCTTGTGGGGCCCCTGCTCTTGGTTTGCGCGCACTCTTATTTGAAATAGCTAAAAAATATTATATCTCACAAACTAAAAATGCAAATTAAATTTCATTTACACCATTAAATTCGTTTTAATAAATCCTACAAAACAAGATGTCACATAGATATATTTAGATAAAATAATAAGTGGACCACACGGTTAGTAATTGGTATAGAGTATAGGATATAGAGGATATGAGTGCGGAAGAAAAATGGATAGATGAATAGGGTTTCTTAGTGTGATCTTTGTTAGAGGGTTTCTTAGCGTGATCTTTGTTAGAGGCATTTAACTTGGTAAATTAAAACTAAAATCAAACTTAGTCTTCATGAACTTGTGTTGTTGCATTCATGCCGCCGCATTGTTTTCCTCTTTGCTTTAAATGTGGTGTGCTCGCTAACCCTAATATCTAACTCCACCCTATCTTTCTCTATCTTCTCGTTTCTCGTTTTCGCTTCGACCTAGACTAACCTAACCAGCCCTAGATAGCTCTAACCTATCCTGGACCTGTTTAGCTAACCTCGGCTTTCCTCTGGCCAGCCACAGCCAGCCCTGCTACCCCTTTAGCCAGCTGCAGCCGGCTCTGGCCAACCCCAACCCCTTCCAGCCGGCCACAACCCCCCCTAGCCGGCCTCAGCCTTCTCTGGCTGGCCTCAGCCGGCCATGCCACCGTTCCAGCCGGCCACGGCCTTTCCCAGTCGGCCAAGCGCAGCAGTCGCAGTAGCAGCTTGCCTAAACGCAAGCGCAGCAGAGCCCAGCCGGCCCGGCACAGCAGGAAAACGGCCCGCAACCAGCCCCAGCTCGCCAACGCACACGCCCGCACCGCGTGGCTCAGCAGACGGCCCAGCTCCGCGCCGCACAGCAGTGCTGACGGCCTGGCCCCACGCGACAGCCGCCCTGCGCTTCTTCCCCAACAGAACACGCGCGGAAACCGCGCCGTGAGCCGCCTCCGCTCCGTGTTCCGAGCTGCGCATGACCCAAGGATCGTCAGGCTATAAAGAGGACGCCACGGGAGTCCACGCCACCTTACGAACCCTAGCCGCCATGCGTCTTCACCTTCGCGCTGTTTCGCTCGCCCGTCCGCCGAAGCAGAGCTCTGCCGCCGCCGTTCGTTCCATCGCCGCGACGCTCAGCACCGTGGAGCACCTCGGTAAGGGTCGTGTCGACTTCACGACGCCGCTGCGACCTCTCTCCCTTTCCTTTTCTTTGCGCCGAGTGCTCACCTGCTCTCGTCGCCGTTCACAGGGAACCGCTGGCCGCCTCGCCTCGTCGTCGGCCACCTCCACGTTCCCTCGGCCTTCCTCGTTTGGCTTGGTGAGACCCCATCCACCCCTCTCTCTCCCGGTGCCTTCAGTTCGCCGTTTGGTGCCCAGAATCGCCGGATTGGCTGACTCTGGTGAGCCCCTCGCCATCGGCCATGGGAGCCACCGCGTGGCTCCTCTGTTCTTTCCCCAACCGAGCACCTCCCTCCCTCTCCCTCTCTCTATGTGTTCTAATCTCGGCCATCCAGATCTGATCCAGCGGCCGAGAGCCCTCCATACCCCTTCGCGGGTATTCTTGTTAAAGAGACCCTGCAGTTTTTCGTAAATAACCCGCCATACAGATCTATTCGGTTAATCCGAATTTCTGTTTTAAATTAATTCGAAAATAGATCTGCTAATTACAGTTTTGCCACCGACCTTCTATAGCTCATATCTTGCTCGTTTTAACTCCGTTTTTAGTGGTTCAAGTTCCTATAGATTCGTATCGTCGAATAGTTTAATTCTATGCTATTGTTTACCCATGTTGTTCACTGTGGTGTACTGTTTCTTATTTAAGTTTGTTTGCTTGCATGTTATGCTCCTTTGTGTGATGATTGTTGCGGATAGAGCGCGATCCTTCGGTGAAGGAAGAGGAGCAGGACCTCGAGTAGTTCGACCAACCCGAGCTTGACCAAGGCAAGTGCAGACACCATTTGATCATATTGTACCTACTTACATTAATGCACCTTACTTTTCATGCATGTGTCTAAATCTGTGAAACCCTAGATCATGAATAGGATTGTTGTACCTTCCTTGCTCACCTGGGGTTTACCTTTTATCAATTTAAAGTAGCCATGCTTAGTAGCCTTACCCACTTTAGCATATGTTGGCAAATCTAAACCTGTTAATTGCTACTAAAAGTGAATCAATGGTTGATGAAACATGGTGATGATGTGATCTCTCGTACAGTTGGATTTAGTTGGTTCAAAGGGGAACGAGTATTGGTGTGAGAACGGTGTTACCGGGCACTCGTATCTTCTCTCCCTGAGAGCCGGTTTGTGGAGCGGCCACCTGGGACATTCGTGCAGCTTCAAGCTATATGGCTCTAGCTTGACTAAATAACAGGACAACCACTAGTAGGGTGTGGCTTACCGGGTAGGCGTAGGGGAGTAGCCCATGTAATGAATATTAAGTTGTGGTCGACCGGGTTCCATGGCTATGGGGACGGCTTCCGACGTGTGGGCCAAACCCTACGGGTTGCATCCTATTAGTTGGACCCTACGAAAGGTCTCGTAGTGGACCCTGCCGACCTTCCTAGGTAGAGGGTTAAGAGGATAGCTACCTCGGGCGAAAGGGAAACGATGACTTGGAGTGAAAGTGCACACCTCTGCAGAGTAAATATGATATATCAGCCGCGTTCACGGTCAAGAGCGGCCTGGATCCTCACATGGACAGAGTCATTCTTTGCTCAATTTATTTCTGGCTTGAGAGAGATCATGGTTGGATGGCGGTGAAGAGTTTGTGGTTGGTTACACATGAGAGCTCGAGGTTGCTACCTCGAGTATTGGGATTGCTATCCCTGTTGCTGAGGAGATGCGGAGTTGCTACTCCGTGGTGGTGCCGAAGTTGCTACTTCTGGCATGGTGCTCTTTAATGATGATCTTACCTTTTAATCACTGGGTTGGGTTTTCTTAATCACTTATAGTAAATAGGTTGTTTTAATAAAAGATGTCAACTAAAATGCTAAATGCAGTCAACCGAGTCAGTTTTACCTTGTTAAGCATTGCATGTCATTTACTTTACGTCTGCACTTGTTGAGTTCGACATGAACTCACCCTTGCTATAATCACATAAAGGTCATGTACTTGTTGAGTTCGTTTAAGCTTTTGTTTCGAACATTGTGCTATGTATCTTTGATGACGTCGATATATGTGTGTAATTCTCGATCCTGGCACACATGTATTATGCATTCGGTCTCTTTTCTGAACCGGGTGTGACAGTACTACGCTAGCTAGGTCGCTAGCTATCGCGCATCCCTCTCCATCATGATTCGATCTATTTTTTACCGTACGCGTGCAAGGTATGGCAACGCGCTCTGAGGATCGATCGAGCTTGCATGCAGATGCGCACAGCTCCAGCGCGCGCGCGTGTGTTATGGTTTTATCTAGTATTTTATTATAGAGAGTGTTATATTTTATTATAGAGAGTGTTAGCAGCCTAGCAAGTATCGGGACAAGGATTTTCCTCAGGTGCTCAACGCTAGCTCAAGACCGAATAATGCATCAACTTATACTGTCTCCAACAGGAGACGCAAAACGCGACGCAAACACAAAATAGCTAGTGTACAGTGTTTTAGGTGTTAAAAACAACCTCCAAATGGTGACGCAAACAGAGCAGGCATTTTGGCTACCAGGCGAAGCAAGACGCTTATTTGCGTCGTCTCTTCGAGAGACCAAGACTCGACCGTGACCTCTAGATCCCGCAGTGGTGGGCCCAACATCAAGGTGGAGCAACGGCGCTGCCAGGACGGCTCGTGGTGGGGCGTGGCCGGCTCGCCGTGGGAGCACCTCCGTGGTCGCTGCCTCCTTGCCGAGCGCCTTCCTCCCTCCCTCCCTCACCAGATCCCGCTGCCGGTGATGAGCAGCAGCGCCACGGGGCGGGCCCCCCCGCAAGCTGCTCCGACGGACGTTGACGGCGAGGTGCTCTGGCCGGGACAACGATGAGGCGCTCCGACGGACGACCACAGCGAGTCGAGCCGCGACAGGGAGGACCCGGCGCGGCGTGGCGGGTCTGTGGTGGGCGCTACCGGCTCGTGCTCGGCAGGGAGGGAGAGGAAGGCGCTCGGCGCGGAGGGAAGGAGGCGCCGCCGTGGAGCAAGTCGCTCGACGCGGAGGGGAAAAGCCGTCGACGTGGAGGGAGGCGGGCGACGCATGGTGAGAGGTGGGATTTGCGTTGGCTTCGCTGTTGGAGAAGGGGAAGATTTGGGTACATAACCTTTTTACTGTAGGTGACCCAAACCATCACTACTACAGAACATCAAAACAGTGCCGGTTCAAAACCCCCCTTCAGTGACGGTTTTTGAACCGACACTGGCAGTTCGGCAGTGATGAGGCCAAGCCATCACTGCCGGTTCATTTAGCCAACCGACAATGAATGTAGGATATCACTGTCGGTTCTAAGTGATCCAGCAGTGATTTAATTTTTATAATTTACATTTATTACAGAAACCATCAACATTATATTACAGAAATCATCAACATTTATATTACAGAAATTCATAGATATGTCTTAAACTTATTGTACATTATAATAGTTCAACGATTTAGTACTACCAAATTGGAGAAGTGTAAGTCACCTATGTTGTAACCAATAATCTCATCGATGAAAAACAACGTATTAAATAGTACACTCTCTGTTGCTTCACACTTACGAGCACATGGTGTACTAACTACGTTTAACGGTGGTCGAGTAGTTGGAGAGTCTCCCTTCTTAGTCGCAACCAACTTTTCTTGAAAGCCTGCAATAGTTAGTGTTGGCTCTTCATCAGCATATTGCCAGTCATAACCCTATGCATCCATTACTTGGTTCAGAATGACTTCAAAACTACACCCTGCGTAGGTCATGTCATACTCCTCTACCTATAAGTATAGGGTTAATTATGAGAGCAATATTGACAACATATAACAACAAATCTAGATATAAGTTATAAGTCTTAAACTTACTTTTGGCGAATTCTGAGCCATTCGTGCACATAAACCCCGAATATCAGGATACATGTTGGGATTAATAGCTTCAATCTTCACTGAAGACAGAGTAGGAAGTGTGATCCCATTTCTTGAGAGCGTGACAACACAAGCATAGACGGCATACTTAATAGCAACACGACGCTGGCTTGTCTGTATTCCCACCTCTGATATTTGTAACACATTGCGCCCGCCAACACCACCGCGGCCACGACCACTAACACGACCACGACCACGACCATGGCCCATCCTAACGGCAATTGAAAATGAAATACAACATTGGAGTTCTGGACCATTGTTTACATGATTAAGATGAACATCCACATTGTCAACCCCAAAATAGGCGAGTGTTGATTTAGACCAAACAACTGGATCAATCATCTACATTACATATAAGACATGTTAATTAATAACTTGGATGATCTAGTCGTACATATGAAACATATTTTGACTTACTATGTTTGGAAAATCCCATGGGGCTACCGGGAATACCGGATCGAAACCCATCCAAGTATAATAACCATTCCAACCAATTTCCTCCGGTGGTGGAAGATTACGACGTGCAACCATCTATATATTAAATCACATATACTCAGATTATATTTCAATCTTTCTTTTTTCTATCTATCTCTATCTATCTATCTATCTATCTATATCTATATTAAATTTCATATCACATATCAAATAGCATATACTAAGATTATCTATCCCTCTCTATCTATCTCTACCTATCTATCTATATCTATATTAAATTTCATATCACATATCAAATAGGATATAGTAAGATTATCTATCCCTATCTATCTATCTATCTATCTATCTCTCTATCTATCTCTACCTATCTATCTATATCTATATTAAATTTCATATCACATATCAAATAGCATATACTAAGATTATCTATCCCTCTCTACCTATCTATCTCTACCTATCTATCTATCAAATCTATATATTATCCATATTAAATTTCATATAACATATCAAATAACATCTCAAATAGGCATTTCGTCGAACACCATGGTACCGTGGAGGGAGGTGGACGGGCGTCGTGGAGGAAGGTCCGTCCTCCTGCGGCCTTCACCGTGGCGAGGACGGTGGCGTGGAGCGCCGTCCTCCTACGGCCTTCACGCGGCGGCGGCGGCGGCGTGCTGCGGTGGCGTGGAGGAAGAGGCGCGGCGGCGGCGGTGGCGGCGTGCTGCGGTGTGGAGGCCGAGGCGCGACGGCGGCGTGCTGCGGCGGCTGAGTGGGCACTGACGCGCGTCTGAACATTTCGGAGCGCGCTAGTGCCTGCTTAAATAAAAACCTAGCCGTATCACTGCCGGTTCAAGCCACGAACCGACAGTGAATCGTCTTATCACTACCGGTTCGTGGCTTAAACCGACAGTGATACGGCAGAGAGACATCACTGCCGGTTCTGCCCCAGCCCCCGATAATTGGGGTCTGTCAGAGACAGAACCGGCAGTGAAGAGGCATCACTGTCGGTCCAAATACAACCGGCAGTGATTGTCGATTCTGTAGTAGTGCATGAAATAGGTCTCATATTTTGGTCTTTGTTGTTGAAGACAGTCTTAGTTATAGATCGAGCAGCTGCATGCAGCGTTTGGAATAGAAGGCTGGGGTACTAAGCTGAGAGTTCTACGTTTGAAATAGAGAAGCAGGTAGTGCTAACTAAGGAGAGCGAGTCCACGTAGTACATCGAGGAGGCTGTGGCTGAGTAAATTTTGGTCCACTACATGTCTACATTGCACCAAGCTAATTGATCCCGCCATGCATGGAGAGTAGCTAGAAACGCGCGGCGAGCGGGACCCCAACGAGACCACGTCCCCGTTGGACGCTGGAGCGGAGCTCGGAGGGAGCTGTCCGCCACACGGTTGCCGCGCGTTTCCCCCGCCTGCGTTGCTACGTTGTCCCAGCAGAATCCAGATGGATGGATGGATCCGGCCAGGGGAATGAAGGGGCCGGGGCCGCCTGGCGCACGCAGCCCGGTGCTGTGCACGTGGACCGTACGTCCCGGCAGCAAAATAGCCCACACGTCCATGTCGCGGCGGAACGCGGAACGGGACAGGGCGACGAGCCGCCGACGATCGGGCGCGCGCGCGTCCGGCCTGCCTGCAGCTGGAGGCCCGTGTGGTCCCTGGAGCCTGGACTCTGGAGAGGCAGGCCGCAGGCAGTAGTGCGGCCCCTTCGGCCCGTGTCGTCGTCGTCCGTGGACGGATAGATGGACGGACAAGCTAGCAGCAGGCAGTCCAGTCGGCCGGCACCGCCACATGGGTCTCTGCTACCCTATCTACGAGCTACTCCTATGGAGTAGTATATATAGGGGGCAGACGGGCAGTAGTACAAGGTCGGGTCGGGTCGCTTGCTGCTGCCTCCGTGTCAGGAACTCCGCTTTGACTGACTAATCACCATCATATACGATTATACGAACAACTTACTTGGTTGCTAATGGTAGGAGCAACCGTACGTTGCTTGCTTAGCACCTAAACTCTCCCGCGGGAGCACGGCAGATTTGCGTTGTCCAACTGCTGATGATTTTTTTTTTGTTTTTATGTAATTTGACGAGTACAGTACGTACAAATAAACGCTCTCATGGGTTTTCTTTCGGACTAAGCCACGTCAGGGCAGTCTCAATGGAAAAAAAACTGACACGATTTCCATAGCACAAGAAATCATCTATAGAAACTATCTTCCATAATGGAGGTGTCTTCGTTCTCTTTCTCTCTCCCAACTTTTTCTTCTTCCTCCAATGAGAGTGTGTCACGAACTCCCTAAAAACCGGTGGTTTTTTTCCAACGGTGATTTCATAGTTTCTTGGTGCATTGGGTGGAGTGAAGACCTAATTTTTTCATGAAGAAACCATTTCTAAGATTTGTGCTCTCTTTCATCATTAATTATGTTGCCATATCAGTATTTTACCTATGTGGCAAGTTACTTAATGAGGATAGAAACCATCATTAATACACCATTGGGACTGCCCTCAGAACGTGGTCACGCCATCTGCCCGACAAAGCTAGCACCAACCAACTCATCAAAAACACTTTTTATATATAATAAATCAAAAAATAACTGCAAATCACTCCACCCGCAAATCATTCCTAACTCAATAGGAGTACCATTGTACCCTTACCATTGGAGAGCACTGGAAAATTCAATTCGTACTTGTCGGTGTTATGACCCGGGGGTCAAGGCCACCGGCTCGTAAATTTGTATATTGCGTGCTCTTTCTCCCAGATGTGATGCAAGAAGAACACAAAATTTATCCTGGTTCGAGCACAGAAGACCCTACGTCCAGCGGGGGAGGATGAATTGTATTATCTTGCACCAAAGTGCTCGTACAGGGGGGTATAAGCTGGTTTACACGGGGGTGCTCAAGACGAGCTGAGGCCTACGGCTAGCAGGGCTATCCTAGGTGGTCGGTTGGTTGCTTGAGAGGTTGATCAAGCAACCGGGTGTGTGGTGTATGCAGGTCAAAGCTGATGTCCGAATGCGAATACCCATGCGAATGCCCCTTCTTCTATCTCAGCGTCCCCTTTTATAGACCAAGGGGAGGCCTGAGAGTACAGAGGTCATAGACTGTAGAGGCATGGGAGGCGTGTCCGTGGCGCCATGCTGGCGAAGGGACGTCGACCGCTGTAGCGGCGTGGCCTTCCCGTCCTTCCGGTGTTTCGGAGTATGGTGATGGCGGACTGGACGTTACAACACGTCATGGCGCAGCAGGGTTGACCTTCTGTAGATGGGTGCGAGTCTCACAGCTGAAGCGGGACAGAGCGGATAGGACGGGTCCCATGCCGGAGTGGTTGGGGACGGTGGTCGAGCCCCCCGGTCGAGGGGGGGGTCGAGGCCAGCGTGACCCTGTCGTATCCCTGAGGACACAGTCGAGGGCCGTCCTGTTCATGATTCGAGGGGGTGCCTCTGGAGTCCGTACCTGCGACGTGGCTACAGCGGCAGCACAGTTGATGGAGGTCCAGGGCATGGACGGTGAGTTGATGGATTTGACCGTGGTAGTGGGCGCCCATGGCGTTAGGCGGGGGCAGGTAGGCGCATCGGATCCCCTTTAACCCATGCCGGGAGCAGGTAAGTCGGTCGAGCTTCCTTCTCAGGGGTCGTTCGTTCGACCCCCTGTCCGTCATTCGAGGGGTCGAGGCGGAGGGGTCGTTCGTTCGACCCCTGTCTGCCAATTGGGGTCGAGGCGGAGGCGGAGGGGTCGTTCGTTCGACCCCTGTCCGTAAGTTGAGGTAGAGGCGGGGGGTCGTTCGTTCGACCCCTGCCCGTCTGTTTTTCCAGTAATGGGTCGGCCCACAACTGGTTGCTGTCGCCGGTGAGGGAGGCCTTTGTGTGATGGGCCTTTCTCCATTGACTTGAACGACTGATCGGATCCTGTCTTAAAAATGGTCACTATGTTGAGCGTTAGTTTATCGCAGGTTTAGGGTACCCCTTACCTTTGTACCCGATAGTAGCCCCCGAGCCTCTATGCGGATAAGAAGAATCCATATAGAGGCTTTTGCCGATGATCTGTAGGGTTAGTCCGAGGTCTGATTCTCCGCGGGCGAGGCCCCAGAGGAGTGATTAAGAACTCCTCTGGGGGCTTTGACGTGTGTTCTATCGAGGGAAGTTAGGATTACCTGGAGTCATAGCACCCTATCGAGCGGTCGATTCTGTTCGCCAGGCTACGAGCGTTTCACTTCCTGAAAAAAGGGGGTGCTCGAGGGCGGCTGTCGAAACCCTTCCGAGGGCCAGCCTTCGCTCCCTCGAGTGTTAAACTGGAGTCATAGTGCCTTATCGAGGGGTCAACTCTGTCTGCCAGGCTACGAGTGTTTTCGATCCTCTTTCGTCGAGGGGTGTCGTGCATAGTCTAGCCCTCGAGCCTCGTGTGGCTGGGCTTTCACTACCTCCTAGCGTCCTTCCCACGGATCCTTGCGCTCGGATTGCGGGGCGAAGAGCATCGTGCTATCCTCGTTAGGACGAGCCTCGAAGTCCTCTATGAGCCTTCGTAAGGACGAACCTTGAAGTCCTCTGCGAGCTGGTAACGGGTATAAATTCAAGTGAAATCCAAGTGAGAACTCGTGCCCCCTTCGACGGGGGTCGATAGAAGCCCTAAGGCGATCTCATTCAAGCAACACCACATGGATTACCTAGGTGCCAACTCTGTTCGATGAGAGTCGATGGCCTGATGCCTCCCGTCGAAGGGATTCTTGGGTATTCCGTGGTTATGCCTTGGATATGACCCGGGGGGCCTCGAGCGTACGTTCTCGAGCTAGGGGCTCGAGCCTGGCCCCCCCTGGGTCATCCCTGACTCGCGTACTCGACGGCGGCTGTGAACCTCGTTCGTGGGGCCAGCCTTCGCCCCCTCAAGATTTGGGGGTGGACCGGAGTCCTTAACCCTGGGTCCTCCCTGACCTCAGGTACTCGAGGGCGGCTGTTGAACCTTGTGGAAGGGCCAGTCTTTGCTCCCTCGAGATTTTGACGGACGAGTCAACGTCCGTTGCTTACCTCCAAAGATGATGTCCTATCCTGTGGAATACAAGGTGGTGGTAGGTAGGTATATTAAATGCGGGGACATACCTGCCTTTTGTCGGATTCGCCCGCGAGCATGGGTCAAACAGGCTCCCGAAGGGAGGAACTGTGTCACCAGCTGAGGCCGGGGAGACGGCGTCCGGCGTCTCGGAATCCGCTCGGTGAAGAGTGTGGCGGCGCGGCCGAGTATGTCGGAGAAGTTGCAGGGACCTTCTGAGATGACGGTATGGCAGAGCCAAAGTCAGGCTCAGCGAGGTACCCGCCCCCGACCCGCAAGCACGGGTCAAACAGGCTCCCGAAGGGAGGAACTGTGTCACCAGCCGGGGCCGGGGAGATGGCATCCGGCGTCTCGGGATCCGCGTGACGAAGAGTGCGGCGGCGCTGTTCATGCCTCCTCCATGTCGTGGCTGTGGCCTAAGGACATGAACTCTAGACTTCCGGACCGGATGATGGTGGCGAACGGAAATAGCTGAGGCATGTGAGCCAGCTCTGGACAAGAAAGGTCTATGTAATAGATTAGGTTGGTGACAATATGATGTCGAGCCGCTGGGGGCTTCAAAACCTTAATGCATTTTATTCAGGATGCATCTGGGTGTTTTTATTTCTCGAGCCATCTCAATTTCTCTTTGCCTGAGCTGTTGCTTTTAGACTAAGTGTTCGACGCGCTCTCGTATCCCTCGAGGGGGGGGGAGCGAGTGGGGGTACCATAGCCCTGGGGCGTAGGAGACTCTCCGGCTCGACGGCCCGCGACCCTTAGGGAGTTCGAGGCGTCTTTACTTAGTCATGAAGCGTACTTGGGGAAAAGATGGAAAGAAAAGCGTTGAGTTTCGAAAAACGTTCGGGTTTTTAAGGGACTTAGGGAGGGGGACCCCCCTGACAGCCCCCGAGGGAAATTTGACTTTGCAAGAGCAGAGTCGAGGCTACCTCAGAGTCATGAACAAACGTGAAATGTTTTTTGAGAACATTTTATTCATTCATGATGCGATAAATGTACATAACGCGTAAGATGTACAAGGCCTAAGTTATCGGCTTAGGGGTAAAAGCGGTTTTCGGGGACTTTCTTAGGGGATATTCCCGGTTAGCCCCCGAGAGATGCTCGACTCTGCGGGAGCAGGGTCGAGTCTACCTTTACGACTACAAGCGGTGATTTCTCGAGCCATTCTTACTTCTACCAGCCTTGGTGCTCCACTTTTTGGTGCAGTTGTTGGACGTACGCTCGAGGCCCTCGAGACGGGGGGGGGAGCGAATGGGAGTACCTTAGCCCTGAGGCGTAGGAGAGTTCCCGGCTCGGCACTCCTCGACCTTTGCGGGTCTCGAGCGCGTTTCCCACCCTGCGCTAAGCGTGCTTCGAGGGGCAGAAGAAAGAGAGGCGTCGAGGGGTAGAGTAAAATCTTCCTCGAGTCATGAATGAAAATGAAAGCACTAGGATCGCGGACTTTCTATTCATTCGAGATGCGAGAATTGTACATAAATGCGAAAATGTACGAGGCCTTGAGGCCTAAGGCTAGAAACGACGTAGTTGTTCCTTGTTTCGCGCGTCGATGCAGAAGAACGCGTCGACGACTTCCTCACCGTCCGCGTAATTGATGACGATGTCCATGAGCTCGCTGACGGTCTTGGGGGTGTTATGTCCTAGCTCCCGCACCAACTCTTTGTAGGTCATCCCGGCGACGAACGCCATGATGACGTCGTGGTCGGAGATGTGGATTAGCTTGGCTCGTTGCTTGGAGAACCGTCGGGTGAAGTCACGGAGGGTTTCCCATGGCTTCTGCTTGCAGCTACGGAGATCCCAGGGGTTTCCGGGCCACACGTAGGTGCCCTCGAAGTTTCTCTCGAAGATCCTAACCAGGTCGGGCCAGCCATAGATCAAGTCTGGGGGGTTCCTCGAGCCATCTTCGAGCGGTGTCGGAGAGAAAGAGCGGGAGTTGCCGAATGATGACGTGGTCATTGTCGGCTCCTCCTAACTGACATGCCAGCCTGAAATCAGCAAGTCAGAGCTCCGGCTTGGTTTCGCCGTTGTACTTGACCAGGCTGGTGGGTGGACGGAAACGAACAGGCAAGGTGGTTTGCCGGATCGCCTTGCTGAAGACTCGTGGCCCTAGTGGTTCCGGGGATCGACGTCGATCCTCGTCACTGTCGTAGCGCCCACCTCGATGGGTACTGTAACCTCTCGAGCCTCAGTGTCACCATGTCGGCGTCGTTTATTGTCGTTGATGTCGTGTCGCGCCTCTCGCGGTTGTCGATTGTCGAGGGTGCGGTCTCGAACTGGTTGCTGCTCCGCCTCGCCTTGGGGCGCCTCATCTTGGTGGACAGATATCTCTCGATCTTGTCGAGGGGGCGCACCCTACCGCCCGGAAGTAGCTCCTCTGCGCCTCGAGGCCGAGCTCTCCGCCTCTTGAACGACTGCGGTTTGGAGAAGCCCCTGGACCTTTTCTCTAACGCGCTGCGCCTGGGGCGTCGATGGTGCCAGCATGTCACGAAGCAGCATTGCGGCTACTACAATATTTTAACTAGCGTGGTTGTAGTAGCGGGGTTCGTTCGTTTCTTCCTCGACTATCTGCCGATGGACTTCCCAAGCCTGGCCGCGGGCTCCTCCACCTTGTGGCCGCTCGAGATCTCGCTCGAGGGCGCGCTCGAGCTGTAGGCGCTCCTCCTCGAGCTTGGCGAGCAACTCTCGGGCTTGCGCGATCCGGGTGTCCTGAGGTGGATTGGCTCGCGCCGGGGTAGCGTTGCCCCTTCCTCCTTCATCCGTAGCCGCGACGTCGTCGATGTCATCCTGGGAGTTGACCGGATCGATGAGGTGGAAGCACTCCCGTGTGGGATCGTAATCCTCGTCGGGGGAGTCCGAGTCGGGGTAGCCGTGGTAGAAGTTGGGGAAAGATCCCCAGCATTCCCCCTCCAGCCATTGACGTACCGTCCCCCAGGTCTGACACCCTAGGGCCGGGGCTCGTCGTGACTCCGGGCGCTCGTCCAGTGGGGGGGTGGTGACGAGGTTGATCGTCATACGTAGCAGGTTCCCTGGGGAGCCGTAACGTGCCTGCATATGAGAGCCTACAAAAGCAGAACAGAGTCTGGCGCTGTTGTAGAGCCCATGTGAAAACAGGTTGTGCGGTGGCGCGGCCGAGTATGTCGGAGAAGCCACGGGGACCCTCTGAGATGACGGTATGGCAGAGCCAAAGTCAGGCTCAGCGAGGTATCCGCCCCCGACCCGCAAGCATGGGTCAAACAGGCTCCCGAAGGGAGGAACTGTGTCACCAGCTGAGGCCGAGGAGACAACATCCGGCGTCTTGGGATCCACGCGGTGAAGAGTGCGGCGGCGTCGTTCACGCCCCCCCCTGGTTGCAGGTGAGAGGCGCGAGTGGTGGGACCGTACTCTGGTCTTCCTTGGCCCCGGCGTTCCGGAGCTGCTGCTGTCCATGCCACTACTGGAGAGTAGAGCCATGTCGCGGCCGTGGCCCGTGAACATGAACTCTAGGCTCTCGAACCAGATGATGGTGGCGAATGGAAGTGATGAGATCGAGGAATCCATCTGGGAGAGTAGTTTGGAGTTGATCGACACGCAAAGCCCCCTATCTGGCGTGCTAACTGTCGGTGTTATGACCCGAGGGGTCAAGGCCACCGACTCGGAAATTTGTATATTGCGTGCTCCCTCTCCCAGATGTGATGCAAGAAGAACACAAAATTTATCCTGGTTCGGACACAGAAGGCCCTACGTCCAGCAGGGGAGGATGGATTGTATTATCTTGCACCAAAGTGCTCATACAGGGGGTACAAACTGGTTTACACGAGGGTGCTCAAGACGAGCTGAGGCCTAGGGCTAGCAGGGCTATCCTAGGTGGTCGGTTGGTTGCTTGAGAGGTTGATCAAGCAACCGGGTGTGTGGTGTATGCAGGTCAGAGCTGATGTCCGAATACGAATACCCATGTGAATGCCCCTTCTTCTATCCCAGTGTCCCCTTTTATAGACCAAGGGGAGGCCTGAGAGTACAGAGGTCATAGACTGTAGAGGCATGGGAGGCGTGTCCGTGGCGCCATGCTTGCGAAGGGACGTCGACCGCTATAGCGGCGTGGCCTTCCCGTCCTTCCGGTGTTTCGGAGTATGGTGATGGCGGACTGGACGTTACAACACGTCATGGCGCAGCAGGGTTGACCTTCTGTAGATGGGTGCGAGTCTCACAGCTGAAGCGTGACAGAGCGGATAGGACGGGTCCCATGCCGGAGTGGTTGGGGACGGTGGTCGAGCGCCCCGATCGAGGGGGGGGTCGAGGCCAGCGTGACCCTGTCGTATCCCTGAGGACACAGTCGAGGGCCGTCCTGTTCATGATTCGAGGGGGTGCCTCTGGAGTCCGTACCTGCGACGTGGCTACAGCGGCAACACAGTTGATGGAGGTCCAGGGCATGGGCGGTGAGTTGATGGATTTGATCATGGTAGTGGGCGCCCATGGCGTTAGGCGGGGGCAGGTAGGCGCATCGGATCCCCTTTAACCCATGCCGGGAGCAGGTAAGTCGGTCGAGCTTCCTTCTCAGGGGTCGTTCGTTCGACCCCCTGTCCGTCATTCGAGGGGTCGAGGCGGAGGGGTCGTTCGTTCGACCACTGTCCGCCAATCAGGGTCGAGGCGGAGGCGGAGGGGTCGTTCGTTCGACCCCTGTCCGTAAGTCGAGGTAGAGGCGGGGGGTCGTTCGTTCGACCTCTGTCCGTCTGTTTTTCCAGTAATGGGCCGACCCACGACTGGTTACTGTCGCCGGTGAGGGAGACTTTTGTGTGATGAGCCTTTCTCCATTGACTTGAACGGCTGATCGGATCCTGTCTTAAAAATGGTCACTATATTGAGCGTTAGTTTATCGCAGGTTTAGGGTACTCCTTACCTTTGTACCCGACAGTACTTATACAACTCTAAAACACGAAGAAAAACAACTGTGATTTTTTCTGTCAATGCGGATCCAGAGTTCCCTGCTTAGGAGATGTGAAGAACTTTTTTTTCATCACGCAAAAGATTTGCGTGTTTTTATATTAAGGTAGAGAAGATGTTCAATACAACACACTTTGACATCGTCTTAGGGAGTCAAAAGTTATACATGAATGCTCAGACCCTCCCTAGCGTAAGTTTTTTGCTTTGGAGGAAATGTTTACTTTACAAGCTTTTGGAATAGGCGACTTTTCGACGCGACTGCACATAGTTTTGTTTAATTATGCCATGCTAATCAAACCGTGATTGCACATAGTGTTGTGCCTGCCAGGGCGACGAAAGCAAAGTGCGAATTCGGTGGAGTTTTCCTAGCATTTATTTGCAGTGCATTTTTTTTTGGAATGGGGTATTGATCAGTTGGCACCACTATCTGGCTGGCTTTCTATTTGATGATGCCACGCCGTTTCTTATCCCCTTCAAAAAGAAAACAAATAAATAGAGCTACTACATCCAAGCCATATATACACTAAGAGCCTGTTTAGTATAGCTTGAAGCTGTTATAAACTGTTTTTTTTTGTCAAACACCTCTTTTCAAAACACACTACAACTGTTTTTCTCCTCCTCTCACAAACACATGAAGTGAGATGAAACTGAAAATAGTAGCTTATGCATGCATAAAGTTTTTGGTGAAGTTGTTTTGCCAAATACTTTTTTCAAAATAGCTTAGCTTTACCTAAAAAGTTATTTGTAAAACTATTTTCTAAAAAAACAGCTTCACTAGTGAAGTCGAGCTATACCAAACAGACCCTAAATATTCTCTCTATCTCCTAGTAGCTCCTTGGCCATGGTCTGTCACCGTCCCCTTTAGGATTTTACCCCACGCTATGCTAAACTCACAATCAAAAAATATACGTGGTACCCACTAAATTGCACACAGAGCTAGTATAATTTTTTCATTGTTCCCCCAAATTCTTCAGTTACAGCCATTCTTGCAATGCGATGGACAAATTTCATGAACTCCTCTTCGAGTTAAATTGTTGCTTGGGTAAAAACTCATATACAAGAATTTAGTTACTTCAAGAGTCTTTAATGGATTATTACTCATGTGAGGTTGAACCATTTGGCGAATATTGATAATGAAGGTGGACCGGCGTATGACAAGAGCTAGCTAGTGTTGTGTGGTCCATTGGATTTATTTTCTTATAGAAAAAAAATCCATGAGACCAATATATAAAAATCAGCACAATATTTTGTATTTTTTCCAACATTATCTTAGGGCGTCTCCAGTGGCTAGCTCTTAGATTTTTTCTTATATTTTATTAGGAGAGAGAAAAACTAACTCTTAGTCAAGAGCTAAGCTCATACACACATTCTAAAATTATATGAGTATTATGTAGGTTTAACCATGGTATAAGTCATTACTAAAAACTAACATTATTGAAGGGATTAACTTAGATCTAACTAACTAGTTTATACCATTACGATGCTCTTAGGAGCCTTCTGTTCGGTAATTGGTATAACTAGCAAGGTTGGGCAGGCTGGGTGGCTCGTACCAACACCAACCAGAGTGTGGCCACCATGTTAACCGTATCCAGAAGAGAGACCGGACTTCTTGGGTGGGCATGGGCTCAACAAGAGTCTGGCGTCGCATGAGGTGACCCTGCGTTGCGATGCATAGTTTTGCTTGGCACGTAGAAGTGGCTTAATTTCTTTTTTATCGATACAACTTAGACGCACATAACCTACAACCGCCTGTTTTTTTTTTGTGTAAAAATACGTCAGCTGATGGAGCCGCTAGTACTACTCTCGGAACGTTTTGCCAACGCTGTTCTTCCTAGTGGCGAAGACGTGGCTATCGTTGAATGGGTGACAGACACGCCCCCATACTTCTGCTTCATTTTCGAACAACTATAGTTTCAACAAGAGATGTAGTATGTTTTATTAAACGTAATTCAGAATTAACTGGACCATCGAACCTCTCGGCACATGTGATCGGATATACAAAGGTGCACATTTTTTTTCTGTGTATTCGAGAAGAAGAAAAAATAGATGGCATTATATTATAAAAGAACTCTAATTCACGTGTGGACTAGACTCAAAATCTTTTGTGATCAAAGCTCTGGAATCAATGTGAACTTAATGCCCTGCTGAAATGGGTAGTAGGTAGTTTGACGAGAGACAATTATTCATATGGTCAGAGTTGGAGTTTGTATGACCGTTGTTAGCTGGATTTGATACAGCGCAGAGTCGCTTATCTTGGGTGTAAAATGCTAGGTAGCACCAAGAATTCCAAATACAATATGCTATAGAGAAAAAAATAGCAAGATATAATTGTATCACTGTCAATTTAATAACTGGCTTGTAAGATCACCCAGAGAATGCCATACAAGATTGCCTAGTAATTTATTTTTGTCAAACACGATAAAAGAAGCTTTCGGGACCGACATGTACAAGTACACCCCTCCATATTGGGAACTTTGGCTCTCACACTCAGTTTTTAATAAATAGTTGTCTTCACTAAATCTGTGTTTATACACTAAGTCGTTGGGCAATGATCTCCAGACGTTCTATGTTTTTTCTCTCTATTAGAGCATCTCCAACAGATATGGTAAAATAAATAGCTAAATTACATAGTTTAGCTTTTTGTAAAATATAAAAGTTCTAAAAAAAGAAGAGTTTTCCAATAGACTTGCTATCTCTCATCACAAAATGGCAAACCGGGTTCGCTTGCTATTTATGTCTAATGAGATTTCAGAAATAACATACTTGCTATTATACAAAACCAAATAGAAGAACTGTTGAAGTTCAATTTTCTCCATAAAAATCTAAATATACAATACAGAACAAGGATATCATATCTCTTGGAGATGCTCTTAATAACACCTAACTTCCTATCCTACCTTAGTTATTTTCATACTTTGTGATCGACCTAAAAAATGAAATATAATTTAAGCTTATTTAACTTAGTTATCAAATTTTGCCTCTTTTTATCATGTTCCTAACTACAACTTTCATCTATGCTAATATACCTCTAGAGAATGATGCATGCCCAACCACTAGATACAACGTATACCTATCTAAAAGATGTATGATGATCTTAAACTCTAGATGAGCTCTATCGCACACTGTCATGTGATAGCGATAGCGATAGCGATAGCGCGCGTCCGCACCACCCAATGCTAGCTGGAGGAGGTTGCAGGATTAGGGTTTTGGGATTTAGGGTTTCATGGTTTTTGGAGGGCTCTTGTCACAAGCAGACATAGATAAGGGCTAGGACGGCTCGTCGATTGATAATGACTATGGGTGGGTGAGTGGAGGTGGTAGAGCTTCGGCGAAGCCGTGAGGTGGAGACAGTGATGGGACAATGGAGCCCGCCAAAGCTAGTGGGAGGTAGTATGGGGGATGGGCGACATCGCGATGAGCCGCGTGACCCATCACACGAATGAGGCCCTCAACTCTAGTGTAAGGAGTTCTTACCTGACTGCTATTGGGCAGCACTTTAGTGGGCAATTCACTCCATTGCCATTTCCTAGTTGCCTCATGCGGACTTATTAGCATCACATCCTAAGCTATATCTTTCTCCTACTATCATATAAATCCACACCCCCTCCCATTTTCTTGGTTTTACCTTATGTATTAAAAAGCATCACTTCAAGAGTACTCTCAACCTTTTTTTGTTCACCTTCATGTCATTTTGCGTCAAATCTTTATGCTACACAATGTTACACAAAATTTTGATCATTACTCATGACTTGATGTCTAGAGGCTTATCAACATAGGTTACTAACCATTATAGCGCGAAAGTTAACTACATATTCTGCTTTTTGGAACATATTTATAAATACATGCCTAAATTGTTTTGTAATATATGAGATACTCGCAAATGGCAGGGATCAATTAGTTGCCACGTTTATGCTTTTTTATGCCTTTTCAAGAAATATATATTTCCCACATTTTTCTCATACAATTAACACCTTTTACTGACAATATTGTAAGCTTACAACCTATGCCTAATATCTACTCCCTCCGTTTCAAATTATAAGACATCCCAAGAATCTTGGAGAGTCAAAGTATCTCAAGTTTGACCAAACTTATATAACAATGTAATAATATTTATGATGTCAAATAAATATCATTAGATTCGTTATCAATTATATTTTCATAATATGTCTATTTGATTTCATAATTTTTTATAGTTTTTTCTATAATTATTGATCAAAATTGAGATGCTTTGACTTTCCAAAATTCTTGGAACGTCTTATAATTTGGGACGGAGGGAGTATGCACCAAATTGCATTATACATATGAAAGTGGACTTTTCAATCTCAACTTCGTTATGTAACAATGCATTGCCGGTTGAGCTTGTATACCGTGACGTTGCACTAGGGTACACGACTTTGGTGGACTGAACATGTGCTCTTTCTCATCAAGGGGGTAAGATGCAAATGGCCCAAGGGAAAAAGGTTCTTTTAATGGCACCCGAGTGAAAGGTAAGCAAATTGACTAATTAGTTGAAGGAAATATACTCACCGGCCGTGTTGTAACATAAGCTCTCTTCTCTTTAATTGAAATCTATGCATATTCAAGAAAAAACTTAGGGCCTGTTTGAAACGTAGGAATTTCACAGAAATCAGTTCATTTTCACAGGAAAAAGTACAGAAACGGAAAAAATCCCGCGTTACAAACGTGCCCTTAGTTACATCCCTATAAACAATAGGAATAGTAGTGTGATTGAATGAAATGAAATTAAAAAAAAAATCAACTCCAAAGGCCGAAAGATACAAGAGACAAAGAAGCTTTCCCCTCTTCTCTCTCACTCTACCTCATCTTTTTTTGTTGTTAATTTTCCCAATTCTTAATTGCTTCTCTCTCTAGATTTAATAAAAAAACATACACCTTTTAAATTATAATTCTTTTGGATTCCTCCCCAAATGCCTTTCACCACCCTGCCTTTGCTAATCTCCCCCGCCGGCTGCTTGCTGCATTTCTCCTTCCTCCATTATTTCTCCATCCCTTTCCCCCCCCCTCTTTCTCTCTCTCTCTCTCTCTCTCTCTCTCTCCTCTACCCTCTCTAAAAAGACTGGATACGGAACAATTGGGAAACAAATAGTAGAAGGGAAGGGAGAAAGGAAGAACACCAAAGCAAGACTTGATTTTTTAGCACCTTCATGGGCTGTGGAATTGTCCCCACGAACCCCCTCTGGGCTTGACGAGATTCATACAGAGAAATACTTTTTTTTGTTTTGCCCCCTTTCTTTTGCTCAAGAATTTACCTGTACAGGAGAACTGCTTGCTGCTGCTTTGTTTTCCCGTGTTTGTTTTGTTGAGATTTTTCCTCTGGTCCGCTCTTCTTCACCTGTGGGGAGGTGAGGAGCAGAGGGAATCATGGGAAAGCAAGGACCCTGCCGTCATTGCGGAGTCACAAGTGAGCTCTTATGCTTGAATAAAGCTAAAATTTCCTTCCAGATGTTTTCTTTCCCTCTTTGTTCCTTAACAACTAGTACTTTACGGGTGATGATTTCCCCCGATTATGCATCTGGGAAGCGGGCCTTAGACGAAATCTTTGGACTCCACTGGACTCGAATTCCTCATCTCTGTGTTTTCGTTGACGGTTGTTACTACTCTGGAGTCTGGATTCATTGAACTGCAAGCAGTGTTCAAGAGAAATCTGTGGATATGGTTGAGGTTTCAGGGGTCTTTGCCTGTAAAATTCTGAACGCGAGGAACAGTTTGTACCATGCTCACGGAACACATTTAGACTCCGGTGGATGTACGCTTCTTTGATAACTTCTGCAGATAATGAGAGATTAGATGCAGCTCAGGCTCCTATTCAAGAAGGAGAAAATAACCATTTGCTTGTGCCATTTAGAGTTCAATTGCTGCTGCTGCTACTAGAGAAATATGCTTAGCTTAGTTTCGGGATGCCATTGAAGTGAAACCATTGCTTTGCTCTAAAATTACACAGGTTTCTCCCATCTTGTGCCAGCAGCATTATATGCTCTGAACTTTATTCAACTATTACTACAACAAAATGCTCCTTTAAAATGGCTATCAGCATTCAGTATGGCCTTTGCGTAGAACAGCATATTAAGAATTACATGCCTGTACAGTTGAACTAACCATTGAGGCATTGAAAACAATATCTGAATATATGTGATTGGTTACGTGATGCCTTCTCGATACATTCTTGATGATGTATAGTTTCTTGCCCTTTTTCTATGTTCCCGACCATAGTACCATGATGTCACCATGTCTTGGTAGTTGGTACATGTAAATAGTAGTAATGGGCACATTGCGAACTTGTGTGCTGCCCATATTTTTGTATCAGTTTTGATGGTTTTCTCATGTGAAATGCTGGAACAGGTACTCCCCTTTGGCGAAATGGACCACCGGATAAGCCAGTGCTCTGCAATGCTTGTGGCTCGAGATGGAGAACAAAGGGTTCATTGGCAAACTACACTCCAATGCAACGTAAGGATGATGTGGATGATGATGGACCTAGAGTTAGCAGGCTGAAGCCACCAACATCAAAGCCAAAGTCCCAGAAGAAAAAATCAAATCACATCATAATGGAGAATGGGCCATTTTCTTGTCAGAATTTTCGAAAGATGGGGGGTGCTGACCCAAGCAATCGGTCTAGTTCTGGATCTGCAGTATCATACTCTGAGAGTTGTGCCCCATATGGTGCTGCTGATGCAGGTGAAATAACTGGTCAGTGATCCCACGCCAACTTTGTTATTGCTTAATGATATAACTAGATGTATACCCTGTGCGTTGCTGCGGGATATTTGCATGGATGATGGCTATGGATGGATGTGCATAGTGTATGAAAAAATAGAAAATAAATACAAAAGGTATTTCTAGTAAGATGGAACTTAAGTTTATCAAACATTGAATGGCATGCTAATTTGATAGGTTTAATGTACTTTATCCCAAAGATCAGTACTGCTGTACTGCTACTTACACGTGTTTTTTGTTTTCTATGTTCTTCCTAAAGCGAAACTGGAGAGTTGAGGAACACTAAACTGAAACAAAATTGTCATATACTGGTGTAGGCATGTCTTTCCTGTTATATCAGTTACCATTGAGCAATCTTCCAATCAATCATGGCTGCTAGAAAATAGGGCTCATCGGTGATGCTCTTTCTATGAAATTATTATATCAGACCCATTCGTGAAAGTAGAAAATGGGTTAATTTGATTGTAGCAGATGCATAGTTGTTCTGTCGGTAGTACACAAAAGGAAGTTGTTAGGAAATGCAAAATCTACCGTGTACACTTCTCCGTACAAACTCTATGGACCAAAAGAGAAACATATAAATGCATTATTCAATTAAAGTTTCTTATAGACAAAAAAATTTTCTGTAGCAATCTAATAAAATTGGTAAGTCATACCATAAGACTAAACTGAATGTATATACATGATTTAAGTAGTGAAACATTGGAATTTGGAAGAGGTAACCCATTAAAAGAAGATAATCGCAGAGAGCAACAATGGTCAGTTATACATATGTCACCTAAACTGTTGGGCTTCAAATGGGTAGAATGAAGATGTCATTATTATTTAACAGGTGCATCTACTTGCTCGAGAACACAGTGAGAATGGTAAACTGAAAATAATTTGTGCCATATAGGGAACCCAAACACTTTGTACTATTGACTGTAAAATCCATTATCTAGCCCCTCATAATGTAATGAGCTGGACTGAAGAATTAAGCAAAGGAGAACAAAAATACAAAGAATAATCTGGATGGCAGCAAAGAGGAACCACCATCTTGACATTTGTGAACTTGCTGTATAGGACTATTTTTTTTTGAGAGTGCTTGCTGTATAGGACTAGCACCTTCCATATCCTACATGTATGGTTGCAGCCAGCAGCAGCAGGAGGATAGTGGCAACCATAGATGATGCCGTGACAGCGAGCTAAGTGGATGAACATCAAGCAGGACTGGACTGGTAGCCATGGTGATTGGTGGTACTAAAATCTGTGCATGCAGATGAGGTAGGCGAGGCAAATCTTGTGGGCATCGGAAGGGAATAATGCGAGTGCAAATATAAAGCGTGAGGCTGACTAATCGACTAGCATTCCTAGCACAATGGAGCAGAAGGACATTAAAGAAGAAGAGGGGCAAGCAAAGCTATGGGTTCCCTCATCTGCTATTGGGTGGGAGAGGAACAATCATGCTGCCTGTTCGGGTACACAAGTGCTGCTGGATGGGCATGGTGCCTGCTGGCTCGGAAGTGCTTTTTGATGGGCACGTGAGGGAGCAACGAAGACGGGAAACTGTGGTTGATGACGTGGATCGCTGTGAGACAGATAGACCTCCTAGTGGGGTTTTGCTTTATAAGAGATATAGATTTTGTGCTCTCTCATTCTTTGAGTATGCGTTTGAGATTGGACTCAATCCAGATGAATGCCAGAAATACATTCTTGTATGGTTGTCTACACAGTTATTATGCTGAATACACTAAAATTTCCTTTAGGCATCTTTATATAGATATTCTGCTGCTACCCTTTTAGAGATCATATTAATAATAAGCTTGTAATGCAGATCTTATTTTTCTTCTCTGTTTTTCCCAACCGTATTGGTGCCACCCAAATATTTTTTTTATTAAAATCCTGTTCTGTCTGTAGTTTAGAACTATGAATTCGCAAGAAGTTCAGAACTTATGGTGGTTTGATAAATCACTAGCTACTTGTGACTAAATTACTTACTATTATCATGGGGTAACCATGAAAGATTGTGGTCTACATATTGGATTCAGATGGCATGGAGCCTAATATCTAATCAAGAAAATGTTTAACTAAATATCAATACTTGGTTTGCTAAAAAAAACATGATATGCAATAGAGTATTGTCCTTTACCTGAAGTGGTGTTTAATCACATTGAGCCTATGAAACAAAATAAAGATCTAATATCAATTCTCAAGATTTCCCATACTCTAGAAATTACCTTGTCTTTTTTTTTGTTATATATGCCATTTGACTATAATATATTTGCCAATTCAGGTTCAGCACAATCACATGCTTGGGAATCCCTAGTGCCATCAAGAAAGCGGAGCTGTGTCACTCGTCCGAAGCATTCATCTGTAGAAAAGCTTGCAAAAGATCTTAACTACATCATGCATGAAGAGCAGTTATACTACCTTTCAGGATCGTCAGAGGAAGACCTACTATACCATAGTGAAACTCCTGTTGGTTCATTTGAGATTGGCTCTGGAAGTGTGCTTCTAAGGCATCCGAACTCAAAATCACTGGAGGAAGAATTAGAAGCAAGCTCCATTCCTGCAGATAATAAATCATACATTACAAGTGAATCCTATTCAGGGTCTGCGTCGTTTGTCTCTCATAGTGTAAACAAGGCAGCAATCAACTTAAATGCTGCAACTGTGAGACCAACTGGTAGAAGGTATTATACTTTTTATGTTCTTATTAGGATAGAAGTGGACATTTGAGCGTTATTGTCTATGCTCATACAGTATTGCTTACACAGGTTATTTCGGTAAGAAACAATCTAAGTTTTTGTTTTCGGTCTTATCTTTGTTTTGCAGGGATAAACTTCATTATGAAAATCAACATATCCTGGAGAGTGTTGATTCACCTTTAGTTTCAGCAGATTTAGAGGTATCCGTCCTATACATTTTTTTTTATTGAGTTGATGATCTGTAGTCTGCAGATGTTTATTTGGACTGAACACCACTGAGTATGTTTAACATATACATATGTTGGCTAATCAGCATTGAAACTAAACATGTATATACTTTCTTCTTGAGCAGGACGTTACCAACTATACTAACTTCATGAAATATCTAACTAAAGAGGACCAACAACAGTTGCTCAAATTTCTTCCTCCTGTTGACTACTTGACACCTCCTGAAAGGTTTAGTTTATTCTTGCCCATAATTTAAGTAACACGACTTGAGGCCATTTTACGCTAGTCCTCATTTGTATCTTGTTCTTGCTGCAGCCTTAGAAACATGTTCAGTTCTATCCAATTTTCTGATGCTATAGACAGCTACCAAATGCTGCTTGGAGAGGGAATTCTTGATTCATCTTTCTGTAGTGATGAAGAGTGGAAGAAAGTAAAGACACTTGCCTTAACTAGTTTAACAAAATGCAAATGGCTGGAGTACTATAAACAGCAAAAGGTATCCAAATGGCTTTCTAATACATTTACGGGCAACCCTTCCACTTTATCTTCTTTTGACTTAATGCTGATATGAAGTTCCAAGCTTGCTTGTACATGGCTAATTAGTTTCTCTTTGTTCAGGAAAAGGAAATTAAGGAAACCAGATGAGTGGAGAATATCAGTGGATCAAAAGGCTTTACCAAGTCTACCATAAAACCAGTCAAAAGATCCCGTGACGACAACCACTTTGAGACTGACTCAGGTTAGTAATATTATTCCCTCTGATCCTGACTTGCATCAAGTTTCTAGATGTGACATCGAAAAATGTCTTATGTAGTATATATTCCTATTTTACTATTTCCTTGTGTTTGTAACAGAAAGGTTTCTTATTTTCTTTGCTTGTGAACATGCAGAACTAGATGGTACCATGAGAATAAGAGTTCTAAAATCTGGAGCTTTGACTCAATTTAAAAACTCATCTTTCCCCAAATCTGGCTACTCCAAAGATTCAACTTGCCCTGGAGGAGCACTTAACTTATTCATGTTACCCCCAGAAAAGTTATCATTATTTGTCCCACCTCAGTATGCCAACTCTGATCAAGACTTGCTGCTGGAGATTCCTCTCAATGCACGGCACCCAGAGGCAGAACTTCTTTGTCAGCCATCTCAGCTGAGCTCAATAACCCACAGCTCCACCTCTGTGGGTGGGGTTGCTGAAGAGGAGGGGCATCTGAAGCAGCCATAGTCTCAGGTCACATCAGCAAGCAGCTTAGGAACAAGCAACAACCATTAGTTGCAGTTTACTTTAGCCTTGTGGATCATGGTGCCCCTATTTGCCGACCACCAATGGACGTCCGTTTGTACATGGGAGCGGTGTAATTGCCCTGATTTGCATAACAATGTGCGTCGCCTGCTAACTTGGTGAATTGTCCGTTCAGCTAACATTTGTAGCGTGCTTTTGGAGCGGGTTCTTGCTGGTTTTCTGTAGCATATGACTCATGGAGAAAGTATAGCTTATCTCTGTATTGAAAATATATCACCTTATTGCAGGAAAAATTAAAAAAAGGAGGATATTAGAATAGTGTATGTGATATTTCAGTTTACGGTCAGTGCCAAAGTGGTTCTTCGCTCATCTGTTTTATCCTATTGAGTATGTCTGTTCGTGTCTGCATTGCACATTACGGCAGGTTCTAGTACAGATGGATGATTGTGGAAGACGTCCTCCTACCCGGTATGGTTATAAGCTAAAAGAAATTATCTGGAATTGACATCCTTTGGGTTTCAGCATGGCTACCCAAACTATTGGTTTGTCTACTTAAAAAGGCCAAGCTAAACAGCCCTTTCTCCATATAACATTTTGCTTCTAACCTTCTCAATCAGTGCTGTTTTTTTTAATAAACCTGTTTGTTGAATCTTCTTGACATAATACTGTTCTTTTTAATTGAATCATATGCTGAAGCAATTGACGACACATTGCACTTTATTTTATATTTGCAGATTTTGACAATCCAACTGAAATAATATCAGAGTATTTTCAAACGGTTGTTTGACAAATGGTTTCTATTAATTGCTACAAGCAAGTTGTTGATGCTTTCTATTTGCTATTGTTAGAAAACTTGCCTCCATTATCGGGGATGGTTGTTCACCTCCTCTAACCACTTCCAATCCTCCAACATCCCATCTTTCAACTTGAATAAGGCAAGTTCTTTAGCGATTGCCTGGATTTTAAGTCAACTTCGTAACTCTCGCTCTCCTGCGTTTTCGAGAAAAACTCCTGCGTTTTCAAAAAAAACTTCACAACTCTCAACTTGCATAAAGAATCATCAACTCAGATCCAAAACTTTCGATTACAATGTTTCCCTATCAACCAAATTTGAAAACTTTAGACACAAAATGTTGAATCATTTCTCATAACTACAACTCAATCGAAACTTTTGCACACATGGAAGATTAGGGTTGGCAACTATTTTAGGTTTTCTAAGTATATAATAAAAAAATATAGGTCATTATCAAATAGTTGCCAATTTTGGTGCACCAAACAATATACATACATTTCTTTAAGGGTGGATCCACCCCTTACCCTCTCTCTTGCAGGCAATGGACCCCTTAATGCCCTTGCCACGAAACAATTTTTGACATAGATAAAGAAGAGGAAGGACAAGAAAAAGAGGTATTGGAATAGAGATGGGAACCCAGTAGCCAACCCCCTATCAGATTGTCCTAAGTCTGTCATCGGAACTTCTTTTCTAGGTGACCTTAGAACACCCCCAACACATCTCCTATCCACTGTATCTCAAAAGAGCATATAGGGTATATTCTGTCCACCATATTTTTTATTCTTTGTCGCCTCCTTCAAGCATATTACTAATCCCACATCTCTTAATATTCGTTTGACATATGGGGTCCACCTGTCAGTCGTTGAATTCTTTTTCATTTTTCATTTTTAATATGCCTCTCATCCCCTCTCTACCCTCTCTCATTTTTGTACATCTCTATCTCTCTTCTTCTTTAGTCGCTATCGCTACTAATCCATGTCTCTCTTCTTGATGTCACAATTGGCAAATCTCTGCCTTTTCACCCTACCATTAACGCCCCTCTAAGGTGACCCCAACAATGAGGAGCATCCTAGAGCTTGATCTGATTGGCTTAGCCATGGATCCAGTCATGAACATCATGGATCTACTCAACCCTCAACATGGAGGAGGATGATCCTATATTATCCTATGTTGCAAGTAGGATAATAGATTTGTTTGGGGATGCTTTTAGAACAACTCCACTAATGACCCCCTAAATTAATCCCGCTCCTCAACTAAGTGCTCCTCGTACTTTTGGATCCCTAGATTTTGTCTCTAACTCCAATAATAGCCCCCTATCATTAATTTTACTCGCCTACCATTAGGCACTAAGGGCATGTTTGGATGCTGCCTTGGGAAACACTTGTCTGGACGTTGCCTATGGCATGCATGTACCTTGTTTGGTTACAACCCTGAGCTTCGATCCTACTTCGTGGCCTGGTTGATAATTAGAGCTGGTTGCCTGGCACCCGGCACACGTTTCTGGACGACTGGCCACAGACAACCGCATTTGCCTGGCATTAATGGAGGTGATTATCACCACCCGTCCTTTCTTTCGTTTTCTTTTCCAAATAACAACGGACAATGTTGTGATAACAAAAATCAATTATTTGACTTAAATATATAGAATTAATAATTATAGCAATATACTCTCAATGTTCCTGAATAAATAGAAATATAATCGTAAAGTTATCTTAAGTCAAACTTTTTAAATTTTGACCAAATTTTTAGAAAAAAAAATTAAAAATTATACTATCAAATTAGTATCATTATATTGATCATAAAATATATTTTCATAATATATTATCAATTAAGAAAATATATGAATGATTTTATTTATTTATTTATTGATTATACATTATAATTGTAACCATGTATATTTAAATATGGTATATTATACCTTTTATTAGCCTTTTAAACATGATATTATATCTTTTATTATCTTCTCAGGCACAGACTTCCAACCAAACAAACTATCTTCTAACTTGTCTGGCCAGGCAGATTCCATCGATTTTTCAGGCAACTTCCAGGCAACGCTTTTTGCCAAGCAAGTACTCCAGTGTTCCATCCAAACAGGCCCTAAGTAAATGATGATAACTGAAATCTGTTAGCAAAATACTCCAGTGTTCCATCCAAACAGGCCCTAAGTACCATTTGGGAGAACTAGAAACCATCCACATTTGATAGAAGATCAATAAATGGGTAGCAAAATTGCACAAATAATTATTACAACTTCAATTTACACACAATACATGATCCAAATACATTAAAATACTAGTTTTCAGAGTGATAGCGGAAGTTCAACAGAAATACATAGGTGATTTTACAATACCAGATGTTCCTTTTTTACATTATTGAATTTTTTTAACCAAAGCTAAAAACTTAACTACAATAGGGGTTGAATCCAAAGTCCTTATTATGCCCACCATGGAGGACTCAATCAGACAAAGTGGAAGGAGCACACGAGAACACTCTTCCAATGGAACACCCACATGAGGATAGACACCCGTTCACCACGTGACAGGGTTGAAATCTGCAACAATAGGGTACAACAAATTGTGAGTACATGTACTCAACAAGACTTGCCCGGCTCTATGGGAGTAGCCTCCTGGCCCACAAGGGTATGTTGGGGCTATTTGGTTTGTTGGTTTTGTTTATTCTTATAGGAAATCTTTACTAGGAGTGCATTTTTGTATTCAAGGTTTTAGCAGTCATATTAAGTTTATTACTTAGCTATGCAAGCACATGTATTACAAGAACTTGATAAACAATTAGAAGATACAAATGCATTCACTTCTCCAACATCATCTATATTATAGTTGTATCAACTATCATGCTAATAGTGGCAAGTGGTACCAATATTCAAGGAGAACGTTGATTGCAATCGATGTACATCGAGCCGAACAATCCTAAATAGTGTTTGTACTTTTCAAAGAGCGTGTACAAGGCAACCATTCCCAAGGTATGACCAAGGCCCGAAATGAACTGACCACCATATGAACCCATCCTAGGGGGGGCCCACCCCAGGTGAGTTCCCCCCTAAGTTTTTTCATGGACATTCCATGTCCTTAAACAACCACTAGATGGCCAAATAAATACTCTGGTGAAATTTTTGAGCACCTTACGTCCTGTTCGCTTGACTTATCAGTCGGCTTATCAGCCACCGAAACAGTGTTTTCGTCTCACAGAAAAACAACCAAAACAACATCAACTGCGACTTATCAGCCAAAAACAGCCAAGCGAACAGGCTATAGACGTAAGAAAGTACTAAGCTTCATAGTTAACTATAACTCAAGCCCTTATTATGTGTTTTGTACCGTCAAACTTAACCAATGGTCTAGCTAACGGTACAGTATGTGATCAACAAGTGGGACTAAAGTGCACAAAGGACCTCCATGTCATGTTGTCTCACCAATCCAACTCCCGCTCGGTCTTCAGTTATGACCTCATACCACATTAGGTGATATAAAAGCGAAACCTATTATGAGTAACGCCAAGTCACTCACATGCTACCTGATTTCTAAGAATAACAGCTACATGGACCTATCATGCTAGTATGAATCATATGATAAGATGTATATGCACGTGTGTTTCAACCAACCCCTACAACCTAATGCATACAATCAAATAATATGTGTCCATTGAAAATAAGGGATATGCATCAGGGCTTGCCTTGGTCTTGGATTGGGTAGTGAGAAAGTTTGCGGAGGCTTCGAAAACATCATCGATGACTCCCCTGTACTCCTTGATAACCTCCTCGTACTCTGGCTCCATTTCCTGCACGTTTGCGGTCTCCATAGGACCTATATGCTAGCACAAACGAAAGCACAAATTAGTTACACCTACCAATATCAGAACACCTAACATTAAACATATCATATAAGCAAAAAGAAAATTATAAATCCAAAAAAAATATTTGATATTTTTCTGATTTTCCTATGGGTTTTGGTGGATTTTTTAAGTTTCTGCAGCAAAAGAAAAAGGGAAAACAAATTTCCGTCTAGACCCACGGAAAGGCCCAGGCCAGTGGCACCGGTCCACCTGCGGGCGAGGCCTGCGGCCCAGGCTCGGGGCGCGCGCTCCCGCCGTCGCGCGGCCGAGGCGGCGCTGCGCTAGGCCCAGGCGGGGCCGTCAGGCGAGGTCGGGGGGAAACGCGAGCCCAAACGCTACGTGGCTCTAAGGCCGAGCAGGCGTAAAGCCGTCGAGGCCCTACCCCGGACGCTTTTGCGAAAAAGACCACGCGAAAGACACAAACTGATTCATCCCAAAGGCCAAAGATTAACTCTTCTATCTCACCCTGGGCATTCGGTAATACCGAACCGATCAGTTCTTCGGTACCCACGTGAATTCGGTTCCTTACAAAATCGGTACCGATCGGTTCCTAGAAAAACTCGGTACTGAGGTAATTCGGTATCGGTACTTTCGGTTCGGTTCCGGTATTTACCGAACAATACCGAATTGATTACAGAGATATGTAATAATAAGTTCAAAAAGCTAATTTCTCTATAATTTTATAGAGAATAATAATGAAAAAAATACATATACCTATAAATGTCAATAAGACTATAAGAGTGAGTACCAAAAATACATAATATAATAGTCTATAATGGAACAATCAATATATTGCAACACTCAAACTCATCACATTTCAGGTAATTCAGTAAATTCGGTTCCCCGAGGTAAAGTACCGAATTTACCGGTTCCTGGAAACTCGGTACCGAACAGGGAACCAAAAATTTCAGTTTTGGTATTTTCGGTTCGGTTTTCGGTACTTTTGGTTCGGTTCTCGGTTTTTTGTGCCCAGGGTGGCTTCTATCTGGCACAATTGCAAAAAGTACCCTAAACTCTTGATTGGTTCTGTTGCTTTGGGATTATATTAATTTATTTATATATATACTCTGCTTTGCCTCATATATATTTTTTTTGCATATTATGCCAGATAGAAGCACCCTGGATTCACTGTGATTTGCAAACACTATGATGCAATGACAGAGGACTACAGTCGTAATAATTCATCCTCAGATCTGGTGTGACAGATGGTTTTGATAGACATTAGAAACATGTTGCAGTCCATGGGGAAGGATATAAGTTCATTTCCTCTTCCAAATATCGATCGCACGTACGACGAATCCAGTAATATTCCGCGAGAGATATTTGAGGAAGCTAGCGTCGAGTAGAACCCTGAAGATGTGATATTGTGCGACTCACTCAAAGTCGAGCAAATATACGCCTATGATGAGATAATGGGCGGCGTTTACAGAAAACAAGGTAGAGTATTCTTTGTAGATGGACCTGGCGGGACTGGAAAAATCTTCTTGTACAGGGCACTTCTCGCAAAACTACGTAGCCAAGATAAGCTCGCCGTTGCCACAACTACATTTGGAGTCGCAGCTGCTATAATGCCAGGTGGGAGGACGTCCCCCTCGCGTTTCAAGATACCTCTCACTCTTCAAGAGGGCGGTTGTTGTAGCTTCACGAAACAAAGTGGTACTGCCAAGCTGTTACAACAAACAACTCTCATAATTTGGGATGAGGCGTCTATGACAAAGAGGCAGAATGTGGAAGTACTAGACAACAGTCTACGAGATATAATGAGAGTGTCAGACCTACCGTTTGGTGGAAAGACTGTTGTTTTTTGTGGAGATTTCAGACAGGTCTTGCCTGTTGTGCGGAAAGGATCTAGGGCTCAAATAGTCGGTGCTTCTCTACGAAGGTCGTATCTTTGGGAATCCATGCAACACCTAAAGCTCGTCCGCAACATGAGGGCTCAGGGTGACCCATGGTTTGCAGATTATCTGTTGCACATTGGTGGTGGAACGGAAGAGGTTAATGAAGATGGCGATGTACGTATTCTCGACGAGATTTGTGTCCCTTACTCTGGCGATGCCGAGAAAGATCTTCATACGACACCATCTTTCCAAATCTCAATGCAAACATGGCAGACAAAGACTACATCACCACTAGAGCAATTTTATCTACACGTAATGATTGGGTGGATATGGTTAATATGAAAATGATTGATATGTTCCAGGGTAGGAAGACAGTGTATCGTAGTTTTGACGCCGCGGTAGATGATCCACATAACTACTATCCATCGGAGTTCCTTAACAGTCTGACCCCCAACGGACTGCCTCCACATGTCTTGAAACTCAAGCTCGGGTGTCCTGTCATATTGCTTAGAAATATTGATCCTGCAAACGGGCTATGCAATGGTACAAGGCTGGTAGTGTGCGGGTTCCGAAGAAATACAATCGACACGGAAATCGTGGTGGGGCAGCATGCTGGAAAGCGGGTATTCCTTCCTCGAATACCGCTATGTCCGTCGGATGATGAGATGTTTCCGTTTCAATTTAAGAGGAAGCAGTTTCCTATAAGGTTGAGCTTTGCTATGACGGTCAACAAGTCACATGTCCAGACTATCCCAAACATCGGTGTGTACCTGCCCGCACCGGTGTTCTCTCATGGACAGTTGTATGTTGCGATGTCTAGAGCCACGACAAGAACAAATATCAAGGTCCTTGCCCTCCCTCCTGATGTGGAGGCAGGGGAGGAGGCGAACAAGAAGGCAAATAAAAAGGCTCAAAAGAATGCCAAGAAACATGGATCAAATAAAAAAGTTAAGGAAAGGAAGACCCAAATGATGTATGGAACTTTCATGAAAAATATTATATTTAAGGAGGTTCTAACGCCATAGACGAGGTAATATAACATTTTACTAATACAATGCATTTTTCATTCCATTTGTATTGTATAATAAATATTAATTTAGTAACGCTATATTTGTTATTATTCATAGGTATTTTAAATATTTATCGGGCTCTACATGGAGATGGTATATACACAACACATGACTATTGAAAAATCATTTGTACATGTTTGACTTTAATGTCAAGAATATTGGTATGTAACACGTATACATTCACTCGAATCAATGATGTCTACTCTCATAGAAAATATTGTTATATTATGTTGTGATCCATGTCTTTTTAATACAAAAGTTTTGTTATCCCGTAGCAACACACGAACACTCCTTTAGAATCCAGCGAGAAATACTCCTCCAGAATCAATCCAGCGAGACGACTTCCAGCGATTGTCTGAATGGTGCAGGTGCAATGCTATAAGGTCGATTTGCAAGTTTAGAGACCGACTTTACGATTTGAGAATCCGTAATTGATTTACAAGTTTAGAGACCGGGATAACATAACCGCGTAAATTTAGAAAACGTGATTGCACTCTACTCAGAAAAGAATAAATGGGACCCATTGATGCACTCTCTACTCAGAAAAGAATAAATGGAACCCGTATAGTTGGATGGCAGATCGCGATCAAGTTGTAGAAAGCGTACTATTTGATTGTAAATGTAAAGAATTAGAAATCGTTCCTTAACTATGATCGCAAAGTCACAAATCAATCGAGATTCTGACAACCATGATCGAGCCTTGGGTTTCGCCGTCGCCGCAGTGGTATTGGGTCAAAAGTGCACTCTATATCAGGCCTTAAGCCAATATAAATAATATTCCGCCAAGTAGCCCATTTAGCTAGCAGAGAAATTAACCATTCGGTTCATTAGGCCCCGTGTACCACAGTCCACAGCTGCTCATTAGCCGGACGAGAAATGTATCATAAGTATATGGGACAATTCTTCGTAGCAGGAAATCACCATTGTATATGTACAAATGGGCAGCACAAAAGAAACCCCATACAAAATAGGCAGCACAAAAGAAACCCCAGTGCCTGGACATGTCAGTGCTGGTTCCTCTAATCCATGGACTCCAAGTCCTTTGTACAAACATGGTCCTTTTTCATGGCCTCAGCTGCCTCCCTGCGAATTAAGGAAGAGCATTAAACAGATCACACCCAAAAAAAACTCAAGCAATAGTTTAGTAGTCAATAGATGGGTTACCAGAACATTCTCTCCATCACAGTATTTGAAGGGTCTAGCTTGAACCCAGCCATGAATGCATTACATGCTTCTTTGTACTCCTGGGATAAAGATTTGAGTCAGACTAGAATATGGAGGTGACATAAAATGGTACACAGGAGAAATTATGCCCTTCGATCTAACCTTGAGTGACATGAGGGCTGTTCCTTTCCTGTAGTAACCTTTTAGCCATTCAGGTCGCATCTTGATGCAAGTACTGGCATCGGACAGAGCCTTTGTTGCTTCGCCAATTTGAAGAAGGCACAGGCTCCTGTTTGAATAGTGTTGCATCAGCTGGGTCTAGCTCAATTGCCTGCATCAGAACACATACGAACTCAGTGCTTTATAATATATATATATATATATATATATATATATATATATATATATATATATATATATATATATGAACTCCATGAGGAACACAATCCAACAACTTTTGACAACAGCAAACAAATTGTATGACTATAATCAATGCCATAATGGTATATTGATGTCTGATGAAGGTTCTAGATTGCAGCCTGAACCAGCAAGTGTAAACAAAGTATACACCCCTCTACTAATGCAGAGTGTTAATGCAAGCATTGGTTAAGACAAGCATCAGAAGAGCATAATAACATAAACTTCCTCCTAGTATCACCACCAACCTTGCCATAGAGCTTTGATGCGGTAAGGTAATCCTTTCTCCCAACAGCCTTGTCACCATTTAATTTCAGCTCATCTTTCATGCTTTTATCATATTGCTCAGCCTAAATAATGAAGACAAATAAAGCTTCAGATGAGCATAATAAAAAACAAATTGTAAATCATATCATCACATTAGAGTCAGTAAATCCTCGTATACAATGAGAGTTGTTAACATGGTTCCAAACCTACCATACCAGAAGGTGTAACCTACATCATCGATAAAACCACCCGGAACAATAACCAGACTCCACAATAAAACCAACATAAGACCGTAATCAGCGAATGGGCCTCTAGTAGCACTCATGTCCCCCAGGTCAAGTTTTTTTAATAAGATTGTAAAAATGTAAACATAAAAAAACATATAAATGTAGACTACTAACTAGGATCATAGAATCAGATCACTTAGATACGATCATCAAGATGTAAAATCGTATAGTAAAATCATAGATTTTAACAAATACGATGTGTGGGTGCTCTGGCCATTTGTACAAACACATACAGTTCATACCTTGGGCTTTGAATGTTTCAAATGTTTTGATTTGACATGAGAAATAATTCCATCAACAGTCCATTTTGACACAGTTTGAATGGGAGAAGAGAAAGGAAATAGCATTTCCACATGCTTTCTTCTTCCACAGCTTGCAGCAGTTTCTATTGGCATAGCACCACACTGTCAGGCAACACAAGAAGAGTAACCTTATTAGAAGTACTACGTCAGGTGATTCAAAAAAGATGATGGACATCATATAAGCATAGATGTAACAACTGAAAAGGCTGACATAAACAGTAGAGAATGCAACAAATACAAAGAAGTTTAATACACCAGCAGTCCATGAACTTGTCAAGGTGTGCCACTTAGGTCCATGGACTCTGAAAATGCATTTCTGGGTCACTAAGCTTGTTACGCTTTGTTGGTGTTTCCTTGCTGACGTGACAAGATAGCATGGCATATGTTTCTTTATGAACAAATGAATTTCTAGAGTTTGTGGACCTAAGTGGCACAACACGACTAATTCATGTACCTCTGATGTATTTAACTCAATACAAAACAATGAAGCATTGCTATTGTAATGACCAAGAGCACTGTCTTTTTCTTGCAACAGACTTATATCCGAGACCAATTTCCTGAAGGACATCTGTAGTTGACTAGTTGTACTGTGTCTCCGAGAAAGAAAAGAAGCAATGCTATTTATTTCCCCTTTTTCAGCATTAAGCACCGCTCAAGCAAGACAATTATATGTATTTAAGTAATATTCATGTCGACATTCTAGTTCTTCACCTTAACTAGCTAAAAGTACCACAAGTTCGAGACCAATTTCCTTAAGTACATCTGCCCAAAATCTCAAGAGCAAAGGTTTCAAGATATCAAGGCACAACCTCTATCCTATTTGTAGGATAAAATATAATGAAGACTGCATTTGACCATGGGATACTGCATAGTAGTGGCAGTAGCAATAGGGAAACTATGCGCCACATGGTAACAAACTGTTAGTCACTAACATGATGGTCGTAGAATATTGATTGTATGGCTTAGGAAGAGGCATTATTGCAAAACAACAAAAAGATGCTTACACCAGAATTGCCCAAAGTATCCTAAAACCGATGATTAACAAAATAAAAAAAAAGACCCTTCAGTAAAAGCATATATATTTATTGGTAAAAAAAATGCCAGAAGGTATTGCATGATTAACGAAACTGCAAGCACCGAGAACAATGAGAAGGTAAAAAGAATACAAAATGTTGAAAAAAACTCACACAATTATTTGGAATGTTAGCATTTGCACCAGCCTTCAACAAATACTTAATGCAATCAGTCAAGCCATGAGTAGTTGCGACCACTAAGGGAGTGTCAGGATCAGTAGAATTCACATCAGCTCCTGCCTGTGCATATGAATTACATAGAATTAAAAGTTGTGGCAATTTATCAAAAAATGTTAATACCATACTCATTCAATGAGATTAGACTTTCACCATATTTTTATTCTAAAACCCGCAGGAAAGATGTGTGCCGTTATATTAGAAGATACAAATGATCTCATTATATGCCGATTCCACAACTTGGATTACTTTTGAATGAGTATTATAGTATTAATACAATGACATGAAGTGAAGGTGAAATAGTCGCTGAACTCAACAAGTACCTTCACACACTTCAAAGAAATGCATTCCTCAAGTCCTTCTGTAGTAGCATGAAGTGTCGCAACCAATGGTGTACCTAAAACTTCTGAAACCATGTTCGGCTACAATTTTTTTGAAAAATAAAATATCACCTCTAGTGAAAAATGTATTGAATATGAACTATGCAATCCATAAAAAGCTGGACCAGAAATA